>JAUIMM010000028.1:0-600000 GCA_031769625.1 Taudactylus pleione
CATATTCAGGTGTTTGACGGTGTAAAATATGATTGTCGAACTTTGATGACATCACAGCTCGAACTAAAGAAACGTAGCTTCGTGTATGCATTTCATCGAGCTTCCATAAGCATATTTGGGGTGTATTTCCATTGGAATTGTGCATATTCAGGTGTATTATGGTGTAAAATATGATTGTCGAACTTTGATGACATCACGGCTCAAACTAAGGAACAGTAGCTTTGTGCGTGCATTTCTTCTAGCTTCCACAAGCATTTTAGTGGTGTTTCCATTGGATTTGAGCATATTCAGGTGTTTTACGGTGTAAGATATGATTGTCGAACTTTGATGACATCAGGGCTCGAACTAAGGAATAGTAGCTTCGTGCGTGCATTTCATCGAGCTTCCACATGCATTTTTGTGGTGTATTTCCTTTGGAATTGTGCATATTCAGGTGTTTGACGGTGTAAAATATGATTGTCGAACTTTGATGACATCACGGCTCGAACTAAGGAACAGTAGCTTTGTGCGTGCATTTCTTCGAGCTTGCAGAAGCATTTTAGTGGTGTGTTTTCATTGGAAATGTGCATATTCAGGTGTTTTACGGTGTAAAATTAGATAGTCGCACTTTGATGACATCACGGCTCGGGCTGGAGAATCAGGGCTTTGTGCTTGCATTTCAATGAGCTTCCACAAGTGTTTTTGTGGTATGTTTCCATTGGAATTGTGCATATTCAGGTGTTTTATGGTGTAAAATAAGATTGTCGAACTTTGATGACATCACGGCTCGAACTAAGGAACAGTAGCTTTGTGTGTGCATTTCATCGAGCTTCCACAAGCTTTTTTGTGGTGTATTTCCATAGGAATGGTGCATATTCTGGTGTTTTACAGTGTAAAATAAGATTGTTGAACTTTGATGACATCACGGCTCAGGTTGGAGAATCAATGCATTGTGACAGCATTTCATCGAGCTTCCACAAGCATTTTAGTTTTGTGTTTCCAATTGGAATTGTGCATATTCAGGTGTTTTACAGTGTAAAATAAGATTGTCGAACTTTGATGACATCACAGCTCGGGTTGGAGAATCAAGGCATTGTGCGGCATTTCATCGAGCTACCACATGCATTTTTGTGGTGTGTTTCCATTGGAATTGTGCATATTCAGGTGTTTTATGGTGTAAAATATGATTGTCGAACTTTGATGACATCACAGCTCGAACTAAAGAAACGTAGCTTCGTGCATGCATTTCATCGAGCTTCCACAAGCATATTTGGGGTGAATTTCCATTGGAATTGTGCATATTCAGGTGTATTATGGTGTAAAATATGATTGTCGAACTTTGATGACATCACGGCTCAAACTAAGGAACAGTAGCTTTGTGCGTGCATTTCTTCTAGCTTCCACAAGCATTTTAGTGGTGTGTTTCCATTGGAATTGTGCATATTCAGGTGTTTTACGGTGTAAAATATGATTGTCGAACTTTGATGACATCACAGCTCGAACTATGGAATATTAGCTTCGTGAGTGCATTTCATCGAGCTTGCAGAAGCATTTTAGTGGTGTGTTTCCATTGGAATTGGGCATATTCATGTGTTTTACGGTGTAAAATTAGATAGTCGCACTTTGATGACATCACGGCTCAGGTTGGAGAATCAAGGCTTTGTGCGGGCATTTCATCGAGCTACCACATGCATTTTTTGTGGTGTGTTTCCTTTGGAATTGTGCATTTTCAGGTGTTTTACGGTGTAAAATAAGATTGTCGAACTTTGATGACATCACGGCTCGAACTAAGGAACAGTAGCTTTGTGTGTGCATTTCATCGAGCTTCCACAAGCATTTTTCTGGTGTGTTTCCATTGGAATTGTGCATACTCAGGTGTTTTACAGAGTAAAATAAGATTGTCGAACTTTGATGACTTCAATGCTTGGGTTGGAGAATCAAGGCATTGTGCGGGCATTTCATCGAGCTACCACATGCATTTTTGTGGTGTGTTTCCAATTGGAATTGTGCATATTCAGGTGTTGTAAAATAAGATTGTCGAATTTTGATGACATCACGGCTCGGGTTGGAGAATCAAGGCTTTGTGCGGGCATTTCATCGAGCTACCACATGCATTTTTGTGGTGTGTTTCCATTGGAATTGTGCATTTTCAGGTGTTTTACGGTGTAAAATAAGATTGTCGAACATTGATGACATCACGGCTCGAAATAAGGAATAGTAGCTTCGTGCGTGCATTTCATCAAGCTTCAACTAGCATTTTTGTGGTGTATTTCCATTGGAATTGTGCATATTCAGGTGATTTACTGTGTAAAATATGATTGTCGAACTTTGATGACATCACGGCTCGAACTAAGGTACAGTAGCTTTGTGTGTGCATTTCATCGAGCTACCACAAGCATTTTTGTGGTGTGTTTCCATTGGAATTGTGCTTACTCAGGTGTTTTACAGAGTAAAATAAGATTGTCGAACTTTGATGACATCAATGCTTGGGTTGGAGAATCAAGGCTTTGTGCGGGCATTTCATCGAGCTACCACATGCATTTTTGTGGTGTGTTTCCATTGGAATTGTGCATATTCAAGTGTTAAACAGTGTAAAATAAGATTGTCAAACTTTGATGACATCACGGATCGAACTAAGGAATAGTAGCTTCGTGCGTGCATTTCATCGAGCTTCACAAGCATTTTTGTGGTGTATTTCCATTGGAATTGTGCATATTCAGGTGTTTTACGGTGTAAAATATGATTGTCGAACTTTGATGACATCACGGCTTGAACTAAGGTACAGTAGCTTTGGGTGTGCATTTCATCGAGCTTCCACAAGCATTTTTGTGGTGTATTTAAATTGTAATTGTGCATATTCAGGTGTTTTACGGTGTAAAATATGATTGTCGAACTTTGATTACATCACGGCTCGAACTAAGGAATAGTTGCTTCGTGCGTGCATTTCATTGAGCTCCCACATGCATTTTTGTGGTGTGTTTCTGTTAAAATTGTGCATATTCTGGTGTTTTATGGTGGAAAATTAGATAGTCGCACTTTGATGACATCACGGCTCGGGCTAGAGAATCAGGGCTTTGTGCGTGCATTTCATCGAGCTACCACATGCATTTTTGTGGTGTGTTTCCATTGGAATTGTGCATATTCAGGTACTTTACGGTGTAAAATAAGATTGTCGAACTTTGATGACATCACTGCTCGAACTAATGAAACATAGCATCGTGCGTATTTCATCGAGCTTCCACAAGCATTTTTGTGGTGTATTTCCATTGGAATTGTGCATATTCAGGTGTTTTTTGGTGTAAAATATGATTGTCGAAATTTAATGACATCACGGCTCCAAATAAGAAACAGTAGCTTTGTGCGTGCATTTCTTCGAGCTTGCAGAAGCATTTTAGTGGTGTGTTTCCATTGGAATTGTGCATATTCAGGTGTTTTACGGTGTAAAATTAGATAGTCGCACTTTGATGACATCACGGCTCGGGCTGGAGAATCAGGGCTTTTTGATTGCATTTCAATGAGCTTCCACAAGTGTTTTTGTGGTATGTTTCCATTGGAATTGTGCATATTCATGTGTTTTATGGTGTAAAATAAGATTGTCGAACTTTGATGACATCACGGCTCGAACTAAGGAACAGTAGCTTTGTGTGTGCATTTCATCAAGCTTCCACAAGCTTTTTTGTGGTGTATTTCCATAGGAATTGTGCATATTCTGGTGTTTTATGGTGTAAAATAAGATTGTCGAACTTTGATGACATCACGGCACGAACTATGGAATAGTAGCTTCGTGCGTGCATTTCATCGAGCTTCCACAAGCATTTTAGTTTTGTGTTTCCAATTGGAATTGTGCATATTCAGGTGTTTTACAGTGTAAAATAAGATTGTCGAACTTTGATGACATCACGGCTCGGGTTGGAGAATCAAGGCATTGTGCCGGCATTTCATCGAGCTACCACATGCATTTTTGTGGTGTGTTACCATTGGAATTGTGCATATTCAGTTGTTTTATGGTGTAAAATATGATTGTCGAACTTTGATGACATCACAGCTCGAACTAATGAAACGTAGCTTCGTGCGTGCATTTCATCGAGCTTCCACAAGCATATTTGGGGTGTATTTCCATTGGAATTGTGCATATTCAGGTGTTTTATGGTGTAAAATATGATTGTCAAACTTTGATGACATCACGGCTCAAACTAAGGAACAGTAGCTTTGTGCGTGCATTTCTTCGAGCTTCCACAAGCATTTTAGTGGAATTGTGCATATTCAGGTGTTTTACGGTGTAAAATATGATTGTCGAACTTTGATGACATCACGGCTCGAACTAAGGAATAGTAGCTTCGTGTGTGCATTTCATCGAGCTTGCAGAAGCATTTTAGTGGTGTGTTTCTCCATTGGAATTTTGCATATTCATGTGTTTTACGGTGTAAAATTAGATAGTCGCACTTTGATGACATCACGGCTCAGGTTGGAGAATCAAGGCTTTGTGCGGGCATTTTATCGAGCTACCACATGCATTTTTGTGGTGTGTTTCCATTGGAATTGTGCATATTCAGGTGTTTTACGGTGTAAAATATGATTGTCGAACTTTGATGACATCACGGCTCGAACTAATGAAACGTAGCATCGTGCGTGTATTTCATCGAGCTTCCACATGCATTTTTGTGGTGTGTTTCCATTGGAATTGTGCATATTCAGGTGTTTTACGGTGCAAATTATGATTGTCGAACTTTGTTGACATCACGGCTCGAACTAAGGAATAGTGGCTTCGTGCGTGCATTTCATCGAGCTCTCACAAGCATTTTTGTGGTGTTTTTTTTTTAAATTGTGCTTATTCAGGTGTTTTACGTTGTAAAATTAGAAAGTCGCACTTTGATGACATCACGGCTCAGGCTAGAGTATCAGGGCTTTGTGAGTGCATTTCATCAAGCTACCACATGCATTTTTGAGGTGTGTTTCCATTAGAAATGTGCATATTTAGGTACTTTACGGTGTAAAAAAAGATTGTCGAACTTTCATGACATCACGGCTCAATCTAAGGAACATTAGCTTTGTGCGTGCATTTCATCGAGCTTGCACTTGCATTTTTGTGGTGTATTTCCATTGGAATTGTGCATATTCAGGTGTTTTACTGTGTAAAATATGATTGTCGAACTTTGATGACATCACGGCTCGAACTAAGGAAAAGTAGCTTTGTGTGTGCATTTCATCGAGCTTCCACAAGCATTTTTGTGGTGTGTTTCCATTGGAATTGTGCATACTCAGGTGTTTTACAGAGTAAAATAAGATTGTCGAACTTTGATGACATCACGGCTTGGGTTGGAGAATCAAGGCTTTGTGCGGGCATTTCATCGAGCTACCACATGCATTTTTGTGGTGTGTTTCCATTGGAATTGTGCATATTCAAGTGTTTTACAGTGTAAAATAAGATTGTCGAACTTTGATGACATCACGGATCGAACTAAGGAATAGTAGCTTCGTGCGTGCATTTCATCGAGCTTGCACAAGCATTTTAGTGGTGTGTTTCCATTGGAATTGTGCATATTCAGGTGTTTTACAGTGTAAAATAAGATTGTCGAACTTTGATGACATCACGGCTCGGGTTGGAGAATCAAGGCTTTGTGCCGGCATTTCATCGAGCTACCACATGCATTTTTGTGGTGTGTTTCCATTGGAATTGTGCATATTCAGGTGTTTTACGGTGCAAATTATGATTGTCGAACTTTGATGACATAACGGCTCGAACTAAGGAACAGTAGCTTTGTGCATGAAATTCATCGAGCTTGCACATGCATTTTTGTGGTATGTTTCCATTGGAATTGTGCATATTCAGGTGTTTTATGGTGTATAATAAGATTGTCAAACTTTGATGACATCACGGCTCGAACTAAGGAACAGTAGCTTTGTGTGTGCATTTCATCGTGCTTCCACAAGCATTTTTGTGGTGTATTTCCATTGGAATTGTGCATATTCTGGTGTTTTACAGTGTAAAATATGATTGTCGAACTTTGATGACATCACGGCACGAACTAAGGAATAGTAGCTTCGTGCGTGCATTTCATCGAGCTTCCACAAGCATTTTAGTTTTGTGTTTCCAATTGGAATTGTGCATATTCAGGTGTTTTACAGTGTAAAATAAGATTGTCGAACTTTGATGACATCACGGCTCGGGTTGGAGAATCAAGGCATTGTGCCGGCATTTCATCGAGCTACCACATGCATTTTTGTGGTGTGTTTCCATTGGAATTGTGCATATTCAGGTGTTTTATGGTGTAAAATATGATTGTCGAACTTTGATGACATCACAGCTCGAACTAAAGAAACGTAGCTTCGTGCATGCATTTCATCGAGCTTCCACAAGCATATTTGGGGTGTATTTCCATTGGAATTGTGCATATTCAGGTGTATTATGGTGTAAAATATGATTGTCAAACTTTGATGACATCACGGCTCAAACTAAGGAACATTAGCTTTGTGCGTGCATTTCTTCTAGCTTCCACAAGCATTTTAGTGGTGTGTTTCCATTGGAATTGTGCATATTCAGGTGTTTTACAGTGTAAAATATGATTGTCGAACTTTGATGACATCACGGCTCGAACTAAGGAATAGTAGCTTCGTGTGTGCATTTCATCGAGCTTGCAGAAGCATTTTTCTGGTGTGTTTCCATTGGAATTGTGCTTACTCAGGTGTTTTACAGAGTAAAATAAGATTGTCGAACTTTGATGACATCAATGCTTGGGTTGGAGAATCAAGGCTTTGTGCGGGCATTTCATCGAGCTACCACATGCATTTTTGTGGTGTGTTTCCAATTGGAATTGTGCATATTCAGGTGTTGTAAAATAAGATTGTCGAATTTTGATGACATCACGGATCGAACTAAGGAATAGTAGCTTCGTGCGTGCATTTCATCGAGCTTCCACAAGCATTTTTGTGGTGTATTTGCTTTGGAATTGTGCATATTCAGGTGTTTTACGGTGTAAAATATGATTGTCGAACTTTGATGACATCACGGCTTGAACTAAGGAACAGTAGCTTTGGGTGTGCATTTCATCGAGCTTCCTCAAGCATTTTTGTGGTGTATTTAAATTGTAATTGTGCATATTCAGGTGTTTTACGGTGTCAAATATGATTGTCGATCTTTGATGACATCACGGCTCGAACTAAGGAATAGTTGCTTCGTGCGTGCATTTCATTGAGCTCCCACATGCATTTTTGTGGTGTGTTTCTGTTAAAATTGTGCATATTCTGGAGTTTTATAGTGGAAAATTAGATAGTCGCACTTTGATGACATCACGGCTCGGGCTAGAGAATCAGGGCTTTGTGCGTGCATTTCATCGAGCTACCACATGCATTTTTGTGGTGTGTTTCCATTGGAATTGTGCATATTCAGGTACTTTACGGTGTAAAATAAGATTGTCGAACTTTGATGACATCATTGCTCGAACTAATGAAACGTAGCATCGTGCGTGTATTTCATCGAGCTTCCACAAGCATTTTTGGGGTGTATTTCCATTGGAATTGTGCATATTCAGGTGTTTTTTGGTGTAAAATATGATTGTCGAAATTTAATGACATCACGGCTCAAACTAAGGAACACTAGCTTTCTGCGTGCATTTCATCGAGCTTCCACAAGCATTTTAGTGGTGTTTCCATTGGATTTGAGCATATTCAGGTTTTTTACGGTGTAAGATATGATTGTCGAACTTTGATGACATCAGGGCTCGAACTAAGGAATAGTAGCTTCGTTCGTGCATTTCATCGAGCTTCCACATGCATTTTTGTGGTGTATTTCCTTTGGAATTGTGCATATTCAGGTGTTTGACGGTGTAAAATATGATTGTCGAACTTTGATGACATCACGGCTCGAACTAAGGAACAGTAGCTTTGTGCGTGCATTTCTTCGAGCTTGCAGAAGCATTTTAGTGGTGTGTTTCCATTGGAAATGTGCATATTCAGGTGTTTTACGGTGTAAAATTAGATAGTCGCACTTTGATGACATCACGTCTCGGGCTGGAGAATCAGGGCTTTGTGCTTGCATTTCAATGAGCTTCCACAAGTGTTTTTGTGGTATGTTTCCATTGGAATTGTGCATATTCAGGTGTTTTATGGTGTAAAATAAGATTGTCGAACTTTGATGACATCACGGCTCGAACTAAGGAACAGTAGCTTTGTGTGTGCATTTCATCGAGCTTCACAAGCTTTTTTGTGGTGTATTTCCATAGGAATTGTGCATATTCTGGTGTTTTACAGTGTAAAATAAGATTGTTGAACTTTGATGACATCACGGCTCAGGTTGGAGAATCAATGCTTTGTGACAGCATTTCATCGAACTTCCACAAGCATTTTAGTTTTGTGTTTCCAATTGGAATTGTGCATATTCAGGTGTTTTACAGTGTAAAATAAGATTGTCGAACTTTGATGACATCACGGCTCGGGTTGGAGAATCAAGGCATTGTGCCGGCATTTCATCGAGCTACCACATGCATTTTTGTGGTGTGTTTCCATTGGAATTGTGCATATTCAGGTGTTTTATGGTGTAAAATATGATTGTCGAACTTTGATGACATCACAGCTCGAACTAAAGAAACGTAGCTTCGTGCATGCATTTCATCGAGCTTCCACAAGCATATTTGGGGTGTATTTCCATTGGAATTGTGCATATTCAGGTGTATTATGGTGTAAAATATGATTGTCGAACTTTGATGACATCACGAGTCAAACTAAGGAACAGTAGCTTTGTGCGTGCATTTCTTCTAGCTTCCACAAGCATTTTAGTTGTGTTTCCATTGGATTTGAGCATATTCAGGTGTTTTACGGTGTAAGATATGATTGTCGAACTTTGATGACATCAGGGCTCGAACTAAGGAATAGTAGCTTCATGCGTGCATTTCATCGAGCTTCCACATGCATTTTTGTGGTGTATTTCCTTTGGAATTGTGCATATTCAGGTGTTTGACGGTGTAAAATATGATTGTCGAACTTTGATGACATCACGGCTCGAACTAAGGAACAGTAGCTTTGTGCGTGCATTTCTTCGAGCTTGCAGAAGCATTTTAGTGGTGTGTTTCCATTGGAAATGTGCATATTGAGGTGTTTTACGGTGTAAAATTAGATAGTCGCACTTTGATGACATCACGGCTCGGGCTGGAGAATCAGGGCTTTGTGCTTGCATTTCAATGAGCTTCCACAAGTGTTTTTGTGGTATGTTTCCATTGGAATTGTGCATATTCAGGTGTTTTATGGTGTAAAATAAGATTGTCGAACTTTGATGACATCACGGCTCGAACTAAGGAACAGTAGCTTTGTGTGTGCATTTCATCGAGCTTCCACAAGCTTTTTTGTGGTGTATTTCCATAGGAATGGTGCATATTCTGGTGTTTTACAGTGTAAAATAAGATTGTTGAACTTTGATGACATCACGGCTCAGGTTGGAGAATCAATGCTTTGTGACAGCATTTCATCGAGCTTCCACAAGCATTTTAGTTTTGTGTTTCCAATTGGAATTGTGCATATTCAGGTGTTTTACAGTGTAAAATAAGATTGTCGAACTTTGATGACATCACAGCTCGGGTTGGAGAATCAAGGCATTGTGCCGGCATTTCATCGAGCTACCACATGCATTTTTGTGGTGTGTTTCCATTGGAATTGTGCATATTCAGGTGTTTTATGGTGTAAAATATGATTGTCGAACTTTGATGACATCACAGCTCGAACTAAAGAAACGTAGCTTCGTGCATGCATTTCATCGAGCTTCCACAAGCATATTTGGGGTGAATTTCCATTGGAATTGTGCATATTCAGGTGTATTATGGTGTAAAATATGATTGTCGAACTTTGATGACATCACGGCTCAAACTAAGGAACAGTAGCTTTGTGCGTGCATTTCTTCTAGCTTCCACAAGCATTTTAGTGGTGTGTTTCCATTGGAATTGTGCATATTCAGGTGTTTTACGGTGTAAAATATGATTGTCGAACTTTGATGACATCACGGCTCGAACTATGGAATATTAGCTTCGTGAGTGCATTTCATCGAGCTTGCAGAAGCATTTTAGTGGTGTGTTTCCATTGGAATTGGGCATATTCATGTGTTTTACGGTGTAAAATTAGATAGTCGCACTTTGATGACATCACGGCTCAGGTTGGAGAATCAAGGCTTTGTGCGGGCATTTCATCGAGCTACCACATGCATTTTTGTGGTGTGTTTCCTTTGGAATTGTGCATTTTCAGGTGTTTTACGGTGTAAAATATGATTGTCGAACTTTGATGACATCACGGCTCGAACTATGGAATAGTGGCTTCATGCATGCATTTCATCGAGCTCCCACAAGCATTTTTGTGGTGTGTTTTTTTTAAAATTGTGCATATTCAGGTGTTTTACGTTGTAAAAGTAGAAAGTCGCACTTTGATGACATCACGGCTCAGGCTAGAGAATCAGGGCTTTGTGCGTGCATTTCTTCAAGCTACCACATGCATTTTTGAGGTGTGTTTCCATTGGAATTGTGCATATTCAGGTACTTTACGGTGTAAAATAAGATTGTCGAACTTTGATGACATCACGGCTCAAACTAAGGAACATTAAGTTTGTGCGTGCATTTCATCGAGCTTGCACATGCATTTTTGTGGTGTATTTCCATTGGAATTGTGCATATTCAGGTGTTTTACGGTGTAAAATATGATTGTCGAACTTTGATGACATCACGGCTCGAACTAAGGAACAGTAGCTTTGTGTGTGCATTTCATCGAGCTTCCACAAGCATTTTTCTGGTGTGTTTCCATTGGAATTGTGCATACTCAGGTGTTTTACAGAGTAAAATAAGATTGTCGAACTTTGATGACTTCAATGCTTGGGTTGGAGAATCAAGGCATTGTGCGGGCATTTCATCGAGCTACCACATGCATTTTTGTGGTGTGTTTCCAATTGGAATTGTGCATATTCAGGTGTTGTAAAATAAGATTGTCGAATTTTGATGACATCACGGCTCGGGTTGGAGAATCAAGGCTTTGTGCGGGCATTTCATCGAGCTACCACATGCATTTTTGTGGTGTGTTTCCATTGGAATTGTGCATTTTCAGGTGTTTTACGGTGTAAAATAAGATTGTCGAACATTGATGACATCACGGCTCGAAATAAGGAATAGTAGCTTCGTGCGTGCATTTCATCAAGCTTCCACTAGCATTTTTGTGGTGTATTTCCATTGGAATTGTGCATATTCAGGTGATTTACTGTGTAAAATATGATTGTCGAACTTTGATGACATCACGGCTCGAACTAAGGAACAGTAGCTTTGTGTGTGCATTTCATCGAGCTACCACAAGCATTTTTGTGGTGTGTTTCCATTGGAATTGTGCTTACTCAGGTGTTTTACAGAGTAAAATAAGATTGTCGAACTTTGATGACATCAATGCTTGGGTTGGAGAATCAAGGCTTTGTGCGGGCATTTCATCGAGCTACCACATGCATTTTTGTGGTGTGTTTCCATTGGAATTGTGCATATTCAAGTGTTAAACAGTGTAAAATAAGATTGTCAAACTTTGATGACATCACGGATCGAACTAAGGAATAGTAGCTTCGTGCGTGCTTTTCATCGAGCTTCCACAAGCATTTTTGTGGTGTATTTCCATTAGAATTGTGCATAATCAGGTGTTTTACGGTGTAAAATATGATTGTCGAACTTTGATGACATCACGGCTTGAACTAAGGAACAGTAGCTTTGGGTGTGCATTTCATCGAGCTTCCACAAGCATTTTTGTGGTGTATTTAAATTGTAATTGTGCATATTCAGGTGTTTTACGGTGTAAAATATGATTGTCGAACTTTGATGACATCACGGCTCGAACTAAGGAATAGTTGCTTCGTGCGTGCATTTCATTGAGCTCCCACATGCATTTTTGTGGTGTGTTTCTGTTAAAATTGTGCATATTCTGGTGTTTTATGGTGGAAAATTAGATAGTCGCACTTTGATGACATCACGGCTCGGGCTAGAGAATCAGGGCTTTGTGCGTGCATTTCATCGAGCTACCACATGCATTTTTGTGGTGTGTTTCCATTGGAATTGTGCATATTCAGGTACTTTACGGTGTAAAATAAGATTGTCGAACTTTGATGACATCACTGCTCGAACTAATGAAACGTAGCATCGTGCGTGTATTTCATCGAGCTTCCACAAGCATTTTTGTGGTGTATTTCCATTGGAATTGTGCATATTCAGGTGTTTTTTGATGTAAAATATGATTGTCGAAATTTAATGACATCACGGCTCCAAATAAGGAACAGTAGCTTTGTGCGTGCATTTCTTCGAGCTTGCAGAAGCATTTTAGTGGTATGTTTCCATTGGAATTGTGCATATTCAGGTGTTTTACGGTGTAAAATTAGATAGTCGCACTTTGATGACATCACGGCTCGGGCTGGAGAATCAGGGCTTTTTGATTGCATTTCAATGAGCTTCCACAAGTGTTTTTGTGGTATGTTTCCATTGGAATTGTGCATATTCAGGTGTTTTATGGTGTAAAATAAGATTGTCGAACTTTGATGACATCACGGCTCGAACTAAGGAACAGTAGCTTTGTGTGTGCATTTCATCAAGCTTCCACAAGCTTTTTTGTGGTGTATTTCCATAGGAATTGTGCATATTCTGGTGTTTTATGGTGTAAAATAAGATTGTCGAACTTTGATGACATCACGGCACGAACTATGGAATAGTAGCTTCGTGCGTGCATTTCATCGAGCTTCCACAAGCATTTTAGTTTTGTGTTTCCAATTGGAATTGTGCATATTCAGGTGTTTTACAGTGTAAAATAAGATTGTCGAACTTTGATGACATCACGGCTCGGGTTGGAGAATCAAGGCATTGTGCCGGCATTTCATCGAGCTACCACATGCATTTTTGTGGTGTGTTACCATTGGAATTGTGCATATTCAGTTGTTTTATGGTGTAAAATATGATTGTCGAACTTTGATGACATCACAGCTCGAACGAATGAAACGTAGCTTCGTGCGTGCATTTCATCGAGCTTCCACAAGCATATTTGGGGTGTATTTCCATTGGAATTGTGCATATTCAGGTGTTTTATGGTGTAAAATATGATTGTCGAAATTTAATGACATCACGGCTCAAACTAAGGAACACTAGCTTTCTGCGTGCATTTCATCGAGCTTCCACAAGCATTTTAGTGGTGTTTCCATTGGATTTGAGCATATTCAGGTTTTTTACGGTGTAAGATATGATTGTCGAACTTTGATGACATCAGGGCTCGAACTAAGGAATAGTAGCTTCGTTCGTGCATTTCATCGAGCTTCCACATGCATTTTTGTGGTGTATTTCCTTTGGAATTGTGCATATTCAGGTGTTTGACGGTGTAAAATATGATTGTCGAACTTTGATGACATCACGGCTCGAACTAAGGAACAGTAGCTTTGTGCGTGCATTTCTTCGAGCTTGCAGAAGCATTTTAGTGGTGTGTTTCCATTGGAAATGTGCATATTCAGGTGTTTTACGGTGTAAAATTAGATAGTCGCACTTTGATGACATCACGTCTCGGGCTGGAGAATCAGGGCTTTGTGCTTGCATTTCAATGAGCTTCCACAAGTGTTTTTGTGGTATGTTTCCATTGGAATTGTGCATATTCAGGTGTTTTATGGTGTAAAATAAGATTGTCGAACTTTGATGACATCACGGCTCGAACTAAGGAACAGTAGCTTTGTGTGTGCATTTCATCGAGCTTCACAAGCTTTTTTGTGGTGTATTTCCATAGGAATTGTGCATATTCTGGTGTTTTACAGTGTAAAATAAGATTGTTGAACTTTGATGACATCACGGCTCAGGTTGGAGAATCAATGCTTTGTGACAGCATTTCATCGAACTTCCACAAGCATTTTAGTTTTGTGTTTCCAATTGGAATTGTGCATATTCAGGTGTTTTACAGTGTAAAATAAGATTGTCGAACTTTGATGACATCACGGCTCGGGTTGGAGAATCAAGGCATTGTGCCGGCATTTCATCGAGCTACCACATGCATTTTTGTGGTGTGTTTCCATTGGAATTGTGCATATTCAGGTGTTTTATGGTGTAAAATATGATTGTCGAACTTTGATGACATCACAGCTCGAACTAAAGAAACGTAGCTTCGTGCATGCATTTCATCGAGCTTCCACAAGCATATTTGGGGTGTATTTCCATTGGAATTGTGCATATTCAGGTGTATTATGGTGTAAAATATGATTGTCGAACTTTGATGACATCACGAGTCAAACTAAGGAACAGTAGCTTTGTGCGTGCATTTCTTCTAGCTTCCACAAGCATTTTAGTTGTGTTTCCATTGGATTTGAGCATATTCAGGTGTTTTACGGTGTAAGATATGATTGTCGAACTTTGATGACATCAGGGCTCGAACTAAGGAATAGTAGCTTCATGCGTGCATTTCATCGAGCTTCCACATGCATTTTTGTGGTGTATTTCCTTTGGAATTGTGCATATTCAGGTGTTTGACGGTGTAAAATATGATTGTCGAACTTTGATGACATCACGGCTCGAACTAAGGAACAGTAGCTTTGTGCGTGCATTTCTTCGAGCTTGCAGAAGCATTTTAGTGGTGTGTTTCCATTGGAAATGTGCATATTGAGGTGTTTTACGGTGTAAAATTAGATAGTCGCACTTTGATGACATCACGGCTCGGGCTGGAGAATCAGGGCTTTGTGCTTGCATTTCAATGAGCTTCCACAAGTGTTTTTGTGGTATGTTTCCATTGGAATTGTGCATATTCAGGTGTTTTATGGTGTAAAATAAGATTGTCGAACTTTGATGACATCACGGCTCGAACTAAGGAACAGTAGCTTTGTGTGTGCATTTCATCGAGCTTCCACAAGCTTTTTTGTGGTGTATTTCCATAGGAATGGTGCATATTCTGGTGTTTTACAGTGTAAAATAAGATTGTTGAACTTTGATGACATCACGGCTCAGGTTGGAGAATCAATGCTTTGTGACAGCATTTCATCGAGCTTCCACAAGCATTTTAGTTTTGTGTTTCCAATTGGAATTGTGCATATTCAGGTGTTTTACAGTGTAAAATAAGATTGTCGAACTTTGATGACATCACAGCTCGGGTTGGAGAATCAAGGCATTGTGCCGGCATTTCATCGAGCTACCACATGCATTTTTGTGGTGTGTTTCCATTGGAATTGTGCATATTCAGGTGTTTTATGGTGTAAAATATGATTGTCGAACTTTGATGACATCACAGCTCGAACTAAAGAAACGTAGCTTCGTGCATGCATTTCATCGAGCTTCCACAAGCATATTTGGGGTGAATTTCCATTGGAATTGTGCATATTCAGGTGTATTATGGTGTAAAATATGATTGTCGAACTTTGATGACATCACGGCTCAAACTAAGGAACAGTAGCTTTGTGCGTGCATTTCTTCTAGCTTCCACAAGCATTTTAGTGGTGTGTTTCCATTGGAATTGTGCATATTCAGGTGTTTTACGGTGTAAAATATGATTGTCGAACTTTGATGACATCACGGCTCGAACTATGGAATATTAGCTTCGTGAGTGCATTTCATCGAGCTTGCAGAAGCATTTTAGTGGTGTGTTTCCATTGGAATTGGGCATATTCATGTGTTTTACGGTGTAAAATTAGATAGTCGCACTTTGATGACATCACGGCTCAGGTTGGAGAATCAAGGCTTTGTGCGGGCATTTCATCGAGCTACCACATGCATTTTTGTGGTGTGTTTCCTTTGGAATTGTGCATTTTCAGGTGTTTTACGGTGTAAAATATGATTGTCGAACTTTGATGACATCACGGCTCGAACTATGGAATAGTGGCTTCATGCATGCATTTCATCGAGCTCCCACAAGCATTTTTGTGGTGTGTTTTTTTTAAAATTGTGCATATTCAGGTGTTTTACGTTGTAAAAGTAGAAAGTCGCACTTTGATGACATCACGGCTCAGGCTAGAGAATCAGGGCTTTGTGCGTGCATTTCTTCAAGCTACCACATGCATTTTTGAGGTGTGTTTCCATTGGAATTGTGCATATTCAGGTACTTTACGGTGTAAAATAAGATTGTCGAACTTTGATGACATCACGGCTCAAACTAAGGAACATTAAGTTTGTGCGTGCATTTCATCGAGCTTGCACATGCATTTTTGTGGTGTATTTCCATTGGAATTGTGCATATTCAGGTGTTTTACGGTGTAAAATATGATTGTCGAACTTTGATGACATCACGGCTCGAACTAAGGAACAGTAGCTTTGTGTGTGCATTTCATCGAGCTTCCACAAGCATTTTTCTGGTGTGTTTCCATTGGAATTGTGCATACTCAGGTGTTTTACAGAGTAAAATAAGATTGTCGAACTTTGATGACTTCAATGCTTGGGTTGGAGAATCAAGGCATTGTGCGGGCATTTCATCGAGCTACCACATGCATTTTTGTGGTGTGTTTCCAATTGGAATTGTGCATATTCAGGTGTTGTAAAATAAGATTGTCGAATTTTGATGACATCACGGCTCGGGTTGGAGAATCAAGGCTTTGTGCGGGCATTTCATCGAGCTACCACATGCATTTTTGTGGTGTGTTTCCATTGGAATTGTGCATTTTCAGGTGTTTTACGGTGTAAAATAAGATTGTCGAACATTGATGACATCACGGCTCGAAATAAGGAATAGTAGCTTCGTGCGTGCATTTCATCAAGCTTCCACTAGCATTTTTGTGGTGTATTTCCATTGGAATTGTGCATATTCAGGTGATTTACTGTGTAAAATATGATTGTCGAACTTTGATGACATCACGGCTCGAACTAAGGAACAGTAGCTTTGTGTGTGCATTTCATCGAGCTACCACAAGCATTTTTGTGGTGTGTTTCCATTGGAATTGTGCTTACTCAGGTGTTTTACAGAGTAAAATAAGATTGTCGAACTTTGATGACATCAATGCTTGGGTTGGAGAATCAAGGCTTTGTGCGGGCATTTCATCGAGCTACCACATGCATTTTTGTGGTGTGTTTCCATTGGAATTGTGCATATTCAAGTGTTAAACAGTGTAAAATAAGATTGTCAAACTTTGATGACATCACGGATCGAACTAAGGAATAGTAGCTTCGTGCGTGCTTTTCATCGAGCTTCCACAAGCATTTTTGTGGTGTATTTCCATTGGAATTGTGCATAATCAGGTGTTTTACGGTGTAAAATATGATTGTCGAACTTTGATGACATCACGGCTTGAACTAAGGAACAGTAGCTTTGGGTGTGCATTTCATCGAGCTTCCACAAGCATTTTTGTGGTGTATTTAAATTGTAATTGTGCATATTCAGGTGTTTTACGGTGTAAAATATGATTGTCGAACTTTGATGACATCACGGCTCGAACTAAGGAATAGTTGCTTCGTGCGTGCATTTCATTGAGCTCCCACATGCATTTTTGTGGTGTGTTTCTGTTAAAATTGTGCATATTCTGGTGTTTTATGGTGGAAAATTAGATAGTCGCACTTTGATGACATCACGGCTCGGGCTAGAGAATCAGGGCTTTGTGCGTGCATTTCATCGAGCTACCACATGCATTTTTGTGGTGTGTTTCCATTGGAATTGTGCATATTCAGGTACTTTACGGTGTAAAATAAGATTGTCGAACTTTGATGACATCACTGCTCGAACTAATGAAACGTAGCATCGTGCGTGTATTTCATCGAGCTTCCACAAGCATTTTTGTGGTGTATTTCCATTGGAATTGTGCATATTCAGGTGTTTTTTGATGTAAAATATGATTGTCGAAATTTAATGACATCACGGCTCCAAATAAGGAATAGTAGCTTTGTGCGTGCATTTCTTCGAGCTTGCAGAAGCATTTTAGTGGTGTGTTTCCATTGGAATTGTGCATATTCAGGTGTTTTACGGTGTAAAATTAGATAGTCGCACTTTGATGACATCACGGCTCGGGCTGGAGAATCAGGGCTTTTTGATTGCATTTCAATGAGCTTCCACAAGTGTTTTTGTGGTATGTTTCCATTGGAATTGTGCATATTCAGGTGTTTTATGGTGTAAAATAAGATTGTCGAACTTTGATGACATCACGGCTCGAACTAAGGAACAGTAGCTTTGTGTGTGCATTTCATCAAGCTTCCACAAGCTTTTTTGTGGTGTATTTCCATAGGAATTGTGCATATTCTGGTGTTTTATGGTGTAAAATAAGATTGTCGAACTTTGATGACATCACGGCACGAACTATGGAATAGTAGCTTCGTGCGTGCATTTCATCGAGCTTCCACAAGCATTTTAGTTTTGTGTTTCCAATTGGAATTGTGCATATTCAGGTGTTTTACAGTGTAAAATAAGATTGTCGAACTTTGATGACATCACGGCTCGGGTTGGAGAATCAAGGCATTGTGCCGGCATTTCATCGAGCTACCACATGCATTTTTGTGGTGTGTTACCATTGGAATTGTGCATATTCAGTTGTTTTATGGTGTAAAATATGATTGTCGAACTTTGATGACATCACAGCTCGAACGAATGAAACGTAGCTTCGTGCGTGCATTTCATCGAGCTTCCACAAGCATATTTGGGGTGTATTTCCATTGGAATTGTGCATATTCAGGTGTTTTATGGTGTAAAATATGATTGTCAAACTATGATGACATCACGGCTCAAACTAAGGAACAGTAGCTTTGTGCATGCATTTCTTCGAGCTTCCACAAGCATTTTAGTGGAATTGTGCATATTCAGGTGTTTTACGGTGTAAAATATGATTGTCGAACTTTTATGACATCACGGCTCGAACTAAGGAATAGTAGCTTCGTGTGTGCATTTCATCGAGCTTGCAGAAGCATTTTAGTGGTGTGTTTCCAATGGAATTTTGCATATTCATGTGTTTTACGGTGTAAAATTAGATAGTCGCACTTTGATGACATCACGGCTCAGGTTGGAGAATCAAGGCTTTGTGCGGGCATTTTATCGAGCTACCACATGCATTTTTGTGGTGTGTTTCCATTGGAATTGTGCATATTCAGGTGTTTTACGGTGTAAAATATGATTGTCGAACTTTGATGACATCACGGCTCGAACTAAGGAATAGTGGCTTCGTGCGTGCATTTCATCGAGCTCTCACAAGCATTTTTGTGGTGTTTTTTTTTTTAAATTGTGCTTATTCAGGTGTTTTACGTTGTAAAATTAGAAAGTCGCACTTTGATGACATCACGGCTCAGGCTAGAGTATCAGGGCTTTGTGCGTGCATTTCATCAAGCTACCACATGCATTTTTGAGGTGTGTTTCCATTAGAAATGTGCATATTTAGGTACTTTATGGTGTAAAAAAAGATTGTCGAACTTTCATGACATCACGGCTCAATCTAAGGAACATTAGCTTTGTGCGTGCATTTCATCGAGCTTGCACTTGCATTTTAGTTTTGTGTTTCCAATTGGAATTGTGCATATTCAGGTGTTTTACAGTGTAAAATAAGATTGTCAAACTTTGATGACATCACGGCTCGGGTTGGAGAATCAAGGCATTGTGCCGGCATTTCATCGAGCTACCACATGCATTTTTGTGGTGTGTTTCCATTGGAATTGTGCATATTCAGGTGTTTTATGGTGTAAAATATGATTGTCGAACTTTGATGACATCACAGCTCGAACTAAAGAAACGTAGCTTCGTGCATGCATTTCATCGAGCTTCCACAAGCATATTTGGGGTGTATTTCCATTGGAATTGTGCATATTCAGGTGTATTATGGTGTAAAATATGATTGTCGAACTTTGATGACATCACGGCTCAAACTAAGGAACAGTAGCTTTGTGCGTGCATTTCTTCTAGCTTCCACAAGCATTTTAGTGGTGTTTCCATTGGAATTGTGCATATTCATGTGTTTTACGGTGTAAAATATGATTGTCGAACTTTGATGACATCACGGCTCGAACTGTGGAATAGTAGCTTTGTGTGTGCATTTCATCGAGCTTGCAGAAGCATTTTAGTGGTGTGTTTCCATTGGAATTGGGCATATTCATGTGTTTTACGGTGTAAAATTAGATAGTCGCACTTTGATGACATCACGGCTCAGGTTGGAGAATCAAGGCTTTGTGCGGGCATTTCATCGAGCTACCACATGCATTTTTGTGGTGTGTTTCCTTTGGAATTGTGCATTTTCAGGTGTTTTACGGTGTAAAATATGATTGTCGAACTTTGATGACATCACGGCTCGAAATATGGAATAGTGGCTTCATGCATGCATTTCATCGAGCTCCCACAAGCATTTTTGTGGTGTGTTTTTTTTTAAATTGTGCATATTCAGGTGTTTTACATTGTAAAAGTAGAAAGTCGCACTTTGACGACATCACGGCTCAGGCTAGAGAATCAGGGCTTTGTGCGTGCATTTCTTCAAGCTACCACATGCATTTTTGAGGTGTGTTTCCATTGGAATTGTGCATATTCAGGTACTTTACGGTGTAAAATAAGATTGTCGAACTTTGATGACATCACGGCTCAAACTAAGGAACATTAAGTTTGTGCGTGCATTTCATCGAGCTTGCACATGCATTTTTGTGGTGTATTTCCATTGGAATTGTGCATATTCAGGTGTTTTACGGTGTAAAATATGATTGTCGAACTTTGATGACATCACGGCTCGAACTAAGGAACAGTAGCTTTGTGTGTGCATTTCATCGAGCTTCCACAAGCATTTTTCTGGTGTTTTTCCATTGGAATTGTGCATACTCAGGTGTTTTACAGAGTAAAATAAGATTGTCGAACTTTGATGACTTCAATGCTTGGGTTGGAGAATCAAGGCATTGTGCGGGCATTTCATCGAGCTACCACATGCATTTTTGTGGTGTGTTTTCATTTGGAATTGTGCATATTCAGGTGTTGTAAAATAAGATTGTCGAATTTTGATGACATCACGGCTCGGGTTGGAGAATCAAGGCTTTGTGCGGGCATTTCATCGAGCTACCACATGCATTTTTGTGGTGTGTTTCCATTGGAATTGTGCATTTTCAGGTGTTTTACGGTGTAAAATAAGATTGTCGAACATTGATGACATCACGGCTCGAAATAAGGAACAGTAGCTTTGTGTGTGCATTTCATCGAGCTACCACAAGCATTTTTGTGGTGTGTTTCCATTGGAATTGTGCTTACTCAGGTGTTTTACAGAGTAAAATAAGATTGTCGAACTTTGATGACATCAATGCTTGGGTTGGAGAATCAAGGCTTTGTGCGGGCATTTCATCGAGCTACCACATGCATTTTTGTGGTGTGTTTCCATTGGAATTGTGCATATTCAAGTGTTTTACAGTGTAAAATAAGATTGTCAAACTTTGATGACATCACGGATCGAACTAAGGAATAGTAGCTTCGTGCGTGCTTTTCATCGAGCTTCCACAAGCATTTTTGTGGTGTATTTAAATTGTAATTGTGCATATTCAGGTGTTTTACGGTGTAAAATATGATTGTCGAACTTTGATGACATCACGGCTCGAACTAAGGAATAGTGGCTTCGTGCGTGCATTTCATCGAGCTCTCACAAGCATTTTTGTGGTGTTTTTTTTTTAAATTGTGCTTATTCAGGTGTTTTACGTTGTAAAATTAGAAAGTCGCACTTTGATGACATCACGGCTCAGGCTAGAGTATCAGGGCTTTGTGCGTGCATTTCATCAAGCTACCACATGCATTTTTGAGGTGTGTTTCCATTAGAAATGTGCATATTTAGGTACTTTACGGTGTAAAAAAAGATTGTCGAACTTTCATGACATCACGGCTCAATCTAAGGAACAATAGCTTTGTGCGTGCATTTCATCGAGCTTGCACTTGCATTTTTGTGGTGTATTTCCATTGGAATTGTGCATATTCAGGTGTTTTACTGTGTAAAATATGATTGTCGAACTTTGATGACATCACGGCTCGAACTAAGGAAAAGTAGCTTTGTGTGTGCATTTCATCGAGCTTCCACAAGCATTTTTGTGGTGTGTTTCCATTGGAATTGTGCATACTCAAGTGTTTTACAGAGTAAAATAAGATTGTCGAACTTTGATGACATCACGGCTCGGGTTGGAGAAGCAAGGCTTTGTGCCGGCATTTCATCGAGCTACCACATGCATTTTTGTGGTGTGTTTCCATTGGAATTGTGCATATTCAGGTGTTTTACGGTGCAAATTATGATTGTCAAACTTTGATGACATAACGGCTCGAACTAAGGAACAGTAGCTTTGTGCATGAAATTCATCGAGCTTGCACATGCATTTTTGTGGTATGTATCCATTGGAATTGTGCATATTCAGGTGTTTTATGGTGTATAATAAGATTGTCAAACTTTGATGACATCACGGCTCGAACTAAGGAACAGTAGCTTTGTGTGTGCATTTCATCGTGCTTCCACAAGCATTTTTGTGGTGTATTTCCATTGGAATTGTGCATATTCTGGTGTTTTACAGTGTAAAATATGATTGTCGAACTTTGATGACATCACGGCACGAACTATGGAATAGTAGCTTTGTGCGTGCATTTCATCGAGCTTCCACAAGCATTTTAGTTTTGTGTTTCCAATTGGAATTGTGCATATTCAGGTGTTTTACAGTGTTAAATAAGATTGTCGAACTTTGATGACATCACGGCTCGGGTTGGAGAATCAAGGCATTGTGCCGGCATTTCATCGAGCTACCACATGCATTTTTGTGGTGTGTTTCCATTGGAATTGTGCATATTCAGGTGTTTTATGGTGTAAAATATGATTGTCGAACTTTGATGACATCACAGCTTGAACTAATGAAACGTAGCTTCGTGCGTGCAATTCATCGAGCTTCCACAAGCTTATTTGGGGTGTATTTCCATTGGAATTGTGCATATTCAGGTGTTTTATGGTGTAAAATATGATTGTCGAACTTTGATGACATCACGGCTCAAACTAAGGAACAGTAGCTTTGTGCGTGCATTTCTTCTAGCTTCCACAAGCATTTTAGTGGTGTGTTTCCATTGGAATTGTGCATATTCAGGTGTTTTACGGTGTAAAAAATGATTTTCGAACTTTGATGCCATCACGGCGCGAACTAAGGAATAGTAGCTTCGTGTGTGCATTTCATCGAGCTTGCAGAAGCATTTTAGTGGTGTGTTTTTTTTAAAATTGTGCATATTCAGGTGTTTTACGTTGTACAAGTAGAAAGTCGCACTTTGATGACATCACGGCTCAGGCTAGAGAATCAGGGCTTTGTGCGTGCATTTCTTCAAGCTACCACATGCATTTTTGAGGTGTGTTTCCATTGGAATTGTGCATATTCTGGTACTTTACGGTGTAAAATAAGATTGTCGAACTTTGATGACATCAAGGCTCAAACTAAGGAACATTAAGTTTGTGCGTGCATTTCATCGAGCTTGCACATGCATTTTTGTGGTGTATTTCCATTGGAATTGTGCATATTCAGGTGTTTTACGGTGTAAAATATGATTGTCGAACTTTGATGACATCACGGCTCGAACTAAGGAACAGTAGCTTTGTGTGTGCATTTCATCGAGCTTCCACAAGCATTTTTCTGGTGTGTTTCCATTGGAATTGTGCATACTCAGGTGTTTTACAGAGTAAAATAAGATTGTCGAACTTTGATGACTTCAATGCTTGGGTTGGAGAATCAAGGCATTGTGCGGGCATTTCATCGAGCTACCACATGCATTTTTGTGGTGTGTTTCCAATTGGAATTGTGCATATTCAGGTGTTGTAAAATAAGATTGTTGAATTTTGATGACATCACGGCTCGGGTTTGAGAATCAAGGCTTTGTGCGGGCATTTCATCGAGCTACCACATGCATTTTTGTGGTGTGTTTCCATTGGAATTGTGCATTTTCAGGTGTTTTACGGTGTAAAATAAGATTGTCGAACATTGATGACATCACGGCTTGAAATAAGGAACAGTAGCTTTGTGTGTGCATTTCATCGAGCTACCACAAGCATTTTTGTGGTGTGTTTCCATTGGAATTGTGCTTACTCAGGTGTTTTACAGAGTAAAATAAGATTGTCGAACTTTGATGACATCAATACTTGGGTTGGAGAATCAAGGCTTTGTGCGGGCATTTCATCGAGCTACCACATGCATTTTTGTGGTGTGTTTCCATTGGAATTGTACATATTCAAGTGTTTTACAGTGTAAAATAAGATTGTCAAACTTTGATGACATCATGGATCGAACTAAGGAATAGTAGCTTCGTGCTTGCTTTTCATAGAGCTTCCACAAGCATTTTTTTGGTGTATTTAAATTGTAATTGTGCATATTCTGGTGTTTTACGGTGTAAAATATGATTGTCGAACTTTGATGACATCACGGCTCGAACTAAGGAATAGTTGCTTCGTGCGTGCATTTCATTGAGCTCCCACATGCATTTTTGTGCTGTGTTTCTGTTAAAATTGTGCATATTCTGGTGTTTTATGGTGGAAAATTAGATAGTCGCACTTTGATGACATCACGGCTCGGGCTAGAGAATCAGGGCTTTGTGCGTGCATTTCATCGAGCTACCACATGCATTTTTGTGGTGTGTTTCCATTGGAATTGTGCATATTCAGGTACTTTACGGTGTAAAATAAGATTGGCGAACTTTGATGACATCACTGCTCGAACTAATGAAACGTAGCATCGTGCGTGTATTTCATCGAGCTTCCACAAGCATTTTTGGGGTGTATTTCCATTGGAATTGTGCATATTCAGGTGTTTTTTGGTGTAAAATATGATTGTCGAAATTTAATGACATCACGGCTCAAACTAAGGAACAGTAGCTTTCTGTGTGCATTTCATCGAGCTTCCACAAGCATTTTAGTGGTGTTTCCATTGGAATTGAGCATATTCAGGTGTTTTACGGTGTAAGATATGATTGTCGAACTTTGATGACATCAGGGCTCGAACTAAGGAATAGTAGCTTCATGCGTGCATTTCATCGAGCTTCCTCATGCATTTTTGTGGTGTATTTCCTTTGGAATTGTGCATATTCAGGTGTTTGACGGTGTAAAATATGATTGTCGAACCTTGATGACATCACGGCTCGAACTAAGGAACAGTAGCTTTGTGCGTGCATTTCTTCGAGCTTGCAGAAGCATTTTAGTGGTGTGTTTCCATTGGAATTGTGCATATTCAGGTGTTTTACGGTGTAAAATTAGATAGTCGCACTTTGATGACATCACGGCTCGGGCTGGAGAATCAGGGCTTTTTGCTTGCATTTCAATGAGCTTCCACAAGTGTTTTTGTGGTATGTTTCCATTGGAATTGTGCATATTCAGGTGTTTTATGGTGTAAAATAAGATTGTCAAACTTTGATGACATCACGGCTCGAACTAAGGAACAGTAGCTTTGTGTGTGCATTTCATCGTGCTTCCACAAGCATTTTTGTGGTGTATTTCCATTGGAATTGTGCATATTCTGGTGTTTTACAGTGTAAAATATGATTGTCGAACTTTGATGACATCACGGCACGAACTATGGAATAGTAGCTTTGTGCGTGCATTTCATCGAGCTTCCACAAGCATTTTAGTTTTGTGTTTCCAATTGGAATTGTGCATATTCAGGTGTTTTACAGTGTTAAATAAGATTGTCGAACTTTGATGACATCACGGCTCGGGTTGGAGAATCAAGGCATTGTGCCGGCATTTCATCGAGCTACCACATGCATTTTTGTGGTGTGTTTCCATTGGAATTGTGCATATTCAGGTGTTTTATGGTGTAAAATATGATTGTCGAACTTTGATGACATCACAGCTTGAACTAATGAAACGTAGCTTCGTGCGTGCAATTCATCGAGCTTCCACAAGCTTATTTGGGGTGTATTTCCATTGGAATTGTGCATATTCAGGTGTTTTATGGTGTAAAATATGATTGTCGAACTTTGATGACATCACGGCTCAAACTAAGGAACAGTAGCTTTGTGCGTGCATTTCTTCTAGCTTCCACAAGCATTTTAGTGGTGTGTTTCCATTGGAATTGTGCATATTCAGGTGTTTTACGGTGTAAAAAATGATTTTCGAACTTTGATGCCATCACGGCGCGAACTAAGGAATAGTAGCTTCGTGTGTGCATTTCATCGAGCTTGCAGAAGCATTTTAGTGGTGTGTTTTTTTTTAAATTGTGCATATTCAGGTGTTTTACGTTGTACAAGTAGAAAGTCGCACTTTGATGACATCACGGCTCAGGCTAGAGAATCAGGGCTTTGTGCGTGCATTTCTTCAAGCTACCACATGCATTTTTGATGTGTGTTTCCATTGGAATTGTGCATATTCTGGTACTTTACGGTGTAAAATAAGATTGTCGAACTTTGATGACATCACGGCTCAAACTAAGGAACATTAAGTTTGTGCGTGCATTTCATCGAGCTTGCACATGCATTTTTGTGGTGTATTTCCATTGGAATTGTGCATATTCAGGTGTTTTACGGTGTAAAATATGATTGTCGAACTTTGATGACATCACGGCTCGAACTAAGGAACAGTAGCTTTGTGTGTGCATTTCATCGAGCTTCCACAAGCATTTTTCTGGTGTGTTTCCATTGGAATTGTGCATACTCAGGTGTTTTACAGAGTAAAATAAGATTGTCGAACTTTGATGACTTCAATGCTTGGGTTGGAGAATCAAGGCATTGTGCGGGCATTTCATCGAGCTACCACATGCATTTTTGTGGTGTGTTTCCAATTGGAATTGTGCATATTCAGGTGTTGTAAAATAAGATTGTTGAATTTTGATGACATCACGGCTCGGGTTTGAGAATCAAGGCTTTGTGCGGGCATTTCATCGAGCTACCACATGCATTTTTGTGGTGTGTTTCCATTGGAATTGTGCATTTTCAGGTGTTTTACGGTGTAAAATAAGATTGTCGAACATTGATGACATCACGGCTTGAAATAAGGAACAGTAGCTTTGTGTGTGCATTTCATCGAGCTACCACAAGCATTTTTGTGGTGTGTTTCCATTGGAATTGTGCTTACTCAGGTGTTTTACAGAGTAAAATAAGATTGTCGAACTTTGATGACATCAATACTTGGGTTGGAGAATCAAGGCTTTGTGCGGGCATTTCATCGAGCTACCACATGCATTTTTGTGGTGTGTTTCCATTGGAATTGTACATATTCAAGTGTTTTACAGTGTAAAATAAGATTGTCAAACTTTGATGACATCATGGATCGAACTAAGGAATAGTAGCTTCGTGCTTGCTTTTCATAGAGCTTCCACAAGCATTTTTTTGGTGTATTTAAATTGTAATTGTGCATATTCTGGTGTTTTACGGTGTAAAATATGATTGTCGAACTTTGATGACATCACGGCTCGAACTAAGGAATAGTTGCTTCGTGCGTGCATTTCATTGAGCTCCCACATGCATTTTTGTGCTGTGTTTCTGTTAAAATTGTGCATATTCTGGTGTTTTATGGTGGAAAATTAGATAGTCGCACTTTGATGACATCACGGCTCGGGCTAGAGAATCAGGGCTTTGTGCGTGCATTTCATCGAGCTACCACATGCATTTTTGTGGTGTGTTTCCATTGGAATTGTGCATATTCAGGTACTTTACGGTGTAAAATAAGATTGGCGAACTTTGATGACATCACTGCTCGAACTAATGAAACGTAGCATCGTGCGTGTATTTCATCGAGCTTCCACAAGCATTTTTGGGGTGTATTTCCATTGGAATTGTGCATATTCAGGTGTTTTTTGGTGTAAAATATGATTGTCGAAATTTAATGACATCACGGCTCAAACTAAGGAACAGTAGCTTTCTGTGTGCATTTCATCGAGCTTCCACAAGCATTTTAGTGGTGTTTCCATTGGAATTGAGCATATTCAGGTGTTTTACGGTGTAAGATATGATTGTCGAACTTTGATGACATCAGGGCTCGAACTAAGGAATAGTAGCTTCATGCGTGCATTTCATCGAGCTTCCTCATGCATTTTTGTGGTGTATTTCCTTTGGAATTGTGCATATTCAGGTGTTTGACGGTGTAAAATATGATTGTCGAACCTTGATGACATCACGGCTCGAACTAAGGAACAGTAGCTTTGTGCGTGCATTTCTTCGAGCTTGCAGAAGCATTTTAGTGGTGTGTTTCCATTGGAATTGTGCATATTCAGGTGTTTTACGGTGTAAAATTAGATAGTCGCACTTTGATGACATCACGGCTCGGGCTGGAGAATCAGGGCTTTTTGCTTGCATTTCAATGAGCTTCCACAAGTGTTTTTGTGGTATGTTTCCATTGGAATTGTGCATATTCAGGTGTTTTATGGTGTAAAATAAGATTGTCAAACTTTGATGACATCACGGCTCGAACTAAGGAACAGTAGCTTTGTGTGTGCATTTCATCGTGCTTCCACAAGCATTTTTGTGGTGTATTTCCATTGGAATTGTGCATATTCTGGTGTTTTACAGTGTAAAATATGATTGTCGAACTTTGATGACATCACGGCACGAACTATGGAATAGTAGCTTTGTGCGTGCATTTCATCGAGCTTCCACAAGCATTTTAGTTTTGTGTTTCCAATTGGAATTGTGCATATTCAGGTGTTTTACAGTGTTAAATAAGATTGTCGAACTTTGATGACATCACGGCTCGGGTTGGAGAATCAAGGCATTGTGCCGGCATTTCATCGAGCTACCACATGCATTTTTGTGGTGTGTTTCCATTGGAATTGTGCATATTCAGGTGTTTTATGGTGTAAAATATGATTGTCGAACTTTGATGACATCACAGCTTGAACTAATGAAACGTAGCTTCGTGCGTGCAATTCATCGAGCTTCCACAGCTTATTTGGGGTGTATTTCCATTGGAATTGTGCATATTCAGGTGTTTTATGGTGTAAAATATGATTGTCGAACTTTGATGACATCACGGCTCAAACTAAGGAACAGTAGCTTTGTGCGTGCATTTCTTCTAGCTTCCACAAGCATTTTAGTGGTGTGTTTCCATTGGAATTGTGCATATTCAGGTGTTTTACGGTGTAAAAAATGATTTTCGAACTTTGATGCCATCACGGCGCGAACTAAGGAATAGTAGCTTCGTGTGTGCATTTCATCGAGCTTGCAGAAGCATTTTAGTGGTGTGTTTTTTTTTAAATTGTGCATATTCAGGTGTTTTACGTTGTACAAGTAGAAAGTCGCACTTTGATGACATCACGGCTCAGGCTAGAGAATCAGGGCTTTGTGCGTGCATTTCTTCAAGCTACCACATGCATTTTTGATGTGTGTTTCCATTGGAATTGTGCATATTCTGGTACTTTACGGTGTAAAATAAGATTGTCGAACTTTGATGACATCACGGCTCAAACTAAGGAACATTAAGTTTGTGCGTGCATTTCATCGAGCTTGCACATGCATTTTTGTGGTGTATTTCCATTGGAATTGTGCATATTCAGGTGTTTTACGGTGTAAAATATGATTGTCGAACTTTGATGACATCACGGCTCGAACTAAGGAACAGTAGCTTTGTGTGTGCATTTCATCGAGCTTCCACAAGCATTTTTCTGGTGTGTTTCCATTGGAATTGTGCATACTCAGGTGTTTTACAGAGTAAAATAAGATTGTCGAACTTTGATGACTTCAATGCTTGGGTTGGAGAATCAAGGCATTGTGCGGGCATTTCATCGAGCTACCACATGCATTTTTGTGGTGTGTTTCCAATTGGAATTGTGCATATTCAGGTGTTGTAAAATAAGATTGTTGAATTTTGATGACATCACGGCTCGGGTTTGAGAATCAAGGCTTTGTGCGGGCATTTCATCGAGCTACCACATGCATTTTTGTGGTGTGTTTCCATTGGAATTGTGCATTTTCAGGTGTTTTACGGTGTAAAATAAGATTGTCGAACATTGATGACATCACGGCTTGAAATAAGGAACAGTAGCTTTGTGTGTGCATTTCATCGAGCTACCACAAGCATTTTTGTGGTGTGTTTCCATTGGAATTGTGCTTACTCAGGTGTTTTACAGAGTAAAATAAGATTGTCGAACTTTGATGACATCAATACTTGGGTTGGAGAATCAAGGCTTTGTGCGGGCATTTCATCGAGCTACCACATGCATTTTTGTGGTGTGTTTCCATTGGAATTGTACATATTCAAGTGTTTTACAGTGTAAAATAAGATTGTCAAACTTTGATGACATCATGGATCGAACTAAGGAATAGTAGCTTCGTGCTTGCTTTTCATAGAGCTTCCACAAGCATTTTTTTGGTGTATTTAAATTGTAATTGTGCATATTCTGGTGTTTTACGGTGTAAAATATGATTGTCGAACTTTGATGACATCACGGCTCGAACTAAGGAATAGTTGCTTCGTGCGTGCATTTCATTGAGCTCCCACATGCATTTTTGTGCTGTGTTTCTGTTAAAATTGTGCATATTCTGGTGTTTTATGGTGGAAAATTAGATAGTCGCACTTTGATGACATCACGGCTCGGGCTAGAGAATCAGGGCTTTGTGCGTGCATTTCATCGAGCTACCACATGCATTTTTGTGGTGTGTTTCCATTGGAATTGTGCATATTCAGGTACTTTACGGTGTAAAATAAGATTGGCGAACTTTGATGACATCACTGCTCGATCTAATGAAACGTAGCATCGTGCGTGTATTTCATCGAGCTTCCACAAGCATTTTTGGGGTGTATTTCCATTGGAATTGTGCATATTCAGGTGTTTTTTGGTGTAAAATATGATTGTCGAAATTTAATGACATCACGGCTCAAACTAAGGAACAGTAGCTTTCTGTGTGCATTTCATCGAGCTTCCACAAGCATTTTAGTGGTGTTTCCATTGGAATTGAGCATATTCAGGTGTTTTACGGTGTAAGATATGATTGTCGAACTTTGATGACATCAGGGCTCGAACTAAGGAATAGTAGCTTCATGCGTGCATTTCATCGAGCTTCCTCATGCATTTTTGTGGTGTATTTCCTTTGGAATTGTGCATATTCAGGTGTTTGACGGTGTAAAATATGATTGTCGAACCTTGATGACATCACGGCTCGAACTAAGGAACAGTAGCTTTGTGCGTGCATTTCTTCGAGTTTGCAGAAGCATTTTAGTGGTGTGTTTCCATTGGAATTGTGCATATTCAGGTGTTTTACGGTGTAAAATTAGATAGTCGCACTTTGATGACATCACGGCTCGGGCTGGAGAATCAGGGCTTTTTGCTTGCATTTCAATGAGCTTCCACAAGTGTTTTTGTGGTATGTTTCCATTGGAATTGTGCATATTCAGGTGTTTTATGGTGTAAAATAAGATTGTCGAACTTTGATGACATCACGGCTCGAACTAAGGAACAGTAGCTTTGTGTGTGCATTTCATCAAGCTTCCACAAGCTTTTTTGTGGTGTATTTCCATAGGAATTGTGCATATTCTGGTGTTTTACAGTGTAAAATATGATTGTCGAACTTTGATGACATCACGGCACGAACTATGGAATAGTAGCTTCGTGCGTGCATTTCATCGAGCTTCCACAAGCATTTTAGTTTGGTGTTTCCAATTGGAATTGTGCATATTCAGGTGTTTTACAGTGTAAAATAAGATTGTCGAACTTTGATGACATCACGGCTCGGGTTCGAGAATCAAAGCATTGTGCCGGCATTTCATCGAGCTACCACATGCATTTTTGTGGTGTGTTACCATTGGAATTGTGCATATTCAGGTGTTTTATGGTGTAAAATATGATTGTCGAACTTTGATGACATCACAGCTCGAACTAATGAAACGTAGCTTCGTGCGTGCATTTCATCGAGCTTGCACAAGCATATTTGGGGTGTATTTCCATTGGAATTGTGCATATTCAGGTGTTTTATGGTGTAAAATATGATTGTCAAACTTTGATGACATCACGGCTCAAACTAAGGAACAGTAGCTTTGTGCATGCATTTCTTCGAGCTTCCACAAGCATTTTAGTGGAATTGTGCATATTCAGGTGTTTTACGGTGTAAAATATGATTGTCGAACTTTGATGACATCACGGCTCGAACTAAGGAATAGTAGCTTCGTGTGTGCATTTCATCGAGCTTGCAGAAGCATTTTAGTGGTGTGTTTCCATTGGAATTTTGCATATTCATGTGTTTTACGGTGTAAAATTAGATAGTCGCACTTTGATGACATCACGGCTCAGGTTGGAGAATCAAGGCTTTGTGCGGGCATTTTATCGAGCTACCACATGCATTTTTGTGGTGTGTTTCCATTGGAATTGTGCATATTCAGGTGTTTTACGGTGTAAAATATGATTGTCGAACTTTGATGACATCACGGCTCGAACTAAGGAATAGAGGCTTCGTGCGTGCATTTCATCGAGCTCTCACAAGCATTTTTGTGGTGTTTTTTTTTTTAAATTGTGCTTATTCAGGTGTTTTACGTTGTAAAATTAGAAAGTCGCACTTTGATGACATCACGGCTCAGGCTAGAGTATCAGGGCTTTGTGCGTGCATTTCATCAAGCTACCACATGCATTTTTGAGGTGTGTTTCCATTAGAAATGTGCATATTTAGGTACTTTACGGTGTAAAAAAAGATTGTCGAACTTTCATGACATCACGGCTCAATCTAAGGAACATTAGCTTTGTGCGTGCATTTCATCGAGCTTGCACTTGCATTTTTGTGGTGTATTTCCATTGGAATTGTGCATATTCAGGTGTTTTACTGTGTAAAATATGATTGTCGAACTTTGATGACATCACGGCTCGAACTAAGGAAAAGTAGCTTTGTGTGTGCATTTCATCGAGCTTCCACAAGCATTTTTGTGGTGTGTTTCCATTGGAATTGTGCATACTCAGGTGTTTTACAGAGTAAAATAAGATTGTCGAACTTTGATGACATCACGGCTTGGGTTGGAGAATCAAGGCTTTGTGCGGGCATTTCATCGAGCTACCACATGCATTTTTGTGGTGTGTTTCCATTGGAATTGTGCATATTCAAGTGTTTTACAGTGTAAAATAAGATTGTCGAACTTTGATGACATCACGGATCGAACTAAGGAATAGTAGGTTCGTGCGTGCATTTCATCGAGCTTGCACAAGCATTTTAGTGGTGTGTTTCCATTGGAATTGTGCATATTCAGGTGTTTTACAGTGTAAAATAAGATTGTCGAACTTTGATGACATCACGGCTCGGGTTGGAGAATCAAGGCTTTGTGCCGGCATTTCATCAAGCTACCACATGCATTTTTGTGGTGTGTTTCCATTGGAATTGTGCATATTCAGGTGTTTTACGGTGCAAATTATGATTGTCGAACTTTGATGACATAACGGCTCGAACTAAGGAACAGTAGCTTTGTGCATGAAATTCATCGAGCTTGCACATGCATTTTTGTGGTATGTTTCCATTGGAATTGTGCATATTCAGGTGTTTTATTGTGTATAATAAGATTGTCAAACTTTGATGACATCACGGCTCGAACTAAGGAACAGTAGCTTTGTGTGTGCATTTCATCGTGCTTCCACAAGCATTTTTGTGGTGTATTTCCATTGGAATTGTGCATATTCTGGTGTTTTACAGTGTAAAATATGATTGTCGAACTTTGATGACATCACGGCACGAACTAAGGAACAGTAGCTTTGTGCGTGCATTTCATCGAGCTTCCACAAGCTTTTTACTTTTGTGTTTCCAATTGGAATTGTGCATATTCAGGTGTTTTACAGTGTTAAATAAGATTGTCGAACTTTGATGACATCACGGCTCGGGTTGGAGAATCAAGGCATTGTGCCGGCATTTCATCGAGCTACCACATGCATTTTTGTGGTGTGTTTCCATTGGAATTGTGCATATTCAGGTGTTTTATGGTGTAAAATATGATTGTCGAACTTTGATGACATCACAGCTTGAACTAATGAAACGTAGCTTCGTGCGTGCATTTCATCGAGCTTCCACAAGCATATTTGGGGTGTATTTCCATTGGAATTGTGCATATTCAGGTGTTTTATGGTGTAAAATATGATTGTCGAACTTTGATGACATCACGGCTCAAACTAAGGAACAGTAGCTTTGTGCGTGCATTTCTTCTAGCTTCCACAAGCATTTTAGTGGTGTGTTTCCATTGGAATTGTGCATATTCAGGTGTTTTACGGTGTAAAAAATGATTTTCGAACTTTGATGCCATCACGGCTCGAACTAAGGAATAGTAGCTTCGTGTGTGCATTTCATCGAGCTTGCAGAAGCATTTTAGTGGTGTGTTTCCATTGGAATTGTGCATATTCATGTGTTTTACGGTGTAAAATTAGATAGTCGCACTTTGATGACATCACGGCTCAGGTTGGAGAATCAAGGCTTTGTGCGGGCATTTTATCGAGCTCCCACATGCATTTTTGTGGTGTGTTTCCATTGGAATTGTGCATATTCAGGTGTTTTACGATGTAAAATATGATTGTTGAAGTTTGATGACATCACGGCTCGAACTAAGGAATAGTGGCTTCGTGCGTGCATTTCATCGAGCTCCCACAAGCATTTTTGTGGTGTGTTTTTTTTAAATTGTGCATATTCAGGTGTTTTACGTTGTAAAATTAGAAAGTCGCACTTTGATGACATCACGGCTCAGGCTAGAGAATCAGGGCTTTGTGCGTGCATTTCATCAAGCTACCACATGCATTTTTGAGGTGTGTTTCCATTGGAATTGTGCATATTTAGGTACTTTACAGTGTAAAATAAGATTGTCGAACTTTGATGACATCACGGCTCAAACTAAGGAACATTAGCTTTGTGCGTGCATTTCATCGAGCTTGCACATGCATTTTTGTGGTGTATTTCCATTGGAATTGTGCATATTCAGGTGTTTTACGGTGTAAAATATGATTGTTGAAATTTGATGACATCACGGCTCGAACTAAGGAACTTTAGCTTTGTGTGTGCATTTCATCGAGCTTCCACAAGCATTTTTGTGGTGTGTTTCCATTGGAATTGTGCATACTCAGGTGTTTTACAGAGTAAAATAAGATTGTCGAACTTTGATGACATCACGGCTTGGGTTGGAGAATCAAGGCTTTGTGCGGGCATTTCGTCGAGCTACCACATGCATTTTTGTGGTGTGTTTCCATTGGAATTGTGCATATTCAAGTGTTTTACAGTGTAAAATAAGATTGTCGAACTTTGATGACATCACGGATCGAACTAAGGAATAGTAGCTTTGGGTGTGCATTTCATCGAGCTTCCACAAGCATTTTTGTAGTGTATTTCCATTGGAATTGTGCATATTCAGGTGTTTTACGGTGTAAAATATGATTGTCGAACTTTGATGATATCACGGCTCGAACTAAGGAACAGTAGCTTTGGGTGTGCATTTCATCGAGCTTCCACAAGCATTTTTGTGGTGTATTTAAATTATAATTGTGCATATTCAGGTGTTTTATGGTGTAAAATATGATTGTCGAACTTTGATGACATCGCGGCTCGAACTAAGGAATAGTAGCTTCGTGCGTGCATTTCATCGAGCTCCCACAAGCATTTTTGTGGTGTGTTTCTTTTAAAATTGTGCATATTCTGGTGTTTTATGGTGTAAAATTAGATAGTCGCACTTTGATGAGATCACGGCTGGGGCTAGAGAATCATGGCTTTGTGCGTGCATTTCATCGAGCTACCACATGCATTTTTGTGGTGTGTTTCCATTGGAATTGTGCATATTCAGGTACTTTACAGTGTAAAATAAGATTGTCGAACTTTGGTGACATCACTGCTCGAAGTAATAAAACGTAGCATCGTGCGTGTATTTCATCGAGCTTCCACAAGCATTTTTGGGGTGTATTTCCATTGGAATTGTGCATATTCAGGTGTTTTATGGTGTAAAATATGATTGTTGAAATTTAATGACATCACGGCTCAAACTAAGGAACAGTAGCTTTGTGCGTGCATTTCATCGAGCTTCCACAAGCATTTTAGTGGTGTGTTTCCATTGGAATTGAGCATATTCAGGTGTTTTACGGTGTAAGATATGATTGTCGAACTTTGATGACATCACGGCTCGAACTAAGGAATAGTAGCTTCGTGCGTGCATTTCATCGAGTTTCCACATGCATTTTTGTGGTGTATTTCCTTTGGAATTGTGCATATTCAGGTGTTTGACGGTGTAAAATATTATTGTCGAACTTTGATGACATCACGGCTCAAACTAAGGAACAGTAGCTTTGTGCGTGCATTTCTTCGAGCTTGCAGAAGCATTTTAGTGGTGTGTTTCCATTGGAATTGTGCATATTCAGGTGTTTTACGGTGTAAAATTAGATAGTCGCACTTTGATGACATCACGGCTCGGCCTGGAGAATCAGGGCTTTGTGCTTGCATTTCAGTGAGCTTCCACATGTATTTTTGTGGTATGTTTCCATTGGAATTGTGCATATTCAGGTGCTTTATGGTGTAAAATAAGATTGTCGAAATTTGATGACATCACGTCTTGAACTAAGGAACAGTCGCTTTGGGTGTGCATATCATCGAGCTTCCACAAGCATTTTTGTGGTGTATTTAAATTGTAATTGTGCATATTCAGGTGTTTTACGGTGTAAAATATGATTGTCGAACTTTGATGACATCACGGCTCGAACTAAGGAATAGTAGCTTCGTGCGTGCATTTCATCGAGCTTCCACAAGCATTTTTGTGGTGTATTTTCATTGGAATTGTGCATATTCAGGTGTTTGACGGTGTAAATTATGATTGTCGAACTTTGATGACATCACGGCTCGAACTAAGGAACAGTAGCTTTGTGCGTGAATTTCATCGAACTTGCACATGCATTATTGTGGTATGTTTCCATTGGAATTGTGCATATTCAGGTGTTTTATGGTGTATAATAAGATTGTCAAACTTTGATGACATCACGGCTCGAACTAAGGAATAGTAGCTTCGTGCGTGCATTTCATCGAGCTTCCACAAGCATTTTAGTTTTGTGTTTCCAATTGGAATTGTGCATATTCAGGTGTTTTACAGTGTAAAATAAGATTGTGGAACTTTGATGACAACACCGCTCGGGTTGGAGAATCAAGGCATTGTGCCGGCATTTCATCGAGCTACCACATGCATTTTTGTGGTGTGTTTCCATTGGAATTGTGCATATTCAGGTGTTTTATGGTGTAAAATATGATTGTCGAACTTTGATGACATCACAGCTCAAACTAAAGAAACGTAGCTTCGTGCGTGCATTTCATCGAGCTTCCACAAGCATATTTGGGGTGTATTTCCATTGGAATTGTGCATATTCAGGTGTTTTACGGTGTAAAATATGATTGTCGAACTTTGATGACATCACGGCTCGAACTAAAGAATAGTAACTTCGTGCGTGCATTTCATCGAGCTCCCACAAGCATTTTTGTGGTGTGTTTCTTTTAAAATTGTGCATTTTCTGGTGTTTTATGGTGTAAAATTAGATAGTCGCACTTTGATGAGATCACGGCTGGGGCTAGAGAATCAAGGCTTTGTGCCTGCATTTCATCGAGCTACCACATGCATTTTTGTGGTGTGTTTCCATTGGAATTGTGCATATTCAGGTACTTTACGGTGTAAGATATGATTGTCGAACTTTGATGACATCACGGCTCGAACTAAGGAATAGTAGCTTCGTGCGTGCATTTCATCGAGCTTCCACATGCATTTTTGTGGTGTATTTCCTTTGGAATTGTGCATATTCAGGTGTTTGACGGTGTAAAATTAGATAGTCGCACTTTGATGACATCACGGCTCAGGTTGGAGAATCAAGGCTTTGTGCGGGCATTTTATCGAGCTACCACATGCATTTTTGTGGTGTGTTTCCATTGGAATTGTGCATATTCAGGTGTTTTACGGTGTAAAATATGATTGTCGAACTTTGATGACATCACGGCTCGAACTAAGGAATAGTGGCTTCATGCGTGCATTTCATCGAGCTCCCACAAGCATTTTTGTGGTGTGTTTTTTTTTAAATTGTGCATATTCAGGTGTTTTACGTTGTAAATTTAGAAAGTCGCACTTTGATGACATCACGGCTCAGGCTAGAGAATCAGGGCTTTGTGCGTGCATTTCATCAAGCTACCACATGCATTTTTGAGGTGTGTTTCCTTTGCAATTGTGCATATTTAGGTACTTTACGGTGTAAAATAAGATTGTCGAACTTTGATGACATCACGGCTCAAACTAAGGAACATTAGCTTTGTGCGTGCATTTCATCGAGCTTGCACATGCATTTTTGTGGTGTATTTCCATTGGAATTGTGCATATTCAGGTGTTTTATGGTGTAAAATATGATTGTCGAACTTTGATGACATCACGGCTCGAACTAATGAACAGTAGCTTTGTGTGTGCATTTCATCGAGCTTCCACAAGCATTTTTCTGGTGTGTTTCCATTGGAATTGTGCATATTAAGGTGTTTTACAGTGTAAAATAAGATTGTCGAATTTTGATGACATCACGGCTCGGGCTGGAGAATCAGGGCTTTGTGCTTGCATTTCAATGAGCTTCCACATGTATTTTTGTGGTATGTTTCCATTGGAATTGTGCATATTCAGTTGTTTTATGGTGTAAAATAAGATTGTCGAACTTTGATGACATCACGGCTCGAACTAAGGAACAGTAGCTTTGGGTGTGCATTTCATCGAGCTTCCACAAGCATTTTTGTGGTGTATTTAAATTGTAATTGTGCATATTCAGGTGTTTTACGGTGTAAAATATGATTGTCGAACTTTGATGACATCACGGCTCGAACTATGGAATAGTAGCTTCATGCGTGCATTTCATCGAGCTTGCACAAGCATTTTAGTGGTGTGTTTCCATTGGAATTGTGCATATTCAGGTGTTTTACAGTGTAAAATAAGATTGTGGAACTTTGATGACATCACGGCTCGGGTTGGAGAATCAAGGCTTTGTGACAGCATTTCATCGAGCTACCACATGCATTTTAGTGGTGTGTTTCCATTGGAATTGTGCATATTCAGGTGTTTTACGGTGTAAATTATGATTGTCGAACTTTGATGACATAACGGCTCGAACTAAGGAACAGTAGCTTTGTGCGTGAATTTCATCTAGCTTGCACATGCATTTTTGTGGTATGTTTCAATTGGAATTGTGCATATTCAGGTGTTTTATGGTGTATAATATGATTGTCAAACTTTGATGACATCACGGCTCGAACTAAGGAACAGTAGCTTTGTGTGTGCATTTCATCGAGCTTCCACAAGCTTTTTTGTGGTGTATTTCCATTGGAATTGTGCATATTCTGGTGTTTTACAGTGTAAAATATGATTGTCGAACTTTGATGACATCACGGCACGAACTATGGAATAGTAGCTTCGTGCGTGCATTTCATCGAGCTTCCACAAGCATTTTAGTTTGGTGTTTCCAATTGGAATTGTGCATATTCAGGTGTTTTACAGTGTAAAATAAGATTGTCGAACTTTGATGACATCACGGCTCGGGTTCGAGAATCAAGGCATTGTGCCGGCATTTCATCGAGCTACCACATGCATTTTTGTGGTGTGTTACCATTGGAATTGTGCATCTTCAGGTGTTTTATGGTGTAAAATATGATTGTCGAACTTTGATGACATCACAGCTCGAACTAATGAAACGTAGCTTCGTGCGTGCATTTCATCGAGCTTCCACAAGCATATTTGGGGTGTATTTCCATTGGAATTGTGCATATTCAGGTGTTTTATGGTGTAAAATATGATTGTCAAACTTTGATGACATCACGGCTCAAACTAAGGAACAGTAGCTTTGTGCGTGCATTTCTTCGAGCTTCCACAAGCATTTTAGTGGAATTGTGCATATTCAGGTGTTTTACGGTGTAAAATATGATTGTCGAACTTTGATGACATCACGGCTCGAACTAAGGAATAGTAGCTTCGTGTGTGCATTTCATCGAGCTTGCAGAAGCATTTTAGTGGTGTGTTTCCATTGGAATTTTGCATATTCATGTGTTTTACGGTGTAAAATTAGATAGTCGCACTTTGATGACATCACGGCTCAGGTTGGAGAATCAAGGCTTTGTGCGGGCATTTTATCGAGCTACCACATGCATTTTTGTGGTGTGTTTCCATTGGAATTGTGCATATTCAGGTGTTTTACGGTGTAAAATATGATTGTCGAACTTTGATGACATCACGGCTCGAACTAAGGAATAGTGGCTTCGTGCGTGCATTTCATCGAGCTCTCACAAGCATTTTTGTGGTGTTTTTTTTTTTAAATTGTGCTTATTCAGGTGTTTTACGTTGTAAAATTAGAAAGTCGCACTTTGATGACATCACGGCTCAGGCTAGAGTATCAGGGCTTTGTGCGTGCATTTCATCAAGCTACCACATGCATTTTTGAGGTGTGTTTCCATTAGAAATGTGCATATTTAGGTACTTTACGGTGTAAAAAAAGATTGTCGAACTTTCATGACATCACGGCTCAATCTAAGGAACATTAGCTTTGTGCGTGCATTTCATCGAGCTTGCACTTGCATTTTTGTGGTGTATTTCCATTGGAATTGTGCATATTCAGGTGTTTTACTGTGTAAAATATGATTGTCGAACTTTGATGACATCACGGCTTGGGTTGGAGAATCAAGGCTTTGTGCGGGCATTTCATCGAGCTACCACATGCATTTTTGTGGTGTGTTTCCATTGGAATTGTGCATATTCAAGTGTTTTACAGTGTAAAATAAGATTGTCGAACTTTGATGACATCACGGATCGAACTAAGGAATAGTAGGTTCGTGCGTGCATTTCATCGAGCTTGCACAAGCATTTTAGTGGTGTGTTTCCATTGGAATTGTGCATATTCAGGTGTTTTACAGTGTAAAATAAGATTGTCGAACTTTGATGACATCACGGCTCGGGTTGGAGAATCAAGGCATTGTGCCGGCATTTCATCGAGCTACCACATGCATTTTTGTGGTGTGTTTCCATTGGAATTGTGCATATTCAGGTGTTTTACGGTGTAAAATATGATTGTCGAACTTTGATGACATCACGGCTCGAACTAATGAACAGTAGCTTTGTGTGTGCATTTCATCGAGCTTCCACAAGCATTTTAGTTTTGTGTTTCCAATTGGAATTGTGCATATTCAGGTGTTTTACAGTGTTAAATAAGATTGTCGAACTTTGATGACATCACGGCTCGGGTTGGAGAATCAAGGCATTGTGCCGGCATTTCATCGAGCTACCACATGCATTTTTGTGGTGTGTTTCCATTGGAATTGTGCATATTCAGGTGTTTTATGGTGTAAAATATGATTGTCGAACTTTGATGACATCACAGCTCGAACTAAGGAAAAGTAGCTTTGGGTGTGCATTTCATTGAGCTTCCACAAGCATTTTTGTGGTGTATTTAAATTGTAATTGTGCATATTCAGGTGTTTTACGGTGTAAAATATGATTGTCGAACTTTGATGACATCACGGCTCAAACTAGGGAACATTAGCTTTGTGCATGCATTTCATCGAGCTTGCACATGCATTTTTGTGGTGTATTTCCATTGGAATTGTGCATATTCAGGTGTTTTACGGTGTAAAATATGATTGTCGAACTTTGATGACATCACGGCTCGAACTAAGGAACTTTAGCTTTGTGTGTGCATTTCATCGAGCTTCCACATGCATTTTTGTGGTGTGTTTCCATTGGAATTGTGCATACTCAGGTGTTTTACAGAGTAAAATAAGATTGTCGAACTTTGATGACATCACGGCTTGGGTTGGAGAATGAAGGGTTTGTGCGGGCATTTCGTCGAGCTACCACATGCATTTTTGTGGTGTGTTTCCATTGGAATTGTGCATATTCAAGTGTTTTACAGTGTAAAATAAGATTGTCGAACTTTGATGACATCACGGATCGAACTTAGGAATAGTAGCTTCATGCGTGCATTTCATCGAGCTCCCACAAGCATTTTTGTGGTGTGTTTTTTTTTAAATTGTGCATATTCAGGTGTTTTACGTTGTAAATTTAGAAAGTCGCACTTTGATGACATCACGGCTCAGGCTAGAGAATCAGGGCTTTGTGCGTGCATTTCATCAAGCTACCACATGCATTTTTGAGGTGTGTTTCCTTTGCAATTGTGCATATTTAGGTACTTTACGGTGTAAAATAAGATTGTCGAACTTTGATGACATCACGGCTCAAACTAAGGAACATTAGCTTTGTGCGTGCATTTCATCGAGCTTGCACATGCATTTTTGTGGTGTATTTCCATTGGAATTGTGCATATTCAGGTGTTTTATGGTGTAAAATATGATTGTCGAACTTTGATGACATCACGGCTCGAACTAATGAACAGTAGCTTTGTGTGTGCATTTCATCGAGCTTCCACAAGCATTTTTCTGGTGTGTTTCCATTGGAATTGTGCATATTAAGGTGTTTTACAGTGTAAAATAAGATTGTCGAATTTTGATGACATCACGGCTCGGGCTGGAGAATCAGGGCTTTGTGCTTGCATTTCAATGAGCTTCCACATGTATTTTTGTGGTATGTTTCCATTGGAATTGTGCATATTCAGTTGTTTTATGGTGTAAAATAAGATTGTCGAACTTGATGACATCACGGCCTCGAACTAAGGAACAGTAGCTTTGGGTGTGCATTTCATCGAGCTTCCACAAGCATTTTTGTGGTGTATTTAAATTGTAATTGTGCATATTCAGGTGTTTTAACGGTGTAAAATATGATTGTCGAACTTTGATGACATCACGGCTCGAACTATGGAATAGTAGCTTCATGCGTGCATTTCATCGAGCTTGCACAAGCATTTTAGTGGTGTGTTTCCATTGGAATTGTGCATATTCAGGTGTTTTACAGTGTAAAATAAGATTGTGGAACTTTGATGACATCACGGCTCGGGTTGGAGAATCAAGGCTTTGTGACAGCATTTCATCGAGCTACCACATGCATTTTAGTGGTGTGTTTCCATTGGAATTGTGCATATTCAGGTGTTTTACGGTGTAAATTATGATTGTCGAACTTTGATGACATAACGGCTCGAACTAAGGAACAGTAGCTTTGTGCGTGAATTTCATCTAGCTTGCACATGCATTTTTGTGGTATGTTTCAATTGGAATTGTGCATATTCAGGTGTTTTATGGTGTATAATATGATTGTCAAACTTTGATGACATCACGGCTCAAACTAAGGAACAGTAGCTTTGTGCGTGCATTTCTTCGAGCTTCCACAAGCATTTTAGTGGAATTGTGCATATTCAGGTGTTTTACGGTGTAAAATATGATTGTCGAACTTTGATGACATCACGGCTCGAACTAAGGAATAGTAGCTTCGTGTGTGCATTTCATCGAGCTTGCAGAAGCATTTTAGTGGTGTGTTTCCATTGGAATTTTGCATATTCATGTGTTTTACGGTGTAAAATTAGATAGTCGCACTTTGATGACATCACGGCTCAGGTTGGAGAATCAAGGCTTTGTGCGGGCATTTTATCGAGCTACCACATGCATTTTTGTGGTGTGTTTCCATTGGAATTGTGCATATTCAGGTGTTTTACGGTGTAAAATATGATTGTCGAACTTTGATGACATCACGGCTCGAACTAAGGAATAGTGGCTTCGTGCGTGCATTTCATCGAGCTCTCACAAGCATTTTTGTGGTGTTTTTTTTTTTAAATTGTGCTTATTCAGGTGTTTTACGTTGTAAAATTAGAAAGTCGCACTTTGATGACATCACGGCTCAGGCTAGAGTATCAGGGCTTTGTGCGTGCATTTCATCAAGCTACCACATGCATTTTTGAGGTGTGTTTCCATTAGAAATGTGCATATTTAGGTACTTTACGGTGTAAAAAAAGATTGTCGAACTTTCATGACATCACGGCTCAATCTAAGGAACATTAGCTTTGTGCGTGCATTTCATCGAGCTTGCACTTGCATTTTTGTGGTGTATTTCCATTGGAATTGTGCATATTCAGGTGTTTTACTGTGTAAAATATGATTGTCGAACTTTGATGACATCACGGCTTGGGTTGGAGAATCAAGGCTTTGTGCGGGCATTTCATCGAGCTACCACATGCATTTTTGTGGTGTGTTTCCATTGGAATTGTGCATATTCAAGTGTTTTACAGTGTAAAATAAGATTGTCGAACTTTGATGACATCACGGATCGAACTAAGGAATAGTAGGTTCGTGCGTGCATTTCATCGAGCTTGCACAAGCATTTTAGTGGTGTGTTTCCATTGGAATTGTGCATATTCAGGTGTTTTACAGTGTAAAATAAGATTGTCGAACTTTGATGACATCACGGCTCGGGTTGGAGAATCAAGGCATTGTGCCGGCATTTCATCGAGCTACCACATGCATTTTTGTGGTGTGTTTCCATTGGAATTGTGCATATTCAGGTGTTTTACGGTGTAAAATATGATTGTCGAACTTTGATGACATCACGGCTCGAACTAATGAACAGTAGCTTTGTGTGTGCATTTCATCGAGCTTCCACAAGCATTTTAGTTTTGTGTTTCCAATTGGAATTGTGCATATTCAGGTGTTTTACAGTGTTAAATAAGATTGTCGAACTTTGATGACATCACGGCTCGGGTTGGAGAATCAAGGCATTGTGCCGGCATTTCATCGAGCTACCACATGCATTTTTGTGGTGTGTTTCCATTGGAATTGTGCATATTCAGGTGTTTTATGGTGTAAAATATGATTGTCGAACTTTGATGACATCACAGCTCGAACTAAGGAAAAGTAGCTTTGGGTGTGCATTTCATTGAGCTTCCACAAGCATTTTTGTGGTGTATTTAAATTGTAATTGTGCATATTCAGGTGTTTTACGGTGTAAAATATGATTGTCGAACTTTGATGACATCACGGCTCAAACTAGGGAACATTAGCTTTGTGCATGCATTTCATCGAGCTTGCACATGCATTTTTGTGGTGTATTTCCATTGGAATTGTGCATATTCAGGTGTTTTACGGTGTAAAATATGATTGTCGAACTTTGATGACATCACGGCTCGAACTAAGGAACTTTAGCTTTGTGTGTGCATTTCATCGAGCTTCCACATGCATTTTTGTGGTGTGTTTCCATTGGAATTGTGCATACTCAGGTGTTTTACAGAGTAAAATAAGATTGTCGAACTTTGATGACATCACGGCTTGGGTTGGAGAATGAAGGGTTTGTGCGGGCATTTCGTCGAGCTACCACATGCATTTTTGTGGTGTGTTTCCATTGGAATTGTGCATATTCAAGTGTTTTACAGTGTAAAATAAGATTGTCGAACTTTGATGACATCACGGATCGAACTTAGGAATAGTAGCTTCATGCGTGCATTTCATCGAGCTCCCACAAGCATTTTTGTGGTGTGTTTTTTTTTAAATTGTGCATATTCAGGTGTTTTACGTTGTAAATTTAGAAAGTCGCACTTTGATGACATCACGGCTCAGGCTAGAGAATCAGGGCTTTGTGCGTGCATTTCATCAAGCTACCACATGCATTTTTGAGGTGTGTTTCCTTTGCAATTGTGCATATTTAGGTACTTTACGGTGTAAAATAAGATTGTCGAACTTTGATGACATCACGGCTCAAACTAAGGAACATTAGCTTTGTGCGTGCATTTCATCGAGCTTGCACATGCATTTTTGTGGTGTATTTCCATTGGAATTGTGCATATTCAGGTGTTTTATGGTGTAAAATATGATTGTCGAACTTTGATGACATCACGGCTCGAACTAATGAACAGTAGCTTTGTGTGTGCATTTCATCGAGCTTCCACAAGCATTTTTCTGGTGTGTTTCCATTGGAATTGTGCATATTAAGGTGTTTTACAGTGTAAAATAAGATTGTCGAATTTTGATGACATCACGGCTCGGGCTGGAGAATCAGGGCTTTGTGCTTGCATTTCAATGAGCTTCCACATGTATTTTTGTGGTATGTTTCCATTGGAATTGTGCATATTCAGTTGTTTTATGGTGTAAAATAAGATTGTCGAACTTTGATGACATCACGGCTCGAACTAAGGAACAGTAGCTTTGGGTGTGCATTTCATCGAGCTTCCACAAGCATTTTTGTGGTGTATTTAAATTGTAATTGTGCATATTCAGGTGTTTTACGGTGTAAAATATGATTGTCGAACTTTGATGACATCACGGCTCGAACTATGGAATAGTAGCTTCATGCGTGCATTTCATCGAGCTTGCACAAGCATTTTAGTGGTGTGTTTCCATTGGAATTGTGCATATTCAGGTGTTTTACAGTGTAAAATAAGATTGTGGAACTTTGATGACATCACGGCTCGGGTTGGAGAATCAAGGCTTTGTGACAGCATTTCATCGAGCTACCACATGCATTTTAGTGGTGTGTTTCCATTGGAATTGTGCATATTCAGGTGTTTTACGGTGTAAATTATGATTGTCGAACTTTGATGACATAACGGCTCGAACTAAGGAACAGTAGCTTTGTGCGTGAATTTCATCTAGCTTGCACATGCATTTTTGTGGTATGTTTCAATTGGAATTGTGCATATTCAGGTGTTTTATGGTGTATAATATGATTGTCAAACTTTGATGACATCACGGCTCGAACTAAGGAACAGTAGCTTTGTGTGTGCATTTCATCGAGCTTCCACAAGCTTTTTTGTGGTGTATTTCCATTGGAATTGTGCATATTCTGGTGTTTTACAGTGTAAAATATGATTGTCGAACTTTGATGACATCACGGCACGAACTATGGAATAGTAGCTTCGTGCGTGCATTTCATCGAGCTTCCACAAGCATTTTAGTTTGGTGTTTCCAATTGGAATTGTGCATATTCAGGTGTTTTACAGTGTAAAATAAGATTGTCGAACTTTGATGACATCACGGCTCGGGTTCGAGAATCAAGGCATTGTGCCGGCATTTCATCGAGCTACCACATGCATTTTTGTGGTGTGTTACCATTGGAATTGTGCATCTTCAGGTGTTTTATGGTGTAAAATATGATTGTCGAACTTTGATGACATCACAGCTCGAACTAATGAAACGTAGCTTCGTGCGTGCATTTCATCGAGCTTCCACAAGCATATTTGGGGTGTATTTCCATTGGAATTGTGCATATTCAGGTGTTTTATGGTGTAAAATATGATTGTCAAACTTTGATGACATCACGGCTCAAACTAAGGAACAGTAGCTTTGTGCGTGCATTTCTTCGAGCTTCCACAAGCATTTTAGTGGAATTGTGCATATTCAGGTGTTTTACGGTGTAAAATATGATTGTCGAACTTTGATGACATCACGGCTCGAACTAAGGAATAGTAGCTTCGTGTGTGCATTTCATCGAGCTTGCAGAAGCATTTTAGTGGTGTGTTTCCATTGGAATTTTGCATATTCATGTGTTTTACGGTGTAAAATTAGATAGTCGCACTTTGATGACATCACGGCTCAGGTTGGAGAATCAAGGCTTTGTGCGGGCATTTTATCGAGCTACCACATGCATTTTTGTGGTGTGTTTCCATTGGAATTGTGCATATTCAGGTGTTTTACGGTGTAAAATATGATTGTCGAACTTTGATGACATCACGGCTCGAACTAAGGAATAGTGGCTTCGTGCGTGCATTTCATCGAGCTCTCACAAGCATTTTTGTGGTGTTTTTTTTTTAAATTGTGCTTATTCAGGTGTTTTACGTTGTAAAATTAGAAAGTCGCACTTTGATGACATCACGGCTCAGGCTAGAGTATCAGGGCTTTGTGCGTGCATTTCATCAAGCTACCACATGCATTTTTGAGGTGTGTTTCCATTAGAAATGTGCATATTTAGGTACTTTACGGTGTAAAAAAAGATTGTCGAACTTTCATGACATCACGGCTCAATCTAAGGAACATTAGCTTTGTGCGTGCATTTCATCGAGCTTGCACTTGCATTTTTGTGGTGTATTTCCATTGGAATTGTGCATATTCAGGTGTTTTACTGTGTAAAATATGATTGTCGAACTTTGATGACATCACGGCTTGGGTTGGAGAATCAAGGCTTTGTGCGGGCATTTCATCGAGCTACCACATGCATTTTTGTGGTGTGTTTCCATTGGAATTGTGCATATTCAAGTGTTTTACAGTGTAAAATAAGATTGTCGAACTTTGATGACATCACGGATCGAACTAAGGAATAGTAGGTTCGTGCGTGCATTTCATCGAGCTTGCACAAGCATTTTAGTGGTGTGTTTCCATTGGAATTGTGCATATTCAGGTGTTTTACAGTGTAAAATAAGATTGTCGAACTTTGATGACATCACGGCTCGGGTTGGAGAATCAAGGCATTGTGCCGGCATTTCATCGAGCTACCACATGCATTTTTGTGGTGTGTTTCCATTGGAATTGTGCATATTCAGGTGTTTTACGGTGTAAAATATGATTGTCGAACTTTGATGACATCACGGCTCGAACTAATGAACAGTAGCTTTGTGTGTGCATTTCATCGAGCTTCCACAAGCATTTTAGTTTTGTGTTTCCAATTGGAATTGTGCATATTCAGGTGTTTTACAGTGTTAAATAAGATTGTCGAACTTTGATGACATCACGGCTCGGGTTGGAGAATCAAGGCATTGTGCCGGCATTTCATCGAGCTACCACATGCATTTTTGTGGTGTGTTTCCATTGGAATTGTGCATATTCAGGTGTTTTATGGTGTAAAATATGATTGTCGAACTTTGATGACATCACAGCTCGAACTAAGGAAAAGTAGCTTTGGGTGTGCATTTCATTGAGCTTCCACAAGCATTTTTGTGGTGTATTTAAATTGTAATTGTGCATATTCAGGTGTTTTACGGTGTAAAATATGATTGTCGAACTTTGATGACATCACGGCTCAAACTAGGGAACATTAGCTTTGTGCATGCATTTCATCGAGCTTGCACATGCATTTTTGTGGTGTATTTCCATTGGAATTGTGCATATTCAGGTGTTTTACGGTGTAAAATATGATTGTCGAACTTTGATGACATCACGGCTCGAACTAAGGAACTTTAGCTTTGTGTGTGCATTTCATCGAGCTTCCACATGCATTTTTGTGGTGTGTTTCCATTGGAATTGTGCATACTCAGGTGTTTTACAGAGTAAAATAAGATTGTCGAACTTTGATGACATCACGGCTTGGGTTGGAGAATGAAGGGTTTGTGCGGGCATTTCGTCGAGCTACCACATGCATTTTTGTGGTGTGTTTCCATTGGAATTGTGCATATTCAAGTGTTTTACAGTGTAAAATAAGATTGTCGAACTTTGATGACATCACGGATCGAACTTAGGAATAGTAGCTTTGGGTGTGCATGTCATCGAGCTTCCACAAGCATTTTTGTGGTGTATTTCCATTGGAATTGTGCATATTCAGGTGTTTTACGGTGTAAAATATGATTGTTGAACTTTGATGACATCACGGCTCGAACTAAGGAATAGTGGCTTCGTGCGTGCATTTCATCGAGCTCCCACAAGCATTTTTGTGGTGTATTTAAATTGTAATTGTGCATATTCAGGTGTTTTACGGTGTAAAATATGATTGTCGAACTTTGATGACATCACGGCTCGAACTAAGGAACAGTAGCTTTGGGTGTGCATTTCATCGAGCTTCCACAAGCATTTTTGTGGTGTATTTAAATTGTAATTGTGCATATTCAGGTGTTTTACGGTGTAAAATATGATTGTCGAACTTTGATGACATCACGGCTCGAACTAAGGAATAGTAGCTTCGTGCGTGCATTTCATCGAGCTCCCACAAGCATTTTTGTGGTGTGTTTCTTTTAAAAGTGTGCATATTCTGGTGTTTTATGGTGTAAAATTAGATAGTCGCACCTTGATGACATCACGGCTCGGCCTGGAGAATCAGGGCTTTGTGCTTGCATTTCAGTGAGCTTCCACATGTATTTTTGTGGTATGTTTCCATTGGAATTGTGCATATTCAGGTGTTTTATGGTGTAAAATAAGATTGTCGAAATTTGATGACATCACGTCTTGAACTAAGGAACAGTCGCTTTGGGTGTGCATATCATCGAGCTTCCACAAGCATTTTTGTGGTGTATTTAAATTGTAATTGTGCATATTCAGGTGTTTTACGGTGTAAAATATGATTGTCGAACTTTGATGACATCACGGCTCGAACTAAGGAATAGTAGCTTCGTGCGTGCATTTCATCGAGCTTCCACAAGCATTTTTGTGGTGTATTTTCATTGGAATTGTGCATATTCAGGTGTTTGACGGTGTAAATTATGATTGTCGAACTTTGATGACATCACGGCTCGAACTAAGGAACAGTAGCTTTGTGCGTGAATTTCATCGAACTTGCACATGCATTATTGTGGTATGTTTCCATTGGAATTGTGCATATTCAGGTGTTTTATGGTGTATAATAAGATTGTCAAACTTTGATGACATCACGGCTCGAACTAAGGAATAGTAGCTTCGTGCGTGCATTTCATCGAGCTTCCACAAGCATTTTAGTTTTGTGTTTCCAATTGGAATTGTGCATATTCAGGTGTTTTACAGTGTAAAATAAGATTGTGGAACTTTGATGACAACACCGCTCGGGTTGGAGAATCAAGGCATTGTGCCGGCATTTCATCGAGCTACCACATGCATTTTTGTGGTGTGTTTCCATTGGAATTGTGCATATTCAGGTGTTTTATGGTGTAAAATATGATTGTCGAACTTTGATGACATCACAGCTCAAACTAAAGAAACGTAGCTTCGTGCGTGCATTTCATCGAGCTTCCACAAGCATATTTGGGGTGTATTTCCATTGGAATTGTGCATATTCAGGTGTTTTACGGTGTAAAATATGATTGTCGAACTTTGATGACATCACGGCTCGAACTAAAGAATAGTAACTTCGTGCGTGCATTTCATCGAGCTCCCACAAGCATTTTTGTGGTGTGTTTCTTTTAAAATTGTGCATTTTCTGGTGTTTTATGGTGTAAAATTAGATAGTCGCACTTTGATGAGATCACGGCTGGGGCTAGAGAATCAAGGCTTTGTGCCTGCATTTCATCGAGCTACCACATGCATTTTTGTGGTGTGTTTCCATTGGAATTGTGCATATTCAGGTACTTTACGGTGTAAGATATGATTGTCGAACTTTGATGACATCACGGCTCGAACTAAGGAATAGTAGCTTCGTGCGTGCATTTCATCGAGCTTCCACATGCATTTTTGTGGTGTATTTCCTTTGGAATTGTGCATATTCAGGTGTTTGACGGTGTAAAATTAGATAGTCGCACTTTGATGACATCACGGCTCAGGTTGGAGAATCAAGGCTTTGTGCGGGCATTTTATCGAGCTACCACATGCATTTTTGTGGTGTGTTTCCATTGGAATTGTGCATATTCAGGTGTTTTACGGTGTAAAATATGATTGTCGAACTTTGATGACATCACGGCTCGAACTAAGGAATAGTGGCTTCATGCGTGCATTTCATCGAGCTCCCACAAGCATTTTTGTGGTGTGTTTTTTTTTAAATTGTGCATATTCAGGTGTTTTACGTTGTAAATTTAGAAAGTCGCACTTTGATGACATCACGGCTCAGGCTAGAGAATCAGGGCTTTGTGCGTGCATTTCATCAAGCTACCACATGCATTTTTGAGGTGTGTTTCCTTTGCAATTGTGCATATTTAGGTACATTACGGTGTAAAATAAGATTGTCGAACTTTGATGACATCACGGCTCAAACTAAGGAACATTAGCTTTGTGCGTGCATTTCATCGAGCTTGCACATGCATTTTTGTGGTGTATTTCCATTGGAATTGTGCATATTCAGGTGTTTTATGGTGTAAAATATGATTGTCGAACTTTGATGACATCACGGCTCGAACTAATGAACAGTAGCTTTGTGTGTGCATTTCATCGAGCTTCCACAAGCATTTTTCTGGTGTGTTTCCATTGGAATTGTGCATATTAAGGTGTTTTACAGTGTAAAATAAGATTGTCGAATTTTGATGACATCACGGCTCGGGCTGGAGAATCAGGGCTTTGTGCTTGCATTTCAATGAGCTTCCACATGTATTTTTGTGGTATGTTTCCATTGGAATTGTGCATATTCAGTTGTTTTATGGTGTAAAATAAGATTGTCGAACTTTGATGACATCACGGCTCGAACTAAGGAACAGTAGCTTTGGGTGTGCATTTCATCGAGCTTCCACAAGCATTTTTGTGGTGTATTTAAATTGTAATTGTGCATATTCAGGTGTTTTACGGTGTAAAATATGATTGTCGAACTTTGATGACATCACGGCTCGAACTATGGAATAGTAGCTTCATGCGTGCATTTCATCGAGCTTGCACAAGCATTTTAGTGGTGTGTTTCCATTGGAATTGTGCATATTCAGGTGTTTTACAGTGTAAAATAAGATTGTGGAACTTTGATGACATCACGGCTCGGGTTGGAGAATCAAGGCTTTGTGACAGCATTTCATCGAGCTACCACATGCATTTTAGTGGTGTGTTTCCATTGGAATTGTGCATATTCAGGTGTTTTACGGTGTAAATTATGATTGTCGAACTTTGATGACATAACGGCTCGAACTAAGGAACAGTAGCTTTGTGCGTGAATTTCATCTAGCTTGCACATGCATTTTTGTGGTATGTTTCAATTGGAATTGTGCATATTCAGGTGTTTTATGGTGTATAATATGATTGTCAAACTTTGATGACATCACGGCTCGAACTAAGGAACAGTAGCTTTGTGTGTGCATTTCATCGAGCTTCCACAAGCTTTTTTGTGGTGTATTTCCATTGGAATTGTGCATATTCTGGTGTTTTACAGTGTAAAATATGATTGTCGAACTTTGATGACATCACGGCACGAACTATGGAATAGTAGCTTCGTGCGTGCATTTCATCGAGCTTCCACAAGCATTTTAGTTTGGTGTTTCCAATTGGAATTGTGCATATTCAGGTGTTTTACAGTGTAAAATAAGATTGTCGAACTTTGATGACATCACGGCTCGGGTTCGAGAATCAAGGCATTGTGCCGGCATTTCATCGAGCTACCACATGCATTTTTGTGGTGTGTTACCATTGGAATTGTGCATCTTCAGGTGTTTTATTGTGTAAAATATGATTGTCGAACTTTGATGACATCACAGCTCGAACTAATGAAACGTAGCTTCGTGCGTGCATTTCATCGAGCTTCCACAAGCATATTTGGGGTGTATTTCCATTGGAATTGTGCATATTCAGGTGTTTTATGGTGTAAAATATGATTGTCAAACTTTGATGACATCACGGCTCAAACTAAGGAACAGTAGCTTTGTGCGTGCATTTCTTCGAGCTTCCACAAGCATTTTAGTGGAATTGTGCATATTCAGGTGTTTTACGGTGTAAAATATGATTGTCGAACTTTGATGACATCACGGCTCGAACTAAGGAATAGTAGCTTCGTGTGTGCATTTCATCGAGCTTGCAGAAGCATTTTAGTGGTGTGTTTCCATTGGAATTTTGCATATTCATGTGTTTTACGGTGTAAAATTAGATAGTCGCACTTTGATGACATCACGGCTCAGGTTGGAGAATCAAGGCTTTGTGCGGGCATTTTATCGAGCTACCACATGCATTTTTGTGGTGTGTTTCCATTGGAATTGTGCATATTCAGGTGTTTTACGGTGTAAAATATGATTGTCGAACTTTGATGACATCACGGCTCGAACTAAGGAATAGTGGCTTCGTGCGTGCATTTCATCGAGCTCTCACAAGCATTTTTGTGGTGTTTTTTTTTTTAAATTGTGCTTATTCAGGTGTTTTACGTTGTAAAATTAGAAAGTCGCACTTTGATGACATCACGGCTCAGGCTAGAGTATCAGGGCTTTGTGCGTGCATTTCATCAAGCTACCACATGCATTTTTGAGGTGTGTTTCCATTAGAAATGTGCATATTTAGGTACTTTACGGTGTAAAAAAAGATTGTCGAACTTTCATGACATCACGGCTCAATCTAAGGAACATTAGCTTTGTGCGTGCATTTCATCGAGCTTGCACTTGCATTTTTGTGGTGTATTTCCATTGGAATTGTGCATATTCAGGTGTTTTACTGTGTAAAATATGATTGTCGAACTTTGATGACATCACGGCTTGGGTTGGAGAATCAAGGCTTTGTGCGGGCATTTCATCGAGCTACCACATGCATTTTTGTGGTGTGTTTCCATTGGAATTGTGCATATTCAAGTGTTTTACAGTGTAAAATAAGATTGTCGAACTTTGATGACATCACGGATCGAACTAAGGAATAGTAGGTTCGTGCGTGCATTTCATCGAGCTTGCACAAGCATTTTAGTGGTGTGTTTCCATTGGAATTGTGCATATTCAGGTGTTTTACAGTGTAAAATAAGATTGTCGAACTTTGATGACATCACGGCTCGGGTTGGAGAATCAAGGCATTGTGCCGGCATTTCATCGAGCTACCACATGCATTTTTGTGGTGTGTTTCCATTGGAATTGTGCATATTCAGGTGTTTTACGGTGTAAAATATGATTGTCGAACTTTGATGACATCACGGCTCGAACTAATGAACAGTAGCTTTGTGTGTGCATTTCATCGAGCTTCCACAAGCATTTTAGTTTTGTGTTTCCAATTGGAATTGTGCATATTCAGGTGTTTTACAGTGTTAAATAAGATTGTCGAACTTTGATGACATCACGGCTCGGGTTGGAGAATCAAGGCATTGTGCCGGCATTTCATCGAGCTACCACATGCATTTTTGTGGTGTGTTTCCATTGGAATTGTGCATATTCAGGTGTTTTATGGTGTAAAATATGATTGTCGAACTTTGATGACATCACAGCTCGAACTAAGGAAAAGTAGCTTTGGGTGTGCATTTCATTGAGCTTCCACAAGCATTTTTGTGGTGTATTTAAATTGTAATTGTGCATATTCAGGTGTTTTACGGTGTAAAATATGATTGTCGAACTTTGATGACATCACGGCTCAAACTAGGGAACATTAGCTTTGTGCATGCATTTCATCGAGCTTGCACATGCATTTTTGTGGTGTATTTCCATTGGAATTGTGCATATTCAGGTGTTTTACGGTGTAAAATATGATTGTCGAACTTTGATGACATCACGGCTCGAACTAAGGAACTTTAGCTTTGTGTGTGCATTTCATCGAGCTTCCACATGCATTTTTGTGGTGTGTTTCCATTGGAATTGTGCATACTCAGGTGTTTTACAGAGTAAAATAAGATTGTCGAACTTTGATGACATCACGGCTTGGGTTGGAGAATGAAGGGTTTGTGCGGGCATTTCGTCGAGCTACCACATGCATTTTTGTGGTGTGTTTCCATTGGAATTGTGCATATTCAAGTGTTTTACAGTGTAAAATAAGATTGTCGAACTTTGATGACATCACGGATCGAACTTAGGAATAGTAGCTTTGGGTGTGCATGTCATCGAGCTTCCACAAGCATTTTTGTGGTGTATTTCCATTGGAATTGTGCATATTCAGGTGTTTTACGGTGTAAAATATGATTGTTGAACTTTGATGACATCACGGCTCGAACTAAGGAATAGTGGCTTCGTGCGTGCATTTCATCGAGCTCCCACAAGCATTTTTGTGGTGTATTTAAATTGTAATTGTGCATATTCAGGTGTTTTACGGTGTAAAATATGATTGTCGAACTTTGATGACATCACGGCTCGAACTAAGGAACAGTAGCTTTGGGTGTGCATTTCATCGAGCTTCCACAAGCATTTTTGTGGTGTATTTAAATTGTAATTGTGCATATTCAGGTGTTTTACGGTGTAAAATATGATTGTCGAACTTTGATGACATCACGGCTCGAACTAAGGAATAGTAGCTTCGTGCGTGCATTTCATCGAGCTCCCACAAGCATTTTTGTGGTGTGTTTCTTTTAAAAGTGTGCATATTCTGGTGTTTTATGGTGTAAAATTAGATAGTCGCACTTTGATGACATCACGGCTCGGCCTGGAGAATCAGGGCTTTGTGCTTGCATTTCAGTGAGCTTCCACATGTATTTTTGTGGTATGTTTCCATTGGAATTGTGCATATTCAGGTGTTTTATGGTGTAAAATAAGATTGTCGAAATTTGATGACATCACGTCTTGAACTAAGGAACAGTCGCTTTGGGTGTGCATATCATCGAGCTTCCACAAGCATTTTTGTGGTGTATTTAAATTGTAATTGTGCATATTCAGGTGTTTTACGGTGTAAAATATGATTGTCGAACTTTGATGACATCACGGCTCGAACTAAGGAATAGTAGCTTCGTGCGTGCATTTCATCGAGCTTCCACAAGCATTTTTGTGGTGTATTTTCATTGGAATTGTGCATATTCAGGTGTTTGACGGTGTAAATTATGATTGTCGAACTTTGATGACATCACGGCTCGAACTAAGGAACAGTAGCTTTTTGCGTGAATTTCATCGAACTTGCACATGCATTATTGTGGTATGTTTCCATTGGAATTGTGCATATTCAGGTGTTTTATGGTGTATAATAAGATTGTCAAACTTTGATGACATCACGGCTCGAACTAAGGAATAGTAGCTTCGTGCGTGCATTTCATCGAGCTTCCACAAGCATTTTAGTTTTGTGTTTCCAATTGGAATTGTGCATATTCAGGTGTTTTACAGTGTAAAATAAGATTGTGGAACTTTGATGACAACACCGCTCGGGTTGGAGAATCAAGGCATTGTGCCGGCATTTCATCGAGCTACCACATGCATTTTTGTGGTGTGTTTCCATTGGAATTGTGCATATTCAGGTGTTTTATGGTGTAAAATATGATTGTCGAACTTTGATGACATCACAGCTCAAACTAAAGAAACGTAGCTTCGTGCGTGCATTTCATCGAGCTTCCACAAGCATATTTGGGGTGTATTTCCATTGGAATTGTGCATATTCAGGTGTTTTACGGTGTAAAATATGATTGTCGAACTTTGATGACATCACGGCTCGAACTAAAGAATAGTAACTTCGTGCGTGCATTTCATCGAGCTCCCACAAGCATTTTTGTGGTGTGTTTCTTTTAAAATTGTGCATTTTCTGGTGTTTTATGGTGTAAAATTAGATAGTCGCACTTTGATGAGATCACGGCTGGGGCTAGAGAATCAAGGCTTTGTGCCTGCATTTCATCGAGCTACCACATGCATTTTTGTGGTGTGTTTCCATTGGAATTGTGCATATTCAGGTACTTTACGGTGTAAGATATGATTGTCGAACTTTGATGACATCACGGCTCGAACTAAGGAATAGTAGCTTCGTGCGTGCATTTCATCGAGCTTCCACATGCATTTTTGTGGTGTATTTCCTTTGGAATTGTGCATATTCAGGTGTTTGACGGTGTAAAATTAGATAGTCGCACTTTGATGACATCACGGCTCAGGTTGGAGAATCAAGGCTTTGTGCGGGCATTTTATCGAGCTACCACATGCATTTTTGTGGTGTGTTTCCATTGGAATTGTGCATATTCAGGTGTTTTACGGTGTAAAATATGATTGTCGAACTTTGATGACATCACGGCTCGAACTAAGGAATAGTGGCTTCATGCGTGCATTTCATCGAGCTCCCACAAGCATTTTTGTGGTGTGTTTTTTTTTAAATTGTGCATATTCAGGTGTTTTACGTTGTAAATTTAGAAAGTCGCACTTTGATGACATCACGGCTCAGGCTAGAGAATCAGGGCTTTGTGCGTGCATTTCATCAAGCTACCACATGCATTTTTGAGGTGTGTTTCCTTTGCAATTGTGCATATTTAGGTACTTTACGGTGTAAAATAAGATTGTCGAACTTTGATGACATCACGGCTCAAACTAAGGAACATTAGCTTTGTGCGTGCATTTCATCGAGCTTGCACATGCATTTTTGTGGTGTATTTCCATTGGAATTGTGCATATTCAGGTGTTTTATGGTGTAAAATATGATTGTCGAACTTTGATGACATCACGGCTCGAACTAATGAACAGTAGCTTTGTGTGTGCATTTCATCGAGCTTCCACAAGCATTTTTCTGGTGTGTTTCCATTGGAATTGTGCATATTCAGGTGTTTTACAGTGTAAAATAAGATTGTCGAATTTTGATGACATCACGGCTCGGGCTGGAGAATCAGGGCTTTGTGCTTGCATTTCAATGAGCTTCCACATGTATTTTTGTGGTATGTTTCCATTGGAATTGTGCATATTCAGTTGTTTTATGGTGTAAAATAAGATTGTCGAACTTTGATGACATCACGGCTCGAACTAAGGAACAGTAGCTTTGGGTGTGCATTTCATCGAGCTTCCACAAGCATTTTTGTGGTGTATTTAAATTGTAATTGTGCATATTCAGGTGTTTTACGGTGTAAAATATGATTGTCGAACTTTGATGACATCACGGCTCGAACTATGGAATAGTAGCTTCATGCGTGCATTTCATCGAGCTTGCACAAGCATTTTAGTGGTGTGTTTCCATTGGAATTGTGCATATTCAGGTGTTTTACAGTGTAAAATAAGATTGTGGAACTTTGATGACATCACGGCTCGGGTTGGAGAATCAAGGCTTTGTGACAGCATTTCATCGAGCTACCACATGCATTTTAGTGGTGTGTTTCCATTGGAATTGTGCATATTCAGGTGTTTTACGGTGTAAATTATGATTGTCGAACTTTGATGACATAACGGCTCGAACTAAGGAACAGTAGCTTTGTGCGTGAATTTCATCTAGCTTGCACATGCATTTTTGTGGTATGTTTCAATTGGAATTGTGCATATTCAGGTGTTTTATGGTGTATAATATGATTGTCAAACTTTGATGACATCACGGCTCGAACTAAGGAACATTAGCTTTGTGTGTGCATTTCATCGAGCTTCCACAAGCTTTTTTGTGGTGTATTTCCATTGGAATTGTGCATATTCTGGTGTTTTACAGTGTAAAATATGATTGTCGAACTTTGATGACATCACGGCACGAACTATGGAATAGTAGCTTCGTGCGTGCATTTCATCGAGCTTCCACAAGCATTTTAGTTGGGTGTTTCCAATTGGAATTGTGCATATTCAGGTGTTTTACAGTGTAAAATAAGATTGTCGAACTTTGATGACATCACGGCTCGGGTTCGAGAATCAAGGCATTGTGCCGGCATTTCATCGAGCTACCACATGCATTTTTGTGGTGTGTTACCATTGGAATTGTGCATCTTCAGGTGTTTTATGGTGTAAAATATGATTGTCGAACTTTGATGACATCACAGCTCGAACTAATGAAACGTAGCTTCGTGCGTGCATTTCATCGAGCTTCCACAAGCATATTTGGGGTGTATTTCCATTGGAATTGTGCATATTCAGGTGTTTTATGGTGTAAAATATGATTGTCAAACTTTGATGACATCACGGCTCAAACTAAGGAACAGTAGCTTTGTGCGTGCATTTCTTCGAGCTTCCACAAGCATTTTAGTGGAATTGTGCATATTCAGGTGTTTTACGGTGTAAAATATGATTGTCGAACTTTGATGACATCACGGCTCGAACTAAGGAATAGTAGCTTCGTGTGTGCATTTCATCGAGCTTGCAGAAGCATTTTAGTGGTGTGTTTCCATTGGAATTTTGCATATTCATGTGTTTTACGGTGTAAAATTAGATAGTCGCACTTTGATGACATCACGGCTCAGGTTGGAGAATCAAGGCTTTGTGCGGGCATTTTATCGAGCTACCACATGCATTTTTGTGGTGTGTTTCCATTGGAATTGTGCATATTCAGGTGTTTTACGGTGTAAAATATGATTGTCGAACTTTGATGACATCACGGCTCGAACTAAGGAATAGTGGCTTCGTGCGTGCATTTCATCGAGCTCTCACAAGCATTTTTGTGGTGTTTTTTTTTTTAAATTGTGCTTATTCAGGTGTTTTACGTTGTAAAATTAGAAAGTCGCACTTTGATGACATCACGGCTCAGGCTAGAGTATCAGGGCTTTGTGCGTGCATTTCATCAAGCTACCACATGCATTTTTGAGGTGTGTTTCCATTAGAAATGTGCATATTTAGGTACTTTACGGTGTAAAAAAAGATTGTCGAACTTTCATGACATCACGGCTCAATCTAAGGAACATTAGCTTTGTGCGTGCATTTCATCGAGCTTGCACTTGCATTTTTGTGGTGTATTTCCATTGGAATTGTGCATATTCAGGTGTTTTACTGTGTAAAATATGATTGTCGAACTTTGATGACATCACGGCTTGGGTTGGAGAATCAAGGCTTTGTGCGGGCATTTCATCGAGCTACCACATGCATTTTTGTGGTGTGTTTCCATTGGAATTGTGCATTTTCAAGTGTTTTACAGTGTAAAATAAGATTGTCGAACTTTGATGACATCACGGATCGAACTAAGGAATAGTAGGTTCGTGCGTGCATTTCATCGAGCTTGCACAAGCATTTTAGTGGTGTGTTTCCATTGGAATTGTGCATATTCAGGTGTTTTACAGTGTAAAATAAGATTGTCGAACTTTGATGACATCACGGCTCGGGTTGGAGAATCAAGGCATTGTGCCGGCATTTCATCGAGCTACCACATGCATTTTTGTGGTGTGTTTCCATTGGAATTGTGCATATTCAGGTGTTTTACGGTGTAAAATATGATTGTCGAACTTTGATGACATCACGGCTCGAACTAATGAACAGTAGCTTTGTGTGTGCATTTCATCGAGCTTCCACAAGCATTTTAGTTTTGTGTTTCCAATTGGAATTGTGCATATTCAGGTGTTTTACAGTGTTAAATAAGATTGTCGAACTTTGATGACATCACGGCTCGGGTTGGAGAATCAAGGCATTGTGCCGGCATTTCATCGAGCTACCACATGCATTTTTGTGGTGTGTTTCCATTGGAATTGTGCATATTCAGGTGTTTTATGGTGTAAAATATGATTGTCGAACTTTGATGACATCACAGCTTGAACTAATGAAACGTAGCTTCGTGCGTGCATTTCATCGAGCTTCCACAAGCATATTTGGGGTGTATTTCCATTGGAATTGTGCATATTCAGGTGTTTTACGGTGTAAAATATGATTGTCGAACTTTGATGACATCACGGCTCGAACTAAGGAACAGTAGCTTTGGGTGTGCATTTCATCGAGCTTCCACAAGCATTTTTGTGGTGTATTTAAATTGTAATTGTGTATATTCAGGTGTTTTACGGTGTAAAATATGATTGTCGAACTTTGATGACATCACGGCTCGAACTAAGGAAAAGTAGCTTTGGGTGTGCATTTCATTGAGCTTCCACAAGCATTTTTGTGGTGTATTTAAATTGTAATTGTGCATATTCAGGTGTTTTACGGTGTAAAATATGATTGTCGAACTTTGATGACATCACGGCTCAAACTAGGGAACATTAGCTTTGTGCATGCATTTCATCGAGCTTGCACATGCATTTTTGTGGTGTATTTCCATTGGAATTGTGCATATTCAGGTGTTTTACGGTGTAAAATATGATTGTCGAACTTTGATGACATCACGGCTCGAACTAAGGAACTTTAGCTTTGTGTGTGCATTTCATCGAGCTTCCACATGCATTTTTGTGGTGTGTTTCCATTGGAATTGTGCATACTCAGGTGTTTTACAGAGTAAAATAAGATTGTCGAACTTTGATGACATCACGGCTTGGGTTGGAGAATGAAGGGTTTGTGCGGGCATTTCGTCGAGCTACCACATGCATTTTTGTGGTGTGTTTCCATTGGAATTGTGCATATTCAAGTGTTTTACAGTGTAAAATAAGATTGTCGAACTTTGATGACATCACGGATCGAACTTAGGAATAGTAGCTTTGGGTGTGCATGTCATCGAGCTTCCACAAGCATTTTTGTGGTGTATTTCCATTGGAATTGTGCATATTCAGGTGTTTTACGGTGTAAAATATGATTGTTGAACTTTGATGACATCACGGCTCGAACTAAGGAATAGTGGCTTCGTGCGTGCATTTCATCGAGCTCCCACAAGCATTTTTGTGGTGTATTTAAATTGTAATTGTGCATATTCAGGTGTTTTACGGTGTAAAATATGATTGTCGAACTTTGATGACATCACGGCTCGAACTAAGGAACAGTAGCTTTGGGTGTGCATTTCATCGAGCTTCCACAAGCATTTTTGTGGTGTATTTAAATTGTAATTGTGCATATTCAGGTGTTTTACGGTGTAAAATATGATTGTCGAACTTTGATGACATCACGGCTCGAACTAAGGAATAGTAGCTTCGTGCGTGCATTTCATCGAGCTCCCACAAGCATTTTTGTGGTGTGTTTCTTTTAAAAGTGTGCATATTCTGGTGTTTTATGGTGTAAAATTAGATAGTCGCACTTTGATGACATCACGGCTCGGGTTAGAGAATCAAGGCTTTGTGCGTGCATTTCATCGAGCTACCACATGCATTTTTGTTGTGTGTTTCCATTGGAATTGTGCATATTCAGGTACGTTACGGTGTAAAATAAGATTGTCAAACTTTGGTGACATCACTGCTCGAACTAATGAAACGTAGCATCGAGCGTGTATTTCATCGAGCTTCCACAAGCATTTTTGGGGTGTATTTCCATTGGAAATGTGCATATTCAGGTGTTTTATGGTGTAAAATATGATTGTCGAAATTTAATGACATCACGGCTCAAACTAAGGAACAGTAGCTTTGTGCGTGCATTTCATCGAGCTTCCACAAGCATTTTAGTGGTGTGTTTCCATTGGAATTGAGCATATTCAGGTGTTTTACGGTGTAAGATATGATTGTCGAACTTTGATGACATCACGGCTCGAACTAAGGAATAGTAGCTTCGTGCGTGCATTTCATCGAGCTTCCACATGCATTTTTGTGGTGTATTTCCTTTGGAATTGTGCATATTCAAGTGTTTGACGGTGTAAAATATGATTGTCGAACTTTGATGACATCACGGCTCGAACTAAGGAACAGTTGCTTTGTGCGTGCATTTCTTCGAGCTTGCAGAAGAATTTTAGTGGTGTGTTTCCATTGGAATTGTGCATATTCAGGTGTTTTACGGTGTAAAATTAGATAGTCGCACTTTGATGACATCACGGCTTGGGCTGGAGAATCAGGGCTTTGTGCTTGCATTTCAATGAGCTTCCACATGTATTTTTGTGGTATGTTTCCATTGGAATTGTGCATATTCAGGTGTTTTATGGTGTAAAATATGATTGTAGAAATGTGATGACATCACGGCTCGAACTAAGGAACAGTAGCTTTGTGCGTGCATTTCATCGAGCTTGCACAAGCATTTTAGTGGTGTGTTTCCATTGGAATTGTGCATATTCAGGTGTTTTACTGTGTAAAATATGATTGTCGAACTTTGATGACATCACGGCTCGAACTAAGGAATAGTAGCTTCGTGTGGGCATTTCATCGAGCTTGCAGAAGCATTTTAGTGGTGTGTTTCCATTGGAATTGTGCATATTCATGTGTTTTACGGTGTAAAATTAGATAGTCACACTTTGATGACATCACGGCTCAGGTTGGAGAATCAAAGCTTTGTGCGGGCATTTTATCGAGCTACCACATGCATTTTTGTGGTGTGTTTCCATTGGAATTGTGCATATTCAGGTGTTTTACGGTGTAAAATATGATTGTTGAACTTTGATGACATCACTGCTCGAACTAAGGAATAGAGGCTTCGTGCGTGCATTTCATCGAGCTCCCACAAGCATTTTTGTGGTGTGTTTTTTTTTAAATTGTGCATATTCAGGTGTTTTACGTTGTAAAATTAGAAAGTCGCACTTTGATGACATCACGGCTCAGGCTAGAGAATCAGGGCTTTGTGCGTGCATTTCATCAAGCTACCACATGCATTTTTGAGGTGTGTTTCCTTTGCAATTGTGCATATTTAGGTACTTTACGGTGTAAAATAAGATTGTCGAACTTTGATGACATCACGGCTCAAACTAAGGAACATTAGCTTTGTGCGTGCATTTCATCAAGCTTGCACATGCATTTTTGTGGTGTATTTCCATTGGAATTGTGCATATTCAGGTGTTTTACGGTGTAAAATATGATTGTCGAACTTTGATGACATCACGGCTCGAACTAATGAACAGTAGCTTTGTGTGTGCATTTCATCGAGCTTCCACAAGCATTTTAGTTTTGTGTTTCCAATTGGAATTGTGCATATTCAGGTGTTTTACAGTGTTAAATAAGATTGTCGAACTTTGATGACATCACGGCTCGGGTTGGAGAATCAAGGCATTGTGCCGGCATTTCATCGAGCTACCACATGCATTTTTGTGGTGTGTTTCCATTGGAATTGTGCATATTCAGGTGTTTTATGGTGTAAAATATGATTGTCGAACTTTGATGACATCACAGCTTGAACTAATGAAACGTAGCTTCGTGCGTGCATTTCATCGAGCTTCCACAAGCATATTTGGGGTGTATTTCCATTGGAATTGTGCATATTCAGGTGTTTTACGGTGTAAAATATGATTGTCGAACTTTGATGACATCACGGCTCGAACTAAGGAACAGTAGCTTTGGGTGTGCATTTCATCGAGCTTCCACAAGCATTTTTGTGGTGTATTTAAATTGTAATTGTGTATATTCAGGTGTTTTACGGTGTAAAATATGATTGTCGAACTTTGATGACATCACGGCTCGAACTAAGGAACAGTAGCTTTGGGTGTGCATTTCATTGAGCTTCCACAAGCATTTTTGTGGTGTATTTAAATTGTAATTGTGCATATTCAGGTGTTTTACGGTGTAAAATATGATTGTCGAACTTTGATGACATCACGGCTCGAACTAAGGAATAGTAGCTTCGTGCGTGCATTTCATCGAGCTCCCACAAGCATTTTTGTGGTGTGTTTCTTTTAAAAGTGTGCATATTCTGGTGTTTTATGGTGTAAAATTAGATAGTCGCACTTTGATGACATCACGGCTCGGGTTAGAGAATCAAGGCTTTGTGCGTGCATTTCATCGAGCTACCACATGCATTTTTGTGGTGTGTTTCCATTGGAATTGTGCATATTCAGGTACTTTACGGTGTAAAATAAGATTGTCAAACTTTGGTGACATCACTGCTCGAACTAATGAAATGTAGCATCGAGCGTGTATTTCATCGAGCTTCCACAAGTATTTTTGGGGTGTATTTCCATTGGAATTGTGCATATTCAGGTGTTTTATGGTGTAAAATATGATTGTCGAAATTTAATGACATCACGGCTCAAACTAAGGAACAGTAGCTTTGTGCGTGCATTTCATCGAGCTTCCACAAGCATTTTAGTGGTGTGTTTCCATTGGAATTGAGCATATTCAGGTGTTTTACGGTGTAAGATATGATTGTCGAACTTTGATGACATCACGGCTCGAACTAAGGAATAGTAGCTTCGTGCGTGCATTTCATCGAGCTCCCACAAGCATTTTTGTGGTGTGTTTTTTTTTAAATTGTGCATATTCAGGTGTTTTACGTTGTAAAATTAGAAAGTCGCACTTTGATGACATCACGGCTCAGGCTAGAGAATCAGGGCTTTGTGCGTGCATTTCATCAAGCTACCACATGCATTTTTGAGGTGTGTTTCCTTTGCAATTGTGCATATTTAGGTACTTTACGGTGTAAAATAAGATTGTCGAACTTTGATGACATCACGGCTCAAACTAAGGAACATTAGCTTTGTGCGTGCATTTCATCAAGCTTGCACATGCATTTTTGTGGTGTATTTCCATTGGAATTGTGCATATTCAGGTGTTTTACGGTGTAAAATATGATTGTCGAACTTTGATGACATCACGGCTCGAACTAATGAACAGTAGCTTTGTGTGTGCATTTCATCGAGCTTCCACAAGCATTTTAGTTTTGTGTTTCCAATTGGAATTGTGCATATTCAGGTGTTTTACAGTGTTAAATAAGATTGTCGAACTTTGATGACATCACGGCTCGGGTTGGAGAATCAAGGCATTGTGCCGGCATTTCATCGAGCTACCACATGCATTTTTGTGGTGTGTTTCCATTGGAATTGTGCATATTCAGGTGTTTTATGGTGTAAAATATGATTGTCGAACTTTGATGACATCACAGCTTGAACTAATGAAACGTAGCTTCGTGCGTGCATTTCATCGAGCTTCCACAAGCATATTTGGGGTGTATTTCCATTGGAATTGTGCATATTCAGGTGTTTTACGGTGTAAAATATGATTGTCGAACTTTGATGACATCACGGCTCGAACTAAGGAACAGTAGCTTTGGGTGTGCATTTCATCGAGCTTCCACAAGCATTTTTGTGGTGTATTTAAATTGTAATTGTGTATATTCAGGTGTTTTACGGTGTAAAATATGATTGTCGAACTTTGATGACATCACGGCTCGAACTAAGGAACAGTAGCTTTGGGTGTGCATTTCATTGAGCTTCCACAAGCATTTTTGTGGTGTATTTAAATTGTAATTGTGCATATTCAGGTGTTTTACGGTGTAAAATATGATTGTCGAACTTTGATGACATCACGGCTCGAACTAAGGAATAGTAGCTTCGTGCGTGCATTTCATCGAGCTCCCACAAGCATTTTTGTGGTGTGTTTCTTTTAAAAGTGTGCATATTCTGGTGTTTTATGGTGTAAAATTAGATAGTCGCACTTTGATGACATCACGGCTCAAACTAAGGAACAGTAGCTTTGTGCGTGCATTTCATCGAGCTTACACAAGCATTTTAGTGGTGTGTTTCCATTGGAATTGAGCATATTCAGGTGTTTTACGGTGTAAGATATGATTGTCGAACTTTGATGACATCACGGCTCGAACTAAGGAATAGTAGCTTCGTGCGTGCATTTCATCGAGCTTCCACATGCATTTTTGTGGTGTATTTCCTTTGGAATTGTGCATATTCAGGTGTTTGATGGTGTAAAATATGATTGTCGAACTTTGATTACATCACGGCTCGAACTAAGGAACAGTTGCTTTGTGCGTGCATTTCTTCGAGCTTGCAGAAGAATTTTAGTGGTGTGTTTCCATTGGAATTGTGCATATTCAGGTGTTTTACGGTGTAAAATTAGATAGTCGCACTTTGATGACATCACGGCTCGGGCTGGAGAATCAGGGCTTTGTGCTTGCATTTCAATGAGCTTCCACATGTATTTTTGTGGTATGTTTACATTGGAATTGTGCATATTCAGGTGTTTTATGGTGTAAAATATGATGGTCGAAATTTGATGACATCACGGCTCGAACTAAGGAACAGTCGCTTTGGGTGTGCATATCATCGAGCTTCCACAAGCATTTTTGTGGTGTATTTAAATTGTAATTGTGCATATTCAGGTGTTATACTGTGTAAAATATGATTGTCGAACTTTGATGACATCACGGCTCGAACTAAGGAATAGTAGCTTCGTGTGTGCATTTCATCGAGCTTCCACAAGCATTTGTGTGGTGTATTTTCATTGAAATTGTGCATATTCAGGTGTTTGATGGTGTAAAATATGATTGTCGAACTTTGATGACATCAAGTCTCGAACTAAGGAACAGTAGCTTTGTGCGTGCATTTCATCGAGCTTGCACAAGCATTTTAGTGGTGTGTTTCCATTGGAATTGTGCATATTCAGGTGTTTTACTGTGTAAAGTATGATTGTCGAACTTTGATGACATCACTGCTCGAACTAAGGAATAGTAGCTTCGTGTGGGCATTTCATCGAGCTTGCAGAAGCATTTTAGTGGTGTGTTTCCATTGGAATTGTGCATATTCATGTGTTTTACGGTGTAAAATTAGATAGTCACACTTTGATGACATCACGGCTCAGGTTGGAGAATCAAAGCTTTGTGCGGGCATTTTATCGAGCTACCACATGCATTTTTGTGGTGTGTTTCCATTGGAATTGTGCATATTCAGGTGTTTTACGGTGTAAAATATGTTTGTCGAACTTTGATGACATCACGGCTCGAACTAAGGAATAGAGGCTTCGTGCGTGCATTTCATCGAGCTCCCACAAGCATTTTTGTGGTGTGGTTTTTTTAAATTGTGCATATTCAGGTGTTTTACGTTGTAAAAATAGAAAGTCGCACTTTGATGACATCACGGCTCAGGCTAGAGAATCAGGGCTTTGTGCGTGCATTTCATCAAGCTACCACATGCATTTTTGAGGTGTGTTTCCTTTGCAATTGTGCATATTTAGGTACTTTACGGTGTAAAATAAGATTGTCGAACTTTGATGACATCACGGCTCAAACTAAGGAACATTAGCTTTGTGCGTGCATTTCATCAAGCTTGCACATGCATTTTTGTGGTGTATTTCCATTGGAATTGTGCATATTCAGGTGTTTTACGGTGTAAAATATGATTGTCGAACTTTGATGACATCACGGCTCGAACTAATGAACAGTAGCTTTGTGTGTGCATTTCATCGAGCTTCCACAAGCATTTTAGTTTTGTGTTTTCAATTGGAATTGTGCATATTCAGGTGTTTTACGGTGTTAAATAAGATTGTCGAACTTTGATGACATCACGGCTCGGGTTGGAGAATCAAGGCATTGTGCCGGCATTTCATCGAGCTACCACATGCATTTTTGTGGTGTGTTTCCATTGGAATTGTGCATATTCAGGTACTTTACGGTGTAAAATAAGATTGTCAAACTTTGGTGACATCACTGCTCGAACTAATGAAACGTAGCATCGAGTGTGTATTTCATCGAGCTTCCACAAGCATTTTTGGGGTGTATTTCCATTGGAATTGTGCATATTCAGGTGTTTTATGGTGTAAAATATGATTGTCAAAATTTAATGACATCACGGCTCAAACTAAGGAACAGTAGCTTTGTGCGTGCATTTCATCGAGCTTCCACAAGCATTTTAGTGGTGTGTTTCCATTGGAATTGAGCATATTCAGGTGTTTTACGGTGTAAGATATGATTGTCGAACTTTGATGACATCACGGCTCGAACTAAGGAATAGTAACTTCGTGCATGCATTTCATCGAGCTTCCACATGCATTTTTTTGGTGTATTTCCTTTGGAATTGTGCATATTCAGGTGTTTGACGGTGTAAAATATGATTGTCGAACTTTGATGACATCACGGCTCGAACTAAGGAACAGTAGCTTTGTGCGTGCATTTCTTCGAGCTTGCACAAGCATTTTAGTGGTGTGTTTTCATTAGAATTGTGCATATTCAGGTGTTTTACGGTGTAAAATATGATTGTCGAACTTTGATGCCATCACGGCTCGAACTAAGGAATAGTAGCTTCATGTGTGCATTTCATCGAGCTTGCAGAAGCATTTTAGTGGTGTGTTTCCATTGGAATTGTGCATATTCATGTGTTTTACGGTGTAAAATTAGATAGTCGCACTTTGATGACATCACAGCTCTGGTTGGAGAAACAAGGCTTTGTGCGGGCATTTTATCGAGCTACCACATGCATTTTTGTGGTGTGTTTCCATTGGAATTGTGCATATTCAGGTGTTTTACGGTGTAAAATATGATTGTTGAACTTTGATGACATCACGGCTCGAACTAAGGAATAGTGGCTTCGTGCGTGCATTTCATCGAGCTCCCACAAGCATTTTTGTGGTGGTTTTTTTTTAAATTGTGCATATTCAGGTGTTTTACGTTGTAAAACTAGAAAGTCGCACTTTGATGACATCACGGCTCAGGCTAGAGAATCAGGGCTTTGTGCGTGCATTTCATCGAGCTACCACATGCATTTTTGAGGTGTGTTTCCATTGGAATTGTGCATATTTAGGTACTTTACGGTGTAAAATAAGATTGTCGAACTTTGATGACATCACGGCTCAAACTAGGGAACATTAGCTTTGTGGATGCATTTCATCGAGCTTGCACATGCATTTTTGTGGTGTATTTCCATTGGAATTGTGCATATTCAGGTGTTTTACGGTGTAAAATATGATTGTCGAACTTTGATGACATCACGGCTCGAACTAAGGAACTTTAGCTTTGTGTGTGCATTTCATCGAGCTTCCACATGCATTTTTGTGGTGTGTTTCCATTGGAATTGTGCATACTCAGGTGTTTTACAGAGTAAAATAAGATTGTCGAACTTTGATGACATCACGGCTTGGGTTGGAGAATGAAGGGTTTGTGCGGGCATTTCGTCAAGCTACCACATGCATTTTTGTGGTGTGTTTCCATTGGAATTGTGCATATTCAAGTGTTTTACAGTGTAAAATAAGATTGTCGAACTTTGATGACATCACGGATCGAACTTAGGAATAGTAGCTTTGGGTGTGCATTTCATCGAGCTTCCACAAGCATTTTTGTGGTGTATTTCCATTGGAATTGTGCATATTCAGGTGTTTTACGGTGTAAAATATGATTGTTGAACTTTGATGACATCACGGCTCGAACTAAGGAATAGTGGCTTCGTGCGTGCATTTCATCGAGCTCCCACAAGCATTTTTGTGGTGTATTTAAATTGTAATTGTGCATATTCAGGTGTTTTACGGTGTAAAATATGATTGTCGAACTTTGATGACATCACGGCTCGAACTAAGGAACAGTAGCTTTGGGTGTGCATTTCATCGAGCTTCCACAAGCATTTTTGTGGTGTATTTAAATTGTAATTGTGCATATTCAGGTGTTTTACGGTGTAAAATATGATTGTCGAACTTTGATGACATCACGGCTCGAACTAAGGAATAGTAGCTTCGTGCGTGCATTTCATCGAGCTCCCACAAGCATTTTTGTGGTGTGTTTCTTTTAAAAGTGTGCATATTCTGGTGTTTTATGGTGTAAAATTAGATAGTCGCACTTTGATGACATCACGGCTCGGGTTAGAGAATCAAGGCTTTGTGCGTGCATTTCATCGAGCTACCACATGCATTTTTGTGGTGTGTTTCCATTGGAATTGTGCATATTCAGGTACTTTACGGTGTAAAATAAGATTGTCAAACTTTGGTGACATCACTGCTCGAACTAATGAAACGTAGCATCGAGCGTGTATTTCATCGAGCTTCCACAAGCATTTTTGGGGTGTATTTCCATTGGAATTGTGCATATTCAGGTGTTTTATGGTGTAAAATATGATTGTCGAAATTTAATGACATCACGGCTCAAACTAAGGAACAGTAGCTTTGTGCGTGCATTTCATCGAGCTTCCACAAGCATTTTAGTGGTGTGTTTCCATTGGAATTGAGCATATTCAGGTGTTTTACGGTGTAAGATATGATTGTCGAACTTTGATGACATCACGGCTCGAACTAAGGAATAGTAGCTTCGTGCGTGCATTTCATCGAGCTTCCACATGCATTTTTGTGGTGTATTTCCTTTGGAATTGTGCATATTCAAGTGTTTGACGGTGTAAAATATGATTGTCGAACTTTGATGACATCACGGCTCGAACTAAGGAACATTTGCTTTGTGCGTGCATTTCTTCGAGCTTGCAGAAGAATTTTAGTGGTGTGTTTCCATTGGAATTGTGCATATTCAGGTGTTTTACGGTGTAAAATTAGATAGTCGCACTTTGATGACATCACGGCTCGGGCTGGAGAATCAGGGCTTTGTGCTTGCATTTCAATGAGCTTCCACATGTATTTTTGTGGTATGTTTCCATTGGAATTGTGCATATTCAGGTGTTTTATGGTGTAAAATATGATTGTCGAAATTTGATGACATCACGGCTCGAACTAAGGAACAGTCGCTTTGGGTGTGCATATCATCGAGCTTCCACAAGCATTTTTGTGGTGTATTTAAATTGTAATTGTGCATATTCAGGTGTTTTACTGTGTAAAATATGATTGTCGAACTTTGATGACATCAAGGCTCGAACTAAGGAATAGTAGCTTCGTGTTTGCATTTCATCGAGCTTCCACAAGCATTTGTGTGGTGTATTTTCATTGAAATTGTGCATATTCAGGTGTTTGACGTTGTAAAATATGATTGTCGAACTTTGATGACATCAAGTCTCGAACTAAGGAACAGTAGCTTTGTGCGTGCATTTCATCGAGCTTGCACAAGCATTTTAGTGGTGTGTTTCCATTGGAATTGTGCATATTCGGGTGTTATACTGTGTAAAATATGATTGTCGAACTTTGATGACATCACGGCTCGAACTAAGGAATAGTAGCTTTGTGTGGGCATTTCATCGAGCTTGCAGAAGCATTTTAGTGGTGTGCTTCCATTGGAATTGTGCATATTCATGTGTTTTACGGTGTAAAATTAGATAGTCACACTTTGATGACATCACGGCTCAGGTTGGAGAATCAAAGCTTTGTGCGGGCATTTTATCGAGCTACCACATGCATTTTTGTGGTGTGTTTCCATTGGAATTGTGCATATTCAGGTGTTTTACGGTGTAAAATATGATTGTCGAACTTTGATGACATCACGGCTCGAACTAAGGAATAGAGGCTTCGTGCGTGCATTTCATCGAGCTCCCACAAGCATTTTTGTGGTGTGTTTATTTTTAAATTGTGCATATTCAGGTGTTTTACGTTGTAAAATTAGAAAGTCGCACTTTGATGACATCACGGCTCAGGCTAGAGAATCAGGGCTTTGTGCGTGCATTTCATCAAGCTACCACATGCATTTTTGAGGTGTGTTTCCTTTGCAATTGTGCATATTTAGGTACTTTACGGTGTAAAATAAGATTGTCGAACTTTGATGACATCACGGCTCAAACTAAGGAACATTAGCTTTGTGCGTGCATTTCATCAAGCTTGCACATGCATTTTTGTGGTGTATTTCCATTGGAATTGTGCATATTCAGGTGTTTTACGGTGTAAAATATGATTGTCGAACTTTGATGACATCACGGCTCGAACTAATGAACAGTAGCTTTGTGTGTGCATTTCATCGAGCTTCCACAAGCATTTTAGTTTTGTGTTTCCAATTGGAATTGTGCATATTCAGGTGTTTTACAGTGTTAAATAAGATTGTCGAACTTTGATGACATCACGGCTCGGGTTGGAGAATCAAGGCATTGTGCCGTCATTTCATTGAGCTACCACATGCATTTTTGTGGTGTGTTTCCATTGGAATTGTGCATATTCAGGTGTTTTATGGTGTAAAATATGATTGTCGAACTTTGATGACATCACAGCTTGAACTAATGAAACGTAGCTTCGTGCGTGCATTTCATCGAGCTTCCACAAGCATATTTGGGGTGTATTTCCATTGGAATTGTACATATTCAGGTGTTTTACGGTGTAAAATATGATTGTCGAACTTTGATGACATCACGGCTCGAACTAAGGAACAGTAGCTTTGGGTGTGCATTTCATCGAGCTTTCACAAGCATTTTTGTGGTGTATTTAAATTGTAATTGTGCATATTCAGGTGTTTTACGGTGTAAAATATGATTGTCGAACTTTGATGATATCACGGCTCGAACTAAGGAACAGTAGCTTTGGGTGTGCATTTCATTGAGCTTCCACAAGCATTTTTGTGGTGTATTTAAATTGTAATTGTGCATATTCAGGTGTTTTACGGTGTAAAATATGATTGTCGAACTTTGATGACATCACGGCTCGAACTAAGGAATAGTAGCTTCGTGCGTGCATTTCATCGAGCTCCCACAAGCATTTTTGTGGTGTGTTTCTTTTAAAAGTGTGCATATTCTGGTGTTTTATGGTGTAAAATTAGATAGTCGCACTTTGATGACATCACGGCTCGGGTTAGAGAATCAAGGCTTTGTGCGTGCATTTCATCGAGCTACCACATGCATTTTTGTGGTGTGTTTCCATTGGAATTGTGCATATTCAGGTACTTTACGGTGTAAAATAAGATTGTCAAACTTTGGTGACATCACTGCTCGAACTAATGAAACGTAGCATCGAGCGTGTATTTCATCGAGCTTCCACAAGTATTTTTGGGGTGTATTTCCATTGGAATTGTGCATATTCAGGTGTTTTATGGTGTAAAATATGATTGTCGAAATTTAATGACATCACGGCTCAAACTAAGGAACAGTAGCTTTGTGCGTGCATTTCATCGAGCTTCCACAAGCATTTTAGTGGTGTGTTTCCATTGGAATTGAGCATATTCAGGTGTTTTACGGTGTAAGATATGATTGTCGAACTTTGATGACATCACGGCTCGAACTAAGGAATAGTAGCTTTGTGCGTGCATTTCATCGAGCTTCCACATGCATTTTTGTGGTGTATTTCCTTTGGAATTGTGCATATTCAGGTGTTTGATGGTGTAAAATATGATTGTCGAACTTTGATGACATCACGGCTCGAACTAAGGAACAGTTGCTTTGTGCGTGCATTTCTTCGAGCTTGCAGAAGAATTTTAGTGGTGTGTTTCCATTGGAATTGTGCATATTCAGGTGTTTTACGGTGTAAAATTAGATAGTCGCACTTTGATGACATCACGGCTTGGGCTGGAGAATCAGGGCTTTGTGCTTGCATTTCAATGAGCTTCCACATGTATTTTTGTGGTATGTTTCCATTGGAATTGTGCATATTCAGGTGTTTTATGGTGTAAAATATGATTGTCGAAATTTGATGACATCACGGCTCGAACTAAGGAACAGTCGCTTTGGGTGTGCATATCATCGAGCTTCCACAAGCATTTTTGTGGTGTATTTAAATTGTAATTGTGCATATTCAGGTGTTTTACTGTGTAAAATATGATTGTCGAACTTTGATGACATCACGGCTCGAACTAAGGAATAGTAGCTTCGTGTGTGCATTTCATCGAGCTTCCACAAGCATTTGTGTGGTGTATTTTCATTGAAATTGTGCATATTCAGGTGTTTGACGGTGTAAAATATGATTGTCGAACTTTGATGACATCACGGCTCGAACTAAGGAACAGTTGCTTTGTGCGTGCATTTCTTCGAGCTTGCAGAAGAATTTTAGTGGTGTGTTTCCATTGGAATTGTGCATATTCAGGTGTTTTACGGTGTAAAATTAGATAGTCGCACTTTGATGACATCACGGCTCAAACTAAGGAACAGTAGCTTTGTGCGTGCATTTCTTCTAGCTTCCACAAGCATTTTAGTGGTGTTTCCATTGGAATTGTGCATATTCAGGTGTTTTACAGTGTAAAATATGATTGTCGAACTTTGATGACATCACGGCTCGAACTAAGGAATAGTAGCTTCGTGTGTGCATTTCATCGAGCTTGCAGAAGCATTTTTCTGGTGTGTTTCCATTGGAATTGTGCTTACTCAGGTGTTTTACAGAGTAAAATAAGATTGTCGAACTTTGATGACATCAATGCTTGGGTTGGAGAATCAAGGCTTTGTGCGGGCATTTCATCGAGCTTCCACAAGCATTTGTGTGGTGTATTTTCATTGAAATTGTGCATATTCAGGTGTTTGACGGTGTAAAATATGATTGTCGAACTTTGATGACATCAAGTCTCGAACTAAGGAACAGTAGCTTTGTGCGTGCATTTCATCGAGCTTGCACAAGCATTTTAGTGGTGTGTTTCCATTGGAATTGTGCATATTCAGGTGTTTTACTGTGTAAAATATGATTGTCGAACTTTGATGACATCACGGCTCGAACTAAGGAATAGTAGCTTCGTGTGGGCATTTCATCGAGCTTGCAGAAGCATTTTAGTGGTGTGTTTCCATTGGAATTGTGCATATTCATGTGTTTTACGGTGTAAAATTAGACAGTCACACTTTGATGACATCACGGCTCAGGTTGGAGAATCAAAGCTTTGTGCGGGCATTTTATCGAGCTACCACATGCATTTTTGTGGTGTGTTTCTATTGGAATTGTGCATATTCAGGTGTTTTACGGTGTAAAATATGATTGTCGAACTTTGATGACATCACGGCTCGAACTAAGGAATAGAGGCTTCGTGCGTGCATTTCATCGAGCTCCCACAAGCATTTTTGTGGTGTGTTTTTTTTTAAATTGTGCATATTCTGGTGTTTTACGTTGTAAAATTAGAAAGTCGCACTTTGATGACATCACGGCTCAGGCTAGAGAATCAGGGCTTTGTGCGTGCATTTCATCAAGCTACCACATGCATTTTTGAGGTGTGTTTCCTTTGCAATTGTGCATATTTAGGTACTTTACGGTGTAAAATAAGATTGTCGAACTTTGATGACATCACGGCTCAAACTAAGGAACATTAGCTTTGTGCGTGCATTTCATCAAGCTTGCACATGCATTTTTGTGGTGTATTTCCATTGGAATTGTGCATATTCAGGTGTTTTACGGTGTAAAATATGATTGTCGAACTTTGATGACATCACGGCTCGAACTAATGAAACGTAGCATCGAGCGTGTATTTCATCGAGCTTCCACAAGCATTTTAGTTTTGTGTTTCCAATTGGAATTGTGCATATTCAGGTGTTTTACAGTGTTAAATAAGATTGTCGAACTTTGATGACATCACGGCTCGGGTTGGAGAATCAAGGCATTGTGCCGGCATTTTTTGAGCTACCACATGCATTTTTGTGGTGTGTTTCCATTGGAATTGTGTATATTCAGGTACTTTACGGTGTAAAATAAGATTGTCAAACTTTGGTGACATCACTGCTCGAACTAATGAAACGTAGCATCGAGCGTGTATTTCATCGAGCTTCCACAAGCATTTTTGGGGTGTATTTCCATTGGAATTGTGCATATTCAGGTGTTTTATGGTGTAAAATATGATTGTCGAAATTTAATGACATCACGGCTCAAACTAAGGAACAGTAGCTTTGTGCGTGCATTTCATCGAGCTTCCACAAGCATTTATTGGTGTGTTTCCATTGGAATTGAGCATATTCAGGTGTTTTACGGTGTAAGATATGATTGTCGAACTTTGATGACATCACGGCTCGAACTAAGGAATAGTAGCTTCGTGCGTGCATTTCATCGAGCTTCCACATGCATTTTTGTGGTGTATTTCCTTTGGAATTGTGCATATTCAGGTGTTTGACGGTGTAAAATATGATTGTCGAACTTTGATGACATCACGGCTCGAACTAAGGAACAGTTGCTTTGTGCGTGCATTTCTTCGAGCTTGCAGAAGAATTTTAGTGGTGTGTTTCCATTGGAATTGTGCATATTCAGGTGTTTTACGGTGTAAAATTAGATAGTCGCACTTTGATGACATCACGGCTCGGGCTGGAGAATCAGAGCTTTGTGCTTGCATTTCAATGAGCTTCCACATGTATTTTTGTGGTATGTTTCCATTGGAATTGTGCATATTCAGGTGTTTTATGGTGTAAAATATGATTGTCGAAATTTGATGACATCACGGCTCGAACTAAGGAACAGTCGCTTTGGGTGTGCATATCATCGAGCTTCCACAAGCATTTTTGTGGTGTATTTAAATTGTAATTGTGCATATTCAGGTGTTTTACTGTGTAAAATATGATTGTCGAACTTTGATGACATCACGGCTCGAACTAAGGAATAGTAGCTTCGTGTGTGCATTTCATCGAGCTTCCACAAGCATTTGTGTGGTGTATTTTCATTGAAATTGTGCATATTCAGGTGTTTGACGGTGTAAAATATGATTGTCGAACTTTGATGACATCAAGTCTCGAACTAAGGAACAGTAGCTTTGTGCGTGCATTTCATCGAGCTTGCACAAGCATTTTAGTGGTGTGTTTCCATTGGAATTGTGCATATTCAGGTGTTTTACTGTGTAAAATATGATTGTCGAACTTTGATGACATCACGGCTCGAACTAAGGAATAGTAGCTTCGTGTGGGCATTTCATCGAGCTTGCAGAAGCATTTTAGTGGTGTGTTTCCATTGGAATTGTGCATATTCATGTGTTTTACGGTGTAAAATTAGATAGTCACACTTTGATGACATCACGGCTCAGGTTGGAGAATCAAAGCTTTGTGCGGGCATTTTATCGAGCTACCACATGCATTTTTGTGGTGTGTTTCCATTGGAATTGTGCATATTCAGGTGTTTTACGGTGTAAAATATGATTGTCGAACTTTGATGACATCACGGCTCGAACTAAGGAATAGAGGCTTCGTGCGTGCATTTCATCGAGCTCCCACAAGCATTTTTGTGGTGTGTTTTTTTTTAAATTGTGCATATTCAGGTGTTTTACGTTGTAAAATTAGAAAGTCACACTTTGATGACATCACGGCTCAGGCTAGAGAATCAGGGCTTTGTGCGTGCATTTAATCAAGCTACCACATGCATTTTTGAGGTGTGTTTCCTTTGCAATTGTGCATATTTAGGTACTTTACGGTGTAAAATAAGATTGTCGAGCTTTGATGACATCACGGCTCAAACTAAGGAACATTAGCTTTGTGCGTGCATTTCATCAAGCTTGCACATGCATTTTTGTGGTGTATTTCCATTGGAATTGTGCATATTCAGGTGTTTTACGGTGTAAAATATGATTGTTGAACTTTGATGACATCACGGCTCGAACTAATGAACAGTAGCTTTGTGTGTGCATTTCATCGTGCTTCCACAAGCATTTTAGTTTTGTGTTTCCAATTGGAATTGTGCATATTCAGGTGTTTTACAGTGTTAAATAAGATTGTCGAACTTTGATGACATCACGGCTCGGGTTGGAGAATCAAGGCATTGTGCCGGCATTTCATCGAGCTACCACATGCATTTTTGTGGTGTGTTTCCATTGGAATTGTGCATATTCAGGTGTTTTATGGTGTAAAATATGATTGTCGAACTTTGATGACATCACAGCTTGAACTAATGAAACGTAGCTTCGTGCGTGCATTTCATCGAGCTTCCACAAGCATATTTGGGGTGTATTTCCATTGGAATTGTGCATATTCAGGTGTTTTATGGTGTAAAATATGATTGTCGAACTTTGATGACATCACGGCTCAAACTAAGGAACAGTAGCTTTGTGCGTGCATTTCTTCGAGCTTGCACAAGCATTTTAGTGGTGTGTTTCCATTAGAATTGTGCATATTCAGGTGTTTTACGGTGTAAAATATGATTGTCGAACTTTGATGCCATCACGGCTCGAACTAAGGAATAGTAGCTTCATGTGTGCATTTCATCGAGCTTGCAGAAGCATTTTAGTGGTGTGTTTCCATTGGAATTGTGCATATTCATGTGTTTTACGGTGTAAAATTAGATAGTCGCACTTTGATGACATCACGGCTCTGGTTGGAGAAACAAGGCTTTGTGCGGGCATTTTATCGAGCTACCACATGCATTTTTGTGGTGTGTTTCCATTGGAATTGTGCATATTCAGGTGTTTTACGGTGTAAAATATGATTGTTGAACTTTGATTACATCACGGCTCGAACTAAGGAATAGTGGCTTCGTGCGTGCATTTCATCGAGCTCCCACAAGCATTTTTGTGGTGTTTTTTTTTAAATTGTGCATATTCAGGTGTTTTACGTTGTAAAATTAGAAAGTCGCACTTTGATGACATCACGGCTCAGGCTAGAGAATCAGGGCTTTGTGCGTGCATTTCATCGAGCTACCACATGCATTTTTGAGGTGTGTTTCCATTGGAATTGTGCATATTTAGGTACTTTACGGTGTAAAATATGATTGTCGAACTTTGATGACATCACGGCTCAAACTAGGGAACATTAGCTTTGTGCATGCATTTCATCGAGCTTGCACATGCATTTTTGTGGTGTATTTCCATGGGAATTGTGCATATTCAGGTGTTTTACGGTGTAAAATATGATTGTCGAACTTTGATGACATCACGGCTCGAACTAAGGAACTTTAGCTTTGTGTGTGCATTTCATCGAGCTTCCACATGCATTTTTGTGGTGTGTTTCCATTGGAATTGTGCATACTCAGGTGTTTTACAGAGTAAAATAAGATTGTCGAACGTTGATGACATCACGGCTTGGGTTGGATAATGAAGGCTTTGTGCGGGCATTTCGTCGAGCTACCACATGCATTTTTGTGGTGTGTTTCCATTGGAATTGTGCATATTCAAGTGTTTTACAGTGTAAAATAAGATTGTCGAACTTTGATGACATCACGGATCGAACTTAGGAATAGTAGCTTTGGGTGTGCATTTCATCGAGCTTCCACAAGCATTTTTGTGGTGTATTTCCATTGGAATTGTGCATATTCAGGTGTTTTACGGTGTAAAATATGATTGTCGAACTTTGATGACATCACGGCTCGAACTAAGGAACAGTAGCTTTGGGTGTGCATTTCATCGAGCTTCCACAAGCATTTTTGTGGTGTATTTAAATTGTAGTTGTGCATATTCAGGTGTTTTACGGTGTAAAATATGATTGTCGAACTTTGATGACATCACGGCTCGAACTAAGGAACAGTAGCTTTGGGTGTGCATTTCATTGAGCTTCCACAAGCATTTTTGTGGTGTATTTAAATTGTAATTGTGCATATTCAGGTGTTTTACGGTGTAAAATATGATTGTCGAACTTTGATGACATCACGGCTCGAACTAAGGAATAGTAGCTTCGTGCGTGCATTTCATCGAGCTCCCACAAGCATTTTTGTGGTGTGTTTCTTTTAAAAGTGTGCATATTCTGGTGTTTTATGGTGTAAAATTAGATAGTCGCACTTTGATGACATCACGGCTCGGGTTAGAGAATCAAGGCTTTGTGCGTGCATTTCATCGAGCTACCACATGCATTTTTATGGTGTGTTTCCATTGGAATTGTGCATATTCAGGTACTTTACGGTGTAAAATAAGATTGTCAAACTTTGGTGACATCACTGCTCGAACTAATGAAACGTAGCATCGAGCGTGTATTTCATCGAGCTTCCACAAGCATTTTTGGGGTGTATTTCCATTGGAATTGTGCATATTCAGGTGTTTTATGGTGTAAAATATGATTGTCGAAATTTAATGACATCACGGCTCAAACTAAGGAACAGTAGCTTTGTGCGTGCATTTCATCGAGCTTCCACAAGCATTTTAGTGGTGTGTTTCCATTGGAATTGAGCATATTCAGGTGTTTTACGGTGTAAGATATGATTGTCGAACTTTGATGACATCACGGCTCGAACTAAGGAATAGTAGCTTCGTGCGTGCATTTCATCGAGCTTCCACATGCATTTTTGTGGTGTATTTCCTTTGGAATTGTGCATATTCAGGTGTTTGACGGTGTAAAATATGATTGTCGAACTTTGATGACATCACGGCTCGAACTAAGGAGCAGTTGCTTTGTGCGTGCATTTCTTCGAGCTTGCAGAAGAATTTTAGTGGTGTGTTTCCATTGGAATTGTGCATATTCAGGTGTTTTACGGTGTAAAATTAGATAGTCGCACTTTGATGACATCACGGCTCGGGCTGGAGAATCAGGGCTTTGTGCTTGCATTTCAATGAGCTTCCACATGTATTTTTGTGGTATGTTTCCATTGGAATTGTGCATATTCAGGTGTTTTATGGTGTAAAATATGATTGTCGAAATTTGATGACATCACGGCTCGAACTAAGGAACAGTCGCTTTGGGTGTGCATATCATCGAGCTTCCACAAGCATTTTTGTGGTGTATTTAAATTGTAATTGTGCATATTCAGGTGTTTTACTGTGTTTCAAATATGATTGTCGAACTTTGATGACATCACGGCTCGAACTAAGGAATAGTAGCTTCGTGTGTGCATTTCATCGAGCTTGCACAAGCATTTTAGTGGTGTGTTTCCATTGGAATTGTGCATATTCAGGTGTTTTACGGTGTAAATTATGATTGTCAAACTTTGATGACATCACGGCTCGAACTAAGGAACAGTAGCTTTGTGTGTGCATTTCATCGAGCTTCCACAAGCATTTTTGTGGTGTATTTCCATTGGAATTGTGCATATTCTGGTGTTTTACGGTGTAAAATATGATTGTCGAACTTTGATGACATCACGGCACGAACTAAGGAATAGTAGCTTCGTGCGTGCATTTCATCGAGCTACCACAAGCATTTTAGTTTTATGTTTCCAATTGGAATTGTGCATATTCAGATGTTTTACAGTGTAAAATAAGATTGTCGAACTTTGATGACATCACGGCTCGTGTTGGAGAATCAAGGCATTGTGCCGGCATTTCATCGAGCTACCACATGCATTTTTGTGGTGTGTTTCCATTGGAATTGTGCATATTCAGGTGTTTTATGGTGTAAAATATGATTGTCGAACTTTGATGACATCACAGCTCGAACTAATGAAATGTAGCTTTGTGCGTGCATTTCATCGAGCTTCCACAAGCATATTTGGGGTGTATTTCCATTGGAATTGTGCATATTCAGGTGTATTATGGTGTAAAATATGATTGTCGAACTTTGATGACATCACGGCTCAAACTAAGGAACAGTAGCTTTGTGCGTGCATTTCTTCTAGCTTCCACAAGCATTTTAGTGGTGTGTTTCCATTGGAATTGTGCATATTCAGGTGTTTTACTGTGTAAAATATGATTGTCGAACTTTGATGACATCACGGCTCGAACTAAGGAATAGTAGCTTCGTGTGGGCATTTCATCGAGCTTGCAGAAGCATTTTAGTGGTGTGTTTCCATTGGAATTGTGCATATTCATGTGTTTTACGGTGTAAAATTAGATAGTCGCACTTTGATGACATCACGGCTCAGGTTGGAGAATCAAAGCTTTGTGCGGGCATTTTATCGAGCTACCACATGCATTTTTGAGGTGTGTTTCCTTTGCAATTGTGCATATTTAGGTACTTTACGGTGTAAAATAAGATTGTCGAACTTTGATGACATCACGGCTCAAACTAAGGAACATTAGCTTTGTGCGTGCATTTCATCAAGCTTACACATGCATTTTTGTGGTGTATTTATATTGAAATTGTGCATATTCAGGTGTTTTACGGTGTAAAATATGATTGTCGAACTTTGATGACATCACGGCTCGAACTAATGAACAGTAGCTTTGTGTGTGCATTTCATCAAGGTTGCACATGCATTTTTGTGGTGTATTTCCATTGGAATTGTGCATATTCAGGTGTTTTACGGTGTAAAATATAATTGTCGAACTTTGATGACATCACGGCTCGAACTAATGAACAGTAGCTTTGTGTGTGCATTTCATCGAGCTTCCACAAGCATTTTTCTGGTGTGTTTCCATTGGAATTGTGCATATTCAGGTGTTTTACAGTGTAAAATAAGATTGTCGAATTTTGATGACATCACGGCTCGGGTTGGAGAATCAAGGCTTTGTGCGGGCATTTCATCGAGCTACCACATGCATTTTTGTGGTGTGTTTCCATTGGAATTGTGCATTTTCAGGTGTTTTACGGTGTAAAATTAGATTGTCGAACATTGATGACATCACGGCTCGAAAGAAGGAATAGTAATTTCATGCGTGCATTTCATCGAGCTTCCACTAGCATTTTTGTGGTGTATTTCCATTGGAATTGTGCATATTCAGGTGTTTTACTGTGTAAAATATGATTGTCGAACTTTGATAACATCACGGCTCCGGTTGGAGAATTAAGGCATTGTGCCGGCATTTCATCGAGCTACCACATGCATTTTTGTGGTGTGTTTCCATTGGAATTGTGCATATTCAGGTACTTTACGGTGTAAAATAAGATTGTCAAACTTTGGTGACATCACTGCTCGAACTAATGAAACGTAGCATCGAGCGTGTATTTCATCGAGCTTCCACAAGCATTTTTGGGGTGTATTTCCATTGGAATTGTGCATATTCAGGTGTTTTATGGTGTAAAATATGATTGTCGAAATTTAATGACATCACGGCTCAAACTAAGGAACAGTAGCTTTGTGCGTGCATTTCATCGAGCTTCCACAAGCATTTTAGTGGTGTGTTTCCATTGGAATTGAGCATATTCAGGTGTTTTACGGTGTAAGATATGATTGTCGAACTTTGATGACATCACGGCTCGAACTAAGGAATAGTAGCTTCGTGCGTGCATTTCATCGAGCTTCCACATGCATTTTTGTGGTGTATTTCCTTTGGAATTGTGCATATTCAGGTGTTTGACGGTGTAAAATATGATTGTCGAACTTTGATGACATCACGGCTCGAACTAAGGAACAGTAGCTTTGTGCGTGCATTTCTTCGAGCTTGCACAAGCATTTTAGTGGTGTGTTTTCATTAGAATTGTGCATATTCAGGTGTTTTACGGTGTAAAATATGATTGTCGAACTTTGATGCCATCATGGCTCGAACTAAGGAATAGTAGCTTCATGTGTGCATTTCATCGAGCTTGCAGAAGCATTTTAGTGGTGTGTTTCCATTGGAATTGTGCATATTCATGTGTTTTACGGTGTAAAATTAGATAGTCGCACTTTGATGACATCACGGCTCTGGTTGGAGAAACAAGGCTTTGTGCGGGCATTTTATCGAGCTACCACATGCATTTTTGTGGTGTGTTTCCATTGGAATTGTGCATATTAAGGTGTTTTACGGTGTAAAATATGATTGTTGAACTTTGATGACATCACGGCTCGAACTAAGGAATAGTGGCTTCGTGCGTGCATTTCATCGAGCTCCCACAAGCATTTTTGTGGTGTGTTTTTTTTTAAATTGTGCATATTCAGGTGTTTTACGTTGTAAAACTAGAAAGTCGCACTTTGATGACATCACTGCTCAGGCTAGAGAATCAGGGCTTTGTGCGTGCATTTCATCGAGCTACCACATGCATTTTTGAGGTGTGTTTCCATTGGAATTGTGCATATTTAGGTACTTTACGGTGTAAAATAAGATTGTTGAACTTTGATGACATCACGGCTCAAACTAGGGAACATTAGCTTTGTGCATGCCTTTCATCGAGCTTGCACATGCATTTTTGTGGTGTATTTCCATTGGAATTGTGCATATTCAGGTGTTTTACGGTGTAAAATATGATTGTCGAACTTTGATGACATCACGGCTCGAACTAAGGAACTTTAGCTTTCTGTGTGCATTTCATCGAGCTTACACATGCATTTTTGTGGTGTGTTTCCATTGGAATTGTGCATACTCAGGTGTTTTACATAGTAAAATAAGATTGTCGAACTTTGATGACATCACGGCTTGGGTTGGAGAATGAAGGGTTTGTGCGGGCATTTCGTCGAGCTACCACATGCATTTTTGTGGTGTGTTTCCATTGGAATTGTGCATATTCAAGTGTTTTACAGTGTAAAATAAGATTGTCGAACTTTGATGACATCACGGATCGAACTTAGGAATAGTAGCTTTGGGTGTGCATTTCATCGAGCTTCCAAAAGCATTTTTGTGGTGTATTTCCATTGGAATTGTGCATATTCAGGTGTTTTACGGTGTAAAATATGATTGTTGAACTTTGATGACATCACGGCTCGAACTAAGGAATAGTGGCTTCGTGCGTGCATTTCATCGAGCTCCCACAAGCATTTTTGTGGTGTATTTAAATTGTAATTGTGCATATTCAGGTGTTTTACGGTGTAAAATATGATTGTCGAACTTTGATGACATCACGGCTCGAACTAAGGAACAGTAGCTTTGGGTGTGCATTTCATCGAGCTTCCACAAGCATTTTTGTGGTGTATTTAAATTGTAATTGTGCATATTCAGGTGTTTTACGGTGTAAAATATTATTGTCGAACTTTGATGACATCACGGCTCGAACTAAGGAATAGTAGCTTCGTGCGTGCATTTCATCGAGCTCCCACAAGCATTTTTGTGGTGTGTTTCTTTTAAAAGTGTGCATATTCTGGTGTTTTATGGTGTAAAATTAGATAGTCGCACTTTGATGACATCACGGCTCGGGTTAGAGAATCAAGGCTTTGTGCGTGCATTTCATCGAGCTACCACATGCATTTTTGTTGTGTGTTTCCATTGGAATTGTGCATATTCAGGTACTTTACGGTGTAAAATAAGATTGTCAAACTTTGGTGACATCACTGCTCGAACTAATGAAACGTAGCATCGAGCGTGTATTTCATCGAGCTTCCACAAGCATTTTTGGGGTGTATTTCCATTGGAATTGTGCATATTCAGGTGTTTTATGGTGTAAAATATGATTGTCGAAATTTAATGACATCACGGCTCAAACTAAGGAACAGTAGCTTTGTGCGTGCATTTCATCGAGCTCCCACAAGCATTTTTGTGGTGTGTTTTTTTTTAAATTGTGCATATTCAGGTGTTTTACGTTGTAAAATTAGAAAGTCGCACTTTGATGACATCACGGCTCAGGCTAGAGAATCAGGGCTTTGTGCGTGCATTTCATCAAGCTACCACATGCATTTTTGAGGTGTGTTTCCTTTGCAATTGTGCATATTCAGGTGTTTTACGGTGTAAAATATGATTGTCGAACTTTGATGACATCACGGCTCGAACTAATGAACAGTAGCTTTGTGTGTGCATTTCATCGAGCTTCCACAAGCATTTTAGTTTTGTGTTTCCAATTGGAATTGTGCATATTCAGGTGTTTTACAGTGTTAAATAAGATTGTCGAACTTTGATGACATCACGGCTCGGGTTGGAGAATCAAGGCATTGTGCCGGCATTTCATCGAGCTACCACATGCATTTTTGTGGTGTGTTTCCATTGGAATTGTGCATATTCAGGTGTTTTATGGTGTAAAATATGATTGTCGAACTTTGATGACATCACAGCTTGAACTAATGAAACGTAGCTTCGTGCGTGCATTTCATCGAGCTTCCACAAGCATATTTGGGGTGTATTTCCATTGGAATTGTGCATATTCAGGTGTTTTACGGTGTAAAATATGATTGTCGAACTTTGATGACATCACGGCTCGAACTAAGGAACAGTAGCTTTGGGTGTGCATTTCATCGAGCTTCCACAAGCATTTTTGTGGTGTATTTAAATTGTAATTGTGTATATTCAGGTGTTTTACGGTGTAAAATATGATTGTCGAACTTTGATGACATCACGGCTCGAACTAAGGAACAGTAGCTTTGGGTGTGCATTTCATTGAGCTTCCACAAGCATTTTTGTGGTGTATTTAAATTGTAATTGTGCATATTCAGGTGTTATACGGTGTAAAATATGATTGTCGAACTTTGATGACATCACGGCTCGAACTAAGGAATAGTAGCTTCGTGCGTGCATTTCATCGAGCTCCCACAAGCATTTTTGTGGTGTGTTTCTTTTAAAAGTGTGCATATTCTGGTGTTTTATGGTGTAAAATTAGATAGTCGCACTTTGATGACATCACGGCTCGGGTTAGAGAATCAAGGCTTTGTGCGTGCATTTCATCGAGCTACCACATGCATTTTTGTGGTGTGTTTCCATTGGAATTGTGCATATTCAGGTACTTTACGGTGTAAAATAAGATTGTCAAACTTTGGTGACATCACTGCTCGAACTAATGAAACGTAGCATCGAGCGTGTATTTCATCGAGCTTCCACAAGTATTTTTGGGGTGTATTTCCATTGGAATTGTGCATATTCAGGTGTTTTATGGTGTAAAATATGATTGTCGAAATTTAATGACATCACGGCTCAAACTAAGGAACAGTAGCTTTGTGCGTGCATTTCATCGAGCTTCCACAAGCATTTTAGTGGTGTGTTTCCATTGGAATTGAGCATATTCAGGTGTTTTACGGTGTAAGATATGATTGTCGAACTTTGATGACATCACGGCTCGAACTAAGGAATAGTAGCTTCGTGCGTGCATTTTTGTGGTGTATTTCCTTTGGAATTGTGCATATTCAGGTGTTTGATGGTGTAAAATATGATTGTCGAACTTTGATGACATCACGGCTCGAACTAAGGAACAGTTGCTTTGTGCGTGCATTTCTTCGAGCTTGCAGAAGAATTTTAGTGGTGTGTTTCCATTGGAATTGTGCATATTCAGGTGTTTTACGGTGTAAAATTAGATAGTCGCACTTTGATGACATCACGGCTCGGGCTGGAGAATCAGGGCTTTGTGCTTGCATTTCAATGAGCTTCCACATGTATTTTTGTGGTATGTTTCCATTGGAATTGTGCATATTCAGGTGTTTTATGGTGTAAAATATGATTGTCGAAATTTGATGACATCACGGCTCGAACTAAGGAACAGTCGCTTTGGGTGTGCATATCACCGAGCTTCCACAAGCATTTTTGTGGTGTATTTAAATTGTAATTGTGCATATTCAGGTGTTTTACTGTGTAAAATATGATTGTCGAACTTTGATGACATCACGGCTCGAACTAAGGAATAGTAGCTTCGTGTGTGCATTTCATCGAGCTTCCACAAGCATTTGTGTGGTGTATTTTCATTGAAATTGTGCATATTCAGGTGTTTGACGGTGTAAAATATGATTGTCGAACTTTGATGACATCAAGTCTCGAACTAAGGAACAGTAGCTTTGTGCGTGCATTTCATCGAGCTTGCACAAGCATTTTAGTGGTGTGTTTCCATTGGAATTGTGCATATTCAGGTGTTTTACTGTGTAAAATATGATTGTCGAACTTTGATGACATCACTGCTCGAACTAAGGAATAGTAGCTTCGTGTGGGCATTTCATCGAGCTTGCAGAAGCATTTTAGTGGTGTGTTTCCATTGGAATTGTGCATATTCATGTGTTTTACGGTGTAAAATTAGATAGTCACACTTTGATGACATCACGGCTCAGGTTGGAGAATCAAAGCTTTGTGCGGGCATTTTATCGAGCTACCACATGCATTTTTGTGGTGTGTTTCCATTGGAATTGTGCATATTCAGGTGTTTTACGGTGTAAAATATGATTGTCGAACTTTGATGACATCACGGCTCGAACTAAGGAATAGAGGCTTCGTGCGTGCATTTCATCGAGCTCCCACAAGCATTTTTGTGGTGTGGTTTTTTTAAATTGTGCATATTCAGGTGTTTTACGTTGTAAAATTAGAAAGTCGCACTTTGATGACATCACGGCTCAGGCTAGAGAATCAGGGCTTTGTGCGTGCATTTCATCAAGCTACCACATGCATTTTTGAGGTGTGTTTCCTTTGCAATTGTGCATATTTAGGTACTTTACGGTGTAAAATAAGATTGTCGAACTTTGATGACATCACGGCTCAAACTAAGGAACATTAGCTTTGTGCGTGCATTTCATCAAGCTTGCACATGCATTTTTGTGGTGTATTTCCATTGGAATTGTGCATATTCAGGTGTTTTACGGTGTAAAATATGATTGTCGAACTTTGATGACATCACGGCTCGAACTAATGAACAGTAGCTTTGTGTGTGCATTTCATCGAGCTTCCACAAGCATTTTAGTTTTGTGTTTTCAATTGGAATTGTGCATATTCAGGTGTTTTACAGTGTTAAATAAGATTGTCGAACTTTGATGACATCACGGCTCGGGTTGGAGAATCAAGGCATTGTGCCGGCATTTCATCGAGCTACCACATGCATTTTTGTGGTGTGTTTCCATTGGAATTGTGCATATTCAGGTGTTTTATGGTGTAAAATATGATTGTCGAAATTTAATGACATCACGGCTCAAACTAAGGAACAGTAGCTTTGTGCGTGCATTTCCTCGAGCTTCCACAAGCATTTTAGTGGTGTGTTTCCATTGGAATTGAGCATATTCAGGTGTTTTACTGTGTAAGATATGATTGTCGAACTTTGATGACATCACGGCTCGAACTAAGGAATAGTAGCTTCGTGCATGCATTTCATCGAGCTTCCACATGCATTTTTGTGGTGTATTTCCTTTGGAATTGTGCATATTCAGGTGTTTGACGGTGTAAAATATGATTGTCGAACTTTGATGACATCACGGCTCGAACTAAGGAACAGTAGCTTTGTGCGTGCATTTCGTCGAGCTTGCACAAGCATTTTAGTGGTGTGTTTTCATTAGAATTGTGCATATTCAGGTGTTTTACGGTGTAAAATATGATTGTCGAACTTTGATGCCATCACGGCTCGAACTAAGGAATAGTAGCTTCATGTGTGCATTTCATCGAGCTTGCAGAAGCATTTTAGTGGTGTGTTTCCATTGGAATTGTGCATATTCATGTGTTTTACGGTGTAAAATTAGATAGTCGCACTTTGATGACATCACGGCTCTGGTTGGAGAAACAAGGCTTTGTGCGGGCATTTTATCGAGCTACCACATGCATTTTTGTGGTGTGTTTCCATTGGAATTGTGCATATTCAGGTGTTTTACGGTGTAAAATATGATTGTTGAACTTTGATGACATCACGGCTCGAACTAAGGAATAGTGGCTTCGTGCGTGCATTTCATCGAGCTCCCACAAGCATTTTTGTGGTGTATTTAAATTGTAATTGTGCATATTCAGGTGTTTTACGGTGTAAAATATGATTGTCGAACTTTGATGACATCACGGCTCGAACTAAGGAACAGTAGCTTTGGGTGTGCATTTCATCGAGCTTCCACAAGCATTTTTGTGGTGTATTTAAATTGTAATTGTGCATATTCAGGTGTTTTACGGTGTAAAATATGATTGTCGAACTTTGATGACATCACGGCTCGAACTAAGGAATAGTAGCTTCGTGCGTGCATTTCATCGAGCTCCCACAAGCATTTTTGTGGTGTGTTTCTTTTAAAAGTGTGCATATTCTGGTGTTTTATGGTGTAAAATTAGATAGTCGCACTTTGATGACATCACGGCTCGGGTTAGAGAATCAAGGCTTTGTGCGTGCATTTCATCGAGCTACCACATGCATTTTTGTGGTGTGTTTCCATTGGAATTGTGCATATTCAGGTACTTTACGGTGTAAAATAAGATTGTCAAACTTTGGTGACATCACTGCTCGAACTAATGAAACGTAGCATCGAGCGTGTATTTCATCGAGCTTCCACAAGCATTTTTGGGGTGTATTTCCATTGGAATTGTGCATATTCAGGTGTTTTATGGTGTAAAATATGATTGTCGAAATTTAATGACATCACGGCTCAAACTAAGGAACAGTAGCTTTGTGCGTGCATTTCATCGAGCTTCCACAAGCATTTTAGTGGTGTGTTTCCATTGGAATTGAGCATATTCAGGTGTTTTACGGTGTAAGATATGATTGTCGAACTTTGATGACATCACGGCTCGAACTAAGGAATAGTAGCTTCGTGTGTGCATTTCATCGAGCTTCCACAAGCATTTGTGTGGTGTATTTTCATTGAAATTGTGCATATTCAGGTGTTTGACGGTGTAAAATATGATTGTCGAACTTTGATGACATCAAGTCTCGAAATAAGGAACAGTAGCTTTGTGCGTGCATTTCTTCGAGCTTGCACAAGCATTTTAGTGGTGTGTTTTCATTAGAATTGTGCATATTCAGGTGTTTTACGGTGTAAAATATGATTGTCGAACTTTGATGCCATCACGGCTCGAACTAAGGAATAGTAGCTTCATGTGTGCATTTCATCGAGCTTGCAGAAGCATTTTAGTGGTGTGTTTCCATTGGAATTGTGCATATTCATGTGTTTTACGGTGTAAAATTAGATAGTCGCACTTTGATGACATCACGGCTCTGGTTGGAGAAACAAGGCTTTGTGCGGGCATTTTATCGAGCTACCACATGCATTTTTGTGGTGTGTTTCCATTGGAATTGTGCATATTCAGGTGTTTTACGGTGTAAAATATGATTGTTGAACTTTGATGACATCACGGCTCGAACTATGGAATAGTGGCTTCGTGCGTGCATTTCATCGAGCTCCCACAAGCATTTTTGTGGTGTGTTTTTTTTTAAATTGTGCATATTCAGGTGTTTTACGTTGTAAAACTAGAAAGTCGCACTTTGATGACATCACGGCTCAGGCTAGAGAATCAGGGCTTTGTGCGTGCATTTCATCGAGCTACCACATGCATTTTTGAGGTGTGTTTCCATTGGAATTGTGCATATTTAGGTACTTTACGGTGTAAAATAAGATTGTCGAACTTTGATGACATCACGGCTCAAACTAGGGAACATTAGCTTTGTGCATGCATTTCATCGAGCTTGCACATGCATTTTTGTGGTGTATTTCCATTGGAATTGTGCATATTCAGGTGTTTTACGGTGTAAAATATGATTGTCGAACTTTGATGACATCACGGCTCGAACTAAGGAACTTTAGCTTTGTGTGTGCATTTCATCGAGCTTCCACATGCATTTTTGTGGTGTGTTTCCATTGGAATTGTGCATACTCAGGTGTTTTACAGAGTAAAATAAGATTGTCGAACTTTGATGACATCACGGCTTGGGTTGGAGAATGAAGGGTTTGTGCGGGCATTTCGTCAAGCTACCACATGCATTTTTGTGGTGTGTTTCCATTGGAATTGTGCATATTCAAGTCTTTTACAGTGTAAAATAAGATTGTCGAACTTTGATGACATCACGGATCGAACTTAGGAATAGTAGCTTTGGGTGTGCATTTCATCGAGCTTCCACAAGCATTTTTGTGGTGTATTTCCATTGGAATTGTGCATATTCAGGTGTTTTACGGTGTAAAATATGATTGTTGAACTTTGATGACATCACGGCTCGAACTAAGGAATAGTGGCTTCGTGCGTGCATTTCATCGAGCTCCCACAAGCATTTTTGTGGTGTATTTAAATTGTAATTGTGCATATTCAGGTGTTTTACGGTGTAAAATATGATTGTCGAACTTTGATGACATCACGGCTCGAACTAAGGAACAGTAGCTTTGGGTGTGCATTTCATCGAGCTTCCACAAGCATTTTTGTGGTGTATTTAAATTGTAATTGTGCATATTCAGGTGTTTTACGGTGTAAAATATGATTGTCGAACTTTGATGACATCACGGCTCGAACTAAGGAATAGTAGCTTCGTGCGTGCATTTCATCGAGCTCCCACAAGCATTTTTGTGGTGTGTTTCTTTTAAAAGTGTGCATATTCTGGTGTTTTATGGTGTAAAATTAGATAGTCGCACTTTGATGACATCACGGCTCGGGTTAGAGAATCAAGGCTTTGTGCGTGCATTTCATCGAGCTACCACATGCATTTTTGTGGTGTGTTTCCATTGGAATTGTGCATATTCAGGTACTTTACGGTGTAAAATAAGATTGTCAAACTTTGGTGACATCACTGCTCGAACTAATGAAACGTAGCATCGAGCGTGTATTTCATCGAGCTTCCACAAGCATTTTTGGGGTGTATTTCCATTGGAAATGTGCATATTCAGGTGTTTTATGGTGTAAAATATGATTGTCGAAATTTAATGACATCACGGCTCAAACTAAGGAACAGTAGCTTTGTGCGTGCATTTCATCGAGCTTCCACAAGCATTTTAGTGGTGTGTTTCCATTGGAATTGAGCATATTCAGGTGTTTTACGGTGTAAGATATGATTGTCGAACTTTGATGACATCACGGCTCGAACTAAGGAATAGTAGCTTCGTGCGTGCATTTCATCGAGCTTGCAGAAGAATTTTAGTGGTGTGTTTCCATTGGAATTGTGCATATTCAGGTGTTTTACGGTGTAAAATTAGATAGTCGCACTTTGATGACATCACGGCTCGGGCTGGAGAATCAGGGCTTTGTGCTTGCATTTCAATGAGCTTCCACATGTATTTTTGTGGTATGTTTCCATTGGAATTGTGCATATTCAGGTGTTTTATGGTGTAAAATATGATTGTCGAAATTTGATGACATCACGGCTCGAACTAAGGAACAGTCGCTTTGGGTGTGCATATCATCGAGCTTCCACAAGCATTTTTGTGGTGTATTTAAATTGTAATTGTGCATATTCAGGTGTTTTACTGTGTAAAATATGATTGTCGAACTTTGATGACATCACGGCTCGAACTAAGGAATAGTAGCTTCGTGTGTGCATTTCATCGAGCTTCCACAAGCATTTGTGTGGTGTATTTTCATTGAAATTGTGCATATTCAGGTGTTTGACGGTGTAAAATATGATTGTCGAACTTTGATGACATCAAGTCTCGAACTAAGGAACAGTAGCTTTGTGCGTGCATTTCATCGAGCTTGCACAAGCATTTTAGTGGTGTGTTTCCATTGGAATTGTGCATATTCAGGTGTTTTACTGTGTAAAATATGATTGTCGAACTTTGGTGACATCACCGCTCGAACTAAGGAATAGTAGCTTCGTGTGGGCATTTCATCGAGCTTGCAGAAGCATTTTAGTGGTGTGTTTCCATTGGAATTGTGCATATTCATTTGTTTTACGGTGTAAAATTAGATAGTCACACTTTGATGACATCACGGCTCAGGTTGGAGAATCAAAGCTTTGTGCGGGCATTTTATCGAGCTACCACATGCATTTTTGTGGTGTGTTTCCATTGGAATTGTGCATATTCAGGTGTTTTATGGTGTAAAATATGATTGTCGAACTTTGATGACATCACGGCTCGAACTAAGGAATAGAGGCTTCGTGCGTGCATTTCATCGAGCTCCCACAAGCATTTTTGTGGTGTGTTTTTTTTTAAATTGTGCATATTCAGGTGTTTTACGTTGTAAAATTAGAAAGTCGCACTTTGATGACATCACGGCTCAGGCTAGAGAATCAGGGCTTTGTGCGTGCATTTCATCAAGCTACCACATGCATTTTTGAGGTGTGTTTCCTTTGCAATTGTGCATATTTAGGTACTTTACGGTGTAAAATAAGATTGTCGAACTTTGATGACATCACGGCTCAAACTAAGGAACATTAGCTTTGTGCGTGCATTTCATCAAGCTTGCACATGAATTTTTGTGGTGTATTTCCATTGGAATTGTGCATATTCAGGTGTTTTACGGTGTAAAATATGATTGTCGAACTTTGATGACATCACGGCTCGAACTAATGAACAGTAGCTTTGTGTGTGCATTTCATCGAGCTTCCACAAGCATTTTAGTTTTGTGTTTCCAATTGGAATTGTGCATATTCAGGTGTTTTACAGTGTTAAATAAGATTGTCGAACTTTGATGACATCACGGCTCGGGTTGGAGAATCAAGGCATTGTGCCGGCATTTCATCGAGCTACCACATGCATTTTTGTGGTGTGTTTCCATTGGAATTGTGCATATTCAGGTGTTTTATGGTGTAAAATATGATTGTCGAACTTTGATGACATCACAGCTTGAACTAATGAAACGTAGCTTCGTGCGTGCATTTCATCGAGCTTCCACAAGCATATTTGGGGTGTATTTCCATTGGAATTGTACATATTCAGGTGTTTTACGGTGTAAAATATGATTGTCGAACTTTGATGACATCACGGCTCGAACTAAGGAACAGTAGCTTTGGGTGTGCATTTCATCGAGCTTCCACAAGCATTTTTGTGGTGTATTTAAATTGTAATTGTGCATATTCAGGTGTTTTACGGTGTAAAATATGATTGTCGAACTTTGATGATATCACGGCTCGAACTAAGGAACAGTAGCTTTGGGTGTGCATTTCATTGAGCTTCCACAAGCATTTTTGTGGTGTATTTAAATTGTAATTGTGCATATTCAGGTGTTTTACGGTGTAAAATATGATTGTCGAACTTTGATGACATCACGGCTCGAACTAAGGAACAGTTGCTTTGTGCGTGCATTTCTTCGAGCTTGCAGAAGAATTTTAGTGGTGTGTTTCCATTGGAATTGTGCATATTCAGGTGTTTTACGGTGTAAAATTAGATAGTCGCACTTTGATGACATCACGGCTCGGGCTGGAGAATCAGGGCTTTGTGCTTGCATTTCAATGAGCTTCCACATGTATTTTTGTGGTATGTTTCCATTGGAATTGTGCATATTCAGGTGTTTTATGGTGTAAAATATGATTGTCGAAATTTGATGACATCACGGCTCGAACTAAGGAACAGTCGCTTTGGGTGTGCATATCATCGAGCTTCCACAAGCATTTTTGTGGTGTATTTAAATTGTAATTGTGCATATTCAGGTGTTTTACTGTGTAAAATATGATTGTCGAACTTTGATGACATCACGGCTCGAACTAAGGAATAGTAGCTTCGTGTGTGCATTTCATCGAGCTTCCACAAGCATTTGTGTGGTGTATTTTCATTGAAATTGTGCATATTCAGGTGTTTGACGGTGTAAAATATGATTGTCGAACTTTGATGACATCAAGTCTCGAACTAAGGAACAGTAGCTTTGTGCGTGCATTTCATCGAGCTTGCACAAGCATTTTAGTGGTGTGTTTCCATTGGAATTGTGCATATTCAGGTGTTTTACTGTGTAAAATATGATTGTCGAACTTTGATGACATCACTGCTCGAACTAAGGAATAGTAGCTTCGTGTGGGCATTTCATCGAGCTTGCAGAAGCATTTTAGTGGTGTGTTTCCATTGGAATTGTGCATATTCATGTGTTTTACGGTGTAAAATTAGATAGTCACACTTTGATGACATCACGGCTCAGGTTGGAGAATCAAAGCTTTGTGCGGGCATTTTATCGAGCTACCACATGCATTTTTGTGGTGTGTTTCCATTGGAATTGTGCATATTCAGGTGTTTTACGGTGTAAAATATGATTGTCGAACTTTGATGACATCACGGCTCGAACTAAGGAATAGAGGCTTCGTGCGTGCATTTCATCGAGCTCCCACAAGCATTTTTGTGGTGTGTTTTTTTTTAAATTGTGCATATTCAGGTGTTTTACGTTGTAAAATTAGAAAGTCGCACTTTGATGACATCACGGCTCAGGCTAGAGAATCAGGGCTTTGTGCGTGCATTTCATCAAGCTACCACATGCATTTTTGAGGTGTGTTTCCTTTGCAATTGTGCATATTTAGGTACTTTACGGTGTAAAATAAGATTGTCGAACTTTGATGACATCACGGCTCAAACTAAGGAACATTAGCTTTGTGCGTGCATTTCATCAAGCTTGCACATGCATTTTTGTGGTGTATTTCCATTGGAATTGTGCATATTCAGGTGTTTTACGGTGTAAAATATGATTGTCGAACTTTGATGACATCACGGCTCGAACTAATGAAACGTAGCATCGAGCGTGTATTTCATCGAGCTTCCACAAGCATTTTAGTTTTGTGTTTCCAATTGGAATTGTGCATATTCAGGTGTTTTACAGTGTTAAATAAGATTGTCGAACTTTGATGACATCACGGCTCGGGTTGGAGAATCAAGGCATTGTGCCGGCATTTTTCGAGCTACCACATGCATTTTTGTGGTGTGTTTCCATTGGAATTGTGCATATTCAGGTACTTTACGGTGTAAAATAAGATTGTCAAACTTTGGTGACATCACTGCTCGAACTAATGAAACGTAGCATCGAGCGTGTATTTCATCGAGCTTACACAAGCATTTTTGGGGTGTATTTCCATAGGAATTGTGCATATTCAAGTGTTTTATGGTGTAAAATATGATTGTCGAAATTTAATGACATCACGGCTCAAACTAAGGAACAGTAGCTTTGTGCGTGCATTTCATCGAGCTTCCACAAGCATTTTTGTGGTGTAATTCCATTGGAATTGTGCATATTCAGGTGTTTTACGGTGTAAAATATGATTGTTGAACTTTGATGACATCACGGCTCGAACTAAGGAATAGTGGCTTCGTGCGTGCATTTCATCGAGCTCCCACAAGCATTTTTGTGGTGTATTTAAATTGTAATTGTGCATATTCAGGTGTTTTACGGTGTAAAATATGATTGTCGAACTTTGATGACATCACGGCTCGAACTAAGGAACAGTAGCTTTGGGTGTGCATTTCATCGAGCTTCCACAAGCATTTTTGTGGTGTATTTAAATTGTAATTGTGCATATTCAGGTGTTTTACGGTGTAAAATATGATTGTCGAACTTTGATGACATCACGGCTCGAACTAAGGAATAGTAGCTTCGTGCGTGCATTTCATCGAGCTCCCACAAGCATTTTTGTGGTGTGTTTCTTTTAAAAGTGTGCATATTCTGGTGTTTTATGGTGTAAAATTAGATAGTCGCACTTTGATGACATCACGGCTCGTGTTAGAGAATCAAGGCTTTGTGCGTGCATTTCATCGAGCTACCACATGCATTTTTGTGGTGTGTTTCCATTGGAATTGTGCATATTCAGGTACTTTACGGTGTAAAATAAGATTGTCAAACTTTGGTGACATCACTGCTCGAACTAATGAAACGTAGCATCGAGCGTGTATTTCATCGAGCTTCCACAAGCATTTTAGGGGTGTATTTCCATTGGAAATGTGCATATTCAGGTGTTTTATGGTGTAAAATATGATTGTCGAAATTTAATGACATCACGGCTCAAACTAAGGAACAGTAGCTTTGTGCGTGCATTTCATCGAGCTTCCACAAGCATTTTAGTGGTGTGTTTCCATTGGAATTGAGCATATTCAGGTGTTTTACGGTGTAAGATATGATTGTCGAACTTTGATGACATCACGGCTCGAACTAAGGAATAGTAGCTTCGTGCGTGCATTTCATCGAGCTTCCACATGCATTTTTGTGGTGTATTTCCTTTGGAATTGTGCATATTCAAGTGTTTGACGGTGTAAAATATGATTGTCGAACTTTGATGACATCACGGCTCGAACTAAGGAACAGTTGCTTTGTGCGTGCATTTCTTCGAGCTTGCAGAAGAATTTTAGTGGTGTGTTTCCATTGGAATTGTGCATATTCAGGTGTTTTACGGTGTAAAATTAGATAGTCGCACTTTGATGACATCACGGCTCGGGCTGGAGAATCAGGGCTTTGTGCTTGCATTTCAATGAGCTTCCACATGTATTTTTGTGGTATGTTTCCATTGGAATTGTGCATATTCAGGTGTTTTATGGTGTAAAATATGATTGTCGAAATTTGATGACATCACGGCTCGAACTAAGGAACAGTCGCTTTGGGTGTGCATATCATCGAGCTTCCACAAGCATTTTTGTGGTGTATTTAAATTGTAATTGTGCATATTCAGGTGTTTTACTGTGTAAAATATGATTGTCGAACTTTGATGACATCACGGCTCGAACTAAGGAATAGTAGCTTCGTGTGTGCATTTCATCGAGCTTCCACAAGCATTTGTGTGGTGTATTTTCATTGAAATTGTGCATATTCAGGTGTTTGACGGTGTAAAATATGATTGTCGAACTTTGATGACATCAAGTCTCGAACTAAGGAACAGTAGCTTTGTGCGTGCATTTCATCGAGCTTGCACAAGCATTTTAGTGGTGTGTTTCCATTGGAATTGTGCATATTCAGGTGTTTTACTGTGTAAAATATGATTGTCGAACTTTGATGACATCACTGCTCGAACTAAGGAATAGTAGCTTCGTGTGGGCATTTCATCGAGCTTGCAGAAGCATTTTAGTGGTGTGTTTCCATTGGAATTGTGCATATTCATGTGTTTTACGGTGTAAAATTAGATAGTCACACTTTGATGACATCACGGCTCAGGTTGGAGAATCAAAGCTTTGTGCGGGCATTTTATCGAGCTACCACATGCATTTTTGTGGTGTGTTTCCATTGGAATTGTGCATATTCAGGTGTTTTACGGTGTAAAATATGATTGTCGAACTTTGATGACATCACGGCTCGAACTAAGGAATAGAGGCTTCGTGCGTGCATTTCATCGAGCTCCCACAAGCATTTTTGTGGTGTGTTTTTTTTTAAATTGTGCATATTCAGGTGTTTTACGTTGTAAAATTAGAAAGTCGCACTTTGATGACATCACGGCTCAGGCTAGAGAATCAGGGCTTTGTGCGTGCATTTCATCAAGCTACCACATGCATTTTTGAGGTGTGTTTCCTTTGCAATTGTGCATATTTAGGTACTTTACGGTGTAAAATAAGATTGTCGAACTTTGATGACATCACGGCTCAAACTAAGGAACATTAGCTTTGTGCGTGCATTTCATCAAGCTTGCACATGCATTTTTGTGGTGTATTTCCATTGGAATTGTGCATATTCAGGTGTTTTACGGTGTAAAATATGATTGTCGAACTTTGATGACATCACGGCTCGAACTAATGACACGTAGCATCGAGCGTGTATTTCATCGAGCTTCCACAAGCATTTTAGTTTTGTGTTTCCAATTGGAATTGTGCATATTCAGGTGTTTTACAGTGTTAAATAAGATTGTCGAACTTTGATGACATCACGGCTCGGGTTGGAGAATCAAGGCATTGTGCCGGCATTTTTCGAGCTACCACATGCATTTTTGTGGTGTGTTTCCATTGGAATTGTGCATATTCAGGTACTTTACGGTGTAAAATAAGATTGTCAAACTTTGGTGACATCACTGCTCGAACTAATGAAACGTAGCATCGAGCGTGTATTTCATCGAGCTTACACAAGCATTTTTGGGGTGTATTTCCATAGGAATTGTGCATATTCAAGTGTTTTATGGTGTAAAATATGATTGTCGAAATTTAATGACATCACGGCTCAAACTAAGGAACAGTAGCTTTGTGCGTGCATTTCATCGAGCTTCCACAAGCATTTTTGTGGTGTAATTCCATTGGAATTGTGCATATTCAGGTGTTTTACGGTGTAAAATATGATTGTTGAACTTTGATGACATCACGGCTCGAACTAAGGAATAGTGGCTTCGTGCGTGCATTTCATCGAGCTCCCACAAGCATTTTTGTGGTGTATTTAAATTGTAATTGTGCATATTCAGGTGTTTTACGGTGTAAAATATGATTGTCGAACTTTGATGACATCACGGCTCGAACTAAGGAACAGTAGCTTTGGGTGTGCATTTCATCGAGCTTCCACAAGCATTTTTGTGGTGTATTTAAATTGTAATTGTGCATATTCAGGTGTTTTACGGTGTAAAATATGATTGTCGAACTTTGATGACATCACGGCTCGAACTAAGGAATAGTAGCTTCGTGCGTGCATTTCATCGAGCTCCCACAAGCATTTTTGTGGTGTGTTTCTTTTAAAAGTGTGCATATTCTGGTGTTTTATGGTGTAAAATTAGATAGTCGCACTTTGATGACATCACGGCTCGTGTTAGAGAATCAAGGCTTTGTGCGTGCATTTCATCGAGCTACCACATGCATTTTTGTGGTGTGTTTCCATTGGAATTGTGCATATTCAGGTACTTTACGGTGTAAAATAAGATTGTCAAACTTTGGTGACATCACTGCTCGAACTAATGAAACGTAGCATCGAGCGTGTATTTCATCGAGCTTCCACAAGCATTTTAGGGGTGTATTTCCATTGGAAATGTGCATATTCAGGTGTTTTATGGTGTAAAATATGATTGTCGAAATTTAATGACATCACGGCTCAAACTAAGGAACAGTAGCTTTGTGCGTGCATTTCATCGAGCTTCCACAAGCATTTTAGTGGTGTGTTTCCATTGGAATTGAGCATATTCAGGTGTTTTACGGTGTAAGATATGATTGTCGAACTTTGATGACATCACGGCTCGAACTAAGGAATAGTAGCTTCGTGCGTGCATTTCATCGAGCTTCCACATGCATTTTTGTGGTGTATTTCCTTTGGAATTGTGCATATTCAAGTGTTTGACGGTGTAAAATATGATTGTCGAACTTTGATGACATCACGGCTCGAACTAAGGAACAGTTGCTTTGTGCGTGCATTTCTTCGAGCTTGCAGAAGAATTTTAGTGGTGTGTTTCCATTGGAATTGTGCATATTCAGGTGTTTTACGGTGTAAAATTAGATAGTCGCACTTTGATGACATCACGGCTCGGGCTGGAGAATCAGGGCTTTGTGCTTGCATTTCAATGAGCTTCCACATGTATTTTTGTGGTATGTTTCCATTGGAATTGTGCATATTCAGGTGTTTTATGGTGTAAAATATGATTGTCGAAATTTGATGACATCACGGCTCGAACTAAGGAACAGTCGCTTTGGGTGTGCATATCATCGAGCTTCCACAAGCATTTTTGTGGTGTATTTAAATTGTAATTGTGCATATTCAGGTGTTTTACTGTGTAAAATATGATTGTCGAACTTTGATGACATCACGGCTCGAACTAAGGAATAGTAGCTTCGTGTGTGCATTTCATCGAGCTTCCACAAGCATTTGTGTGGTGTATTTTCATTGAAATTGTGCATATTCAGGTGTTTGACGGTGTAAAATATGATTGTCGAACATTGATGACATCAAGTCTCGAACTAAGGAACAGTAGCTTTGTGCGTGCATTTCATCGAGCTTGCACAAGCATTTTAGTGGTGTGTTTCCATTGGAATTGTGCATATTCAGGTGTTTTACTGTGTAAAATATGATTGTCGAACTTTGGTGACATCACCGCTCGAACTAAGGAATAGTAGCTTCGTGTGGGCATTTCATCGAGCTTGCAGAAGCATTTTAGTGGTGTGTTTCCATTGGAATTGTGCATATTCATGTGTTTTACGGTGTAAAATTAGATAGTCACACTTTGATGACATCACGGCTCAGGTTGGAGAATCAAAGCTTTGTGCGGGCATTTTATCGAGCTACCACATGCATTTTTGTGGTGTGTTTCCATTGGAATTGTGCATATTCAGGTGTTTTACGGTGTAAAATATGATTGTCGAACTTTGATGACATCACGGCTCGAACTAAGGAATCGAGGCTTCGTGCGTGCATTTCATCGAGCTCCCACAAGCATTTTTGTGGTGTGTTTTTTTTTAAATTGTGCATATTCAGGTGTTTTACGTTGTAAAATTAGAAAGTCACACTTTGATGACATCACGGCTCAGGCTAGAGAATCAGGGCTTTGTGCGTGCATTTCATCAAGCTACCACATGCATTTTTGAGGTGTGTTTCCTTTGCAATTGTGCATATTTAGGTACTTTACGGTGTAAAATAAGATTGTCGAACTTTGATGACATCACGGCTCAAACTAAGGAACATTAGCTTTGTGCGTGCATTTCATCAAGCTTGCACATGCATTTTTGTGGTGTATTTCCATTGGAATTGTGCATATTCAGGTGTTTTACGGTGTAAAATATGATTGTCGAACTTTGATGACATCACGGCTCGAACTAATGAACAGTAGCTTTGTGTGTGCATTTCATCGAGCTTCCACAAGCATTTTAGTTTTGTGTTTCCAATTGGAATTGTGCATATTCAGGTGTTTTACAGTGTTAAATAAGATTGTCGAACTTTGATGACATCACGGCTCGGGTTGGAGAATCAAGGCATTGTGCCGGCATTTCATCGAGCTACCACATGCATTTTTGTGGTGTGTTTCCATTGGAATTGTGCATATTCAGGTGTTTTATGGTGTAAAATATGATTGTCGAACTTTGATGACATCACAGCTTGAACTAATGAAACGTAGCTTCGTGCGTGCATTTCATCGAGCTTCCACAAGCATATTTGGGGTGTATTTCCATTGGAATTGTACATATTCAGGTGTTTTACGGTGTAAAATATGATTGTCGAACTTTGATGACATCACGGCTCGAACTAAGGAACAGTAGCTTTGGGTGTGCATTTCATCGAGCTTCCACAAGCATTTTTGTGGTGTATTTAAATTGTAATTGTGCATATTCAGGTGTTTTACGGTGTAAAATATGATTGTCGAACTTTGATGATATCACGGCTCGAACTAAGGAACAGTAGCTTTGGGTGTGCATTTCATTGAGCTTCCACAAGCATTTTTGTGGTGTATTTAAATTGTAATTGTGCATATTCAGGTGTTTTACGGTGTAAAATATGATTGTCGAACTTTGATGACATCACGGCTCGAACTAAGGAATAGTAGCTTCGTGCGTGCATTTCATCGAGCTCCCACAAGCATTTTTGTGGTGTTTTCTTTTAAAAGTGTGCATATTCTGGTGTTTTATGGTGTAAAATTAGATAGTCGCACTTTGATGACATCACGGCTCGGGTTAGAGAATCAAGGCTTTGTGCGTGCATTTCATCGAGCTACCACATGCATTTTTGTGGTGTGTTTCCATTGGAATTGTGCATATTCAGGTACTTTACGGTGTAAAATAAGATTGTCAAACTTTGGTGACATCACTGCTCGAACTATTGAAACGTAGCATCGAGCGTGTATTTCATCGAGCTTCCACAAGCATTTTTGGGGTGTATTTCCATTGGAATTGTGCATATTCAGGTGTTTTATGGTGTAAAATATGATTGTCGAAATTTAATGACATCACGGCTCAAACTAAGGAACAGTAGCTTTGTGCGTGCATTTCATCGAGCTTCCACAAGCATTTTAGTGGTGTGTTTCCATTGGAATTGAGCATATTCAGGTGTTTTACGGTGTAAGATATGATTGTCGAACTTTGATGACATCACGGCTCGAACTAAGGAATAGTAGCTTCATGCGTGCATTTCATCGAGCTTCCACATGCATTTTTGTGGTGTATTTCCTTTGGAATTGTGCATATTCAGGTGTTTGACGGTGTAAAATATGATTGTCGAACTTTGATGACATCACGGCTCGAACTAAGGAACAGTTGCTTTGTGCGTGCATTTCTTCGAGCTTGCAGAAGAATTTTAGTGGTGTGTTTCCATTGGAATTGTGCATATTCAGGTGTTTTACGGTGTAAAATTAGATAGTCGCACTTTGATGACATCACGGCTCGGGCTGGAGAATCAGAGCTTTCTGCTTGCATTTCAATGAGCTTCCACATGTATTTTTGTGGTATGTTTCCATTGGAATTGTGCATATTCAGGTGTTTTATGGTGTAAAATATGATTGTCGAAATTTGATGACATCACGGCTCGAACTAAGGAACAGTCGCTTTGGGTGTGCATATCATCGAGCTTCCACAAGCATTTTTGTGGTGTATTTAAATTGTAATTGTGCATATTCAGGTGTTTTACTGTGTAAAATATGATTGTCGAACTTTGATGACATCACGGCTCGAACTAAGGAATAGTAGCTTCGTGTGTGCATTTCATCGAGCTTCCACAAGCATTTGTGTGGTGTATTTTCATTGAAATTGTGCATATTCAGGTGTTTGACGGTGTAAAATATGATTGTCGAACTTTGATGATATCAAGTCTCGAACTAAGGAACAGTAGCTTTGTGCGTGCATTTCATCGAGCTTGCACAAGCATTTTAGTGGTTTGTTTCCATTGGAATTGTGCATATTCAGGTGTTTTACTGTGTAATATATGATTGTCGAACTTTGATGACATCACGGCTCGAACTAAGGAATAGTAGCTTCGTGTGGGCATTTCATCGAGCTTGCAGAAGCATTTTAGTGGTGTGTTTCCATTGGAATTGTGCATATTCATGTGTTTTACGGTGTAAAATTAGATAGTCACACTTTGATGACATCACGGCTCAGGTTGGAGAATCAAAGCTTTGTGCGGGCATTTTATCGAGCTACCACATGCATTTTTGTGGTGTGTTTCCATTGGAATTGTGCATATTCAGGTGTTTTACGGTGTAAAATATGATTGTCGAACTTTGATGACATCACGGCTCGAACTAAGGAATAGAGGCTTCGGGCGTGCATTTCATCGAGCTCCCACAAGCATTTTTGTGGTGTGTTTTTTTTTAAATTGTGCATATTCAGGTGTTTTACGTTGTAAAATTAGAAAGTCACACTTTGATGACATCACGGCTCAGGCTAGAGAATCAGGGCTTTGTGCGTGCATTTCATCAAGCTACCACATGCATTTTTGAGGTGTGTTTCCTTTGCAATTGTGCATATTTAGGTACTTTACGGTGTAAAATAAGATTGTCGAACTTTGATGACATCACGGCTCAAACTAAGGAACATTAGCTTTGTGCGTGCATTTCATCAAGCTTGCACATGCATTTTTGTGGTGTATTTCCATTGGAATTGTGCATATTCAGGTGTTTTACGGTGTAAAATATGATTGTCGAACTTTGATGACATCACGGCTCGAACTAATGAACAGTAGCTTTGTGTGTGCATTTCATCGAGCTTCCACAAGCATTTTAGTTTTGTGTTTCCAATTGGAATTGTGCATATTCAGGTGTTTTACAGTGTTAAATAAGATTGTCGAACTTTGATGACATCACGGCTCGGGTTGGAGAATCAAGGCATTGTGCCGGCATTTCATCGAGCTACCACATGCATTTTTGTGGTGTGTTTCCATTGGAATTGTGCATATTCAGGTGTTTTATGGTGTAAAATATGATTGTCGAACTTTGATGACATCACAGCTTGAGCTAATGAAACGTAGCTTCGTGCGTGCATTTCATCGAGCTTCCACAAGCATATTTGGGGTGTATTTCCATTGGAATTGTGCATATTCAGGTGTTTTATGGTGTAAAATATGATTGTCGAACTTTGATGACATCACGGCTCAAACTAAGGAACAGTAGCTTTGTGCGTGCATTTCTTCGAGCTTGCACAAGCATTTTAGTGGTGTGTTTCCATTAGAATTGTGCATATTCAGGTGTTTTACGGTGTAAAATATGATTGTCGAACTTTGATGCCATCACGGCTCGAACTAAGGAATAGTAGCTTCATGTGTGCATTTCATCGAGCTTGCAGAAGCATTTTAGTGGTGTGTTTCCATTGGAATTGTGCATATTCAGGTGTTTTACGGTGTAAAATATGATTGTTGAACTTTGATTACATCACGGCTCGAACTAAGGAATAGTGGCTTCGTGCGTGCATTTCATCGAGCTCCCACAAGCATTTTTGTGGTGTTTTTTTTTAAATTGTGCATATTCAGGTGTTTTACGTTGTAAAATTAGAAAGTCGCACTTTGATGACATCACGGCTCAGGCTAGAGAATCAGGGCTTTGTGCGTGCATTTCATCGAGCTACCACATGCATTTTTGAGGTGTGTTTCCATTGGAATTGTGCATATTTAGGTACTTTACGGTGTAAAATATGATTGTCGAACTTTGATGACATCACGGCTCAAACTAGGGAACATTAGCTTTGTGCATGCATTTCATCGAGCTTGCACATGCATTTTTGTGGTGTATTTCCATTGGAATTGTGCATATTCAGGTGTTTTACGGTGTAAAATATGATTGTCGAACTTTGATGACATCACGGCTCGAACTAAGGAACTTTAGCTTTGTGTGTGCATTTCATCGAGCTTCCACATGCATTTTTGTGGTGTGTTTCCATTGGAATTGTGCATACTCAGGTGTTTTACAGAGTAAAATAAGATTGTCGAACGTTGATGACATCACGGCTTGGGTTGGATAATGAAGGCTTTGTGCGGGCATTTCGTCGAGCTACCACATGCATTTTTGTGGTGTGTTTCCATTGGAATTGTGCATATTCAAGTGTTTTGCAGTGTAAAATAAGATTGTCGAACTTTGATGACATCACGGATCGAACTTAGGAATAGTAGCTTTGGGTGTGCATTTCATCGAGCTTCCACAAGCATTTTTGTGGTGTATTTCCATTGGAATTGTGCATATTCAGGTGTTTTACGGTGTAAAATATGATTGTCGAACTTTGATGACATCACGGCTCGAACTAAGGAACAGTAGCTTTGGGTGTGCATTTCATCGAGCTTCCACAAGCATTTTTGTGGTGTATTTAAATTGTAATTGTGCATATTCAGGTGTTTTACGGTGTAAAATATGATTGTCGAACTTTGATGACATCACGGCTCGAACTAAGGAACAGTAGCTTTGGGTGTGCATTTCATTGAGCTTCCACAAGCATTTTTGTGGTGTATTTAAATTGTAATTGTGCATATTCAGGTGTTTTACGGTGTAAAATATGATTCTCGAACTTTGATGACATCACGGCTCGAACTAAGGAATAGTAGCTTCGTGCGTGCATTTCATCGAGCTCCCACAAGCATTTTTGTGGTGTGTTTCTTTTAAAAGTGTGCATATTCTGGTGTTTTATGGTGTAAAATTAGATAGTCGCACTTTGATGACATCACGGCTAGGGTTAGAGAATCAAGGCTTTGTGCGTGCATTTCATCGAGCTACCACATGCATTTTTGTGGTGTGTTTCCATTGGAATTGTGCATATTCAGGTGTTTTATGGTGTATAATATGATTGTCGAACTTTGATGACATCACAGCTTGAACTAATGAAACGTAGCTTCATGCGTGCATTTCATCGAGCTTCCACAAGCATATTTGGGGTGTATTTCCATTGGAATTGTACATATTCAGGTGTTTTACGGTGTAAAATATGATTGTCGAACTTTGATGACATCACGGCTCGAACTAAGGAACAGTAGCTTTGGGTGTGCATTTCATCGAGCTTCCACAAGCATTTTTGTGGTGTATTTAAATTGTAATTGTGCATATTCAGGTGTTTTACGGTGTAAAATATGATTGTCGAACTTTGATGATATCACGGCTCGAACTAAGGAACAGTAGCTTTGGGTGTGCATTTCATTGAGCTTCCACAAGCATTTTTGTGGTGTATTTAAATTGTAATTGTGCATATTCAGGTGTTTTACGGTGTAAAATATGATTGTCGAACTTTGATGACATCACGGCTCGAACTAAGGAATAGTAGCTTCGTGCGTGCATTTCATCGAGCTCCCACAAGCATTTTTGTGGTGTTTTCTTTTAAAAGTGTGCATATTCTGGTGTTTTATGGTGTAAAATTAGATAGTCGCACTTTGATGACATCACGGCTCGGGTTAGAGAATCAAGGCTTTGTGCGTGCATTTCATCGAGCTACCACATGCATTTTTGTGGTGTGTTTCCATTGGAATTGTGCATATTCAGGTACTTTACGGTGTAAAATAAGATTGTCAAACTTTGGTGACATCACTGCTCGAACTAATGAAACGTAGCATCGAGCGTGTATTTCATCGAGCTTCCACAAGTATTTTTGGGGTGTATTTCCATTGGAATTGTGCATATTCAGGTGTTTTATGGTGTAAAATATGATTGTCGAAATTTAATGACATCACGGCTCAAACTAAGGAACAGTAGCTTTGTGCGTGCATTTCATCGAGCTTCCACAAGCATTTTAGTGGTGTGTTTCCATTGGAATTGAGCATATTCAGGTGTTTTACGGTGTAAGATATGATTGCCGAACTTTGATGACATCACGGCTCGAACTAAGGAATAGTAGCTTCGTGCGTGCATTTCATCGAGCTTCCACATGCATTTTTGTGGTGTATTTCCTTTGGAATTGTGCATATTCAGGTGTTTGATGGTGTAAAATATGATTGTCGAACTTTGATGACATCACGGCTCGAACTAAGGAACAGTTGCTTTGTGCGTGCATTTCTTCGAGCTTGCAGAAGAATTTTAGTGGTGTGTTTCCATTGGAATTGTGCATATTCAGGTGTTTTACGGTGTAAAATTAGATAGTCGCACTTTGATGACATCACGGCTCGGGCTGGAGAATCAGGGCTTTGTGCTTGCATTTCAATGAGCTTCCACATGTATTTTTGTGGTATGTTTCCATTGGAATTGTGCATATTCAGGTGTTTTATGGTGTAAAATATGATTGTCGAAATTTGATGACATCACGGCTCGAACTAAGGAACAGTCGCTTTGGGTGTGCATATCATCGAGCTTCCACAAGCATTTTTGTGGTGTATTTAAATTGTAATTGTGCATATTCAGGTGTTTTACTGTGTAAAATATGATTGTCGAACTTTGATGACATCACGGCTCGAACTAAGGAATAGTAGCTTCGTGTGTGCATTTCATCGAGCTTCCACAAGCATTTGTGTGGTGTATTTTCATTGAAATTGTGCATATTCAGGTGTTTGACGGTGTAAAATATGATTGTCGAACTTTGATGACATCAAGTCTCGAACTAAGGAACAGTAGCTTTGTGCGTGCATTTCATCGAGCTTGCACAAGCATTTTAGTGGTGTGTTTCCATTGGAATTGTGCATATTCAGGTGTTTTACTGTGTAAAATATGATTGTCGAACTTTGATGACATCACTGCTCGAACTAAGGAATAGTAGCTTCGTGTGGGCATTTCATCGAGCTTGCAGAAGCATTTTAGTGGTGTGTTTCCATTGGAATTGTGCATATTCATGTGTTTTACGGTGTAAAATTAGATAGTCACACTTTGATGACATCACGGCTCAGGTTGGAGAATCAAAGCTTTGTGCGGGCATTTTATCGAGCTACCACATGCATTTTTGTGGTGTGTTTCCTTTGGAATTGTGCATATTCAGGTGTTTTACGGTGTAAAATATGATTGTCGAACTTTGATGACATCACGGATCGAACTAAGGTATAGAGGCTTCGTGCGTGCATTTCATCGAGCTCCCACAAGCATTTTTGTGGTGTGTTTTTTTTTAAATTGTGCATATTCAGGTGTTTTACGTTGTAAAATTAGAAAGTCGCACTTTGATGACATCACGGCTCAGGCTAGAGAATCAGGGCTTTGTGCGTGCATTTCATCAAGCTACCACATGCATTTTTGAGGTGTGTTTCCTTTGCAATTGTGCATATTTAGGTACTTTATGGTGTAAAATAAGATTGTCGAACTTTGATGACATCACGGCTCAAACTAAGGAACATTAGCTTTGTGCGTGCATTTCATCAAGCTTGCACATGCATTTTTGTGGTGTATTTCCATTGGAATTGTGCATATTCAGGTGTTTTACGGTGTAAAATATGATTGTCGAACTTTGATGACATCACGGCTCGAACTAATGAAACGTAGCATCGAGCGTGTATTTCATCGAGCTTCCACAAGCATTTTAGTTTTGTGTTTCCAATTGGAATTGTGCATATTCAGGTGTTTTACAGTGTTAAATAAGATTGTCGAACTTTGATGACATCACGGCTCGGGTTGGAGAATCAAGGCATTGTGCCGGCATTTTTCGAGCTACCACATGCATTTTTGTGGTGTGTTTCCATTGGAATTGTGCATATTCAGGTACTTTACGGTGTAAAATAAGATTGTCAAACTTTGGTGACATCACTGCTCGAACTAATGAAACGTAGCATCGAGCGTGTATTTCATCGAGCTTCCACAAGCATTTTTGGGGTGTATTTCCATTGGAATTGTGCATATTCAGGTGTTTTATGGTGTAAAATATGATTGTCGAAATTTAATGACATCACGGCTCAAACTAAGGAACAGTAGCTTTGTGCGTGCATTTCATCGAGCTTCCACAAGCATTTTAGTGGATTGTTTCCATTGGAATTGAGCATATTCAGGTGTTTTACGGTGTAAGATATGATTGTCGAACTTTGATGACATCACGGCTCGAACTAAGGAATAGTAGCTTCGTGCGTGCATTTCATCGAGCTTCCACATGCATTTTTGTGGTGTATTTCCTTTGGAATTGTGCATATTCAGGTGTTTGACGGTGTAAAATATGATTGTCGAACTTTGATGACATCACGGCTCGAACTAAGGAACAGTTGCTTTGTGCGTGCATTTCTTCGAGCTTGCAGAATAATTTTAGTGGTGTGTTTCCATTGGAATTGTGCATATTCAGGTGTTTTACGGTGTAAAATTAGATAGTCGCACTTTGATGACATCACGGCTCGGGCTGGAGAATCAGAGCTTTGTGCTTGCATTTCAATGAGCTTCCACATGTATTTTTGTGGTATGTTTCCATTGGAATTGTGCATATTCAGGTGTTTTATGGTGTAAAATATGATTGTCGAAATTTGATGACATCACGGCTCGAACTAAGGAACAGTCGCTTTGGGTGTGCATATCATCGAGCTTCCACAAGCATTTTTGTGGTGTATTTAAATTGTAATTGTGCATATTCAGGTGTTTTACTGTGTAAAATATGATTGTCGAACTTTGATGACATCACGGCTCGAACTAAGGAATAGTAGCTTCGTGTGTGCATTTCATCGAGCTTCCACAAGCATTTGTGTGGTGTATTTTCATTGAAATTGTGCATATTCAGGTGTTTGACGGTGTAAAATATGATTGTCGAACTTTGATGATATCAAGTCTCGAACTAAGGAACAGTAGCTTTGTGCGTGCATTTCATCGAGCTTGCACAAGCATTTTAGTGGTGTGTTTCCATTGGAATTGTGCATATTCAGGTGTTTTACTGTGTAAAATATGATTGTCGAACTTTGATGACATCACGGCTCGAACTAAGGAATAGTAGCTTCGTGTGGGCATTTCATCGAGCTTGCAGAAGCATTTTAGTGGTGTGTTTCCATTGGAATTGTGCATATTCATGTGTTTTACGGTGTAAAATTACATAGTCACACTTTGATGACATCACGGCTCAGGTTGGAGAATCAAAGCTTTGTGAGGGCATTTTATCGAGCTACCACATGCATTTTTGTGGTGTGTTTCCATTGGAATTGTGCATATTCAGGTGTTTTACGGTGTAAAATATGATTGTCGAACTTTGATGACATCACGGCTCGAACTAAGGAATAGAGGCTTCGTGCGTGCATTTCATCGAGCTCCCACAAGCATTTTTGTGGTGTGTTTTTTTTTAAATTGTGCATATTCAGGTGTTTTACGTTGTAAAATTAGAAAGTCACATTTTGATGACATCACGGCTCAGGCTAGAGAATCAGGGCTTTGTGCGTGCATTTCTTCAAGCTACCACATGCATTTTTGAGGTGTGTTTCCTTTGCAATTGTGCATATTTAGGTACTTTACGGTGTAAAATAAGATTGTCGAACTTTGATGACATCACGGCTCAAACTAAGGAACATTAGCTTTGTGCGTGCATTTCATCAAGCTTGCACATGCATTTTTGTGGTGTATTTCCATTGGAATTGTGCATATTCAGGTGTTTTACGGTGTAAAATATGATTGTCGAACTTTGATGACATCACGGCTCGAACTAATGAACAGTAGCTTTGTGTGTGCATTTCATCGAGCTTCCACAAGCATTTTAGTTTTGTGTTTCCAATTGGAATTGTGCATATTCAGGTGTTTTACAGTGTTAAATAAGATTGTCGAACTTTGATGACATCACGGCTCGGGTTGGAGAATCAAGGCATTGTGCCGGCATTTCATCGAGCTACCACATGCATTTTTGTGGTGTGTTTCCATTGGAATTGTGCATATTCAGGTGTTTTCTGGTGTAAAATATGATTGTCGAACTTTGATGACATCACAGCTTGAACTAATGAAACGTAGCTTCGTGCGTGCATTTCATCGAGCTTCCACAAGCATATTTGGGGTGTATTTCCATTGGAATTGTGCATATTCAGGTGTTTTATGGTGTAAAATATGATTGTCGAACTTTGATGACATCACGGCTCAAACTAAGGAACAGTAGCTTTGTGCGTGCATTTCTTCGAGCTTGCACAAGCATTTTAGTGGTGTGTTTCCATTAGAATTGTGCATATTCAGGTGTTTTACGGTGTAAAATATGATTGTCGAACTTTGATGCCATCACGGCTCGAACTAAGGAATAGTAGCTTCATGTGTGCATTTCATCGAGCTTGCAGAAGCATTTTAGTGGTGTGTTTCCATTGGAATTGTGCATATTCATGTGTTTTACGGTGTAAAATTAGATAGTCGCACTTTGATGACATCACGGCTCTGGTTGGAGAAACAAGGCTTTGTGCGGGCATTTTATCGAGCTACCACATGCATTTTTGTGGAGTGTTTCCATTGGAATTGTGCATATTCAGGTGTTTTACGGTGTAAAATATGATTGTTGAACTTTGATTACATCACGGCTCGAACTAAGGAATAGTGGCTTCGTGCGTGCATTTCATCGAGCTCCCACAAGCATTTTTGTGGTGTTTTTTTTTAAATTGTGCATATTCAGGTGTTTTACGTTGTAAAATTAGAAAGTCGCACTTTGATGACATCACGGCTCAGGCTAGAGAATCAGGGCTTTGTGCGTGCATTTCATCGAGCTACCACATGCATTTTTGAGGTGTGTTTCCATTGGAATTGTGCATATTTAGGTACTTTATGGTGTAAAATATGATTGTCGAACTTTGATGACATCACGGCTCAAACTAGGGAACATTAGCTTTGTGCATGCATTTCATCGAGCTTGCACATGCATTTTTGTGGTGTATTTCCATTGGAATTGTGCATATTCAGGTGTTTTACGGTGTAAAATATGATTGTCGAACTTTGATGACATCACGGCTCGAACTAAGGAACTTTAGCTTTGTGTGTGCATTTCATCGAGCTTCCACATGCATTTTTGTGGTGTGTTTCCATTGGAATTGTGCATACTCAGGTGTTTTACAGAGTAAAATAAGATTGTCGAACGTTGATGACATCATGGCTTGGGTTGGATAATGAAGGCTTTGTGCGGGCATTTCGTCGAGCTACCACATGCATTTTTGTGGTGTGTTTCCATTGGAATTGTGCATATTCAAGTGTTTTGCAGTGTAAAATAAGATTGTCGAACTTTGATGACATCACGGATCGAACTTAGGAATAGTAGCTTTGGGTGTGCATTTCATCGAGCTTCCACAAGCATTTTTGTGGTGTATTTCCATTGGAATTGTGCATATTCAGGTGTTTTACGGTGTAAAATATGATTGTCGAACTTTGATGACATCACGGCTCGAACTAAGGAACAGTAGCTTTGGGTGTGCATTTCATCGAGCTTCCACAAGCATTTTTGTGGTGTATTTAAATTGTAATTGTGCATATTCAGGTGTTTTACGGTGTAAAATATGATTGTCGAACTTTGATGACATCACGGCTCGAACTAAGGAACAGTAGCTTTGGGTGTGCATTTCATTGAGCTTCCACAAGCATTTTTGTGGTGTATTTAAATTGTAATTGTGCATATTCAGGTGTTTTACGGTGTAAAATATGATTGTCGAACTTTGATGACATCACGGCTCGAACTAAGGAATAGTAGCTTCGTGCGTGCATTTCATCGAGCTCCCACAAGCATTTTTGTGGTGTGTTTCTTTTAAAAGTGTGCATATTCTGGTGTTTTATGGTGTAAAATTAGATAGTCGCACTTTGATGACATCACGGCTCGGGTTAGAGAATCAAGGCTTTGTGCGTGCATTTCATCGAGCTACCACATGCATTTTTGTGGTGTGTTTCCATTGGAATTGTGCATATTCAGGTACTTTACGGTGTAAAATAAGATTGTCAAACTTTGGTGACATCACTGCTCGAACTAATGAAACGTAGCATCGAGCGTGTATTTCATCGAGCTTCCACAAGCATTTTTGGGGTGTATTTCCATTGGAATTGTGCATATTCAGGTGTTTTATGGTGTAAAATATGATTGTCGAAATTTAATGACATCACGGCTCAAACTAAGGAACAGTAGCTTTGTGCGTGCATTTCATCGAGCTTCCACAAGCATTTTAGTGGTGTGTTTCCATTGGAATTGAGCATATTCAGGTGTTTTACGGTGTAAGATATGATTGTCGAACTTTGATGACATCACGGCTCGAACTAAGGAATAGTAGCTTCGTGCGTGCATTTCATCGAGCTTCCACATGCATTTTTGTGGTGTATTTCCTTTGGAATTGTGCATATTCAGGTGTTTGACGGTGTAAAATATGATTGTCGAACTTTGATGACATCACGGCTCGAACTAAGGAACAGTTGCTTTGTGCGTGCATTTCTTCGAGCTTGCAGAAGAATTTTAGTGGTGTGTTTCCATTGGAATTGTGCATATTCAGGTGTTTTACGGTGTAAAATTAGATAGTCACACTTTGATGACATCACGGCTCGGGCTGGAGAATCAGGGCTTTGTGCTTGCATTTCAATGAGCTTCCACATGTATTTTTGTGGTATGTTTCCATTGGAATTGTGCATATTCAGGTGTTTTATGGTGTAAAATATGATTGTCGAAATTTGATGACATCACGGCTCGAACTAAGGAACAGTCGCTTTGGGTGTGCATATCATCGAGCTTCCACAAGCATTTTTGTGGTGTATTTAAATTGTAATTGTGCATATACAGGTGTTTTACTGTGTAAAATATGATTGTCGAACTTTGATGACATCACGGCTCGAACTAAGGAATAGTAGCTTCGTGTGTGCATTTCATCGAGCTTGCACAAGCATTTTAGTGGTGTGTTTCCATTGGAATTGTGCATATTCAGGTGTTTTACGGTGTAAATTATGATTGTCAAACTTTGATGACATCACGGCTCGAACTAAGGAACAGTAGCTTTGTGTGTGCATTTCATCGAGCTTCCACAAGCATTTTTGTGGTGTATTTCCATAGGAATTGTGCATATTCTGGTGTTTTACAGTGTAAAATATGATTGTCGAACTTTGATGACATCACGGCACGAACTAAGGAATAGTAGCTTCGTGCGTGCATTTCATCGAGCTACCACAAGCATTTTAGTTTTATGTTTCCAATTGGAATTGTGCATATTCAGATGTTTTACAGTGTAAAATAAGATTGTCGAACTTTGATGACATCACGGCTCGTGTTGGAGAATCAAGGCATTGTGCCGGCATTTCATCGAGCTACCACATGCATTTTTGTGGTGTGTTTCCATTGGAATTGTGCATATTCAGGTGTTTTATGGTGTAAAATATGATTTTCGAACTTTGATGACATCACAGCTCGAACTAATGAAACGTAGCTTTGTGCGTGCATTTCATCGAGCTTCCACAAGCATATTTGGGGTGTATTTCCATTGGAATTGTGCATAATCAGGTGTATTATGGTGTAAAATATGATTGTCGAACTTTGATGACATCACGGCTCAAACTAAGGAACAGTAGCTTTGTGCGTGCATTTCTTCTAGCTTCCACAAGCATTTTAGTGGTGTGTTTCCATTGGAATTGTGCATATTCAGGTGTTTTACTGTGTAAAATATGATTGTCGAACTTTGATGACATCACGGCTCGAACTAAGGAATAGTAGCTTCGTGTGGGCATTTCATCGAGCTTGCAGAAGCATTTTAGTGGTGTGTTTCCATTGGAATTGTGCATATTCATGTGTTTTACGGTGTAAAATTAGATAGTCGCACTTTGATGACATCACGGCTCAGGTTGGAGAATCAAAGCTTTGTGCGGGCATTTTATCGAGCTACCACATGCATTTTTGTGGTGTGTTTCCATTGGAATTGTGCATATTCAGGTGTTTTACGGTGTAAAATATGATTGTCGAACTTTGATGACATCACGGCTCGAACTAAGGAATAGTGGCTTCGTGCGTGCATTTCATCGAGCTCCCACAAGCATTTTTGTGGTGTGTTTTTTTTTAAATTGTGCATATTCAGGTGTTTTACGTTGTAAAATTAGAAAGTCGCACTTTGATGACATCACGGCTCAGGCTAGAGAATCAGGGCTTTGTGCGTGCATTTCATCAAGCTACCACATGCATTTTTGAGGTGTGTTTCCTTTGCAATTGTGCATATTTAGGTACTTTACGGTGTAAAATAAGATTGTCGAACTTTGATGACATCACGGCTCAAACTAAGGAACATTAGCTTTGTGCGTGCATTTCATCAAGCTTGCACATGCATTTTTGTGGTGTATTTCCATTGGAATTGTGCATATTCAGGTGTTTTACGGTGTAAAATATGATTGTCGAACTTTGATGACATCACGGCTCGAACTAATGAACAGTAGCTTTGTGTGTGCATTTCATCAAGCTTGCACATGCATTTTTGTGGTGTATTTCCATTGGAATTGTGCATATTCAGGTGTTTTACGGTGTAAAATATGATTGTCGAACTTTGATGACATCACGGCTCGAACTAATGAACAGTAGCTTTGTGTGTGCATTTCATCGAGCTTCCACAAGCATTTTTCTGGTGTGTTTCCATTGGAATTGTGCATATTCAGGTGTTTTACAGTGTAAAATAAGATTGTCGAATTTTGATGACATCACGGCTCGGGTTGGAGAATCAAGGCTTTGTGCGGGCATTTCATCGAGCTACCACATGCATTTTTGTGGTGTGTTTCCATTGGAATTGTGCATTTTCAGGTGTTTTACGGTGTAAAATTAGATTGTCGAACATTGATGACATCACGGCTCGAAAGAAGGAATAGTAATTTCATGCGTGCATTTCATCGAGCTTCCACTAGCATTTTTGTGGTGTATTTCCATTGGAATTGTGCATATTCAGGTGTTTTACTGTGTAAAATATGATTGTCGAACTTTGATGACATCACGGCTCAAACTAAGGAACAGTAGCTTTGTGCGTGCATTTCTTTTAGCTTCCACAAGCATTTTAGTGGTGTGTTTCCATTGGAAATGTGCATATTCAGGTGTTTTACGGTGTAAAATATGATTGTCGAACTTTGATGACATCACGGCTCGTACTAAGGAATAGTGGCTTCGTGCGTGCATTTCATCGAGCTCCCACAAGCATTTTTGTGGTGTGTTTTTTTTTAAATTGTGCATATTCAGGTGTTTTAAATTGTAAAATTAGAAAGTCGCACTTTGATGACATCACGGCTCAGGCTAGTGAATCAGGGCATTGTGTATGCATTTCATCGAGCTACCACATGCATTTTTGAGGTGTGTTTCCATTGGAATTGTGCATATTCATGTACTTTACGGTGTAAAATAAGATTGTCGAACTTTGATGACATCATGGCTCAAACTAAGGAACAGTATCTTTGTGTGTGCATTTCATCGAGCTTCCACAAGCATTTTTCTGGTGTGTTTCCATTGGAATTGTGCATACTCAGGTGTTTTACAGAGTAAAATAAGATTGTCGAACTTTGATGACATCACGGCTCAGGTTGGAGAATCAAGGATTTGTGCGGGCATTTTATCGAGCTACCACATGCATATTTGTGGTGTGTTTCCATTGGAATTGTGCATATTCAAGTGTTTTACAGTGTAAAATAAGATTGTCGAACTTTGATGACATCACGGCTCGATCTAAGGAATAGTAGCTTTGTGCGTGCATTTCATCGAGCTTCCACAAGCATATTTGTGGTGTATTTCCATTGGAATTGTGCATATTCAGGTGTTTTACCGTTTAAAATATGATTGTCGAACTTTGATGACATCACGGCTCAGGCTGGAGATTCAGGGCTTTGTGCTAGCATTTCATTGAGCTTCCACATGTATTTCTGTGGTATGTTTTCATTGGAATTGTGCATATTCAGGTGTTTTATGGTGTAAAATAAGATTGTCGAACTTTGTTGACATCATGGCTCGGGCTGAAGAACCGGGGCTTTGTGCTTGCATTTCATAGTTCTTCCACAAGCATTTTTGTGGCGTGTTTCCATTGGAATTGTGCATATTCATGTGTTTTACGGTGTAAATAAGATTCTCGAACTTTGATGCCATCACGGCTCGAACTAATGAACTGTAGCTTCATGTGTGCATTTCAACGAGCTTCCACAAGAATTTTTGTGGTGTGTTTCCTATGGAATTGTGCATATTCAGGTGTTTTACAGTGTAAAATAAGATTGTTGCACTTTGATGACATCACTGCTCGGGCTGGAGAATCAGGGCTTTGTGCGTGCATTTCATCGAGCTTACACATTCATTTTTGTGGTATGTTTCCATTGGAATTGTGCATATTCAGGTGTTTTATGTTGTATAATAAGATTGTCAAACTTTGATGACATCACGGCTCGGGCTGAAGAACCTGGGCTTTGTGCTTGCATTTTATTGTTCTTCCACTTGCATTTTTGTGGTGTGTTTCCATTGGAATTGTGCATATTCCGGTGTTTTACGGTGTAAAATAAGATTGTCGAATTTGACATTACGGCTCGGTCTGGAGAACTGATGCTTCGTGCATGTATTTCATCGACCTTCCACATGCATTTTTGTGGTGTGTTTCCATTGGAATTGTGCATATTAAGGTGTTTTATTGTGTAAAATGATATTGTCGCACTTTGATATTAACATCATGGCTCGAACTGGAGAACCAGGACTTCATGCCTGCATTTCATCGAGCTTCCTCATGCATTTTTGTGGTGTGTTTCCATTGAAATTGTGCATTTTCCGATGTTTTACAGTGTAAAATGAACACACAGTACAGTGTTTTATTTAAATATTTTTAACACAGTGCCTGAACACACAAAACAGTGTATTTTGCACAGTGCCTAGCCCTTAACACACAACACAATGCCTCACAGTTCTACAGCCCTCAGTCCACAATGCCTCTCTGGCTTTTTTTAAGGTCACAGTGCTCCTAATGGCTGCTGTCGAGATTCTGGAGCCATGATTCAGACTGCTGTCAGGATTCCTGCACCAAGATTTTGACTGTCGGAATCCTGACTGTTGGGATGCCAACTACATCCCACCCTTTAATTTCAAAATTGAAATGTGTGTTTTTGACAAATGAAGTTATGATGCACAATCTGATTAAAATTATCAAATTGCCTTGACTGTATATTGATGTACATGTATGATAAAATTGTCAGCTGGCAGCAAGTTCTAACCTTTTATTTTTCATGCAGTATGCTGTGAAACATTTGAACTGTAATTTTAATAGAGACACATTGTGCCTTGAACAAGAATCCTTATATTTTTTTTCTCTGAAGTAATTACAGCAGCATTAGTTTTAATGGAATGCTTAAATAAAGCATTTAGATAACAGATAATCTCCAACAGCTTATTCTTCGTCCAGTGTTTGTTGGTGTTTTTGAACAGCGGGAGCTCTTAAACTTTATTACATGTTGTGCTATATTTACCTTCTAAATGATGCATTATGACTGTTGGACAATGGAATATGTTTTCTGATTACCCAACTATGGCTGGGAGGTCATCCAAAATGATACCACTGGTAACGAGCAAAATTTATTTATCGAAGGACAGTCATTCAAATCACTACAAATAGTGCTTTCACCAGAGATTTATAGAGTTCTCTGGTAATGAACCCATTATTAGAATTATTAATCAACATTTATGCATTCATATAACTGTGATTCCTAAAAGGAACCAAGTGTTGAAAATGTACATTTAAGATTTTAAGCACAATTTACAGACAAAAATAATGTAAAATATATTGTTTTATGTAATATAAATTATAAATATATTACAGGCTTCCAGGCAATTTTATAACCATATAAAAGGAAAGTTGTGGCAAGTGCCTTTGTATATATCTTGAGGTCACAACTCAAAAGTTATAAATGTTTTGCACAAAGTGTAGGTGTATTATTGGGGTTGGGTATGCACAGGAATCCCAAATATTGAAATCCCAATGCCTGAAGGTATCATTTAACCCTTCTCCAACCCTACCTCTAACCCACCTTTCCCACAGCATAACCCTAACCCCCCCCCCTCCTGCAGCCTAACCCTAATTCTCCATCTTGTGCCTAACACTAATCTTAACACTAATACTTACTGTCAGTAATGCAGCCACTGGAATTCTCTAGTCAGGATTTTGACCCTGTTCTGGATTGTGTGCGCTGGCATTCTGTGTGCCGGGATGCCAACTACATCCCCTATTATTGGATACTATGTTGGTAGTTAATTAACTGTTATGGTGGCATATACCTCTTTCTTTTCTTATTGGAAAAAAGCAAACTTACAGTAAAACTAGTTTTCAGCAGTTCACACTTATTATTCTTGTCAAATACCTTGGCACAAAACTATAGGTGTACGATAGTGTTATGGCAGATGGAACTAGAAAAGTTAATTTTGGAAAAATTGTTTGGGTAATTTACTTGTATGCCTTGTCAGTATTTTTATACATCAATAACAGTGTAAACAATTTTTTTCAGTTTGTTATGTCATTGTATTGCACTTGCTTATAACATCAAGATGCTCACTTTTGATGCTTTAGGACATTACTGGGCCTGGAACAGTGGTTCCAAAACTTTTTTGGATCACGTTGCCATAGAGTCTCTGCAACTTTTTCATGGCACCCCAGGCAAAAATTTCTCCAGATGCTATTTATATGCCCATCTTACACCCGCATACATTCAGGCCTCCTTATATGCCCCTTATAATGACCATTTTAGACACATGCCCCAGACCTCCCCAGATTCCATTTATATGTCAATCAAACCATCTTCCCTTATAATTAGAGATGTGTGCTGACCCCTGTGTTTTGGTTTTGGTTTTGGATCTGGATCTCCCCTGGTTTTTGATCTGGATTGGTTTTGGCAAAACCTCACCTCCATGTTTTGTTTTTTGGTTTTGGATCTGGATTTTTTCTTAAGAAATCATAAAAACATCTATAACAACATAAAATGGGCTTGTTTTTGTTCTTACATTATTCTTAACCTCAATAACATTTACATTTTTTTCCACTCATTTCCGGTCAATTGTGACCACTTCACAGCTCACTATATTGTTTTCATCCAGTTGAGGCCCAAAATTTGCACCAAGCTAGCTGGCTGACTAAGTTAAGCGGCAGCAGTGGGTTGCTGAAACATGTGGCAGTTCAACTTCCAACATGACACATTAGGAAACAAATGCTTTTATTTCTCAAGAGATACCTGAGGGAGTTGGAGTATGTATGTAGTTGAAGGCATGGCAGGAACAGGAATGGTTGATTGGTAGTAAATGTGATTTCATTTTTTGATTCTGAAGAAAATTTATGAGGGAGAAGGAAAGGGGAGGGGAGGAGGCATTTTGCAAAAAACATTTGACACATTCACATCAGTCCTTGAACCAGAATCCTTGAGCACCATGCCTGCTGCTGCTGGGAGTGGATTTTCTTATCCCAGAAGGGGACGAGGAAGACATCTAGTAGTGCTTTCCACATGAAAAAGCATTTCCAAACCTGTACAGGTACATTAAAAAAACACAGTTAGTTAGTGGCCTCAAAGTGCCACTTAACCAGCATAGATATGTGGATCTATGATTTTAGGCAGGGGAAGCCAACCCTGGTCCTCGAGAGCTACTAACAGTGCATGTTTTCCAAGTCTCCTCACAGAATATAGTAATAAATAATTAAATGTGTTGGTGAAAAATGAATACAACTGTGCACCAGCTAGGTGGTCTGGAAACCATGAACTGTTAGTAGCACTTGAGGACTGAGGTTGGTTACTCTAGATTTAAGGCCTTACGTTGTGTCTTTCTTGAGATTCCTGTGCCTGCTTCTGTGGCTAGGAATGGATTTTCATCCTAGAAGGGGACCAGGAAGAGTGCTTTCCAAAATCAATTGACTTAAATAATCCTGTGCAAACCTTCTGTAATGGCACTTCCCAACCTGTACAGGGACAGTAAAAAAAACAGAGTTAGTTAGTGGCCTTCAAATTGCCATTGTTCCCATTGTCCACTTAACCATATCAGATATGTGAATAAGTGGAACAGAGCATTAAATGCAACATTTCAGATTTAAAGGTTAAGTCTTATATTGTGCATTTCTTTGGAATTCTTGAGCGCCATGCCAGTTTGCTGGGAGTGGATTTTCATCCCAGAAGGGATGAAGTCATTATTTTTTATTCCCAATGGACACAGATCTTTAGAAGAAGGAGATACATGTAAATAACTACTGGCAGGAAAAAGAGGCAATTTGGGGGTCATTTTAGTTTTACTAAAGATTCTAAAAATTAAAAGTGTTTATGTTGCCCATAGCAACCAATAAGATTGTAGTTATAATTTATCTTTTGCTTTCTAGAAAATGATAGACAGGATCTGATTGGTTGCTATGGGCAACATGAACACTTCATATTGTTGAAGCTGGATGATTGGGTGAGACCAAATCTTTATTTTAATATCTGACGACACCATTTTGTGTCGTCAGCACGATACCATTGTGTATGATGCTATAATTGGTTATTAGCGTCGTGAGTCTGTTCTGACACTGCATATTGTTGAAAGTCCAATCAAAACCTATACACACATTAGATAATACATATAAAATATACAAGACACACAGCGCACATTTGCGCTGTACATCAAAGCCTACTGAAAAGCACGAAACCCATTTTCACACAATGCATACAAGCGAAAGTACACAATATTCTCACACTCACACATGCACGCACTTATAAAGAGGTTCCCTCACATTAACCTTAACCTTTTTATAAGTGCGTGCATGTGTGAGTGTGAGAATATTGTGTACTTTCGCTAGTATGCGTTAGAGGTTTTATTAGCAAATGCTTATGTTGTGAAATGTAATGTATACCATATTTAAGGTACAGAAACATAGCAGACATGTCTTGTTTGGTACCATTCTAAATCCCTGTTTATTTGCAGATCTCCAGTTCTATCAGCAAGGAGATCGCAACATGCATCCACAAGTTATGAATTATAGGGAATTAGTGGTTAGAATGTATTCCTCTGTATGTAGTGTCAATAGTCAGCTTAAGCCAGTTCTTCGGCGGGAAAACCACACAAAGCAACTCCTGAGGAATTGGGACATACCCCTATTGACTCTGTATGAACTGACCTATGACCTTCATTGTATCAGAATGTCCAGGAGCAAGAACCAATGGAAATCTGTCAACTAGTTTCTTTGTTAGAGTCTAACTCTGTAACATATATAACCTGCTTGCTGATTCTAGTATACAGCCATTCTCCTTGGATGACCACAGGCTTCTGTATTGATAACTGTATACTGGGACCAGTGTGCACACGTATGTATCAGCTTGTACCTTGTATTTTACTTGCTTTTTGCGCTAATTGTTTAGATCACAGTGCGTTATACTATTCCATGTAAAAATATAACTTTTTGTGCTTTGGAACCACAATTGGATTGGAAATCAATTATTTAAATTTAGTGACATGAAGCACTAAATAGCGACATTTAGGTATAGCGATAAAGGGGTATCCATAGATGGGGGCTTGCAGCTAAGGAAATCACATTACCGCAAGTCGCATGATAGCGTACAGATCTCGATTCCTCAACAAAGGGTGGACAGGCGCACCATATGCAGGTAAGAACACGCTGTGTTCAAAACTCTGTTACCATTTAGTGTTGTGGAACCGATGTCCATTACTGTGTGATAATAAGGAATGCTAATTAGGGACCTGGGGACAAGAGAGAAAGTCTATTTATTTTATTGTCATTTTGCGCTTTGTGTATTAGTCGCATTATTGTGTATGCATCTTAGTCGCACAATAGCATATATGTATTTCCTGAACTGCTGCCATGTGTTTAAACAATCATTTTGATGGACAGTCTTGTTATACGCATAGCGATTACTTGATAAAACCTCTAAATTGCACTGGCACAGTTGGGTAAAAGTTTTTCTGTGCAGAAAACGAAAGGCATATGAAAGTTAATGTGTGTTTGTGATGTGAAAAGGTTACTGTCTGTTAAACCAAGAGAAACTCGGTAGGTGTCTGATGAGGCAAACTGCTACCGGGCCAGTACACAAAGCAGGTATATTGTGGTACAAAAAAGCAGCGGTAGTTTTTCAGGCCAAAACCCAATAGTAATCAAAAAGTCCATTGATCATTTAGGTTCCCTGGGCAATGCGATTAGACTGCATAGTTTAGTGGCGTAAACTTTGAATGTGACTCGGGTAGTTGTGGGGAGGAAATCACTGGCAAGGGTAAGTGTTATTGGAACACTTAAATTCTACCAGGCAAGAGTAGCTCAAAGTAGGAAGCGTGCGGATGAAGCTTGGATAAATTCATCAGAAGCAGGGTAGATTGCTATAGGAATTATTCTGTTCCTCATTGTGTAAGCTGACTGAAATGCTTAGCGGGCCAGCTGTACATAACAGGAAGGAGTACGTGAACATAGCTTTTTGAAATCGTTCACCAGTCAAAATCCTCTAGAGAGAAGTTGCTAAACATTATCCGGAATGGGGGCTAAGCAAATGCTAGTAATGGTCGATTATGTGCTGCTCATGGAAGGGCTGACAGGGTCAGCCAGGTACATAATGTATACAAAGTATGGTGCATATGCTACTGTGTACTGTGATGAATGGGTCAAGAAAACCAAAGGATTTGTAAAATCTTTCCCTAAAATTGGCAGTTTCAATTTGGAGGTACTAAATAATGTAAGAAATAGCATATGTTTAGTCAAATCACTGAAGAAATGAGTAAAATACAATGACTGTTTAAAGTTGTGGCAGCACGAGTTGAACACGTGGTTGAGTGGCGTGCACGCAACGCAAAACAGCATCGTGCATGCTACGCAAGGGAGTGTGTATGCGCCACAAAATAGCATCATGCACATGACGCAAGGCAGCATGCACATGATGCAAAACAGCGTCATGTACACACCGCATGGTAGCATGAGGGTATAGCGCATGCTCACCTCCACCACCTTATGTGGTTGAAGGTGATGGTGCAGCCGATAAAAAAAATAATAAAAATGTTACAAGTAACCTAAAACCCTTTTTAATTCACCTATAGGAAAAATGTAAATGATAAAAAAATTGTGTTTTAAGTCACCTCTAGGAATTTCACCTCTAGGACTTTTAAGTGTGTGTAAGCTTTAGTCATTGTGCAATGTGGAAAAGATCAGGTGTCCTTGTTTACAGTAAATATTGAGATTAAGTACTGAGGTCAGAATAGCTACTATATATGTTAATTTTTATTTGATCTACTTGGAAGTCTAGACAACAGATCCATTATCTGCAGTGAAACTTATGCATTAAGGTACATGTACAGTGCATGTTGTAAAAGTACTGGAGAATTCATAATTAATCACAGCAAACCCAAATATGAAAATTCCCTGTGTATATTTTGTATATGCTGCATATGAGAATTTTCTGTCTGGAGTATTGTATGTGCTCATTTGTATGTACTTCTGAAAAATCCTTGCAATACAGCAGTTATGGAATTCACTACTGATTAGGCTAACATGTGGTGTGTTAAAATATAATATTACAGTTATAACTGAGTATGATTTGAAGGTTGCTGAATATGTGTTGAGCTCTAATTCATTTACTGTCATGTTTAAATGATATTAAACTGTTGTTACTTCATCTCTCACAAACAGGATACAAGGTTGCAAGGGACAAATTACAGCCATACCAGATTAAGGTTAAATACTTGGGACACTGTCTTATCCAGGGGTTACGACATTTGATGACTGACAGCATACATGTCATACAGACCGTGACACTGCTGCAAAACCAGCAGCAGATCCATACCTTCTTGGGCATGTGTGGATACTGCAGAACGTGGATCCCAGGTTTTTCTATTTTGGCATTAGCATTGCAGGAATTGGTGTCATCCTCAAAACCCGACTATGTCACACACACTGAGGAAACAGAGCAGGCTTTCCTTAACCTTAAGGATAGTCTGACAAGAGCACCTGCCCTGGGAATACCAGATTATGAAAAACCTTTTGAGTTATATTGTACGGAGGCTGATGGCTGCACACCAGGTGTCCTCACACAAAAATATGGTGACGCTAGTAGACCTGTAGCATACTACTGTGCACAATTGGACACTGTCACAAGAATATTACCAATGTGTTTAAGAACTGTAGCAGCAACCACTCTTCTGGTTGATAAGAGTGAGGATGTAGTATTAGCTCATGATATGATTGTATATACAACACATGCTGTATCTGCTTTAGTGAATTCTGCCCAAACCAGACATGTTTCTTCAGCTAGGTTCACAAAATGGGAACTAGCTCTAATAGCACCTGCAAATATCACCATTAAACGGTGCAATATGTAAAACCCAGCAAGGTACTTACCATATGTGCCTCAGGATGCACAAAGGGTGGAGAGAGGTGAGTCGCTGGTTGAAGGTGAGTTTTGCAGGTATACTGATACACATAATTGTATGGAGTATTTGAATCAGACCTTTACTGGAAAACCTGACATATGTGACACACTATTAGAAAATGTAGATGTGACATTTTACATGGATAGGAGTTGTCTTAGACAAACTGACACAGGAGAATTATGCACAGGTTATGCTGTTGAAGATGATTAGGATGTTGTAGAAGCCAAACCACTTGGTCCACTTCACTCAGCACAAGGTGGCTGAACTGGTGGCATTAAGGAGAGCATGTGAAATGGCAGAAGGTAAGTCAGATAATATCTACACTGACTCTAGGTATGCCTTCAGGGTAGTATACAGTTTTGTGGCTCTTTGGCATCTGAGAAATTTTATGACCACAGCAGGCACACCAGTCGCACACTCACACCTCATAAAAGGACTCTTGACAGTGATCCAGTTACCAAATGCAGTAGCTGCCATCAAATGTAAAGCCCACACATGTGAAGAAGACACAGTGTCATTGGACAATAACAGAGCAGACAAAGCTGCAAAGTGGGCAGCATGGTTGTGTAGTAATTTAACAACTGATAAATTGATGGTTTTACAGACAATAGACATGCAGGAATTAATTGAGATGCAAAATTTGTGTCCCCTACAGGAAAAGGCAGTCTGGAGGTAAAAGGAATGTGGTCAGGTGTCCTCTGGACTCTGGAGAGATGGACAAGGTAGGCCGGTTGCTCCCAAGGTATATTACCCAATGCTGGCTGAGGTAGTACATGGTTTGACTCACCTAGGAAAATGAGGTTTGTGCAAGTTAGTCAGAGCATACTGGTGTGTACCTGGATTTTCTTCTCAAGCTGAAAAGAGGGCTATGTCCTGTTTGACTTGCTTGAGGAAAAATGTTGGGAAGACAAGCCCTACCGAACCATCCCATATCCCTCCGACAGATGGTCCTTTTCAGGTAATACAAATTGTTTTCATCCAATTACCACCCTGCAGGAATCTCAAGTATGTATTAGTTTGTACCGATGTGTTTTCTAATTGGGTAGAGGCATATCCAGCTGCCACTAATAATATGAAATTTGTATGCAGATACAGTATCCCTAGAATCATAGAAAGTGATATAGGTACTCATTTTACTGGAGATGTTTTCCAGAACATGTGTAAGCTTATTGACATTAATAGTAGACTTCACACCCCCTACTAACCGCAAGCCAGCTCCAAGGTGGAGAGGGTAAATGGTACTATTAAGAATAAACTGAGTAAGACCATGGCTGAAACCGGGTTAGGATGGCCAGAAGCCTTACCGTTCATCCTCCATAGCATCAGGACCACTCCTATACCTCCTCTTAATCTGTCCCCCTGGGAGACAATCACATTTGATTATAAGTCCACAGGATGATTTGAAGCGCAATAATGAGGTTACTGTGAAAAATCTTATAAAAATTAGTAAACAGTTGAAACAGCAGCAACAGAAATTGAAAATGTTATCACCTGATATGCCAGAAAAAAACTGTCATGATATTGAACCTGGAGAATTTGTTATGATCAGAAATTTCTTACGTTTAGGTTGTTTGACAAATCAGTGGGAAGGTCCATATCAAGTGTTACTGACAAGTATGACATCCTTGAAAGTAGCAAAGAGAGATACCTTGGCCCATTCCACTCACTGCAGAAAGGTCAACTACCCGGAGGAGATACAAGGCGGAGTCAAGACAGATAACATGGACCTGTCGATTGCGAGCCTGTTCTGGGAGAGTTAAAGACTGCAGTGAAACACCTGAACTAGGGAAATTTGCAGACCACTTTTCCAGCAATGGAGTGCTGGGCTGAGATTGTGTTTCTGTTTCCTTACAGGGTTCTCATCATCCTTACTTGTTTTGGGATTTTCAGTGTCTGTGAGGACAGATGACAGAGAGGGAGGATGATGGTGATATCAATGGAGTGGGGTCAGGAGAAGGAGTGATAAAACAATCAGGGCGGTATATGGCAAAACTCAGTACAGTAGATGTTAAGAGATCTGTTATCCTAGAAATTCGGAGTCAGTTTGAAGGGCTATTGTCTGAGGAATACTGTATGTGTGCGAAAGGTGGATCCCTAATTGATGAAAAGTGCATTCAACGATGCCAGTCCAAGATTAATCTGTATTTGGACAGGCATCCTTTTGATGATTATATAGGAAAGATTTGTGGACTGCACACCCTGAATATATATATATATATATATATATATATAGTAGAAAAAGGAGGGGGATTTAACCCCCTATTGTACCTCAGCACACTGAATAATACCTGGAACAATATAGGAAGACTATATGGTCATAGAAATTCAGAGATATTAGTTGCATGCATTTGCAAATACATGGGAGGCTGCTGGGCCACATCACGGCTTCTCTGTTACCAGCAGTCCCTAACACTAAGGGGTTCACGTCCGGGGCGCAGTGCACCCCAAAAAACGTCCAGCCCAGGACCCCCCCAGGGCATCACATGAAAATGGAAAAAGAGTGACAGTGCAGTGTAAAGTATAGCTGTGTGTGAGTAATCATTAAGTGTGGAATGAGAGGTTAAAATATATGTGAAAAAATACTTGAATAATAAACAAACATAAAAGGTGATGTGAAAAGCAACTATGTGTATTAAGTGGTGATGCCCTGAGGAGGCCCAGCCAGACCAGTCCCGGGGGCCCTACGCCCAAATGCTCACCCCAAATGTAAAATATACCAATTATAAGGCCTCATGATAATGGCACATATATAATTTTGTCAAATGTAAGGCCTCATGATAAAGGCACATACATAAATGCATCCAAATTGAGAGCCAACTTACCTGGGAGTCACCCCTGGGAACTCCAACTAGCACTACTAGAACCAGCATACCCTACAAATGCTGGCTCCTTCATGCAACTCATAACAAACAAACAAAAATGGCAGCTGCTCAATCAATCTAGCAGTACTAATCAGGTGCATGAAAGGGAGGGGTCATTCCAAGTAGAAAAAGGAGGGGGATTTAACCCCCTATTGTACCTCAGCACACTGAATAATACCTGCAACAATATATGAAGACTATATGGTCATAGAAATTCAGAGATATTAGTTGCATGCATTTGCAAATACATGGGAGGCTGCTGGGCCACGTCACGGCTTCTCTGTTACCAGCAGTCCCTAACACTAAGGGGTTCACGTCCGGGGCGCAGTGCACCCCAAAAAACGTCCAGCCCAGGACTCCCCAGGGCATCACACGAAAATGGAAAAAGAGTGACAGTGCAGTGTAAAGTATAGCTGTGTGTGAGTAATCATTAAGTGTGGAATGAGAGGTTAAAATATATGTGAAAAAATACATGAATAATAAACAAACATAAAAGGTGATGTGAAAAGCAACTATGTGTATTAAGTGGTGATGCCCTGAGGAGGCCCAGCCAGACCAGTCCCGGGGGCCCTACGCCCAAACGCTAACCCCAAATGTAAAATATACCAATTATAAGGCCTCATGATAAAGGCACATATATAATTTTGTCAAATGTAAGGCCTCATGATAAAGGCACATACATAAATGCATCCAAATTGAGAGCCAGCTTACCTGGGAGTCACCCCTGGGAACTCCAACTAGCACTACTAGAACCAGCATGCCCTACTAATGCTGGCTCCTTCATGCAACTTATAACAAACAAACAAAAATGGCAGCTGCTCAATCAATCTAGCAGTACTAATCAGGTGCATGAAGGAGCCAGCATTAGTAGGGCATGCTGGTTCTAGTAGTGCTAGTTGGAGTTCCCAGGGGTGACTCCCAGGTAAGCTGGCTCTCAATTTGGATGCATTTATGTATGTGCCTTTATCATGATGCCTTACATTTGACAAAATTATATATGTGCCTTTATCATGAGGCCTTATAATTGGTATATTTTACATTTGGGGTGAGCGTTTGGGCATAGGGCCCCCGGGACTGGTCTGGCTGGGCCTCCTCAGGGCATCACCACTTAATACACATAGTTGCTTTTCACATCACCTTTTATGTTTGTTTATTATTCATGTATTTTTTCACATATATTTTAACCTCTCATTCCACACTTAATGATTACTCACACACAGCTATACTTTACACTGCACTGTCACTCTTTTTCCATTTTCATGTGATGCCCTGGGGGGGTCCTGGGCTGGACGTTTTTTGGGGTGCACTGCGCCCCGGACGTGAACCCCTTAGTGTTAGGGACTGCTGGTAACAGAGAAGCCGTGATGTGGCCCAGCAGCCTCCCTTGTATTTGCAAATGCATGCAACTAATATCTCTGATTTTCTATGACCATATAGTCTTCATATATTGTTGCAGGTATTATTCAGTGTGCTGAGGTACAATAGGGGGTTAAATCCCCCTCCTTTTTCTACTTGGTATGACCCCTCCCTTTCATGCACCTGATTAGTACTGCTAGATTGATTGAGCAGCTGCCATTTTTGTTTGTTTGTTATAAGTTGCATGAAGGAGCCAGCATTAGTAGGGCATGCTGGTTCTAGTAGTGCTAGTTGGAGTTCCCAGGGGTGACTCCCAGGTAAGCTGGCTCTCAATTTGGATGCATTTATGTATGTGCCTTTATCATGAGGCCTTACATTTGACAAAATTATATATGTGCCTTTATCATGAGGCCTTATAATTGGTATATTTTACATTTGGGGTGAGCGTTTGGGTGTAGGGCCCCTGGGACTGGTCTGGCTGGGCCTCCTCAGGGCATCACCACTTAATACACATAGTTGCTTTTCACATCACCTTTTATGTTTGTTTATTATTCATGTATTTTTTCACATATATTTTAACCTCTCATTCCACACTTAATGATTACTCACACACAGCTATACTTTACACTGCACTGTCACTCTTTTTCCATTTTCGTGTGATGCCCTGGGGGGGTACCTGGGCTGGACGTTTTTTGGGGTGCACTGCGCCCCGGACGTGAACCCCTTAGTGTTAGAGACTGCTGGTAACAGAGAAGCCGTGATGTGGCCCAGCAGCCTCCCATGTATTTGCAAATGCATGCAACTAATATCTCTGAATTTCTATGACCATATAGTCTTCATATATTGTTGCAGGTATTATTCAGTGTGCTGAGGTACAATAGGGGGTTAAATCCCCCTCCTTTTTCTACTTGGTATGACCCCTCCCTTTCATGCACCTGATTAGTACTGCTAGATTGATTGAGCAGCTGCCATTTTTGTTGGTTATATATATATATATATTTATATATATATATATATATATATATATATATATATATATATATATATATATATACAGTCAGGTGCATAAATATTGGGACATTGACAGAATTCTCATATTTTGGCCTCTATTCACCACCACAATGGCTTTGAAATGAAACAAACAAGATGTGCTTTAACTGCAGACTTTCAGATTTAATTTGAGGGTAATTACATCCAAATCTGGTGAATGGCGTTGGAATTACAATGGGTTCTATATGTGCCTCCCACTTTTTAAGGGGCCAAAAGTAATGGGACTATCAACTCAAAAGCTATTTCATGGACAGGTGTGTGCTATTCCCTTGTTATTTCATTATCAATTAAGCAGGTAAAAGGTCTGGAGTTGATTCTAAGTGTGACATTTGCATTTGGAATCAGTTGCTGTCAACTCTCAATATGAGATCCAAAGAGCTGTCACTATAAGTGAAACAAGCCATCATTAGGCTGAAAAATAAAAACAAACCCATCAGAGAGATAGCAAAAACATTAGGTGTGGCCAAATCAACTATTTGGAACATTCTTAAAAAGAAAGAACGCACCGGAGAGCTCAGCAACACCAAAAGACCCGGTAGACCACGGAAAACAACTGTGGTGGATGACGAAGAATTATTTCCCTGGTGAAGAAAATCCCATTCACAACAGTTGGCCAAATCAAGAACACTCTCCAGGAGGTTGGTGTATATGTGTCAAAGTCAACAATCAAGGGAAGACTTCACAAGAGTGAATATAGAGGGTTCACCACAAGATGTAAAACATTGGTGAGCCTCAAAAACAGGAAGACCAGATTAGAGTTTGCCAAACAACATCTAAAAAAGCCATTACAGTTCTGGAACAACATCCTATGGACAGATGAGACAAAGATCAACTTGTACCAGAGTGATGGGAAGAGAAGAGTATGGAGAAGGAAAGGAACTGCTCATGATCCAAAACATACCACTTCATCAGTGAAGCATGGTGGTGGTAGTGTCCTGTTGTGGGCATGTATGGCTGCCAATGGAACTGGTTTCCTTGTATTTAATGATGATGTTATGCAATGGCCAAGTCAATCTCCTGACCTGAATGCATTTCACTTGATGAAGACAAAACTGAAGGGAAAATGCCCCAAGAACAAGCAGGAACTGAAGACATTTGCAGTAGAGGCCTAGCAGAGCATCACCAGGGATGAAACCCAGCGTCTGGTGATGTCTATGCATTCCAGACTTCAGGATGTAATTGCCTGCAAAGGATTTGCAACAAAGTATTAAAAAGTGAAAGTTAGATTGAGGATTGTTTAGTTTGTCCCATTACTTTTGGCCCCTTAAAAAGTGGGAGGCACATATAGAAACCGTTGTAATTCCTACACCATTCACCAGATTTGGATGTAATTAACCTCAAATTAAATCTGAAAGTCTGCAGTTAAAGCACATCTTGTTTGTTTCAGTTCAAAGCCATTGTGATGGTGAACAGAGGCCAAAATATGAGAATTCTGTCAATGTCCCAATATTTATGCACCTGACTGTATAAATATATATATATATAAATATATATAATAAGAGGTGCTACCTGATGAGACTAATTGCATTCACAAGAACAGACAAATCTTGGGTGCACAACTCCAAATTATTAATAATATATAAATGCAATAAAATTTTGCAATCAATGGAGGTTTTTAGCATAACCTTGGCCAAGGATATGGGCCTACCAACCATATCCAGGTAACCTCTGTAGGGTAGGTCCCTAACATACTACGATTCAAATCCAGAGAGCAGGACACCCCCAAACTAGCCCAGCTAAGCTGCCCCCGCCATAATAAGAAAAGTGCAGTGTGAAAGAGATAGTTAGGAGCTGCTACTGCTGCATATAAAGAATGAAAATAAAAAGTGAGGTACATATATAATAAACAAACAGTGAAGGGTTAAAATGTGTTATAAAAGAAAAATGTCAGTGCCCTGAAACAGATCAACAAAGGCAATCCAGGGGGACCCACACCCCAAAAATGAACCAAAGTTGCACTACAGTATATAAAACTTGTAGGACTTACCTAGAATTGTGCCTAATACCAGTGTGCATATTCATTCAGGTTCATTTTTGGACATATCCCTAGTGACACTATATGAACTGACCTATGACCTGCATCATACCAGAATGTCCAGGAGCAAGAACCAATGGAAATCTGTCAACTAGTTTCTTTATTAAAGTTTAACTCTGTAAGGTATATAACCTGCTTGCTGATTCTAGTATACAGCCATTCTCCTTGGATGACTACAGGCTTCTGTATTGACGACTGTATACTGGGACCAGTGCGCATGCATATGTATCAGATTGTACCTTGTATTTTACTTGCTTTTTGCGCTAATTGTTTAAATCACAGCGCGTTATACTTTTTCTTGTAAAAATATAACTTTTTGTGCTTTGGAACCACAATTGGATTGTAAAGCAATTATTTCAATTTAGTGACTTGAAGTGCTAAATAGCAACATTTAGGTATAGAGATTAAGGGGTATCCATAATATTTAGACACTTAAATAAATATACTCCTTGGAGGCCCTTACACACAAAAAAACTGTCTTTGCTTTACTTGAGCTGCCTACCTTCCAGTGTGTACTCAGAAAGAGTTTTCAGCACAGTCAGAAACCTTGTCAATGATCAGCCTGAGACTACTTCCCCAAAATGTGGAAAAGATGATGTCCATCAAAATGAAATACAAATTCTATGAGAAAGACCATTACCGTCAATTACATACATAAATTACAGAGGCACCTGTAATGGTGGATTCCAGAAGGGACAAATTAATATTGTGTGAAGAAGATGATGTATACATCACCCCAGATAATACCATCACCCAAGCCTATATCGTCATCCCATCCTGTGTTGTATTTAAATTACAGCTGCACTTTCTGTTAGATTGGGGATTCATTGTCCACTTTAGTTAATGTGAGCTCCATTTTAGTCCATATAATCACCATACCCCCTACACATCTTCTGACCTGGGCTACAGGAGAAGCAGCTGCACTCTGGAATATGGTTGCATGGAGTTGTCCCTCTGACTCACTGAAAGTCAGGTAGTGGGGCCATGTATAGGGAGTAGGGACACTATAATCAGAGAACACAGTTTTAGCTGCTTTATTCCATTTTTTAAACCATATCCTCTATTTTCACCTTTGAAAATGTTTTTGCAAATCTCAGCAGAGGCGTTTGTGATGCAATGGCTAACATGCACACACACACAGAAAAAAAACAAATTGATTTAATTAATTTTTGGGGGGCACTCAGGAGAGCACCCAAATGATGCAGCAGCCTCTTGATAAATGACACAGGCAGCACAGCACACCTGCACACACCTGCACACACTGGGGGTGAAGATCACCCCTGAGAGAGACAGCAGCCCTTTGACAGACAGCAACACAGCACCCCTGTGCACCTACATTGCTGACAACTGTGGCTAAAAGGCACACAGAAAAAAATGTTTGTTTTTTTCACACTGGAGGTGAAGAGCACCTCTTATGGACAGAGTACCCCCTGGACAACACAGCAGAACAGCTAGCCCCTATGGACAACAGCCAGCCAGCACCTATGGACTACAGCCAGCCAGACCCTATGGACAGGACAACAGCCAGCCCCAATATATGGATGGACAGGACAACCTCAATGACAACAACAGCCAGCCAGCCCCTATGTGGAAAAAAGCCAGCCCATATGGACATTAAGCAACACAACTGTAGCCAGGCCCTATGCACAGCAGCACAGCACAGCTCCCAGCTCCCTCCCTCTTCACTCTCCACATCCAAAATGAAAAATGGCGGCAATCTCAGGACCTTTATAGAATCCAAAACCTGCGAGAATCCAACAGTGGTATGATGACATTTTGCCTTGTTTTTAGAACCAAGTCAGGCGGGAAAACCCGAGCCAACTCGGATATGACTCAGATCCCTTAAGTTTGGGTGGGTTCTGTTCTCAGGGAGCCAAACCCGCTCATCTATAATCTTATCATGCACTTACAATAGCTTTAGATATTATGGTTACTGCAGGGGCCAGCTTTGAATCCTGTGTGGCAGCATGTTTGATTGGCAGCTGAGGACAGCTCTGCTGATTGATTGCTGAGTTTGTTTTGTTTTTTTTAATCCCCCACTATCAGTATGAGTGATCGCTGCTGCAGCAGTAAGCAGTTTCACCCAACACAGTAGAAGTACTTTGTGTTACAACTCTCAGTTTATTCTTTGATATGGGGCTATTCCACTTGTCCGTGGCATCCCTGTATGTGCACTGTGGCTTTTCATAGTACCATGGCACACAGTTCAGAAACCACTGGCATACGGTTTTAGCAGCCACTATGGGAGGACAACATGGGCAGCTGTCTGTCACAATGTCTACAGGAGGAACCCATCAGGCCTAGGAAACAGAGCTAGTGAACTCTGGTCCCTTCTTTGCTTCTTTTCTAGTCTTTCTTATCTTTTGCTCAACTGCTGCTCCCACTGGTAGCTCCTTCATGCCACCACCAAACTTCTTGGCTCCAGCAGCAATGATGATATTAGTGCAGGTCCCCAGCAGGTGCATTGAGAAGGGAAGATACACTGTCATAGCGACCACCATCATACTACAATGATTGATATGCCAGAGAAATAAATAATTTCCTTACTGTATACAGAGGTGGCTCTGAGAAATAGCCGGCAGAATTTTAATACTGATTATAAAAGAAAAAAAATACTAATTGCAATTGCAACCTATCAGACATAGGGGTAGATATACTAAACTTTAGAGAGAGATAAAGTGGATAGAGATAAAGTATCAACCAATCAGCTTATGTCATTTTACAGGATATGGCCCGTATTCAATTAGAAGCGAAAACCTCCATGAAAAAGTATCGCCGATTGCGACTTTTCAAGTGTCGGAAAAGAATTGCGGTATTCAATTCCATTTGCTTTTCGCATGCGCAAAAACGCAATGCAATGTAATAGGCGAAAAAGATTAGCCTCTAAATAGGTGGAGGAAAGAAGTGCAAAAATTTTGTTTGGGGGTGCAAAAGTAGGAAAAGCCTTGGAACAGCCCCCCAATGGAAAACTGAGTCAAAAAATTCCTAAAAAAACCTAAGAACACCCCAAAAAAGTACTTTGAATTTGGGGGTAAAAAAGTGCAAAGTGGGGGACAAGTTCACATACTAGTGAAATAAGGTTCTGGGGGTGCTCTAAGAAGTCGCCAAGTTTTTTGGGGGATTGCAGGTTCAATTTTCACTTTATTTTAAAGGTCACTTTAGAGTAATTAAAAGATGCTTGCACCCATTTTCAGGTATCCCAAATTTGACAGGACTACTTACTGTATATTCAACTAAAAAACTGCTTTATGCTATTCTTCACCACTTGTTCAAAGATGCTAATTAGTGGCAATTGTGCAAATGTAAGAACCCCAGAAAGTTTTATTAGGGCTAATCGGGCACTACTACATTGATCCCCAATGTTTTGCAGCTTATTTGGGGGTTCAGGCTGATTTTCCCGATTCTGACACCTTTGGACAACAGCCAACCCCTAAGCAACACAACTGTAGCCAGGCCCTATGAACATCAGCACAGCTCCCAGCTCCCTCCATCTTCACTCTCCATAGCCGGAATGAAAAATGGCGGTGATCGCAAGATCTTTAGAAAATCCAAAACCCACGAGAATCCAACAGCGGGATGATGACATTTTGCCTTGTTTTCAGATCCGGGTTACCTCTGTAACTTTTTGCAACTTTTGATTTCGCGTGTCTCAGTTTTACCGTACATTGTAATTGAATGCAGAGACTAGTGGGGGCGTGCACGATAAATTATGCAGCTAAAATACGCAATGTAGGCAAAAACTCTGGCAGGCGAAACTTTATCGCATGTGCAAAACTAATTGAATATGGCCTGTGTTACAAATTTCAGGAATTACAGGAGCTGATTGGTTGGTACTTTGTCTCTGTCAACTTTATCTACCTCCAATGCTTAGTACAACTGCACCTTAAATACATTTCTACCCTTATATTACCATGATTTTAGAACTTAACTCTTCCCCTACCCTACATCCTGATTTTACCTATTATACAACATGACCTCTCCATCATGTACAAAATGCTCTGCTCCTGGACTCTTAATATATGATTGCTGTCACTTGTGTCAAACTAGTTCATTGATAAGAATGTGTTTCAGCACAGTTGCTGGCAATCATAAATTCAGGAGGAAGCAGTGGCATAACTAGGGTTTTTGGAGCCCGAGGCAAATTTAAAAATGGCACTTCCCCCAATAAAAAAAATCTATAATAGAACTATATAAATGTTATATAGATACATACATTATTAATGCCTACATTAATCAACTCTCCCCAGAAGGTGAGAACTTGAAGCAAGGGTGGCCCATAAGGACTATACCCTTTCCCCCACTGTTTATTAATTTATTCATGCAAAGAACACAGGAAAAGAGTATCTAATGTATTACAAACAAGATGTATTCTGGGTAAATTAAATATATGCAAATTATCCTACCTTTTATGCATTATGATTTTAACAACTAATGCCATTGTTGCAATCTATGATATCACTGACTCACTCACATTCCTGTAATAATGCTTAGAGCAAAGACAGCCCATAAAGGTCATGTCCAAGCCCCCACTATTGCAGTGAAGACAGCCCTTGAGGATCATATCCAACCCCCCATTATTGGAGTGAAGACAACCCATAAAGATCATGTCTAAAACCTCACATTTGGTGAATTTAAATAAACCAAAATGACACTGGAGATAGTTTAATTCAAACACATGTAGAAACAGGGAGAATATATATTTCATTTATAACTCTTACTTATTGCAAAGCACTGTTTATTAATTTATTTATGTAAAAGCACAAACATTGCATCAATAAGAAACAAGATGCATTCTTGGTAAAATAATTTACATATGTAAAATATGTGCTATCTATTGTTCAGTATGCTTTTAATAACATATGCAACAATTACAAACATGATGCATCTTGGGTAAAATAATGTACATATAAATGATGCTGTTCACAACCAATGGCATTATTGCACTCATATCATTCACTGTCATCATGTTTATGTGATGATCTGTAGAATGAAATGTAAACAGCCCATAAAGGTCATGTCCAAACACCTACATAGGAATGTAGACAACCCATAAGTGACGTGTTCAAAGACCAACATTGGAGTGTAGATAACCCATAAGGATCACAGCCACTGGAAATAACCCATAAGGATCACTTACACTGGGAATAGTTTAATTCACACACCTGTAGAAATAGGGAGACTACATTTTTTTCTCTATATACACTATATATATAGTGTATATAGAGACATATATATATATATATATATATATATGTATATATACATGTATATATATATATATATATATATATATATTCAAGAAGCAGATCGCACACACTTAAATATAGTATATATGTGGGTACCAGGTAAAATCAATAATATAAAGTGCTCCAAGAATTATCCATCCAGGACTTTCTCAGATGACCACCGCACCACCATGTGGGGATTTATGCAAAAAGGGTCATTATAATGCAGTATAAAAAAACACCATTATATTAAAAAGGCCATCATGGGTAAAGGGTATAGTTACTCATCCCAAAGCATGGAAACAACATGTCCTAGTGAAATATAGCCATTCCGATGGCCCATTTCAGCTAAGTTAAGCCTTCATCAAGGGTCTGCCACAACTAATCATAAAAACTTAGACCTTAATATACCAAAGTGTCAATCACCAATTGCACCCACCTGTGTATGCTTCCATCCACGTGGTCCCCAATCACCAACCAGGTCACAAACCGGCAGTGGTACCAATCTGCTCTACTGTGTTCCCAGAGGTCACACAGTGTGTTCCGTCGTACCGGAAGTGATGTAACAGGAACACAGCTGCCAATATCCAGCCGGCTGGAGCAACACGCTGCCTACAACAGAGATAAGGAGACTGGTTGGAACCTTCCAAAGGAAGTGAACAGGATAGTCATGGCGACTGCGTCCATGACAACAGTGATCTAATAAACAATATTTAGAATTAATCAACAAATCATTGTGTACCCATTAAGATTCAGTTAATTAATGCATCTCCAATTAATCTGTATGATCAGTGCATCACGGCACAGCACATACAGAAGGAGTGCAGCAATCCTGCAGGTAAAGTACACTAATATTAAAACAAACCAAATATACAAATATAGAAACTAATCCATCAGCATTATATGAAACACCTGATTATCAGCATTTTTTAGAAGACTGTTTATGTCTTAATATACATTAATCAAAGTTTTACACATACCATATAACATAAAAAAACAAGCAAACATGATAACAAAGACAGTAAGTCTGTAAAATGTGTATTGTTCAACAAAAGATGAAAGCTATGAATGATAAATAATAAATATGATATGAGATTGTTTATATTGATAATTCAAGATATATGAAATAGAGAGCAAGTCCCTTTAGAAAAATGGAGTAAATGACAATTCCTCATTAAGACCAAAGGGGGAAATGGAATTCAGCTTGTATATCCATTCACATTCGCGTTGGAGTAAAGAACAATGTCTATCATCTCCCCTAAGGAGGGGGTAGAATATCATCCAAAGGCATAAATTTAAAGTCTTTAATTGATTGTCCACACAGGAAAAAATGCTTAGCTACAGGTGGTGTGCTGGATTCAACCAATGTCTTGGCCTTTTTGATGGAACTCCTGTGCATGCCAATTCTTTCTTTCAGCATGCGTGTGGTTTTGCACACATATAATTTGTTACAAGGACAGATAATCATGTAGATTATAAACTTGGATTCACAAGTCATACATTGTTTTAAGTGAAATGTCTTATCGGTGACATGATGACCAAACCTATTGCCGGTCAGCATAAATTGAGAATTTACACACCCGGTGTATATGAATGCACACCTTTGTGGTGAAAGCCAATTGGAACTGGTGCTAACCCCTGGGCTGATGTCAGAGAATGTTATACGCTCTTTCAAATTTCGGCTTCTCTTATAACAAAACAAGGGTAAATTCACACAATTTTTGCCAATAACTGAGTCTGTCGGTAAAATATGCCAGTGTTTCAATATGGCCTTTTTAAAATGCCCAGAAGGAATTGAATAAGTGGTGGAAAACATCATCCTGGTCTGTGTTTCACATTTTGCCTGGGGACTAAAAGTTGTTCTCTGTCAAGGGCCAAACATTTGTCAATGGCCTCTTTGACCTCTCTTTTGTCATATCCCTTCTGTATAAAGCTCTGTCCCATTTTATCTATTGCTGTTGGAAGTTTATCATTATTTGAGGTAATCCTAGTGACTCTCAGTAGCTCGGAATATGGAAGACCTCTTTTGAGTGAATGACGATGAAAACTATTGGCGCACAAGAAAGTAATTTTGTCAGTAGGTTTTCTAAATACTACCGTCATAAGTTTCCCATCCACAATGGAAACCAATACATCAAGGAATTCCAAACTCTGCGGACTACTTTTGTGTGAGAACTTTATAGAGGTTTCTTTTTGATTAAGTGAATGCACAAAAGCTTCCAAATCATCAACATTCCCCATCCAGATCAAAAAAAGATCATCCATATAATGAAAATAACATAAAATAATTATTTTATATAACAGATCAGCAGTGATATAGGAGGTATCGTAATCATACATGTATAAATTAGTGTAAGAAGTGGCCATATTTAACCCATTGCAGTCTCTCTTAATTGAAGAAAAAAGCATTATTGAACAAAAATTTTTTATGCAGAATCACTTCCATCAACAATAATAAGTAATCAATTGGTGGACCCTTATAGTGTGTACTTAATGAGAATACCTTTCTCACTATCTCCATCCCTTTTGTGTTATCAATATTTGTGTATAAACTACAGACGTCTAAGGTTACCAGTAGGCAATTATCTGGTAAATTGTCAAATTGTCTCAATTTAATAAAAAAATCAGTAATATCCCTTAAGTAATAATCCACTTGGCTGGATTGGTTTACAGATTGCACCTCCATCTCAATTGTTGTGACAATATAATTTTTTTTCTTGTTGTTACTTTTCTTTCATGTTTGTTTATTTGTTTGTCCAGTTGCACTGTGTCTAAAAAAATGGATTGTGATATCAGTGATATTAAAGGCACTAAATGCTTCTTGGACAAAGATATATCCAAAATGTTTTTTCACATACAGACCAATTAGCCTTTGAAACAGATAGTCCTATTTATGTATTTTCAGGCTTGCTTAAATTGAAACAGAGGCTAGTGGAGTTGAAATTACATGGGCAGACACTTTCCCAATATCATATAGATAAATTAATTCATAGCAGCTTTTGTATAAAAAACCAACTGACTATTGGTCGTAACAATATAGAAATTTATAGGCAGTGGTGCCTTATTCTTAATCAGTGTAGTTTTGATCTAATGATTTTAGTAATACAACAAGTTAACACTGATCTAGAAAATCTGATAAAAGAAATCAGCATATGTGAAACTGGTGGGATTGATATATTAAAAAGGGATACCAGTATGGACTGGTTAGCCAAATAACATGATAGTACTGTATCTTAAAATTCAAAATGGACTTGTTAAGTTTAAAAAGAACAAATTTAGAAAAGTAAAAGATGACTATAAAGAACTTTATGTTTACCCTTGGCTACTTAATCGGAGTGGTAGGAGAACCTAGAGAGGAAATGTACATTATAGAAAGAGAGAGATCATTACCTTTACTGATGTAGACATAATTTTTACTGATGTAGATTCACATACTTCTATGAGCGATACGGATCATTCTTCCTCATCTAGGGGATCTTTTAAACAGAGAAACACATGCACTCGCAGCAGAAACAAGGCAGAAGGAGACCCTATAGATTAGGGGGCCACAGGCACAAAAAGAGAACAGGACAAACCCAAGAGGGGAGGAAGGAAATAGTTACATTTAATCTCGCCAAATATAACCTTTCTAAGGCAGAACAGTCTGTTCTCTCAAACGGTTTATCTTTTGTTCAAACATATCGTCAATCTGATTTTTAGTGGGAAACTGAATTATACAAATTCCATAGACAATTGAGACTCAAAGATCACTTTTCTAAGCAAACCAACAATAGTGATCCTAACATCAGCACTACACCCTTCAAATCCAAAAGCTTTTTTGATTTGCCTTCTAATAATGCCTCTATCAAGACTTTTATGAAAATAGATACTTTACCTAAAATTAGAAAACATACTAAATATCATCAAAATCTTAATAAAACAGAGATTGAGGCTATTAAATCTCTGAAAGACAATCAAGAAATTATAATCCGCCCTGCCGATAAAGGTGGAGGGTTGTAATATTAAACAGGAGTAACTATGTTGAAGAAGTACAAAATCAATTATCTGATGTTTCTTGTTACAAAAGATTATTGTTTGATCATACAGGTATTTATAAGCGTGAAATAGACCCCTTCATCCAATTAGGTTTTAACAATAATTTAATTGATTAACCAACTATGAGATTTCTAACTCAAGATAATCTGCGAATCCCTCCTCTGTATATATTACCAAAGATTAATAAATGACTTATATTTCCCCAAAGTAGAATGATAATTTCCTTTCAAGGTTCTCTTTCCCAATACTGCGATTAATTTTTGTAGTCCATAGTACAAAATACCCCTTATTACTTTAGGGATACTACTGATTTTTTTATTAAATTGAGACAATTTGACAATTTACCAGATAATTGCCTACTGGTATCCTTAGACTTCTGTAGTTTATACACAAATATTGATCACACAAAAGGGATGGAGGCAGTGAGAAAGGCAGTCTCATAAAGTACACACTATAAGGGTCCACAAATTGATTACTTATTATTGTTGATGGAAGTGGTTCTACATAAAAACTATTGTTTTGTTCAATAATGCTTTTTTTTCAATTAAGAGGGACTGCAATGGGGTCAAGTATGGCCCCTTCTTACGCTAATTTATACATTTATGATTACAAGACCTCCTATATCACTGCTGAACCATTATATTCAACATGTATTTTGCTATTTTTGTTATATAGATTATATTTTTTGATCTGGAGGGGGAATGATGAGGAGTTGGAAGCTTTTGTGCATGCACTTAATCAAAAAGAAACCTCTATAAAGTTCACACAAAAAAGTAGTCCACAGAGTTTGGAATTCCTTGATGTTTTGATTTCCATTGTGGATGGGAATCTTATGATGGAAGTATTCAGAAAACCTACTAACAAAAATACTTTCTTGTGCACCAATAGTTTTCATCCTAATTCACTCAAAAGAGAACTTCTATTTTCCCAACTACTGAGAATCACTAGGATTACCTCAAATATTGATAAACTTCCAACAGCATTAGATAAAATGGGACAGAGCTTTATACAGTTGGGATATGACAAAAGAGAGGTCAAAGAGGCAATTGACAAATGTTTGGCCCTTGACAGAGAACAACTTTTAGTCCCCAGGCAAAAAGATGAAACACAGACCAGGGTGATGTTTTCCACCACTTACTCAATGTCTTCTGGGCATATTAAAAAGGCCGTATTGATACACTGGCATATCTTACAGATGGACCCGGTAAGTTATTGGCAAATATTGTGTGAATTTACCCTTGTTTTGTTATAAGAGAAGCCAGAGCGTATTAAGTTCTCTGACATCAGCCCAGGGGTTAGCACCACTTCCAATTGGCTTTCACCACAAAGGGGTGCATTGAAATGCCCCGCGTGTGTAAATTGTCAATTTATGCAGACCAGCAATAGGTTTTGTCATCCTGTCACTGATAAGACATTTCACTTAAAACATCATATGACTTGTGAATCCAAGTTTATAGTCTACGTTCTACGTCTATCTGTCCATGTAACAAATTATATGTGTGCAAAACCACACGCATACTGAAAGAAAGAATTGGCATGCATAGGAGTTCCATCAAAAAGGCCAAGACATTGGTTGAATCCAGCACACCACCTGTAGCTAAACATTTTTTCCTGTGTGGACAATCTATTAAAGACTTTAAATTTATGCCTTTGAATCATATTTAACTCCCTGTAGGGGAGGTGATAGACATTGTTCTTTACTCCAATGTGAATGTGAATGTATATGTATGCTGAATTCCATTTCCCCCTATGGTCTTAATGAGGAGGAATTGTTATTTAATCCATTTAACTAAAGTGACTGGCTATGTATTCCATATATTGTGAATTATCAATATAAATAATCTCATATAGTGTTTTATGATTTATCATTCATAGCTTTCATATTTTGTTGGACAATAGACATTTTACGGACTTACTGTCTTTATTATCATGTTTGCTTGTTTTTTTATGTTATATGGTATGTGTAAAACTTTGATTAATGTATATTAAGACATGAACAGTCTTCTACAAAATGCTGATAATCAGGTGTTTCATATAATGCTGATGGAATAATTTCTAATTTTGTATATTTGGTTTGTTTTGATATTAGTGTACTTTACCTGTGGGATTGCTGCCCTCCTTCTGCATGTGCTATGCCATGATGCACTGATCATACAGATTAATTGGCGATGCATTAATTAACTGAATCTTAATGGGTACACAATAATTTGTTGATTAATTCTAAATATTGTTTATTAGATCACTGTTGTTATGGACGCGGTCGCCATGACTGTCCTGTTCACTTCCAGTGGAAGGTTCCAACCATGCTCCTTTTCTCCATTGTAGGCAGCGTGTTGCTCCAGCTGGCTGGATGTTGACAGCTGTGTTCCCTCGATGTCACTTCCAGTACAATGGAACAAACTGTGTGACCTCCGGGGACACAGTAGATCAGATTTGGTCCACTACCGGCTTGTGACCTGGTTGGTGACTTTGGTCTGAGTGAATGCCAGCATACACAGGTGGGTGCAATTGGTGATTGGCAATTTGGTATATTAATTTCTAAGTTTTTATGATTAGTTGTGGCAGACCTTTGATGACGGCTGAACTTAGCCGAAACGGGCCATTGGGATGGCTATATATCACTAGTATAGAGCAAAGTTTTACCACACTATACCCCTGTATGTGGTGTGTGTATCTTAGTCTAATAAAGATTTGAATGGATAATGAGTGAAAAATCTGTTTAATGGTTAAACACAGTGTCAACCAGGGCCAGACAGGCCATCGGGCACTTCTGGCAAATGCCAGAAGGGCCAAAGGTCAAGTGGGCTGGTCTGGCCGTCCGTGTGGATGCCATACAAAATGTCTTTCCCAAAATGTCTTCCAGCCGGAGAGAAGACAATTTTTCCACATTAACAGTAATGACACTAGAGGCTCCGCTAGTCCTCTAGTGTCCACTTGCCATGGTCTGCCAGCAAACACTAGAGGACCAGCAGGACCTCTAGTAACAGGTACTGTGTGACATGCCCCCATGCCTGCTGTGTGTGAACTTCTATGAAGTTCTGGAAGTGCCAAAGAAGAGCAGCAGGCTTTTACAGGAGCAGGAGTAGACCCAATGTGACCCTGAAGTGGAGAGGAGAGGGGACACTACCAAACACTATCAGGTAAGTGTGTTCACTTTATTTACTTTTTAAATGTATTGCTCTTTACCCTAATGACAGAAAGCTTTATACTGTATAATCACTGTATCTCCCCCTCAGTATCCCACCCCCCACTCTCTCTGTAACTGCCAATTAGTGTCCCAGCCCCCACCCCCTGTAACCCCCAATCAGTCTTCCAGCCCCCACCCTCCCTGTAACCCCACTCAGTGTCCCAGCACCCACCCTCCCTATAACCCCTAATTAGCGTCCATGCCCCACCCTCCCTATAACACCCCTCAGTGTCCCAGCCCCCACCCTCCATATAACACACCTCAGTGTCCAAGCCCCCACCCTCCCTATAACACCCCTCAGTGTCCCAGCCCCCACACTCCCTATAACACCCCTCAGTGTCCCAGCCCCCTCCCTCCCTGTAACCAAAATCAGTTTCACAGCCCCCACCCTCCCTGTAACCCCCAATCAGTGTCCCAGCCCTCACCCTCCCTGTAAACCCCCAATCAGTGTCCCAGCCCTCACCCTCCCTGTAACCCCCAATCAGTGTCCCAGCCCCCACCATCCATGTAACCCCCAATCAGTGTCCCAGCCCCCACAATCCCTGTATCTCCCCCTCAGTGTCCCTTCCCTCACCATCCCTGTATCTCCCCCTCAGTGTTCCTGCCCTCACCTTTCCTGTATCTCCCCCTCAGTGTCAGGCCAGTTTCACACATGCCAGTTTTGACTTGGCAACAAAAGGCCGTCCGTTTTTTTGCCGGATGTGAAAAATAATGGTGGCTGAAAACAGGTGCCTCTTTTCACAAGGCACAGGCATCATGTTGCAGTCAGGAATATCCACTGAGCAGGACGGCTACCATGCTGTGTCCATACCATCCCTGCTTGACAGTAGTGTATAGGAAACAATGTTTCCTTACAAGTCAGTGTTCCAGCCCTCACCCTCCCTGTAACCCCAAATCAGTGTCCCAGCCCTCATCCCCCCTGTAACCACTCTCAGTGTCCCAGCCCCCACCCTCTCTGTAACCCCCAATCAGTGCACCCGTCCTCACCCTCCATTTAACCCCTCTCAGTGTCCCTTCCCTCACCCTCCCTGTATCTTCCCCTCAGTGTCCCTTCCCTCACCCTCCCTGAACCATCAGTCAGTGTCCCAGTCCTCACATGTGTGAAGGCACAAGTTTAAATCCCTTGCAGGTTGTGCACTGTTGTGTGTGTTTTAATACTAGCATTCCCACTAGACTGTTTCAGTGGGGCACCACGTCCTGCCCTATTTCTGAAGGGCAGAAAGCACCCTGCCCTCCAGCGTGGTGCCCCACTGAGACAGCCTGTGGGTTCAGTCTTCACCCGTGGGTCACAGTGTCCCATTGGTGGTCAAAACGGCAGCACTGTGGTCACCGCTGGTGCACCCAGAATCCATTCACAGTGACCATAGCGCTTGGGGACTGCCTGGCACTTTAGTGCCCCAGGAGTGACAAAAAGGGGATGCGTCATAAAGACATGCCCCATTTTCTTTGAGCATGCCCCCTTTTCAGCCACGCGCGCAGAAGTGCCCTATCTCTAGGTCAGGCAACCTGCCTACTGCCGGACCTAGAGGTAACACTAAATACAGAGAATAATGTACACTTTTATGTTGTTCTACAATTAATTATATGTGTACAAGCATAGACTAAGCAGTGGGAAGAGTTAGGAATAGCAAGGGGAGGAGTCTGTGACAGTAACCAGGATGCTGACACCAAGGGGTCAATCCTATTAGGTGCGATGTGTCATTGCAATGGCATTTAAACACCGCCAACGGCACCGCAGCTCGCACCCTTTGCTACCCAAGCCAGGATTCGCATAATTTTGTTTGGAGCCCTATGGGGCTGCAAGCAATATTAGGCAAAACTGGGCTGCTGTAAAGTGCGGCCACTGCCGCGATGACTCGGGCCAGCGAGATCATCGCGGCTAATATGATTGACCCCCAAGATGGGGCTGTGTGCTTTAAAATGCCAGGGCCTATTTTTAGTTCCAGCACGGCCCTGGTGTCAACCACAGAATTGTAATAGATTTATTTGTGACAGAAACTATACAGGTGTAGAAAAAGATTGTATCGACTGAAATACAATATCACAACCCTGTAATAAATGTACAAATGAGGTTGCTCACAACAATATACACTCAAATAATGATGATACTACGGAGTATAGACAAGAAAATTAAACACAGTATCAGGGTAAATGCACACTGAAGTGTCCAGATGGTTAGCGAATTGACGCTATGCTAGTTCATTCAATGATGTAGGATAGCGGCGTCCCGGTTACCTATAGGTCCGTTCTGTTCCAGGCTGGGTACTGAAGGGGTAGTACTGGTTAATGGCAAGAAATGATAGTCCTGACCAATGGTGGGAGGGGGTTATGGATGAGGGGTTTTGATCGCTGGATGATAACACTTGTTACCTGCAGATTTGCTTCCAGCGATCAAACCCCCTCATCCATAACCCCCCCACACACACCATTGGTCAGGACTATAATTATTTGAGTGTATATTTGTTGTGAGCAGCCTCATTTGTACATTTATTACAGGGTTGTGATATTGTATTTTAGTCGATACAATATTTTTCTATACCTGTATAGTTTCTGTCACAAATATATGTATTACAATTCTGTGGTTGACACTGTGTTTAACCATTAAATTGATTTTTCACTCATTATCCATCCAAATCTTTATTAGACTAAGGTACACACACCACATATAGGGGTATAGCACAGTAAAACTTTGCTCTACATAAGTAACCTAGGGGTTAGGCACCTCTATCCTACCTGCAGCAAACCCCAAACCTTTATCATCCAGTGTGCAAGGAATCCATTACCATTTCCATTGATATATATCATTAGGACATGTTGTTTCCATGCTTTGGGATGAGTAACTATACCCCATACCTGCGATGGCCATTTTTATATGATGGTGTTTTTATTTTATACTGCATTAAAATGACTCTTTTTGCATAAATCTCCACATGGTGGTGTGCTGGTCATCTGAGAAAGTCCTGGATAGATAATTATTGGACTTGTAAAAATACTGCAAGGCACAATAACCCTAGGTCTATTGTGCCTTGCTGTATTTTTACAAGTCCGTCTGAGTGCCTCTCATTGTGTCATTATATATCTGTTATTGGAGTGGAGCACTGCGGCTGCTGCTTTGTTATAACTGGAATGAATATATATATATATATATATATATATATATTCCATGATAGTTGGCACTCCATTAACCACACTTACAACATGCAAAGCACTGTTTATTACTTTCTATAGGTCAAGAACACAGGAAAAGAGTGCATCAATAACAAACAAGATTTCAAATATGCAAATTACCTTGTGGATAGTGCAGTGGTTCCCAAACTATTTTGAATCCCGGCACCATAGAGTATCAGCATTTTATTCACGGCACCGCTGGGCCAAAAGTTTCTTATAGAGAAATTCAGCAAATATGAAATGAAGTAAATTGTGCTTATATGTCACCCTTAGGTTAAGCTATGTGGTGGTTGACAGGGCTGCGCTTCTTTTTATCCACATATATTTTATAGGCAAAACCAGAGCTAATGACTACCAATCACACTGACTTAAAATATTTTTATTTGGTACTAGCCCCCTGCAAGTGCCCTGAGGAACCCTAGGGTGCCACAGGACCTAGTTTGGGAACCACTGGAATAGTGCATTGTGATAGATGTGGTGTGTGCACTGTTTTCCTGCATGGTTGACATATGGGAATCAGTGGATGGTGATTTGTATGTGGCTGGTATTGTGGGGGAAGAGACATATTAGAAAAAAAAAGAAAAAATATAAAAAGTTTATGTATATCATAAACATTTAAAATTAGAGAGATTAAATAATGGACATAGAAGAAGCTTGACACACAGAAGCAAATCAATTGAGGTGACCGGTAAGAGCAGAGGAGACAAAGAGAAACTGGTGATCATTTGCTACTGACATTTGAGTTAGATCTGTTGCTGGCTAGAAGCAGGCCTGTCAAGAGCCGTCCCCCACAGGCATAGGAGACTGCTGTGGCTGCTTCTTAGCAGCTGTGAGCAGTCTCCCAGTGCATCCCAGCAAACAGCAGCATGCTGGGCTGCTGTGATGTAAGAGGGGGGGTTGCCGTGCTGGACCCGGGCCCCCACCGGGCCCCACCAGTAAGCCTGGGCTTGCTGGAGGGGCTGGGCCCTAGCCGGGTTGTTTTGTACCCGCACCTCCCCTCTCGGCGCCCCTGGCTAGGAGAGAGCCGCATATTAATAACCATCTGTACAGCAGTGGAGGCTGATGGTGCCTCCCTCTGTTAGCCCTACCATGTCCCGCTCGACCCCCCCCCCTGTTAGAGGGTCTGTTATATATGCAGATTGAGCTTGCCTAACACATTGCATATGTAACTTTGACAAAAAAAGTGGGTTGTGCAACCATATGCATGTAGCCTTCTGGATACTTGCATTAGCATTAGTAGTAAATCTTGCAGCAGCTAAGGAATATGGAAAGACTGGATTGCAGGGGTGAGCACACCAACTAGATTGCAGGGGCATCCTCAATGATGGAAAAATGTTCAGCATTGTAAAAACAAAATCTGTTAAGAAATAGTCCACTTTGCATGTAATATAAATTCAGGATGACTGTTTGTACACTCAATAATTTTGACATTTATAGTCATTGATATAGTATTTCTGAATTCCTGCTGGTTGATTGATCTAGTCCTTTTGTATGTGTTTGTTATAGTAGGGCCTTGTCCTTTCACGGCAGAATGTGAGAGTTCTTGGCTTATTAGCCCAGGCACTGCAAGATGCTTTCATGTATGTTATTATAAATTTTCCTAGGATGTGAAATCTTTCACATTATCAGGTTTAGTGGTCTAATAAAGAGGACAATGGCAGGTAGACATTCCCAAGATGACAGAGGAATAATAGCGTTCATTGACTGGATGTTATTATGTCAAACATGAATCTAAAAGGCTACAATGTCCTGTGCATTGAACAGGGAAAACCTAGTTTCTTTTTCACATATAAGACCCCTATGGAGATAAAACGAAGTCATATAGCCACATATTGTGCTCTACAAAGAGCTCAATTGATTGTTTGTTAATGGTCCTATTTATAATGCAGTATAATGTCTTAACATGTTGAATGCTAAATGTAATAAAATACAATTATCTAACTCTGCCATATGTAAAATTATTTTTGACATAGCCTCTGTACTGGAATAATATTTCCATTCTTCGACCATATTTTTGCAAAAGGTAATGAAGCAGAACAAGCAATCTTGCATCTAGTTTTATTAAAAATGTATTTTGGTAATTCTATAAAGTAATAAATAATATTTTCTTTTGTCATCATTTGGAGTGTCACACTTATTACAGAGTGATTCATTGTAGCTATAGACCTTTAGGTGGAGGGGTGCACAGGGCTGGGTGGCAGGGGCACATTAAACTACTTTGAGGGTCATATGGCTAATGGGGTAAAGCCTACTAATAGTCCTGATCACAGACATCCTTTACTGTAACTAAAGGCCCAGGGAGTTGCAGTAGTTGCACCTACTTTTAATATACTATAAATATAGTTTAAACTACCTAGTAAAAAGTGCATTTTAAACATTGTAATCCCTTGTAGAAAAATGTACTTATACAGAAATTGTCCAATTGGTGCCATCTAGTGGTCAAACAATAATATTGCACAATATTAACTAGCTCACTGCTGGAAGGAAACTTCATATAAGCATGTGTGAACACAAGAACACATAAAAGTCAATTGGTTATAAAAAATAATTGTAACACCATAGATTCATTAAGGCCCCTGGGGGCCAGGGAAGCCATGAGTTAAATCCATTTTGATTCTATTTGCAAAAGGAGTTTACTCACTACTGTAACTTTATATTAATATTTAACTTTTGTATATGTTATCTGGGACAGTAGTGTTGGGTATCACATGGTGTGACATCATCGGGAGTGCACCTGCCGGCGGGAAGATGCGATCAGCTTTGTGAGGGAGAGCAGTGGCATAAGTTCATCCCAGATGACTGGAGGCAAGTTATAATTTGGTGCCCCCCTCGTCACAGCCACTGACACTGTAATGTAGCATTTTGCAAGAATATTCATCCGCAGTTGCACAAAGAACATAGGCATGCAGCAGTTCATTTGAATCGGCAGAAGATGCTTGTGCAATCTGTTCACATCACTGTGCAAATAAAACGCACTTGAAGGGAAAAATTAGCACAAAAAGATGATCGGTGCTACCGAGTCACTCTGCACTCACGCGTTATGTGTTGCACGGAAGATAGATGTATGTGAAAACATCTGTATGCATTAGTCACAGATAAGATAGTGACCTGTATGGTGCAATTAGCATGAGGCTCAGAGTCCTCCTGGTGAAAGCCACCTGATGTTGGGTGGGAAGTCCTCCTGATACCCATGAAGGAGGGGAAAACCACCTGATGTGGTGGTTTTGAGAACTGAGTTTAAGTCAAAATACTTTAAGAATGCCACTGTGGTGGGACTACAAATCACAAAATGCTCAGTCTACTGCCGACTGCATCACATGCTGGAAAAGTTGCTCCATCAAAGATTTGCCTCTCAGACTCTGTCATTGGTGCCCCAGGGCACCACCTCCCATGCCCTATTACTCTGTTCAATTCATCCTTGTTGACATGCAGCTCCTGGAAGATCTGCTGCCGTGCTTATCCTCAGGCCAGCCACTCAGGACTCTGCTGCACAGGTCCACGGTTAGGGCTGCCGCCAGGGTGGAGTGGGACGGGCAGATGTGGGTGAGGGGGCTGCCGGACATGTCACACTGACATGAGAAGCTGCACCACCATTCAGTAGGGACAGGCTATAGAAAGACAGAGGTGGCAGCTGATGGTCTGACACAGCTTTAGTTTAAACTAGTGTATGGTTGATTTTCAGGTGCCGGGAAGAGGTGCCATGTATTGGATAGCCATGATGGTACATGCTGGGTACATAGTTACAGCCCGAAGTGCAACAATTAATATTTCCAAGAAGCAAACAAAAAATAAAAATATTGAAAAGACAAGTATCGTGTAATAAACCCAGCCTTGTTAGAATTTACTTTAACCAATAATTTCTTTTTCTATAATGGTAAATTCTTCCGACAGATGATGGGCTGCGCGAAGGGCTCATCCGTAGCTTCGTCTTTTGCAAATGCCTACATGTGAGAAGTAGAAAGAGCTATATTCTTCAAATGTGATCGGGTATTATAGCGGACCAGTATTGCTATAAACCTGAATAACCATGAAAAAGGAACCTACTACATATTTTACCTTTTCTATCCCCATTTTTAATTTTTCATACCCATCAACCTGATTGAACCTAAGACAAGGATTAGAAATTCTGAATAAGAAATGAAATACCCACCTCTATAAGTGATGTCTGTTTTTTTTATTGCAAGTATGTTTTCCTTTCTCACTAACCACATACCAATCATTAATCCCCAAAAAAGGAGCGCCAATTGACACTACCTATTCTTATCTATTGGGAGAAAGAAAGGACTATATTCTTCAAATGTGCTGGTGTGTCTTCTAGAATCAATTTATACTGTAATATAGATATATTGATGACCTGCTAATCTTCTGGGGTAGAAATATACTAGAACTGGAGGACATTGTAGATTCCCAAAATGTGTCCCCAAGTCTGATCAAACTTACTCTTACCATGGATAAAAGCAGTGTTCATTTTCTGGATATCTATATAATAATTAAATACACTCAAGTAAAGACAGCCCTATTCTCTAAACCCACAGATAGAAACACTCTTCTACGACATGACAGCTTCCACCCATGTTCCACCAGAAAAGGGCTTTCATACTTCCAGTTCTACTTAGGGTACTCTGGATTACCAGTGACCCTTTAGAGACAGAGGAACATCTGGATGGTATGATGGAAAAATATGCATCTAGAATGTATCCTGTGAGAGAATTAGGGAAAGCTAAAAATAAAGCCCTCTCTAAAAATAGAGAATAATTATTAAGAAATTTAGTAAGTAAAGAAAAAAGAATAAGATCTTGTGGGTTAGTCAAAATAACATCCTTTGTAAGTACACTAAAAGGAGGGCCAAACAACTATGGCCAGTGGTGTCCACTGATTCTGAGTTACCATTATTATTATTTAATACATATATCATGCCCAGTTACACCAGAGGGAGAAATATTAGCAACATGGTGGTAAAAGTAGACATCACTGGATTCAATAACTCCACTCCACATTTTCTGAGTAGGAAAAATGGCAACTTTAAATTTGTGGCAACATGTAATTACCTGATTCCGGATGATGAGGTTAGATACCCTTATTCTTGTAAAAAGTTCAACATCAGATGGCCATTAACATGCACCTCCAAATTTGTGTTTTATGTGCTGACATGCCCATGTGGCCTCTACTATGTGGGGACAACTAAACGTCAGTTCAAAGAATGAATAACCCAGCATAGGAGTGCTCTACGGACTGCGTTACTTTCAGGGGCCAGTGACCAACCAGTAGTCTGGCACTTTGCCCTCCTGAAGCATGGGATGGCTACATTACATTATAAGTTGGTGGACCATGTCCTCCAATCACTGAGAAGGGGTAACAGGTCCAAAAAAGTTGATACAATTGGAGTCAAGGTGGCTCTTCCAGCTAGATTCATTGTGTCCTAGAAGGTTGAATGACTCTCTAGGATTGTCGAATTTTTTGTAGAGAATATAACTACCTTTTATAGAGTAGGTGGTTTATTACATGATACTTGTTCTGGTTTTTCCTGCTAACTCGATATATTGGACATTGATTAGCTTTTTATTTTCTTTTGTGTATGCTGTTTATTTGCTATTTAGAATTTTTTTGGATGCCTCTTTTATAATTATAATATTGATATATACTACTATAGAATTCACTTAGTGACATGCCAGAAAACTGTGAGGTTCTGAATTTGTTGTGGACCCGGGGTGGTGATAGGAGCAGACACAGAAGCAGACTTAAATGAACAAGTGGTGTTTTTAATAAGTGAATTAGAAGACATGGAAATGGCAAATGAAAAAGTCCAGGTTTAGCACTAAAGTGCACTTGATAACTGTAGTGGGGTTAATGAAGAAATGTCCAGAAAGTGACAGGCAGGAACAGTCCAGTATACAATATGGTGAGTAGTAACAGAATGCAGGTATGATGAACTGTAACTGAATGCAGGAATGATGAGCTGTAACGAATGCAGGTATGGTGAGCTGTAACAAATGCAGGCTGAGATAATGAAGTCCAGCTGGGAGTGAAAATGAGGCAAGGTGCAGGGAAACAGCAGGTTCAGGTACTCAGGTAGGTGGGAAGGTATATGGAGGGTGCAGGGTAACTCCAGCAGGTTGGAGCAGGCAAGGTTCAGGCTAGTAGTGTAACAGACAGGCAGGCAGGTAAGACACGGGTACTCTCTCTCAGCCACAGCTGTGACTGGCTGGATTGAGCATGTGACCTATCGTAATTGGACAGCCGGAATCACATGGCCGCAGTAAAGATGGTGGCGCCCATGCCAACAGAACAGAAACATTGCCAGACCTCACCAGGCCCAGTGACAATGTGCCCGTACAGAACCACACACAGCCAAAGCCCCTTGCCAAACACCAGCACTGCTGCCAGAGACCCCCCACCATAACGAGCTCACAGGTTATACCCAGTGACTACCATGCCAAGAATCCCTGGCCAAGACAGTTCTTCCCCCTTATGGGTAGCCTCAGGACACTCACCAGGCTTCTCCGGATGGGCTGCATGGAACCTCTTGATGAGTGCAGGAGCATGGATATCTCGGGCATCAGTCCAACAACATTCCTCTGGGCCGTAGCCACTCCAGTCCAGTAGGTACTGCAAATGTCCTCTGCTGAGATGGGAATCCAAGACCTGGGAGACCTGAAACTCTATGCCCCTTTCAGTCTGGACACAGGGAGAAGCAGGCAGGACTCTGTGGAACTTGTTTATCACCAGGGGTTTCAACAGGGAGACATGAAAGGAATTGGGAATTTTCAGATAAGGGGGTAGCTGAAGGCAATCAGCCATGGGGTTAATGACTTCTATGATGGAGAAGGGCCTGATGAAGAGTGGAGCAAATTTCATAGATGGTACTCGAAGTCATAGGTTCTGGGTGAACAACCAGTCCTGGTCTCCTACTTGCATACGTGGTACTTTCCTATGCTTCTTATCAGCTTGAAATTTGTAATGGGAGGACGCCTTCTCCAGGTCAGAATGAACTTGAGACCAGATTGATGCAAATTTCCGTACTTCCACAGCTGGGACATCAAAGATGGGCAGGTTTTGAAATTCAGGGACCCGAGGATGATTGCCATAGACCACTTGGATGGTGTTTGGTTTGTGGAAGAGTGGTAGGAGGCGTTATGAGCAAATTCAGCCCATGGCAGCAATGCAGACCAATTGTCTTGGGAAGATGTCATAAAATTCCTCAGGAAGGTCTTGATTAACCCTCTCAGTGGAACCGTTGCTTTGTGGGTGATAAGCCGTAAAGAAATTTACCTTTACTTGCAGTACAGAACATAAGGCTCTCCAAAATTTTGCTGTGAACTGAATACCACGGTCAGAGGCAATCTCAGCAGGAAGACCATGGAGATGGAAAATATGTTGAACGAACAAGTGAGCCAAGTCAGGAGCAGAAGGCAATTTCTTTAGTGGTATGTAATCAACTATTTTAGAGAATCGGTTGACTACGACCCAGATGGTAGTGAACCCTTGAGAGATCTGTGACGAAGTCCATGGATGTGATGGAACAGGTAATGGCAACAACTCACCAGCCAGTGCCTGACATGAAGATTTATGCTGGGCACACAAAGAACATGAAGAAATAAATTCCAACATGTCTGATTTCATGGAAGGCCACCAATAGCCTCTCTTTAAAAACTCCAAGGTCTTCCGAGTACCTGAGTGTCCTGCGAGAGGAATGAGCCCAGGTGAGGAGCTGCTTCCTTAACTCCGGGGTTACAAAGGACTTCCCTGTAGGGGGTTGTAACTGTAAGGTGGTGAAGACTCTTGGCTCCAAAACAGGGGTATTTTGTTGATTCTCTAATTTATCATCACAGCGGAAAGATCTGGACAGGGCATCTGCCTTTTGATTAAGGGCTCCAGACCGGAAGGTCAGGGTGAACTGGAACCGAGCAAAAAATATCATCCATCGGGCCAAACGAGGACTCACACACTGAAGATTCTTGAGGAAGAGAAGATTTCTATGGTCCGTGAAGATATTGAAGGGAAACTTGGCCCCTTCCAACAGGTATCTCCATTCTTTTAATGCTAACTTTACTGCTAAAAGTTCTTGTTCACCAATGGCATCATTTCTCTCGGCTGGGGAAAACTTATTGGAGAAGAACCCACAGGTATGAACTCGATTATCATCATAACACTGGGAAAGAACTGCTCTGATGGCCTCCAAAGACGCATCCACTTCCACTACAAATGGCCTATCCAGATCTGGTTGTCGTAAGACTGGAGCTGAAATAAACGCCTGTTTTAAAAGTTGGAAGGCAGTCTCTGCCTCAGGTGGCCATAGGGCAGGGTTAGCGTCATTTTGGATCAATGTGGTAATTGGAGCCAATAATGATCAAAATCCCTTAATAAAATGCCTATAGTAGTTGGCGCACCCAAGCAATCTCTGGATGGCTTTCAAAGTTTGAGGATGGGACTAATCCAAAATCGCCTGCACTTTCTTGGGATCCATTTCTAGACTGGAGCCAGAGATGATGTAACCAAGGAATGGCACACTGGGAACCCCAAAGACACATTTCTCCAGTTTGCAGTAAAGGTTGTTCTTTCTCAGACAGGACAATACTTCCTTCTCAGATCCAGCTTTGAAAATATGATGGACCCTTTAACTCTGTCAAACAATTCTGTGATCAGGGGAAGAGGATATTGATACTTAATCATTATATCGTTGAGGCCCCGATAATCTATACAAGGTATTAGGCCTCCATCTTTCTTGCCAACAAAAAAGAAGCCGGCTCCAGTGGGAGAGGTGGAAGGACAAATAAACCCCTTTGCCAGGTTGTCCTGGATGTACTCTGACATGGCTTGAGTATCAGGCTTGGATAGAGGATAGGTGCGACCATGAGGTGGCATCTTGTCAGGCAGCAGCTCAATAGGACAGTCCCATTCTCTGTGGGGAGGTAAGATGTTCTCCTGTTGCTCAGAAAAAACATCAGAGAACATCTGGACTCCTTGGGAATATCTGGAGAGTTTAATGAAGCTGTCTTTCTTACAGGTCATATTTTGGTAAGACAGGATTTCTGACAGTCAGTTCCCCATGAATGAATATGCATTGAACACCAGTCTATCCTGGGATTATGTTGGCGTAACCAGGGTAGTCCTAAAATTATTTCTTGGGAAGCCTCTGGTATCACTAAGAACTTTAAAGACTCAGAGTGGAGTGCCCCAACATGAACTAATACTGGTTGAGTTTCCTTGGTGACCACTCCTTTAGCTAGGGGACGTCCATCTACAGAAGTCAGGGAAATTGCTTGCTTGAGAGATGAACAAGGAATCTGTAGTTTATCAACTAGGCTGGAAGTCATGAAGTTTCTGGCTATTCCAGAGTCTAATAGAGCAGAGATGAAGACAGGGTAGGGCTTGAAATCCAAAGCTAAGGAAATCTTGAAATATTTAGTATGAGGGGACGGACACATGACTCCTAACTTGATGTCCCCAAGGCCAGTTAGGAGTGGGCATTTCCCGAACTGCGGGAGCAGGAGGCCACCAGGTGACCCGAATCTCAGTACATACAGAGGTTTTTTAGCATCCTTCTCTGATGTTCCTCTTTGGAGAGATGGGTTTGGTTCACCTGCATGGGCTCCTCATCTATAGGAGGATGGGGTGGATTGGTAGGCAAGGGAGACATAAATGACATTTGCCAGTCAGTTCTGTGCTTTTCAGCCTGACTTTCTCTGAAGCGTATTTCAATTTTGTTGCAGAGTGAGATCATATCATTTAAATTGGTAAGAAGCTCACGGGTAATCAGATCATCCTTTAATTGGTCGGACAGACCATGCCAAAAGGCTGAGGTGAGGGCCTCCTCATTCCACTTAAGCTCTGATGCCAAGATTTGAAACTTTACGGCATATTGGCTGACAGGACGGGTTCCCTTGTCTCAGGGTTATGATGCTGGACGATGCTGACACTGTGCATCCAGGTTCATCGAAAATCATCCTGAATGATGATACAAAGTCTGTATAGTTATCCAGCAGCGAGTCTGAACGCTCCCAGAGTGGGGAGGCCCAATCCAAAGCTGAGCCGGTCAGCAAGGACACAATGTATGACACTTTGGTTCTAGCAGTGGGGAAGTTATCAGGCTGTAACATAAAGTGTATATTACACTGATTTAAAAAACCACGACAGAGATTAAGATTGCCATCAAATTTACTTGGCATGGGTAGATGTAGATGAGGGGATACCATTGTCCCTGTATTACCAGGCACAGGAGGAGGTGAAGTTGCTGATACCCCAGGGGTGATTAACAAGGTTTGAAAAAGTGGTGTTTTTAATAAGTGACTTAGAAGACATGGAGATGGCAAATGAAAAAGTCCAGGTTTAGCACTTGATAACTGTAGTGGGGGTTAATGAGAAATGTCCAGATAGTGACAGGCAGGAACAGCCTGCCGCAGCTGAGAAACACGTTTCACTGGCAAAGAAGGAAGGCTCTGGACCTTCCTAAATACTCAGTGCCATGCTGTGACTTGCTGCAATGAGCACATGACCTACCGGAATTGGATAGCTGGAATCACATGGCCGCAGGCAAGATGGTGGTGCCCATGCCAAAGGAACGAAAACACTGCCAAACCTCACCAGGCCTAGTGACAATATGCCTGCACAAAACCATGCACAGCCAATGCCCGTCGCCAAACACCAGCACCACTGCCAGAGACCCCCCGCCATAATGACCTCACAGGTAATACCCGGTGACTACCATGCAGAGAAACCCTGGCCGTGACAAAAACAATCTTTGACTACTTATTACCTGATATAAAAAATATATCATGAAATCTGCCATTCTTGTCTGGAGCGTAACACTCAGGTTTTCTCTGAGAGGAAAGTTATCCACCAACCCAGTCCAGCGGTCAGCTTACCAGTTGATGGCACACATCATCAGGCTCAGGGGGTGTAGACCCCACACATACCGCATGTATGACTACAATAGAAAGACACCCCAAGACCGCACTTGCTCTTGAGGCACATCTGCATACTGGGGCAGTCCGCTCCCTTCCAACAAGAAGTGTCCTGCATCACTTGCGTTCCAACCACTGAACCAGCAGAGTACACCAGGAAAAAAAGTACACACAACTCACCTATAAGCATCTAGGCCACACCATCTGTCCCAAAAACCAACTGGTAGGTAAGTATTTAATTAACGTTGAATACCACCGAGCAGGACAACAGGATTTTCAAAGAACAAAACACTAACTTTTATTGCACTTGCACACTTTCAGAAGGCTCACAAGACTATAAGAAGACATGCTGGTCAAGAACCACATGGCAAGGAGCCTCCTGAAAGGGTCCACCTACCTTCCCACCCTGAGACAGTCCACCTATGACTCCCCCCCCACTTCCCCTCTCTTCAGGACCATATCTGAGCAGCATTGTGCCTGCTTGAATAAATGATTTGCACCTGCATTGTTGTCTGTCATCTGTTCATTGTTCACAAGGTACACCAACACAATCACCACACTCACCCCCTACAACAGCCCCCTTAAAGGAATAGCACACCTGACCTCCAAATATCATATGTAAAAAATGAATAGTCAAGAATTTGCACAATATCACTATTATAGAGATCATTAACAGATGTTGTAGACCTCTCGTTAAACCCCATCATATTAAGCCTACCATATAAAAAGCAATGCACTCAATTTAATGCTGCATCTAAAAATTAAAATAGTGTCAATAACATCTCAATATAGGTAGGACATGCTGCAAAAAATCTGCATGAAATTTAAAACAGTGAAAAGACTAAACTTAAATTACAGTTGTGCGCCAACTCTCATGTTTTGGTTTTGGAACGGGATTGGGTTTGTCAAAACCTCACCTCCGTGTTTTGTTTTTCGGTTTTGGTTTTGGTTCTGGATTTTTTTTTTTAAATCATAAAAACAACTAAAATCACATAAAATGAGCCTGTTTTTGTTCCTACAGTATTATTAACCTCAACAACATTTATTTCCACTCGTTTCCAATAAATTTTGGCCACCTCACAGCTCACAATATTGATATTTTCATCTAGTTAAGGAAAAAAAGGTTGCATTCAGCTAGCTAGCACAAAACTGAGTGATAAATAAAGTTGAGGACTTTTCAAAAATGATGGTTGGGGTACCCCTTGAGGATTGAAGAATTGATAGTTGTCATAGCCACTTGCTGAAGTAATAAGAGTTGATACTTGATAATTGGTGCAGCCACTGGCTGAAGAATTGACAGTTGATAGTTAATTGTTGATGCAGCCTCCGGGTTGAGTAGTAGTGGAATACAGAGCTATGATTAGGAAGGAACCAGTCCTGCAACAGTCTTGAGGCCTGGAACTCCTGGCAAGTTGCTGCCATTACAGCCTTGAGGGCTTGTGAGGAGTGATGACAGGTGGCCTTTGGGCCGTGAAGCAGGATGCGGCCTTTGAGCTGTGTAGCAGCCTTGAGGGCTGAGAACCCTTGGATGAATGTCACTGCTGTGCAACTTGCACCGTTGGGTAGACACAACAAGCAGCAATTGGTTCAGAAATCTATTTTTTAAAACATCATAGGCATGCAGGAGATGCTGTCTGTGGCCATTATAATTTCAGGACATTCATAAACCAAAACATTAAAAATGTCAGGCAGCAATGCACCAACCAGCAAATAATGGAAAGGAAAAAAGTGCAAGATGGATTGTCCTTGGGTCCTCTAACCCACCCTTATGTTGTATATGAAACAGGACATTCACAGTTTAACAAACCAATCAATTCAGTAATAGGGACAGCCACTAATTGCTGAAATGATTGGTTTGTTTGGAGCCCCCACAAAACAAGCTGACAATGTGTAGTGGACATTGGTGGCAATGATCCCATACACAAACTGGCTTTACAAGACATTAGATGTCATCATCATCCTCATCCTCATCAGTGTGTGCAGCCTCCTCTTCTTCACACAATATGAATTCGTCCCAGCTGGAATCCACCATCACAGAGTCAGATGATTCTGTATATTTTGGACTTAAGTGCTGGTAAAGGTCTTCCTCATGGAATTTGTCATTCATTTTGATGAACATCATCTTTTACACATTTTGGGGAAGTAACTTCCTACGACGATCATTGACAAGGTTCCAGGCTGTTCTGAAAACTCTTTCAGAGTACACACTGGAGGGTTGGCAACTTAAGTACAACAAAGCCAGTTTGTGTAAAGGACTCCAAATTGCCTCCTTTTCCTTCCAGTGAAACGGACTGTCTGGCATGCCTGTTTGGATGCTATCCCTAAAATAGTCATCCACCATTCTATGAATGGTTACCGTATCAGACAAAGTCACAGTAGACATATCACTCATTGTAGTCAGTTATTATAGACCCAATCAGATGTCAATAGATTTTGCTGACTGATCTGCATCACCACCAGCAGTGGGTCTCTTAGGAAACTGTAGTGTTTTTTCCTGGCAGCTGCAGAAACTGAAGGAGGAGATGCTCCCGTATCACGTTACACTTGAGCTGACAATTTTTTCACCACCAGCTCTTTGCATCTTTTCAGATATATGTCCATCAGAAAGAAAGACATAAGGTATGACTTAAACCTAGGATCAATTATGGTCACCAAGATATAGTGATCTGATTTCAAGAGATTGACGACCCTTGGAACCTGTTGAAGAGAATGAAGGGCTTGATCTACAAGTCCCACATACTTAGCGGAATCACTCCATTTCAGCTCCTCCTTCAGTTTCTCCAGCTGCTTTTGCAAAAGTCTAATGAGGGGAATGACCTGACTCAAGCTGGCAGTCTCTGAACTAACTTCACATATGGAAGTTCAAAGGGTTTGAGAACCTTGCACAACATGGAAATTATTCTCCACTGCACTTGACTAAAGTGCTTTCCTGCTTCTCTCCCTTTGTCATAGGCCATAGTGTAGTCTTGGATAGCCTTTTTCTGCTCCTCCATCCGCTGAAGCATATAGAGGTTAGAAATAAACCTAGTTACTACCTCTTGCTTCAGCTGATGGCAGGGCAAATTCAACAATTCTTACTGGTGCTGCAATCTTTGACACACAGCTGCTGAATGTCAAAAATGTCCAGAAATCTTTCATGCCACCAAGAGCATCTCCTGCATGCACCTGTAATTTTTTTTTAAAATGTTGCACCACCAGATTAATTGTGTGAAAAAAACATGGGACGTGATCAAATTTGCCCACATGTAATGCTTGCAGAATATTGCTGGCATTGTCAGAAATAACAAATCCCGAGGAGAGTCCAAGTGGGGTAAGCCATTTTGCAATGATTTCCCTGAGTTTCTCTAAGAGGTTCACAGTGGTATGCCTCTTAGTGAAACCAGTGATGCACAGGGTAGCCTGCCTCTGAATAAGCTGGCATTTGTTAGATGCTGCTGATTTTGCTGTTTGCACTGCTGAAGGCAATACGCCTACCCAGTGGGCTGTCACAGTCATGTAATCTTTAGTTTGCCCTGTCCCACTTGTCCACATATCTGTGGGTAAGTGGACTTCCTGAACTACTAAAAGTCTTCTTCATGGTCCCCTTCGGGGATGAAGATCCACTTATAGCAACAGCAGCAGCAGGCATAAGGCATCTTTCTGAGGAACAACGGATAGGAGAGGAGTCAATTGTTATGATATTGGATGCAGGACTACTTCCAATCACGAATGAGGATATCGATGATGATGCAGGTGTTGGAGGTGGTTATTGCAGGCTCTTGTATCCAGATAGAAGGGAGCAGCTTGGTGACACTAGACTGATTGCTGTTAGTTTTTTTGTCCTAAAAGTTGCTGTACCCTTTCTGATTTGATGAATGTGCTACAAGTTATGTGACAGGGAGGAGGTTCCAAGATGGTTATGGTCCTTACCTTTACTCACTCTTACAGGGCTACGGTTACAAATGGCTTGGCAAAGGTTGTCCAGATTTGGTTGGAAATAATTCCACACATGAGAAGTGGATTTTCTGTTCCTTTGCCCAGGCATGGCAACAAAGGGATTTTTCGCACCATGGGCAACAACTGTTGCCTTATTTACAGCTTATACACAAACCTCATTGCCATCAACATCCTCATCATCAATATCCTCATCATCTTTGTTGTTGTCACCAAATACATAAATATCCTCCTCATCCTCCTCGTGCAATTGAATAGAAGCATCCTCGATTTCTATGTCAGAAGGCACGCAAAAGGTGGTAGGAGAATCCTCTTCAAGTACAGTATTAGAAAGGTCAGGCTCAAAATTGGCAATTGCGGACACACTTGGACTCTCCAACTGGGATTTCTGATTTTTACACATCTTAACAATTGTATTTTTTATTGTACATCTCCTACAAGGAATGGGGCTTAAATTATCACAAGGACCATTACTCATAAATACAGGCCAATGCCTTATCCTTTCCTTGCCACTCTGTGTAGTGAATGGCATATTGCCAATTTTTTGTTTCTCTAAAGCTGACTTAGTTTTAATTTTTTTTTTTGCTTTAACAGGGTAAAAGTTTAATTTTTTTAGCCTGACGTTTAGGCCTGACTTAAGCCATTGTACATCAGCCTTCATTGATGATGTTGATTGCCTTGCATCTTCATCATGACTGCTCCTGGCAGCTGCAAGACTGGTATGTGGATCCTGCTCTCTGGTCATGTGACTGTCCTCCATACTCACTACACACACAAGCACACACAAAAAAATGTTGTGTTTATTTTTATAATTTTCGGCAGCAGCCCCTCAACAGACATGCACACAGCACCCCTGTGCAGCTACGCCGATGACAGTGACAGCCAGGTGTGGCTGACATGCACACACAAAGAAAATTGTTTATTCCTCACCTGATTTTTGTACTACTCCTAAAATGACGGATAATGGATCAGCTCCCTCCACCAAGGATGATAACCAATCTATACAAGCCATGATTTTAGACCTAAAGTCCTCCTTCACATTGGCCCTCCAGCCAGCCATTGGAGAACTCAAATCTGATTTGGCAGCTATAGACAAAAGCACCTCTTCTTTAGAATCTCGTGTGAATAAACATCATGAATTTCAAGAGATGGTTGGTCGTGATATGGACTATCTGCATAAGAATTGAATTTCCTCTGAGATAAAGCAGAGGATCTTGAGAACCGTGAGAGGAGAAATAATCTGCGCATACGCAATGTCCCCAAATCTATCAATACACATGACCTGGACTCCTATCTTAAGAGACTATTTATCTTGTTGGTACCTCCCTAGCAATGGAATCCATTCAAATAGAATGAGCCCATTGTGCATTACGACCCAAACCCAAAGATTCCGATCCTCCCCGTGACGTGATTCTTAAATTTCTGTCTTTTAAGATCAAAAATCGAATTACAATGGCTGCCAGAATGACTACCTCAACTTTATTTGAGGGTTCCCAGTTAAAAATATTTCAAGACCTGGCACCCTCAACCATTGCAAAAAGATGAGACTTTTGTAAGGTTAGCACTGTTCTCCGAGAAAATGGTTAACGATATAGATGTGGATTCCCTTTTCGTCTTTCAGTGGACATTGATTGTCGTTTTCATACCATGCAATTGGTAGTGAATGGGATGCAACTGCCTCACAAGCTTCGCCTTACCTCACCTTCGGGCTCATCCTTTGACAGACCTGACGTCTCTTCTCCGACCTGATTTTACTTTGGCTCTGGTTTGATTCTTTTCTAATGCTCTATATCTCTTTATGTTTTTGTATTGTTCGATGTATCAGTAATATGGGTTTTTTGCCCTCTGGTTTCAATGTTAAGTGTAATCAGGTAATATTTCTGTTATATTGGTTCCAGCACTGGGTGGGACTTGGCGGTCTCTCCGCCAACCACTCCACTCCCCAACTTTAGGGATTATTGTAATTTAATTTCAAAAGAATATCAAAATGAGTTCATACTGTAATTAGATTATTTTAAATCTTGCAAGTGAGCTCTTTTTACTGTAGAGCTCAATTTTAGTTGCAGTTCATCTGGTATATCAGGTGAGCGTTCTTATTATTTTGATTTAATTAACTTTTCCCCCTTTTTTTCTCTTCTCCCATCCTATTCATAAATTGTAGGTTGGATTTGCTTTTCTGTATAGGTATTTTTAGTGTTATTTAATACAATGCCTCTCACATGTCTATCTATCAGCTCTAAAGGCTTAAACACTCAACAGAAACATTCACACCTTCATGTGACCCTTATGAAATTACATGGAGATGTAATTTTTCTGCAAGAAACTCACCTAAAAAAAGATTTACATCCTCCATCGCCATCCAGAGGTTTTTTTAATGTGTATTATTCCAATCATATTTTTTAATGCAATGGGGTGGCAATACTTCTTCATGGCTCCCTCCCATACCAGCTATTGGACACAAAAAATGATTATGACAGTAGATATATTATGTTTTGGGGTAAGATTGGACATGAGGTTACACTGGCTAACCTATATGCTCCTAAAACTGGTCAAGCCTAATTTTTTCATAATTTTTTTCATAAACTTTTTTTATATAGACTGGATAAGACCCTAGTAGGTGGTGATTTCAACTCCATTCTTTTATCCACATTTAGATAAATCAGGCCTCCCCTCAGGTGGAAATACAGCACTAAATTCTTCTGCTTTACACAAGTGTATGACCAAGTCTGGTCTGTTTGATATTTGGCCTTATCTCAACCCCACCATACTCCAACCCTCATGACGTTTACTCTCGTATAGATCTGTTTTTGTGCTGTGCGTCTTTATCACTGACTGCCCATCGTTCCTTTATTGTTCTGAATTCATGGTTTGACCACTCTATTTTAGTAGCAGTTTTTGATCTTTTGGAATCGATCGGGGGCAGATCTTCCTGGAGATTAAAGATTAAATTAAACTTTAAGAATCCTCAGTTCCAGGAAACTGTTAAAGCCAAACTCCAAGAATATTTAGATTTAAACCTCCCAGGCGACTGTAACATGTCTACGACATGGGAGGCCCATAAGGCAGTTAAACAAGGAGATATAATTCAGTACGCCTCTCACAGAAAAAAAGAACAGGACCAATGTATTAACTTTCTCACCACCCCTATTGCAAATTTGGATAGGGTACACAAGCGCACCCTTTCTAAAAAGTTCTGTCTCAATTTTCTAAGGCCCGTGCTGAATTGCAATCCATTCAAGCTGAGATGGTTGAATGCTCTTAACACTGGGTTAACCAGAAGGTTTTTGACAAGGGTAATAAAGCTCATACTTTACTTGCCAACAAATTTCATACCAAACAGTCTTCCAAAGCTATCTCTTTTATTAGAGAGTCCTCAGATAACCCACCCTATGATCCCAAACATATCAATAGTATTTTCTTGAAATATTATGAAGCATTGTACAATCTGCCTTCCCCCCTCCGATCCTCTGGTTCACGTTGAGAAATGTCAGGAGTACTTAGATTCATGTAATCTATCTAAAATGTATATAACTTCTTGCGAATTGTTGAACACTGCTATTTCTTTAGAGGAGTTAGAAGTTGCTCTCAAATCCCAAAAGTCCACCAGTCCCAGATGGATTTCCAATGGTGTGCTATAAAACATTTGCTCCCCAACTTCTGCCCCATATGATTCACCTGTTTAATACAATTATGCACGGCAAGCCATTTCATACCGACTTGACTACTTCTAGGAGTGTAGTAATTCCAAAACCAGGTAAAGATCCCTCCCTATGCACTAACTATAGGCCCATTTCCTTATTGAATACCGATATAAAATTATTTGCCAAAGTTTTGGCCAATAGATTAAATACAATTTTGGCCTCTTTAATTGACCCTGACCAGGTGGGTTTTATTCTGTGTTGACAGGTCTTGGACAACACAAGATGGACTATTGATATATTTCAACATATTAATTCTACAAAACTTGCCTTGGTTGTCCTGGCCCTCGACATGGAAAAAGCATTTGACTGCATTTCCTGGAATTTTTTATTTTTGACAATGTCTTCCTTTGGATTCCAGAGTCACTACATGTCCGCATTTAAGGCGTTATATTCTCACCCCTAATCTTCAGTTATGACCAACTGTCTTTTCTCCCATCGATTTACTTTGCATAATGGTATACGTCAGCGGTGCCCACTCTCACCGTTAATTTTTGCTCTATGCATTGAACCACTGGCGGCATGTATCAGGGCCAATATGAATATTGGGGTGATCACAATGGGGCAAAACCAGAACAAAATATCTATGTTCGCAGATGATGTTCTATTGACATTATCCAACCAATTGGTATCTCTTCCTAACCTACAATCTGAATTATTATTATATGGTTCTCTCTCGGGCTACAAAATAAACCATTCCAAAATGTAAGCTATTGCTTTAAATATTTCTCCCCAATTTTGGCAATACCGACCTCTAAATTCCAATTTCTCTGGAGACCTTCAGCTATTAAATATTTAGGACTGTCAAACACTAAAATCTATGCCTCCCTCTATAACGCTAATTATGTCCCTATGATTAAAACATTTACCCAAGATCTAGACAGTTAGAACTTCTATATAAGGGCTGCTCTCAAGTAATTTGATCCTAATTGATTTTATCCATTCTAGATTTACCCATTTTATGCATTGACTGTACCTTCCAATTTGATCCAATTGTACAACATCTTTGGTCATTCTATATTTTAGATTTTATTTCATATCTATTTCATGTTTTATCAATCAGATTAAATTTGCATACTTTTTACATTCTCTGTGTAACATATATTTTGTTGTGCTAGTAACTAGACACACCACTATATTGATCACATTCTTCTTTGGTGATATTGGGAAAATCAAAAGTGTCTAAAGCTGCAACACTAACTCACCTCATCCCCCACTCCTATTTCCAAGTAGCGCACCTACACCACACCAGCTGCATAGATGGAACTGACTATTTATCTCATGGATAGGTAGGATAAATACAATTAAATTGAATTTCCTCCCTCACTTATTGTATCTATTTTAAACTCTCCCGGTAGCAGTTACCAATTTGTCCCTCGTTCCCACTTTGCAACAGGTTCATATGGGCTGGACATAAGCCTCACCTTCGTAGATCTATACTAGCTAAGAGTACAGTCTTGGGTGGTCTGAGTTTACCTATCCTACAAGAATATTATGCGGCATGCCAACTCAACCATATTGTTTTGTGGCATTCTGCACCAGGACTCAAAAAGTGGGTGGACATTGAAAATTATTTTATTACAGGAGGAAATGTTAGCTGTGTGATATGGCTTCCCAGGTCGGGCAGACCAGACTCAGTTCTTTCGGTCCCAACTATTAACTTTAATATTCAGTTATGGGATAGGCTTCACACTACTCGAGATTTAGCTTCTTACCCATCCCCATTGTTCCCGACTTGGAACCATCCCTTGTTTACCATGGGCTGTGATACTACAGTTGCGGCTGTGTGGCGTAATCGTGGTATTGAGCATTTCACTCATATTAAAGGTCTGTTTGCTCCTTCCTCATTTTTAGATCTTCAGGCTCAGTATGGCCTACCCTCTTCATGCCAGTTTCAGTACCTTCAAATCATTAGTTTTATCCGTTCTCAAGTCAAAGCTTCCTCACTACAGATGCCTACTCCATTTAAATGGTTACATCTCCATTCGATAAACTGGAAGGTTAACATCACAATAATTTATCATTCGGTTTTATTTCACAACCCCCATCTCGTGAGCCCCACAAATTAGCTTGGTACCCTGATTTATCCTTATCCATGGAGGATGAACAGTGGGAGAAAATCAGAATGCAAACAGTCTAGACATCCATTAACATATCAATTAGAGAAACATGTTACAAAGTCTACTCCCATTGGTATTTAGTTCCCACTAAGCTCTATGCCATTTTTCTTGCCACATCTAATTTGTGTTGGAGATCGAGTGGGAGGGAGGGCACTTGTCTCCACACATGCATGGATTCCTACCTATCTATGCACTCTAAAATTGTCACTGTTATGCGTTATGAGTCGCATACGAAATAATAGCTTTCAGACTTTGATTGTGGTTCCAAAGCACAAAAAGTTATTATTCACCTTAAAAACAGATAGTTACATGCTGTGATCTAAATACAATTAGCACAAATAAATTATACAGACACAAGGTAACGTCGTTACATATGCACGCGCTCTGAATCCAGATCCCGGCATCAAAGATGAAACCTCCGTCAACAGCAAAGCAAGAAGACTAGCATCTAGTTTCAGAGAGCCTGCATATATACTCTTACAGGGATAAGCAATACAATAGAACAGTTTAGCATGATTCCATTGGTTCTTCTTCCTGGTTCTTCTGTTACAGTACAGTTCATAGGTCACATATGGTCACATTCCAGCCTCCAACAGCCCTTTGTGTCCATTTTCCCGCTGCATAATAAATTAGACTGACTGCATTACAGGAAACATTTCAATCCCTAACTATCTATGGCCCTCATTCAGAGCCACTCGCTATTTGCGGTCGTTCATTCTAAAACAAGGGGTGGCTATTCAAATGAACCGTTCGTTGTTTGCGGTCTGTTCACGCCTCTATGTCTGAATGAGCGAACAAAACTTGCGTTCGTTTTTTGAAAAAATACGCCCCCTGGCCGCTCGCATCCTACGTCATGTCCGCTATTTATTAGATAAATCGAGTACATCGACCAGGGTATGAACTGCTCGCTTTTCTTGGGGCTGGTGTTTCCTACCACAATTTTGTGAGCAGTTCTGGCTCTAAAATAACCCAGTGACGTGGTCAATGACGCTGCTGTTTTAAATATGCACACCCATAAAACGCCCGTTTTGACCTTTAAGCACGCCTGCGATCGGATCTCCACTCCCCGTTTTCAAGCACCTTCCCCTGTTACCACCCACAAATGCCTCTTTCTGTCACTCAAATTATCAGGCATTCGCTATTTTGCGAGCACATGAATTTCGGCCGCACTGAGTTGTTCGCGCATGCGTATAACGATCCGTACGCATGCGCAGTTGGGCAAACATCGCTCGGAGCGAACGAGCAGCGACTTGCGTCCGGCTCTGAATCAGGGCCTATGTTCCATAACTTGCAGACACATGTTACAATCTCCTCACCGATGAAACCGGAAATCTGCAAAGACTCAGTGGTTTAGAATGACACCAAACACAGTCTGCTTATCATGCTCTAAACCTTAGATATCAAATAACATGTATTTCACAAAATTACTGATAATGAATAAAACCTTAAATAATAACCTTAATGCTATGGAACCTTTTTATGTAAGTGTGCAGTGTGTAAGTATTGGGGTATTAAGAAAAGACGCTAGTTAGCATTGTGCAACTACGTGTTTTGTAGAGTACACTGTGGTACGTGTTTTTCAGGGTTGATCATATTATATGTTTTAGTATTATATATTTTATTATATGTCTGTATTTATAAAATGAGGACTTTTAACATCATTCTATTGTGTGGGAATCGTACAACGCTAAAGAATAGCATCGCCATATGTACTTATGTGTGAGATTCGCTAAAAAGGCGCTGGACGGCCAGTAGCAAAATGGCGTCTTGTTGCCATTCGCAAAATTACATCATGCAGATTTAATTTTAAAAAGATTCTGTCTCAACCAATTATCCGGCTTCAACACATGGTGGACCTTCCCTGTGATAATCCCTTTCTAGGATCAAGTTCGTTCATTGACTTCTTGTGTTCATGGTTTTGATGTGCCATTGGATCCTGCAGTGGCCCTGTTAATGCTCCTACCCCTGGGATTTCCAGATCTCAGGATAAACTCTTTGTGCACATTTGCAATGAAGCCAAGTCCCTAATAGCCAAATTTTGGAAAAACCATAACTCACCACCGCTATCTGTCCTGGTGGCAAAGATTAATTTCATAGCGTCCATGGAGTATATTATCAGTCTGCAAAATAATGGGGTTGGTAGGTTTCAGACTATATGGTCTCCATGGTTCCAATCTCAATTTCTACCTATTCCTGGTCTCTGCAGACTTTTCCATTTTTCCCCACCCCACCAAATCTTGCCATCCTTTATTCTTTTTTGTTTTTTGTTATTTTTAATAGTATTATCATTATTTTGGTGACATGTAGTTTAATTTTGTTATTTTATTTGTGATGTTTTGTCCATATGATATGGTATTTGACACTGTTGTTGTATATTTGGACTAATTTCCATTTTTTCTATAACCAATATTATATGATTTTTTTGGTTGTTTGATTTACTTCTATAATCAATAAAAAAATTTGAAAAATATATATTTATATATTATTTTGGCCAGCATCCCCTGACGACAGTGACAGCCAGATGTGGCTGACACACACACAATAGAATTTGTTTATTTTTTGAGCAGCAGCCCCTCGACAGACAGCAGCACAGCACCCCTGTGCAGCCACACTGATGACAGTGAGAGCCAGGTGTGGCTGACATGCATACAAAAAAAATTGTTTATTTTTGGGGGCAGCAGCCCCTTGACAGACAGCAGCACAGCACCCCTGCGCAGCTACGCCGATGACACTGACAGCCAGGTGTGGCTGACACACACACAAAAAAATAGTTTATTTATTTTTTGGGCAGCAGCCCCTTGACAGGCAGCTGCACAGCACCCCTGCACAGCTACGCTGATGACAGTGACAGCCAGGTGTGGCTGACACTGTGACATGCACACAAAATGTTTTTTTTTCTTTGGGCAGCAGCCCCTCAACAGACAGCAGCATAGCACCCCTGCATACCTACGCCGATGACAGGTGTGGCTAACATGCCACACAATTTATTTATTTATTTTACACTGGGGTGAACCCCAGAAAAGAGGCAGCAGCCCCTTAATAGACAGCAGCACATCACCCCTGCACTGATGATACATGTGGCTAACACTCATTTTTTTTAGTTTTTTCAAACTGGGGGTGGATAAAGAGCACCCCCTGGACAACACAGCACTACAGCCAGCCCCCATGGACAGGACAAGTACAACAGCCAGCCCCTATGGACAGGACAACAGCCAGCCCCTATGGATAGGACACGACAACAGCCAGCCAGCCCCTCTATAGAAGACAACAGCCAGCCCTTATGGACAACAGTAGCCAGCCCCAATTTACAGCATCAGCGTGCAATTAACAATAACAAAACACAACAGCACAGCTCCCAGCTCCCCCTCTCTTCACTCTCCACAGCCAGAATGAAAAATGGCAGCAAATCATGGGACCTTTGTAGATTTCAAAACCCACGAGAATCTGACAGCAGGATGATAATGTTTTGCCTCATGTTCAGATTCAAGTCAGGTGGGAAAACTCGAGCAGACTCATATCTGCCTCGGATCCCCATAATTCAGGTGGTTCGGTTGTCAGGGAACCGAACCCACTCATTTCTAACATAAATTGACTCTAGAAGATACACTGGCACATTAAAATAATATAGCCCTTTCTTCCTCCCAATAGATAAGAATAGGTAGTGTCAGTTGGTGCTCCTTTTTTGGAAATTAATGATTGGTATGTGGTTAGTGAGAAAGGAAAACATACTTGCAATAAATAAATAAAAACCATACATCCCTTATAGAGGTGGGGATTCCATTTCTTATTCAAAATTTCTTATCCTCGTCTTAGTTTCACTTAGAGATGAGCTGGCTCAGTTCCCTAAGAACCAAACCCACCCAAACTTAGCAGATTCGAGGCAGAGCCGAGTCAGCTCAGGTTTTCCTGCCTGACTCTGATCTCAAAATGAGGCAAAACATCATCTTCCCACTGTCGGATTCTCGTGGGTTATGGATTGTATAAAGGTCCCGTGATCACCACCATTTTTCATTCTGGCTATGGAGAGTGAAGAGGGAGGAAGCTGGGAGCTGTTCTGCTCTTGCATATTTGTGACTTGTTAGGTTGTGCTGGGAGATGTGCTGCACTGCTGTTGTGCATAATATAATTGTGGAGCTGGCTGGATTCTGTCCATAGGGGCTGGTTGTTTTTGTCCAATCCATACCATATAGGGGCTGGCTGTTTTCCTGTCCATAGGGGCTGGATGGCTGTAGTCCACAGGGGATGGCTGGCTGTTGTCCATAGGGGCTGGCTAGCTGATCTCCTGTCCATAGAGCCTGGCTGGCTGTAGTCCATAGGGGCTGGCTGTTCTGCTGTGTTGTCCAGGGGGTGCTTATTCCATCAGGGGTGCTCTTCTTCAACCCCAGTGTAAAAAAAATAAAAACAATTGTTTGTGTGTGCATGTTAGCCTGCCACACCACAGGGAAGCATTTTTTAAAAAAAAATTGTGTGTGCGTGTTAGCCACACCACCAGTCAAAAAATAAAAACAATTTTTTGTGTGTGCGTGTTAGCCTGCCACACCACCAGTGTGAAAGTATAAACATTTTATTTGTGTGTGCGTGTTAGCCACACCACCAGTTAACAAAAACAATTTTTTGTGTGTGCGTGTTAACCTGCCACACCACCAGTGTGAAAATAGAAACATTTTATTTGTGTGTGCGTGTTAGCCACACCACCAGTGTGAATATAAAAACAATTTTTTGTGTGTGTGTGGTTGGTTTTGCGCATTAGCTACAGCTTACAGTAGCTGCGCTATAATTGCATGGTGATAATGCTGTAAGACCACAGTGAGTATGGATGACAGTCACATGACAGGAGAGCAGGATCCACATACCAGTCTTGCAGCTGCCGGCATGATGATGCAAGTCCGTCAACATCATCTATGAAATCTAATGTACCAGGGTTTAAGTAAGGCCAAAAGGTCAGGCAAAAAAATCTACTTTTATCTTGTTAAAGAAAAATAAATCTAAACCCACGTCAGCTTTAGAGAAACAAAATAATTGGCAATATGCCATTCCCTTCACGTAGTGGCAAGGAAAGGATAAGGCCTTGGCCTTTATTATTTATGACTGGGGGTTCTAAGCTGATTTAAGCCCCTCTGCTTGTAGGAGAGGTACAAAAAAATAAAAATTGTTAAGACGAGTAAGACACCAGAACCAACTGTGTGCTCTGAAAATTCACAAATCCCCGAAGGAAAGTCCAAGTGTGTCCGTGGATGTCATGCATGAGCCTGACCTTTCCAATACTGTACTTGAAGAGGATCCTCCTACCACCATTTGTGTGCTCTCTGCAAATGTGGGGATAAGCAGCACAAGTCAACATGCTGACATAGAACTCGATGCTTCTGTGGAATTGCATGAGGATGATGAGGAAGAAATTGATGTAGTTGGCAATAACAACAAGGATGATGAGGATGTTGATGATGATGAGGATGTTGATGGCAAGGATGTTTGTGTAAAAACTATAAATCAGGCAACAGTTGTTTCCCATGGTGTGAAAAATCCCATTGTTGCCATGCCTGGACAAAGGACCAAAAAATCCACATCTCATGTGTGGAATCATTTCTACCCAAATCTGGACAACCTTTGCTAAACCATTTGTAACCATTGCCATGTAACAGTGAGTAGTGGTAAGAACCTTAACCATCTTGGAACCTCCACCACCAACACCTGCATCATCATCAACATCCTCATTTTGTGATCAGAAGTAGTCCTGCATCCAATATCATAAGGACTTACTCCTCTCCTATCCATTGTTCCTTAGAAGGATCCTTGAGTGTTACGTCTGCTGCTGCTGTTGCTATGGGTGGATCTTCATCCCAGATGCGACCGGGAAGAAGACTACTTTTAGAAGTTCAAGTTCAACCAAACATTTGACTGTCACACAATCCTTTGCATTGGTGAACAAGTATGACAGCAAACACCCAGTTGCACAGCCGATTACTGATGCCATAATAGCTATGCTGGTAGTAGATGTGCGTCCAGTAACCCCCATTAATGCAGTGGGTTTTAGACAGTTAATGGAGGTCCTGTGTCCCTGCTATCATATCCCATCTAGATTGCACTTCTCTAGAAATGAAATTCCCAATCTGTACAAAGACATAAAAAAAAACCTTTTTGATGTCTTCCGAAATGCCATTGTGCCCACTGTCCACAGATATGTGGACAAGTGGGACTGGGCAAACTAAAGATTACATGACTGTGACAGCCCACTGGGTAGGTGTATTGCCTCCAGCAGTGCAAACAGCAAAAGCAGCAGCATCTAACAAATGCCAGCTCATTCAGAGGCATGCTACTTTGTGTATCACCGGTTTCACTAAGAGGCATACTGCTGAGAACATCTTAGAAAAACTCAGGGAAATCATTGCAAAATGGCTTATCCCATTTGGAATCTCCTAAGGATTTGTGATCTCTGACAATGTCAGCAATATTGTGCGAGCATTACATGTGGGCAAATTCGATCACATCCCATGTTTTACTCATACAATGAATTTTGTGATGCAACATTTTGTAAAAAATTACAGGGGTGTGCAGGAGATACTCTTGGTAGCCCAAAAGATTTATGGACATTTTTGATATTCAGCAACTGTGTGTGAATGATTGCAGCACCAGCAAGAACTGTTGAATTTGCCCTGCCATCAGCTGAAGTGAGAGGTAGTAACTAGGTGGAATTCTGCCCTTTATATGCTTCAGTGGATGGAGGCGCAGAAAAAGGCCATCCCAGGCTACAGTGCAGCCTATGACAAAGGGAGAGGAGCGAGAATGCACCTTAGTAATGTGCAGTGGAGAATAATTTCTGCGTTGTGCAGGGTTCTCAAACCTGTGAACTTGCCACATGAGAAGTTAGTTCAGACACTGTCAGCCTGATTCAAGTCATAACCCTAATCAGACTTTTGCAAAAGCAGCTGGAGAAAGTGAAGGAATAATTTCGCTAAGTATGTCAGACTTGTAGATCAAGCCCTACAATCGCTTCGACAGGATCCGAGGGTGATAAATCTCTTGAAATCAGATAACTATATCTTGGTGACCATACTTGATCCTAGGTTTAAGTCATACCTTGTGTCTTTCTTTCCGATGGACATAAATCTGAAAAGATGCAAAGAGCTGATGGTGAAAAAATTGTCAGCTCAAGCAGAATGAGACGAGGCAGCATCTCCTCCTTCATTTTCTATAGCTGGCAGGAAAAAACTACATTTTCCTAAGAGACCCACTGCTGCTGGTGTTTGCAGATCAGTCAGCAAAATCTCATGACATCTGGTTGGGTCTGAAAGAACTGCCTACAATGAGTGACATGTCTACCGTGATTTTGTCTGATATGGTCACCATTCAGAGAGCAATGGATGATTATTTTAGAGATAGCATCCAAATAGGCATGTCACTCAGTCCCTTTCTCTACTGGCAGGAAAAGAGGCAATTTGTAGTCCCTTACACAAAATGGCTTTGTTGTACTTAAGTTGTCCACCCTCCAGTGTGTACTCTGAAAGAGTTTTCAGCGCAGCTGAGAACCTTGTCAGTGATTGTCATAAGAGGTTTCTTCACCAAAATGTGGAAAACATGATGTTCATCAAAATGAATTACAAATTCCTTGAGGAAGACCTTTACCAGCATTTAAGTCCAAAAATACAGAAGCATCTGTAATGGTGGATTCCAGTGGGAACAAATTAGTATTGTGTGAAGAAGAGGAGTATGCACACACTGATGAGGATGATGATGATTATGATGATGATGACATTTAATGTATTGTAAAGCCAGTTTGTGTATGGGATCATTGTCACCAATGTCCACCGTGCATTGTCAGCTTGTTTTGTAAGGGGGTCAAAACAAACCAATCATTTCAGCCACAAGTGGCAGTCCCTGTCGCTGAAGTTATTGGTTTGTTAAACTGTGAATGTACTTTTTCATATATACAACATAAGGGTGGGTTGGAGGGCCCAAGGACAATTCCATCTTGCACCTCTTTCCTTTCCATTATGTGCTGTTTGGGGCATTGCTGCCTGAGATTTTTAATGTTATGGTTTATGAATGTCCAGAAATTGTAATGGCCACAGACAGCATCTCCTGCATGCCTATGATGTTTTAAAAAATAGATTTCTGAACCAATTGCTGCTTGTTGTGTCTACCCAACGGTGCAAGTTGCACAGCAGTGACATTCATCCAAGGGTTCTCAGCCCTCAAGGCTGCTACACAGCTCAAAGGCCGCATCCTGCTTCACGGCCCAAAGGCCACCTGTCATCACTCCTCACTAGCCCTCAAGGCAGTAACGACAGCAACTTGCCAGGAGTTCCAGCCCTCAAGGCTGCTGCAGGACAGATTCCTTCCTAATCATAGCTCTGTATTCCACTAATTCTCAGCCCGGAGGCTGCATCAACAATTAACTATCAACAATCAATTCTTCAGCCAGTACCTGCACCAATTATTAATTATCAACTCTTCTTATTCAGCCAGTGGCTGCACCAATTATCAAGTATCAACTCTTCCTACTTCAGCCAGTGTCTGCACCAATTATCAATTCTTCAGCCAGTGGCTGCACCAATTATCAAGTATCAACTCTTCTTACTTCAGCTAGTAGCTGCACCAACTATTAATTCTTCAGCAAGTGGCTGCATCAATTATTAAGTATCAACTTTTCTTTCTTCAGCCAGTGTCTGCGCCAACTATCAATTCTTCAGCCAGTAGCTGCACCAAGTATCAAGTATAAACTCTTTTTTCTTCAGCCAGTGGCTGCACCAATTATCAAGTATCAACTCTTCCTACTTCAGCCAGTGTCTGCACCAATTATCAATTCTTCAGCCAGTGGCTGCACCAATTATCAAGTATCAACTCTTCTTACTTCAGCTAGTAGCTGCACCAACTATTAATTCTTCAGCAAGTGGCTGCATCAATTATTAAGTATCAACTTTTCTTTCTTCAGCCAGTGTCTGCGCCAACTATCAATTCTTCAGCCAGTAGCTGCACCAAGTATCAAGTATCAACTCTTTTTTCTTCAGCCAGTGGCTGCACCAATTATCAAGTATCAACTCTTCTTACCTCAGCCTGGGACACTTCCTTGTGAATTATGCTTTAACATATGTATTTCAAGTGCTGAATGTCAGAGGACTTCCTGACAACTATTTTCAGCCATCTATTGGTAATGTTGTATTGATGCTAATTGCCAAAAGGTCAAAATGGGCGTTTTAAGGGTTTGAATAATTAACAAAGCAGCATCATCGACCACGTCAGTTGGGTGTCTTTTAGCCAGAACTGCTCGTATGATTGCGGTAGGAAAATGCAACCACATGAATAGCGAACAGTTAATTCGCCTTTCGATGTAATTGATTAATCTAATAAATAGCGGAGATGACGTATGATGCAAGAGGCCAGGGGGCATTTTTTACAAAAAAACGTCCACATGTTTTGTTCGCTCATTCAGACATAGAGGCATCAACAGACCGCAAAGAGCGAACGGTCAATTTAAATAGCCAGCCCCTTTTTCTGGACGAGGGAGCACAAATAGCGTCCGGCTCTGAATCAGGCCCTGAGTGCATTGCTTTTTATATTGTAGGCTTGATAGGATGGGATTTAATGTGAGGTCTACAACACCTGTTAAGATTTTGCACAATATCACTATTATAGAAATCATTGTCTTTTCATTTTTTATATATGATATTTGGGGGTCAGGTGTGCTCTTTCTATAAGGGGGGCTGTTGTAGGGGGTGAGTGTGGTGATTGTGTTGGTGTACCTTGTGAACAATGAACATATGACAGACAACAATGCAGGTCCAAATGGTTGTTCAAGCAGGCACAATGCTGCTCCCTTATGGTCCTGAAGGGAAGGGAAGTGGGGTGAGTCATAAGTAGACTGGCTGAGGGTGGAAAGGTAAGTGGACCCTTTAAGGGGGCTCCTTGCCATGTGGTTCTTCACCAGCACATCTTCCCTGCTGGACCTTTGGTCTACAGTCTTGTGAGCCTTCTGAAAGTGTGCAGATGCCATAAAATTCAGTGTATTGTTTGTTGAAAGTCCTTTTGTAGGCAGTGCTCCACACGGTGGTATTAACAGTTAATTAAATACTTACCTACTGGTAGGTTTTTGGTGTGGATGGTGTGGCCGAGATGCTTATAGGTGTGTAGTGTGTACTTTTCTTCCTGGCGTACTCTGCTGGTTCGGTAGTTGGAATGCAATTGATGCAGGACACTTCTCATTGGAAGGGAGTGGACTTCCCCAGTATGTCGATGTGTCCACAAACCCTCAGGGGGTCTTGGGGTGTCTTTCTGCTGTAGTTGTACACACGGTATGTGTGGGGTCTATAACCCCTGAGCCTGATGTGTGCCATCCACTGGTAAGCTGACAGCTGGGCTGGGTTTGTGGGTAACCCTCTTCTCAGAGAAAACCTGCGTGTCATGCTCCGGGCATGAATGGCGGTTTTCATGATGTATTTTTTACATCAGTTACTAAGTAGTCATAGATTATTTGTTTTCTGACATGTCACTAAGTGAATTCTATAGTAGTATTTTTTAGAGATATGCACCGACCCCCATGTTTTGGTTTTTGATTTGGTTTTTGATCTGGATCTCCCCTGATTATGGATCTGGATTGGTTTTGCCAAAACCTGACCTTCGTGTTTTGTTTTTCAGTTTTGGTGTTGGATCTGGATTTTTTCTTAAAAAATCATAAAAACAGCTAAAATCACATAAAATGGGCCTGTTTTTGTTCCTACTGTATTAACCTCAATAAACATTTAGTTCCATTTGTTTTCAGTCAACATTGACCACCTCACAGCTAACTAAATTGTTTTCATCCGATTTAGGCCCAAAGTTTGCACCAAGCTAGCTGGCTGACTAAGCTATGTGGCAGCAGTGGGCGGCACAAAAATGTGGCAGTTCAACTTTCAATATGGCACATCAGGAAACAAATGTTTTTTTTTATTATTTAGTAAAGGCCTGAGGGAGTTGTAGTATGTATGTAGTTAAAACCAGTGACAGGAACAGTTTATTGGTAGTAAATTTAATTACATTTTTTGATTCCAAAGTAAATTTATGAGGGAGGAGGGGAGGCATTTACAAAAAAATATTTTACTCATTCACATCAGTCCTTGCCCCAGAAGAATCCTTGAGTTCTATAGCTGCTGTTGGAAGTGGATTTTCTCATCCCAGAAGGGGACAAGGAAGACTTCTAGTAGTGTTTTCCAAAACAATTGATTGTTAAATAATCCTTTGCATGAAGGAACAGGGACAGGGACATTAAAAAAAACATAGTTAGCTAGTGGCCTCCAAATTGCCACTTATACCACTTTCAGACAGAAAATGGCAAAAAAAAACAGCTTTTTTACTCGGCATTTAGCATGCTAGCTTTTTTGCCATTTTTTGCATGATATCCCCTTTCACACAGGAAAATTAAAATCCCAGGTAATACCCCTTTCAGACATCTCGAGACTCCCAGGAATTTGCCCTGCCTCAGCCAAATTCCCGGGTAGCCGTGTCTGTATGAAAGGTACCTACCCGGAACCATGTTCCCGGGTAGCCACCCCTTCAATCGACCAGGGTTTTTCCAGGGAAATTACCCTGCTTCTGTCTGAATGGTGCTACCCGAGAATTTACTACTCCCAGGCAGCACCAAGCAGCTTTTACATGGACTTGATAGCGCAGAGCGTCCTATAGGATGCTGCTGCTTTGCGTTGGCAGTGCAGAGCATTCTATAGGACGCTCAGTGCTGCTGCTCACCACCCCCAGTGCTGGCCAGCTGTGTACAGAGAACCCCAGCCGGAGGGTGGGGACACCTGCCAGTGGGTCTCTGCCACAGCGGGCCACTTGCCACACACCGGTCGCTGTGTCAGTGACACAGGACTCAAGCTGGATGCCGGGGACACCCGTACTGGAGACTGCCAACTGGTCCCAGCCATAGCGGGCCACCCGCACTCCCGCTGTACCACCAGGGAATTAAAAGAATTTTTTTTTTTAATTATAATAATTAAAAAAAAAATCTGCATTATGATTGGCTGCTTACGGCAGCTAAATGATGACATCATCATCATTAGCCAGAGAGGGGATAGGCTAGGAGGAGCAGATGGCAGAGAAGAGGCAGGTAAGCACAAAAACCCTGCTCTTGTCTGAAAGGTGTCTACCTGGGAATTCCCTGGGTAGACACTGTAGTGTGAAAGGAGGGTCTCGACCAAATACCCGGGAATTTGCACAGGAAAAATTCCCGGGTCTGAGCAGGAAATTCCCAGGGTTGTATATCTGAAAGGGGTATAATTCATTTTTACCCTGGATTTTTCCCTATGTGAAAGGGTCAACCCAGGACTTAATTCCCAGGTCTACACCCCTACCAAAAACCAAGGTCAGATACCCAGGTATTTAGTCCCGGGATGACCCTTTCACACAGGGAAAAATCCTGGGTTGTTTAGCAAATTACTGGGTAACAGTGAATTACCCAGGATTTTCATTTTCAGTGTGAAAGGGGTGTCAACCTGCACAGAAATGTGGACAAGTGCAAGATTTAAGATTAAGCTGGGGTAAATTTAATTTACTAAAGTGAGAGTTTTTACAAGTGAGTATTAGAAGTGATGTCGCCCATAGCAACCAATCAGATTCTACTTAACATTTGAAGGTTTGGAAGGGTAGCGCTGCACAGTGAGGTGGGGTGGCTGTCTCTGGTAATCTATTCTGTTGTGGAGTGGGGTGTGATGCTGGTGTGAATAAATACTGGACAGTGAATACAGTGTGAACAGGTGTTCATTGCAGTGTACAAATAAGAGACACAGTACTCAGAACCATATGAAGCTCGCTACAGCCCAAGTGGAAAAGTTCCTAACTGTTGTTGAGGGGGGGTTGAATAGTTCCAAGGTGGAAGTAGCCTAGCCTAGTGTTATCAATGTGATCCACACGTGGGAAAACTGTATGATTGGTATCATGTATAAATTTCACTATACATGCTATGAAGGACCTTATCCCCTCATGGGTGTATAATTATTAGGTACCTGTATCTATCCGGAAGCATAATCATTTCCCACTATTATAGAGGGAGTAAATCATTCCTCTAATATCATTATAGCCGACGCTGCCTAAACTGTATTATAGATTACAGTGTGTGAGGATTGTCATTCCACTGTTCCAAATGATGATAAAGGAGAATAATTATCCTATTTGTGTTTGTTAATAGGTTCTCACCATATTTTTATACAGTGTTCATGAATACTCCACTCTTTCTAGTGTATTTCCACATATAACCAATGGGATTGTCTATGCACAAATGTGTTTTTTTTAATTTCTAATATTGACCCTTTACATAGCACTATAGCACATTTATAGTGTGATTCCTCTCTTTATTTGTCATTCTTACAGTGACAAACTTTTATGCTTATATCCTGAATATTCCAACACATTCTGGACCTCATTCAGAGTCAGTCGAAGCGGCCGCACGGTCATACAGGAAAAGGGGCTGGATATGCAAATGATTCTCTCGCAAGTTGCGTCCCTAAGTTCGGTTCGGTAGCTGGCCGACCAAGGGGAGGAAGCGGCCGGAATAAAAAAAAAATACGCCCCCTTCTCGTACACATTGCACGTCATCTCCGGGCATATAAGGATTAATCGAGACCATCGGTTACCATCGGAACTGGTCGTAGAGCTTAAGGATGACCATACTCTCTCTTAAGCTCTACGATCATGTCAGTGTAAAAACCTCCCATGTCACATGTGCAATGACGCTACTTTGTTAATTATGCACTCCCATAAACCGTATGCACTCCCATAAAACGCAGTTCGCATAATGAGGCACGCCTGTGTTCGGATCTCCACTTCCCCGTTTTCAAGCACCTTCCCCTGTTACCACCCACAAACGCCTCAATCTGTCACTCAAACTACCGACCTGGCTGTGTTCAAGGAGAGAAAAATTTCTGATCGTAGTGGCTTGTTTGCGCACGCGCATTGTGAACTTTACGCATTCGCAGTATAGCGAACATCGGTGGCGTACGACCGAGCGGCCGCTTCGACCGAATCTGAATGAGGTCCTCAGTGTTTTATAGCTTCTAATATGGATATATGTCTCCCACAGTGTTTTATAACCTTATTTCATATATCTTGTATCCTACATTCTTCCATCTATCCATGTGCAAGTGTTGCTGGGAAATAGTTTATGTAGATAGTGAATATATTTCATTCCCACTGTTCTGCTGTATCCACAAATCTCTCTGTGCTTAAATATATGTCCGGGGGGGTCCCTCCGTGATACAGCACTGCACCAAATTAATGTGTCAGCAGTAATCTGGGCGCTTAATTACATTGGTATATTTTATCACCATTTGTTTTATACCTCTGTTTCCAACAAATTTCACAGTAACAGTCTCTTGCTATTTATATTATAGTACACATATCTCTATATGTTAGCAACAGTCTCCTGCTAGTCGAGCTGCAACATATACATTTATATCTTCATTAAATAAGCATTCCTGATCTTGCAGCGCTCACTAGCAGAGTATCATAATAGGACATAGTAGTGTATGGAGCGCCGCTAACGACGCAGTGTTTTGCTAGATAGCTTTGTCAAGGTAAGCCGAGCCACTTACCGGAAGTGTCTTAAATACCCTTACAGGTTTCTCATAGCCAATCCAGGGCTCCTTGGGATGTATTCCTCCAATCCAGTGGCTCCATACCTCCTAGTACCTCCCCTCCTCTTTAAGATTGACAGACTCCCTCCATTTCAGTGAATATTAATGAATACTATCCACGTCCTTCAGTCTTAAATAATCAAGCTCTGATTACTCATTTCCCACCCCCACTTTTCTGAGTGAGAGAAAGTGATTTATGTGGGGTTAATGATATTGATGTATATAGGCATATGTGGTATCTAGTGCAACAGGAAACCCAATTTGAAGCTGTACTGTTCCTCTATGTGAGCTTGTCTCACCCTTTATCCAGTTAGCACAGACAATTATCCTATATATACATGGATATTAGAGATTTATTGATATGAAATAATAATACATTTGGAGGTCGAGCCGATACCTATTTAAATATCAATCTGAATTATGTCCAATCCTGTGGAAATGAATACTGAAACATTTAGTCTGAGTCAAGAACTAAGTGACAGACAAACTAGATTGAAGAATTGCGGAGATACCCTTCTTACTGTAGATCCTAAAAATTTGGACAATATCCAGGGAGATTGGACAAATTACCTTTTTCAGGTAAAACAGATATTAATTAAACAGACCAAGACTGTATGGAATAAAGCTACCTTTGAAAATTACATAAAGCAAAAGATAATGCCTAGAGGCTTGAGACCACATATCTTTCCATCATTCGAATTAGTGAATGACACACTTAGAGAAGAATGGGAGAAGGTCCTAACTGCATGTTCTCTTAATCTAATCAACATATTAATTAGACATGATGAAATCCTACTTGAGAGATACTCAAAAGAAATTGCCCACTTGGGAGATAAACTCAAACCCTTTGAGAGTATAGACAGGAAATAGGGACAGATACAGGAAATAGGGAGAGATGATCATCTCAGGATCATAAAACTAACTGATAAGATACTAACAGTGCCACAGATAGAGGTCCTTAATAAAGGACTTTATTTCTCTCCTATACAGACATGTGATAGGTTTGAATTAGAAAAAGATTTAAAACTTTTTGTTAGAAAACTGCTCCTCAAGAAATTCTTTCTTACTAAGGAACAGAGGGGTGACACTCTAGAACTTGGTCCGAATATGATGAGTCTCTCTAGAGAGGACTGTGAAGCAATCTCAATTTTGGAGGAATTAAGGGACTTATCTATACGAGAACCTCAAGAGCTGTCTCAGGTTCCTATTCCTGAACAACTGTCTGATACCCCTCATGTTTAACTGAAAAAGAAGTCTATATTCTGTCCGGACTTTTCAATATGCCCACAGATTAAGGTTTATATGGACTTGGTCAGCAAAGATCTAAATAATCTTGAGACTATCAAAAAGACCAAAGAATCTGAATCCAATCTGTCGAAAGATGAGAGGGAAGCTTTAAGGGAAATAAAATGATGGGATGATACAATAATTAAGCCATCGGATAAGGGCGGGAACATTGCACTTTGGCCCCGTGACCAATATATAAAGGAACTCAATAGGCAATTGGGTGATACCTCATGCTACAAGAAATTAACATTTAACCCGACCTAGAACTTTCTGGATTTATATAATGAGATGATATGGGTAGCTAGGAGAAATGGGGTGATTTCCAAGAAGGATTTTGAATATCTAGAGAAAGACAATCCAAAAATACCTACACTCTATATGCTCCCCAAGATTCATAAAAATGAGACTAACCCCCCTGGAAGGCCCATCGTCTCAGGGATGGGAAGCAGAAAATGTGAGTAGATTCTTGGATTCACACCTAAGAGAACATGTTTTGGCTCTACCATCATACATCAGGGATACACCTGATGTATTGAGCAAAATACAGGATGTGACACTGAACAAACATACATGGCTCATAACATGACCTATATAGTCTTTATTCAAGCATTGGATGAAAAAAGGTTTGTGTATACACACAATGTCAAAAGGAAAACAGAACTGTATCTATTCGATTTATTCTCAGAGACAAAAACCCAACTTCAATATGAATTCTATAAAAGTCTTTTCCACAGCAAATGTCTATTTCCAAATAAAACTTCACCATAAGTTCATAATAACATCCAAAAAGACGATAATAGTTTCATATAAAACAAAACTTTAATGCATGAACTTCACATATAAAAAGTCAGAAAAAATATGCTTTCTTCTTCCACAATAAAAAATCACAATGTCTTTCATAATAAAAAAGAGCACACTTTCTATATTTTTTTCCCACGATATATGCATGTATACATGTATTCAGTATTGGCTTACCGGACCTGCAGGAATCTCACGCACATGGCGCAACGACTGCTTCTATCCCGAGGGTGTATAAGAATAAAGGAAACCCTATAAATCCTGTGAAAAGACAATCCAGGATAATAGTTCCTACAACGGTGAATGTATGCCGAGCTCGGCTCTCCCCCGAGTCCATCACCGTTCTCTTAGATATCTCCTCATGGGACCACATGACTCTCACTCACAGCTATATGCGGCTCTCACCCGCAGATGTTAGTCTATGTGTACCAATGTAGTGCTGCTCCTGGATATGCCGGCAGACAGCTCTCACCTGTCCACTTCTGCCCCTCTGCCAAACATGCAAGATGATATACATGGAATATATATAAACGATGTGGGCTCTTATATCAGGTCAACTGCCAACGCATTTCTACCCTCCATGGGTCTTTTTCAAGGCCCTGAAAGGGAGTTCACATTTTCTGTTGGTGTTAAAAAGCTTACCCAAAGGGGAATTTCTCCGTATGAAGAGAAATTGTTCTGAAAAACATACTTTTCTGGAAAGGTCGGAAGAATTGACTAAAAGATTAAAATGTCGGGGAAACAAAATAGAATGATTAAACGGGGGTACAAAGAAACTCACCAATATACAAGAGAACAACTGCTGACACCTAAAAAGATAAAGGGCCAGGATGAGGCTGTCAGATTCATAGGGACTTTCTGTAGAGAATGGAGATACATTCAGAATGTTCTACAAAAACATCTCGATGTACTGAATGCGGATAATGATCTGGCCAAGATTATTGGAGGGAGAATACCAGTGAGCTGGAGAAGATCTAAGAATTTAAAAGATATTCTAACTAGAAACCACTTAGAAACACCGGCCAGACAATTATATTTTAAGAAAGAATCCCGTAAATGCGGAACATGCAAAGCATGTCCAACTATGATACCAATGGAATCATACTGTGACAGGTTTAATAAAAAATGGAACAGTAAGGATTATATCACTTGCAATACTGCAGCAGTGATATATAATTTACAATGCCTATGCCACAAAAGTTATATTGGGAAGACCAAAAGACCTTCAAAAAGAGGATATTTGAACATCTAAACAGTATCAGAAATGCAGAAAGAGATCGTGGAATGTTCAAACCTCTGACTCAAATAGCGAGACATTTCCTAAAATATCATGGGGGGAACCCGAATGGACTACAAGCATATGGGATGAGGAGGTGATGTGGATAAGGAATTATTGAGACAAGAAACTTGAATAATTTTTCTTATGAATACATTAACACCATTAGGCTTGAATGAAGAGAACAGTTATGTACCCTTATTAGGGGAGCAACATGTAAAAGGATATCTGAATCTCACTAGGTATGGAACTATTTTTCAGATATTAGTGGGAACAATAAAGGAATCAACCAATTGTGAGGATTGATCTATAGAATCAAAATCTGTAATTACCTCATGAAAATGAAATGATAAATGGGACTACATTTCTGGATTCAAGAGTATAATCACCCGTCACTAGTTATATGAGGAACTTAAGTTTTATGATTTATGATTTTCCTCTCTTATTCACTTTAAACATAATGCACTTTTTGTACAATATTTTTTTGATGTGGAGCACTTGATTATTTTCATACACTCTATTTATTTATTATTAATTTGAAGACATGCACACCCTTGAGTTTTAGAGATGAGCACGTTTATGAAGGATTTAATTTGACAGTTGAACTACATTATAAGATTAAATTTATTGATTGCCAGATATACAGTCAGGTGCATAAATATTGAGACATTGACAGAATTTTCATATTTTGGCTTCTATTCACCACCACAATGGCTTTGAAATGAAACAAACAAGATGTGCTTTAACTGCAGACTTTCAGATTTAATTTGAGGGTGATTACATCCAAATCAGGTGAACGGTGTAGGAATTACAACGGTTTCTATATGTGCCTCCCACTTTTTAAGGGGCCAAAAGTAATGGGACAAACTAAACAATCCTCAATCTAACTTTCACTTTTTAATACTTTGTTGCAAATCCTTTGCAGGCAATTACAGCCTGAAGTCTTGAATGCATAGACATCACCAGACGCTGGGTTTCATCCCTGGTGATGCTCTGCCAGGCCTCTACTGCAAATGTCTTCAGTTCCTGCTTGTTCTTGGGGAATTTTCCCTTCAGTTTTGTCTTCATCAAGTGAAATGCATGCTCAATCGGATTCAGGTCAGGGGATTGACATGGCCATTGCATAACATTCCACTTTTTAGCCTTAAAAAACTCTTTGGTTACTTTTGCAGTATGCTTCGGGTCATTGTCCATCTGCACCATGAAGCGCCGTCCAATGAGTTCTGAAGCATTTGACTGAATATGAGCATATACTATTGCCCGAAACACTTCAGAATTTATTCTGCTGCTTTTGTCAGCAGTCACATCATCAATAAATACAAGGAAACCATTTCCATTGGCAGCCATACATGCCCTCGCCATGACACTACCACCACCATGCTTCACTGATGAGGTGGTATGTTTTGGATCATGAACAGATCCTTTCCTTCTCCATACTCTTCTCTTCCCATCACTCTGGTACAAGTTGATCTTTGTCTCATCTGTCCATAGGATGTTGTTCCAGAACTGTAATGTCTTTTTAAGATGTTGTTTGGCAAACTCTAATCTGTTCTTCCTGTTTTTGAGGCTCACCAATGGTTTAAATTTTGTGGTGAACCCTCTATATTCACACTTGTGAAGTCTTCTCTTGATTGTTGACTTTGACACATATACACCTATCTCCTGGAGAGTGTTCTTGATTTGGCCAACTGTTGTGAAGGGGTTTTTCTGCACCAGGGAAATAATTCTTCTGTCATCCACCACAGTTGTTTTCAGTGGTCTTCCAGGTCTTTTGGTCTTTTTAAGAATGTTCCAAACAGTTGATTTGGCCACACCTAATGTTTGTTCTATCTCTCTGATGGGTTTGTTTTTATTTTTCAGCCTAATGATGGCTTGCTTCACTGATATTGACAGCTCTTGGGATCTCATATTGAGAGTCAGCAGCAACTGATTCCAAATGCAAATGTCACACCTAGAATCATCTCCCGACCTTTTACCTGCTTAATTGATAATGAAATAACGAAGGAATAGCCCACACCTGTCCATGAAATAGCTTTTGAGTTGATAGTCCCATTACTTTTGGCCCCTTAAGAAGTCGGAGGCACATATAGAAACAGTTGTAATTCCTACACCGTTCACCTGATTTGGATGTAATTACCCTCAAATTATATCTGAAAGTCTGCAGTTAAAGCACATCTTGTTTGTTTCACTTCAAAGCCATTGTGGTGGTGAATAGAGGCCAAAATCAGAAAATTCTGTCAATGTCCCAATATTTATGCACCTGACTGTATATATATATATATATATATATATATATATATATATATATGTGGATATATATGTATATATATATATATATATATATATATGTATTATGTCAAAACACATATATACAGTATGAGCACTAGTAATAAAATTTATATATGATAACACATTAATATTAATTTATAATTTTTCATTTACAATTTGAGTTATTAATATATATTTTTCGATCTATAGTAATAATATTGAATTTTTATGTTAACAGGTTTGAACACTAATGGTATATTAAATGGATATATTGGGATGAGGACTATTATAATATGTGTAATATTAGTGAGGTGATAGATTGAGCTGACTAATATTAACTTTAATACAACAATGTAAGTGATATTCATTATATAATGTAGGAAATAATTTGGAAACTCCCAGATTTAATTAGCATAAACTTTATTACAATAAGAATAGATTTGCAACAAATCCCCTTAAGAGAACAGGTGGAATCTATGTGTCTGCAATCATCCTATTAACCTGAATAGACTCTATAATCAGAGAGCTTAATATGTGTTATAAAACCAAGCCTTTCCCTCCATGCTTAACAATAAAGATATCTACTACTGATATATTAACAGGAGTTGGAGGTACCCTTTGTTATGATTTATATGGAGATAACTTTCTAAATACAACCATAACACGATTTGTGAGTGTAGGAATCAAGTAATCAGGGCTTGATTATTTAAGAATGAAGGACATGGATAGGATTTATTAATATTCACTGAAATGGAGAGAGTCTGTCAATCGTAAAGAGGAGGGGAGGTACCAGGAGGTATGGAGCCACTGCATTGGAGGAATACAAACCAAGGAGCCCTGTATTGGCTATGAGAAACCTGTAAGGGTATTTAAGACACTTCTGGTAAGTGGCTCGGCATACCTTGACAAAGCTACCTAGCGAAACGCCACATCGGTTAGCGGTGCTCCATACACTACTATGTCCTATTATGATACTCTGCTAGTGAGTGCTGCAAGATCAGGAATGCTTATTTAATGAAGATATAAATGTATATGTTGCAGTGCGACTAGCAGGGGACTTTTGCTAACATATAGAAACATGTGTACTATAATATAAATAGCAAGAGACTGTTGCTGTGAAATTTGTTGGAAACAGAGGTATAAAACAAATGGTGATAAAATATACCAATGTAATTAAGCGCCCAGATTGCTGCTGACACATTAACTTGTTGCAGTATCATGGAGGGACCCCCCCCCCCCCCCCCCCCCCGGACATGCATTTAAGCACAGAGAGATTTGTGGATACAGCAGGACAGTGGGAATGAAAGATATTTACTATCTACATAAACCATTTCCTAGCAACACTTGCACGTGGATAGATGGGTGAATGTATGATACAAGATATATGAAATAAGGTTATAAAACCAGTGGGAGACATATATCCATATTAGAAGCTATAAGACACTGAATGTGGTGGAATATTCAGGATATAAGCATAAAAGTTTGTCACTGTAATAGTGACAAATAAAGAGAGGAATCACACTATAAATTTGCTGAGACAGTAAAAGGTCAATATTAGAAATAAAAAAAAACACATTTGTGCATAGATAATCCCATTGGTTATATGCGGAAATACACTAGAAAGAGTGGAGTATTCATGAACACTGTATACAAATATGGTGAGAACCTATTAACAAACAAAAATTGGAGAATTATTCTCCATTGTCATAATTTGGAACAGTGGAATGACGCTCACACGCTGTAACTTATAATACAGTTTACGCAGTGTCGGCTATAATGATATTAGAGGAAGGAATTACTCCCTCTATAATAGTGGGAAATGATTAAGCTTCCGTCTAGATATAGGTACCTAATAATTATACACCCATAAAGGGGATAAGTTCCTTCATATCACGTATAGTGAAATTTATACATGATACCAATCATACAGTTTTCCCACGTGTGGATCACATTAATAAGGTGATAAGGTTTCTACCTATCCAAGTTTATATATGTTAACCAGTCATTTGATACTAACATCAGGACACGTAGTGGATTAGGAGCATACGCTTTTTATTAACACATTCATTCATATTACACACACTATTTACTTTTAAATATTTTGCTTTTTAGTCTTTATATATTAAACCATTAAAAGTTATATTTATGTCTTATTTTTGCATAGTGCACTGCAATGGACATTTCTTTCTTACTTCTATCAGTTTGTGATATTACATACTGTCCGCGGTAGCACCCCCACTTTTCCGAGAGAGAGAAAGTGATTTATGTGGGGTTAATGATACTGATGTATACAGGCATATGTGGTATCTAGTGCAACATGAAACCAAATTTGAAGCTGTATTGTGCTGTGGTGCCCATGTGGTCTTGGCTTCTCAAAGTAGGAACACGAGTGTGGGTGTTTTACCGGTGGTTCGTCTCACTCGTATTGGTGCGCGGCGTCACCTTGCCGGTGGTGTGGACAGGGTGGTGGTCACCATAGCAAGTATCTTTCGATGTCTTGGGGGTGGGTCAGGACCCTTCTTGGGGGCAATAGTGAGGCTCTCTTAGCCAATGTAGACATCCATGCATCCGCATGTTCCTCACTGTGTGCTGGTGACAGGCTGGGAACATGATGTTCAGTGTTCCTATTAGCCCTAACTTCCAGCTCCAGGGGCCGGCAGGTTTGACTTTCCAGTATTAGCTCTGGTTTCACCTGGAGATTGGTGTGCGGAGTAGACAGGTAGTGTTGATGTGTGTTGCTTGGTCCTGGTAGGTCTAACGTGTTTCATCACAGCGTGCCTTTGTCAAAGATTTCCAGGCATGGGTGTGTACTGTAAAAATCATTCTGTATGTGTTCAGCTATCCTAGTTTTAAAGGGCCTAATGGTTCTGCCTATGTACTGCAGATGGCAACGACATGAGATTATGTATATGACTCCTTTTGTATGACAGGTTAGTTCTTGTTTGATTGTGTGTGTGTCCTGTTGTGTTTGATATGACTTCTGTGGTGAGTGTCTTCCCTATGTTGCCTGTTGTTTGCAGCCAATGCAACAGTGATGGAATCCATGTTTTTTGGTTGTTTCATTCAATGTTGTCTGTACAAGAGTGGTTGGTGGTATGTGACTGTGTACCAGTGCGGTCTTGATGTTGGGTGCCTTTCTATATACCACTTTGGGCTTCATGGGAAGAATTGAGGCTAGTGTTTCACCTTGCATTTGGATGTCCCAGTGCTTAATGTTGGTGCAGTTCCTCATGAGTCTGGTGAATAGCAAGCTGATTACCTCCACTACCTCAGTCAATCACAGCACGAACCATTAGGGTGTCACACCTCCACCATCCAATGACGGCAAATCAGGAAGTAATTCAGCTGATCAGAGTTTATCATCAACACACACACACCCTGGTTACTATAGTAACCTGATTACCTCCATTACCTCAGCCAATTACAGTACAAGCCATTAGGGCATCCCACCTCCACTATCCAATGACGGAAAATCAGGAAGAGATTTAAACAGTACAAACCCACATCTGGAAATCTTTGACAAAGGCACGTTCTGCTGAAATGAAATAGACCTTCCAGGAGCAAGCTACACACAGCTACCCACCTACTCTATATATCCACCTACCTACACAGCTACCCACCTACTCTACAGCTATCACACATCAACGCTACCCACCTACTCTGCACACCAATCTCCAGCTGATATCAGAGCCAACACTGTGAAAGCCAAACCCGCCTGCCCCTGGAGTTGGAAGTTTGGGTTAAGAGGAATGCTGCACATTACATTCCCAGCCTGTCACCAGCACACAGTGAGGAACACACGGATGCATGGGTGTCTACATCAGCTAAGGAAGCCATAGGATTGCCCCCTAAGAAGGGTCCTGACCCACCGCCAAGACATCAAAAGTTGCCTGCTATGGTAACCACCACCCCGCCCACACCACCAGCAAGGTGGCGCCACACCGGTGAAACACCCACATTTGTGATCCTACCTTGAGAAGCCAGGACTGCATGGGCACCACAGCACAATGCCCCCGATCCAACACCAGCACACCCAAGTGACAAGGACATGGGCCTCCACCTGTACCCCTGCCCCACCCACCACACCACCCACCACCCACAGGCAGACAGCAACAGCCACCAGCTGGTGAGTACAAGTGGAGATTCCGCTGTGCCGCTGGTACCTAACCTGCTGACAGCTTTACATTACAGACACATGTCTGCATCGGGACTACCATCTACTCCACGGCACCATCCAGCTGTGACTCAGCCCCCTACACATAGGCTGACGCATCATATTTCCGGAGAGGTAAGTCCTATTGCCAGGAGACAGGTTACCGCCAATACCAGCCAGTGAATAGGACAAGTGCCCCCACTGCACTTCACACACGGATAAGCTGTCTACTTGATTGCACCCACACGGTTAGTGATATACTCTTGCATTTCTTACCATTTTGCTGTCTATTGGAATTTCGACATTTGGGCACCCATATTGTTATTCACCTACCAGTGACTACCATGTTACAGTGATTCACAACTAATGTGACTCCCTTTTTCATGACTTTATCGATTCTTGGAGTTAGCTACTCTCCTTTGAACAGATCACACCTCTATTCCATGATTATTGGTTCACTGCATTCATGTAGAGGTTGAGAATATAGCATTAATGCTTCCTGATTGAGCTCGAATAGAGTATCTATGATCTGTATTTTATGTAAGCTATTGTTATTTTATATACCTTAATTTTCATGTATATACATTTTTAATAAATGTTTCAAATTACATTTTTGTACATAATGTGAATCTAGCGCCATTCCACCTGTTTACATTTTCCACCCACCACACTTATTGGTAAGTGATAAAGTCTAAGCTGGATGCTGCTCTAGCACTTGATCACCCCAGACTGTGCATCCACAGAGTGAGTCAGGCTACCCCCACCTTGGAACTATTCAACCCCCTCTCACCAACAGTGTATGGACTTTATCTCTTGGACTGTAATGAGCTTCATGCAGCTCTGAGCTCAGGAGGGACTTGCACAAGTACTTTGAGCACTGTGGCCCTGATTCAGAGCCGCTTGCAAAAACTGAGCACTCGCTCTGAATCAGGGCGGCCACTTTTCTTTTAAAACCAGTCTCCTGGCCGCTCACTAAGCTGTGGGTGACCACCCACAGCTTTTGCAAGTGGCCAGATGATGGTTGCCATTGAGACCATCAAGACCATCGGGCTTGCGATGAGACCCTTCTGGTAGGAGTTCTGCTGCTGGAAGCCCCAGTGAGCTTTCGGCTCTAATAGAGACGGAAGCTCACTACTGACATCACTGGTGATGTTAGTAGGGCCGCCCTCAAACCGCAGGTGTTCCTTTGGGAACACCTCCGTGTGACCAGCCACCCCTCCTCCCCACCTACAAAATGTGGCGAGCTGTCCATTAACATCAACTGCCACCCTGTTTTGCTGCGAGCCCCAGAGTGAGTGATTTCTCAATCGCTCTGGGGCTCACACATGCACAGTGCACACGCCGCACATGTGCACTGCCCGGCCATCAACCCGCTTGCGAGTGGGTCTGAATCAGGCCCTGTGTCTCTTATTTGTACACTGCAATAAATACCTGCTCACCCTGTATTCACTGTCCAGTATTTATTCACGCCAGCATCACACCACCCCACACCATTATAGATTACCACACACAGCAACCCCACCTCATGGGCTTCCTCCATCTCCCCATCTGCTTGCCCCTCCCTTTTTCCCCCCCATACACCCTTATCTCCCCCTCCCCCACCTTTCCCCCAGTCACCACCATCTCCCAACTATAACTGTGCAGTGCTACCCTTCCAAACCTTCAGATACCAATTTAGAGACTGGACACCTCTTAGGGAAGCTGCACACAGACTACCTCCCCACTCCTATCAGTCACCATCATCCCCCACACTCTCCCTCCTGCAAAAACCCCACCCCCATTCCAACCAGAGCACATTATTCAACCATTGTTATGTATCTATTAACATTTACCTAGCACTTTCTAGAAGATAATAGCTAGAATATGATTGATTACTATGAGCAAGCAACATAAATTCTAATACTCATTTCTAAAAAATTTTACTTAAATAAATGAAATTTACCCCTTAAGGTCTTACTTTCTGTTATTCTTGAGAATCCTGCGCTTGCTTCTGCTGCTAGGAGTGGATTTTCATCCCAGAAGGTGACCAGGAAGAGTGCTACTGCTTTCCAAAACAATTGACCATTAAATAATCCTTTGCAAGCTTCCACATGAAAAGCATTTCCAGACCTGTACAGGGACATTAAAAAAAACATAGTTAATTATTTATTACCAGTTATTTTTAAAGCGCACACATATTTTGCAGTGCTTTATTTATACATTCACATCACTCCCTGTCCCAATGGAGCTTACAATCTATATAACCTACCACATGCTCACATTTATTGATCTTCAAACAGCCATTGTTCCCACTGTCCACTGAACCAGAGTAGATATGTGGACAAGTGGAACAGAGCAGTAAATGCAACATTTCAGATTTAAGGTTTAAGTCTTACATTGTGTTTTCTTGATAATCCTTGAGCACCATGCCTGCTGCTGGGAGTAGATATTCATCCCAGAAGGGATGAAGACATTGTTTTGTCTTCCCAATGGACACAGATCTGAAGCAATGTAAAGAACTACTGACAGGAAAAAGAGGCAATTTGTAGGCCCTTATACAAACTGCCTTTACTTTACTTGAGCTGCCCACCTTCCAGTATGTACCTTAGAAAAAGTTTGCAGCACAGCCAGGAATATTGTCAGTGATCAGCCTGAGACTACTTCCCAAAAATGTGGAAAAGATTATGTCCATCAAAATGAACTACAAATTCTACAAGAAAGACCATTACCGTCAATTAAGTGCAAAAATTACAAAAGCACCGGTAATGGTAGATACCAGTAGGGATAAATTAATTTTGTGTACATCACCCCAGATTATACCATTACCCAAGTCTATATCATCATCCCATCCTGTGTTGTGTATAAATTACAGCTGTTAGATTTGGGATTCATTGTCCACTTTAGTGGATGTGAGCTCCATTTTAGTCCATATCACCACACCTGGGCCCCTACACATCTTCTGACCTGGGCTACAGGAGGAGCAGCTGCACTCTGGAATATGGTTGAATTCACTTGCCCCTCTGACTCACTGAAATTCAAGTAGAGGTGCAATGGGTAGGGAGTAGGGACACTACAATCAGAGAATGCAGTTTTAGCTGCTTTATTCTATTTTTTAAACCATATCCTCAATTTTCAACTTTTGAAAATATTTATGCACATCTTAGCTGAGGCATTTGTGATGTCATGGCTAACAAGCACACACACACAGAAAAAAACATTGACTGACTGATTGATTGGAATAATTTTTGTTTGGCACTTAGGAGGGAGACAGCCATTGATAAATGACACAGGCAACACCCCTGCGCAGGTATGTTGCTGTTGATATGTGGGGCTAATGCACACAGAAAAAAAATATTTTTTTAATTACACACCAAGAAAAAAAACACATTGATTGATTGATTAATTTTGGCACTTTGGAGGGAGAGCCCCCGATCAAGTCAGCAGCCTCTTGATAAACATCACAGGCAGCACCCCTGCACAGCTACGTTGCTAGTGATAAGTGTGCATAATGCACACACATGGAAAAAAAACACATTGATTCATTGGATCCTTTTTTGGGGGCACTTGGGAGGGAGAGCACCAGAATGAGGCAGCAGCCTCTTGATAAATGACACAGGCAGCATCCCAGCACAGGTAATGTTTTTGCTGATAAGTATGGCTAACGTTTACAAACACAAAAAAAAACACATTGATTGGATTAATTTTTTGGGGACCCTAGGCGGGGGGAGAGCACCCCTGAACGAGGCAGCAGCCCCTTAATAAATGACACAGGCAGCACTTTCTCCTGTGCAGCTACTGTACTTTGCTTATAAGGGTGGCAAATGCACACAGAAAAAAAAACTTCATTTTTTTATTTCTTTTGCACTGCGGGGGGAGGGGAAAGCACCCCTGAATGAGGAAGCAGCACCTTGATAAACACAGGCAGCACCCACACAGAAAAAAAAAATATTTTCTTTCACACTGGTGGTGAAGAGCACCCCTGATGGACAGAGCACCTCATGGACAACACAGCAGCAGCCCTTATGGACTGCAGTGACACAGGAACCACTGAAGCTCCCCTCTTCTATCTGCAGCACAGCTCCTAGTATAGTAGATAGAGTAACATAGGGGCAGCACAGCACAGCACAGCAGCCAGCCCTAGTATGGAGTGGACAACAGCCAGCCAGACAGCCCCTATGACAAGTATGACAACAGCCAGCCCCTATGCAGCAGCCAGCCCTTCACCCCCGTATTTTGGTTTTGGATCTGTATCTCCTCGTGTTTTGGATCTGGATTTGTTTTTGCCTAAACGGCCCTTTGCATTTTTTGGTTCCAGTTTTGGATCTGTATTTTTTCTAAAAAAAATCTTATAAACAGGTAAAATCACATAATTTGGGTCTGTTTTTGTTCGAACAGCAGTATCATTAACCTCAATAACATTTATTTCCAGTAATTCCCAGTCAATTTTTACCACCTTACAGCTCACAATATTGATTTCTTCATCTAGTTTAGGGTCAAAAGGTTGCATCCAGCTAGCTGGCTGACTTAGTTAAGCAACAGCAGTGGGCGGCACTAACATGTGGCATTTCAGCTTCCAGCATGGCACAGAGTGGCATTGCAGTGATAGACAGGATGGCAGTTTAATAAGCTATACTACCCCTAGGAAGTTGAAAAACCAAGAATGCTTTCCTAAACTAGGTAAGTGGCCCGACGTAGTTGGAATATGTTTATAGACTGAAGGCAGGGAAATTTAAATGTTTCAAATTACATTTTTGTACATAATGTGAATCTAGCGCCATTCCACCTGTTTACATTTTCCACCCACCACACTTATTGGTAAGTGATAAAGTCTAAGCTGGATGCTGCTCTAGCACTTGATCACCCCAGACTGTGCATCCACAGAGTGAGTCAGGCTACCCCCACCTTGGAACTATTCAGCCCCCTCTCACCAACAGTGTATGGACTTTATCTCTTGGACTGTAATGAGCTTCATGCAGTTCTGAGCTCAGGAGGGACTTGCACAAGTACTTTGAGCACTGTGGCCCTGATTCAGAGCTGCTTGCAAAAACTGAGCACTCGCTCTGAATCAGGGCGGCCACTTTTCTTTTAAAACCAGTCTCCTGGCCGCTCACTAAGCTGTGGGTGACCACCCACAGCTTTTGCAAGTGGCCAGATGATGGTTGCCATTGAGACCATCAAGACCATCGGGCTTGTGATGAGACCCTTCTGGTAGGAGTTCTGCTGCTGGAAGCCCCAGTGAGCTTTCGGCTCTAATAGAGACGGAAGCTCACTACTGACATCACTGGTGATGTTAGTAGGGCCGCCCTCAAACAGCAGGTGTTCCTTTGGGAACGCCTCCATGTGACCAGCCACCCCTCCTCCCCACCTACAAAATGTGGCGAGCTGTCCATTAACATCAACTGCCACCCTGTTTTGCTGCGAGCCCCAGAGCGTGTGATTTCTCAATCACTCTGGGGCTCACACATGCACAGTGCACACGCCGCACATGTGCACTGCCTGGCCATCAACCCGCTTGCGAGTGGGTCTGAATCAGGCCCTGTGTCTCTTATTTGTACACTGCAATAAATACCTGCTCACCCTGTATTCACTGTCCAGTATTTATTCACGCCAGCATCACACCACCCCACACCATTATAGATTACCACACACAGCCACCCCACCTCATGGGCTTCCCCCATCTCCCCATCTGCTTGCCCCTCCCTCTTTCCCCCATACACCCTCATCTCCCCCTCCCCCACCTTTCCCCCAGTCACCACCATCTCCCAACTATACCTGTGCAGTGCTACCCTTCCAAACCTTCAGATACCAATTTAGAGACTGGACACCTCTTAGGGAAGCTGCACACAGACTACCTCCCCACTCCTATCAGCCACCATCATCCCCCACACTCTCCCTCCTGCAAAAACCCCACCCCCATTCCAACCAGAGCACATTATTCAACCATTGTTATGTATCTATTAACATTTACCTAGCACTTTCAAGAAGATAATAGCTAGAATATGATTGATTACTATGAGCAAGCAACATAAATTCTAATACTCATTTCTAAAAAATTTTACTTAAATAAATGAAATTTACCCCTTAAGGTCTTACTTTCTGTTATTCTTGAGAATCCTGCGCTTGCTTCTGCTGCTAGGAGTGGATTTTCATCCCAGAAGGTGACCAGGAAGAGTGCTACTGCTTTCCAAAACAATTGACCATTAAATAATCCTTTGCAAGCTTCCACATGAAAAGCATTTCCAGACCTGTACAGGGACATTAAAAAAAACATAGTTAATTATTTATTACCAGTTATTTTTAAAGCGCACACATATTTTGCAGTGCTTTATTTATACATTCACATCACTCCCTGTCCCAATGGAGCTTACAATCTATATAACCTACCACATGCTCACATTTATTGATCTTCAACCAGCCATTGTTCCCACTGTCCACTGAACCAGAGTAGATATGTGGACAAGTGGAACAGGGCAGTAAATGCAACATTTCAGATTTAAGGTTTAAGTCTTACATTGTGTTTTCTTGATAATCCTTGAGCACCATGCCTGCTGCTGGGAGTAGATATTCATCCCAGAAGGGATGAAGACATTGTTTTGTCTTCCCAATGGACACAGATCTGAAGCAATGTAAAGAACTACTGACAGGAAAAAGAGGCAATTTGTAGGCCCTTATACAAACTGCCTTTACTTTACTTGAGCTGCCCACCTTCCAGTATGTACCTTAGAAAAAGTTTGCAGCACAGCCAGGAATATTGTCAGTGATCAGCCTGAGACTACTTCCCAAAAATGTGGAAAAGATTATGTCCATCAAAATGAACTACAAATTCTACAAGAAAGACCATTACCGTCAATTAAGTGCAAAAATTACAAAAGCACCGGTAATGGTAGATACCAGTAGGGATAAATTAATTTTGTGTACATCACCCCAGATTATACCATTACCCAAGTCTATATCATCATCCCATCCTGTGTTGTGTATAAATTACAGCTGTTAGATTTGGGATTCATTGTCCACTTTAGTGGATGTGAGCTCCATTTTAGTCCATATCACCACACCTGGGCCCCTACACATCTTCTGACCTGGGCTACAGGAGGAGCAGCTGCACTCTGGAATATGGTTGAATTCACTTGCCCCTCTGACTCACTGAAATTCAAGTAGAGGTGCAATGGGTAGGGAGTAGGGACACTACAATCAGAGAATGCAGTTTTAGCTGCTTTATTCTATTTTTTAAACCATATCCTCAATTTTCAACTTTTGTAAATATTTAAGCACATCTTAGCTGAGGCGTTCGTGATGTCATGGCTAACAAGCACACACACACAGAAAAAAACATTGACTGACTGATTGATTGGAATAATTTTTGTTTGGCACTTAGGAGGGAGACAGCCCTTGATAAATGACACAGGCAACACCCCTGCGCATGTATGTTGCTGTTGATATGTGGGGCTAATGCACACAGAAAAAAAATATTTTTTTAATTACACACCAAGAAAAAAAACACATTGATTGATTGATTAATTTTGGCACTTTGGAGGGAGAGCCCCCGATCAAGTCAGCAGCCTCTTGATAAACATCACAGGCAGCACCCCTGCACAGCTACGTTGCTAATGATAAGTGTGCATAATGCACACACATGGAAAAAAAACACATTGATTCATTGGATCCTTTTTTGGGGGCACTTGGGAGGGAGAGCACCAGAATGAGGCAGCAGCCTCTTGATAAATGACACAGGCAGCATCCCAGCACAGGTAATGTTTTTGCTGATAAGTATGGCTAACGTTTACAAACACAAAAAAAAACACATTGATTGGATTAATTTTTTGGGGACCCTAGGCGGGGGGAGAGCACCCCTGAACGAGGCAGCAGCCCCTTAATAAATGACACAGGCAGCACTTTCTCCTGTGCAGCTACTGTACTTTGCTTATAAGGGTGGCAAATGCACACAGAAAAAAAAACTTCATTTTTTTATTTCTTTTGCACTGCGGGGGGAGGGGAAAGCACCCCTGAATGAGGAAGCAGCACCTTGATAAACACAGGCAGCACCCACACAGAAAAAAAAAATATTTTCTTTCACACTGGTGGTGAAGAGCACCCCTGATGGACAGAGCACCTCATGGACAACACAGCAGCAGCCCTTATGGACTGCAGTGACACAGGAACCACTGAAGCTCCCCTCTTCTGTCTGCAGCACAGCTCCTAGTATAGTAGATAGAGTAACATAGGGGCAGCACAGCACAGCACAGCAGCCAGCCCTAGTATGGAGTGGACAACAGCCAGCCAGACAGCCCCTATGACAAGTATGACAACAGCCAGCCCCTATGCAGCAGCCAGCCCCTGACCCCCGTGTTTTGGTTTTGGATCTGTATCTCCTCGTGTTTTGGATCTGGATTTGTTTTTGCCTAAACGGCCCTTTGCATTTTTTGGTTCCAGTTTTGGATCTGTATTTTTTCTAAAAAAAATCTTATAAACAGGTAAAATCACATAATTTGGGTCTGTTTTTGTTCGAACAGCAGTATCATTAACCTCAATAACATTTATTTCCAGTAATTCCCAGTCAATTTTTACCACCTTACAGCTCACAATATTGATTTCTTCATCTAGTTTAGGGTCAAAAGGTTGCATCCAGCTAGCTGGCTGACTTAGTTAAGCAACAGCAGTGGGCGGCACTAACATGTGGCATTTCAGCTTCCAGCATGGCACAGAGTGGCATTGCAGTGATAGACAGGATGGCAGTTTAATAAGCTATACTACCCCTAGGAAGTTGAAAAACCAAGAATGCTTTCCTAAACTAGGTAAGTGGCCCGACGTAGTTGGAATATGTTTATAGACTGAAGGCAGGGAAATTTAAATGTTTCAAATTACATTTTTGTACATAATGTGAATCTAGCGCCATTCCACCTGTTTACATTTTCCACCCACCACACTTATTGGTAAGTGATAAAGTCTAAGCTGGATGCTGCTCTAGCACTTGATCACCCCAGACTGTGCATCCACAGAGTGAGTCAGGCTACCCCCACCTTGGAACTATTCAACCCCCTCTCACCAACAGTGTATGGACTTTATCTCTTGGACTGTAATGAGCTTCATGCAGTTCTGAGCTCAGGAGGGACTTGCACAAGTACTTTGAGCACTGTGGCCCTGATTCAGAGCTGCTTGCAAAAACTGAGCACTCGCTCTGAATCAGGGCGGCCACTTTTCTTTTAAAACCAGTCTCCTGGCCGCTCACTAAGCTGTGGGTGACCACCCACAGCTTTTGCAAGTGGCCAGATGATGGTTGCCATTGAGACCATCAAGACCATCGGGCTTGCGATGAGACCCTTCTGGTAGGAGTTCTGCTGCTGGAAGCCCCAGTGAGCTTTCGGCTCTAATAGAGACGGAAGCTCACTACTGACATCACTGGTGATGTTAGTAGGGCCGCCCTCAAACAGCAGGTGTTCCTTTGGGAACGCCTCCATGTGACCAGCCACCCCTCCTCCCCACCTACAAAATGTGGCGAACTGTCCATTAACATCAACTGCCACCCTGTTTTGCTGCGAGCCCCAGAGCGTGTGATTTCTCAATCGCTCTGGGGCTCACACATGCACAGTGCACACGCCGCACATGTGCACTGCCTGGCCATCAACCCGCTTGCGAGTGGGTCTGAATCAGGCCCTGTGTCTCTTATTTGTACACTGCAATAAATACCTGCTCACCCTGTATTCACTGTCCAGTATTTATTCACGCCAGCATCACACCACCCCACACCATTATAGATTACCACACACAGCCACCCCACCTCATGGGCTTCCTCCATCTCCCCATCTGCTTGCCCCTCCCTCTTTCCCCCCATACACCCTCATCTCCCCCTCCCCCACCTTTCCCCCAGTCACCACCATCTCCCAACTATACCTGTGCAGTGCTACCCTTCCAAACCTTCAGATACCAATTTAGAGACTGGACACCTCTTAGGGAAGCTGCACACAGACTACCTCCCCACTCCTATCAGTCACCATCATCCCCCACACTCTCCCTCCTGCAAAAACCCCACCCCCATTCCAACCAGAGCACATTATTCAACCATTGTTATGTATCTATTAACATTTACCTAGCACTTTCAAGAAGATAATAGCTAGAATATGATTGATTACTATGAGCAAGCAACATAAATTCTAATACTCATTTCTAAAAAATTTTACTTAAATAAATGAAATTTACCCCTTAAGGTCTTACTTTCTGTTATTCTTGAGAATCCTGCGCTTGCTTCTGCTGCTAGGAGTGGATTTTCATCCCAGAAGGTGACCAGGAAGAGTGCTACTGCTTTCCAAAACAATTGACCATTAAATAATCCTTTGCAAGCTTCCACATGAAAAGCATTTCCAGACCTGTACAGGGACATTAAAAAAAACATAGTTAATTATTTATTACCAGTTATTTTTAAAGCGCACACATATTTTGCAGTGCTTTATTTATACATTCACATCACTCCCTGTCCCAATGGAGCTTACAATCTATATAACCTACCACATGCTCACATTTATTGATCTTCAAACAGCCATTGTTCCCACTGTCCACTGAACCAGAGTAGATATGTGGACAAGTGGAACAGAGCAGTAAATGCAACATTTCAGATTTAAGGTTTAAGTCTTACATTGTGTTTTCTTGATAATCCTTGAGCACCATGCCTGCTGCTGGGAGTAGATATTCATCCCAGAAGGGATGAAGACATTGTTTTGTCTTCCCAATGGACACAGATCTGAAGCAATGTAAAGAACTACTGACAGGAAAAAGAGGCAATTTGTAGGCCCTTATACAAACTGCCTTTACTTTACTTGAGCTGCCCACCTTCCAGTATGTACCTTAGAAAAAGTTTGCAGCACAGCCAGGAATATTGTCAGTGATCAGCCTGAGACTACTTCCCAAAAATGTGGAAAAGATTATGTCCATCAAAATGAACTACAAATTCTACAAGAAAGACCATTACCGTCAATTAAGTGCAAAAATTACAAAAGCACCGGTAATGGTAGATACCAGTAGGGATAAATTAATTTTGTGTACATCACCCCAGATTATACCATTACCCAAGTCTATATCATCATCCCATCCTGTGTTGTGTATAAATTACAGCTGTTAGATTTGGGATTCATTGTCCACTTTAGTGGATGTGAGCTCCATTTTAGTCCATATCACCACACCTGGGCCCCTACACATCTTCTGACCTGGGCTACAGGAGGAGCAGCTGCACTCTGGAATATGGTTGAATTCACTTGCCCCTCTGACTCACTGAAATTCAAGTAGAGGTGCAATGGGTAGGGAGTAGGGACACTACAATCAGAGAATGCAGTTTTAGCTGCTTTATTCTATTTTTTAAACCATATCCTCAATTTTCAACTTTTGAAAATATTTATGCACATCTTAGCTGAGGCATTTGTGATGTCATGGCTAACAAGCACACACACACAGAAAAAAACATTGACTGACTGATTGATTGGAATAATTTTTGTTTGGCACTTAGGAGGGAGACAGCCCTTGATAAATGACACAGGCAACACCCCTGCGCAGGTATGTTGCTGTTGATATGTGGGGCTAATGCACACAGAAAAAAAATATTTTTTTAATTACACACCAAGAAAAAAAACACATTGATTGATTGATTAATTTTGGCACTTTGGAGGGAGAGCCCCCGATCAAGTCAGCAGCCTCTTGATAAACATCACAGGCAGCACCCCTGCACAGCTACGTTGCTAGTGATAAGTGTGCATAATGCACACACATGGAAAAAAAACACATTGATTCATTGGATCCTTTTTTGGGGGCACTTGGGAGGGAGAGCACCAGAATGAGGCAGCAGCCTCTTGATAAATGACACAGGCAGCATCCCAGCACAGGTAATGTTTTTGCTGATAAGTATGGCTAACGTTTACAAACACAAAAAAAAACACATTGATTGGATTAATTTTTTGGGGACCCTAGGCGGGGGGAGAGCACCCCTGAACGAGGCAGCAGCCCCTTAATAAATGACACAGGCAGCACTTTCTCCTGTGCAGCTACTGTACTTTGCTTATAAGGGTGGCAAATGCACACAGAAAAAAAAACTTCATTTTTTTATTTCTTTTGCACTGCGGGGGGAGGGGAAAGCACCCCTGAATGAGGAAGCAGCACCTTGATAAACACAGGCAGCACCCACACAGAAAAAAAAAATATTTTCTTTCACACTGGTGGTGAAGAGCACCCCTGATGGACAGAGCACCTCATGGACAACACAGCAGCAGCCCTTATGGACTGCAGTGACACAGGAACCACTGAAGCTCCCCTCTTCTGTCTGCAGCACAGCTCCTAGTATAGTAGATAGAGTAACATAGGGGCAGCACAGCACAGCACAGCAGCCAGCCCTAGTATGGAGTGGACAACAGCCAGCCAGACAGCCCCTATGACAAGTATGACAACAGCCAGCCCCTATGCAGCAGCCAGCCCCTCACCCCCGTGTTTTGGTTTTGGATCTGTATCTCCTCGTGTTTTGGATCTGGATTTGTTTTTGCCTAAACGGCCCTTTGCATTTTTTGGTTCCAGTTTTGGATCTGTATTTTTTCTAAAAAAAATCTTATAAACAGGTAAAATCACATAATTTGGGTCTGTTTTTGTTCGAACAGCAGTATCATTAACCTCAATAACATTTATTTCCAGTAATTCCCAGTCAATTTTTACCACCTTACAGCTCACAATATTGATTTCTTCATCTAGTTTAGGGTCAAAAGGTTGCATCCAGCTAGCTGGCTGACTTAGTTAAGCAACAGCAGTGGGCGGCACTAACATGTGGCATTTCAGCTTCCAGCATGGCACAGAGTGGCATTGCAGTGATAGACAGGATGGCAGTTTAATAAGCTATACTACCCCTAGGAAGTTGAAAAACCAAGAATGCTTTCCTAAACTAGGTAAGTGGCCCGACGTAGTTGGAATATGTTTATAGACTGAAGGCAGGGAAATTTAAATGTTTCAAATTACATTTTTGTACATAATGTGAATCTAGCGCCATTCCACCTGTTTACATTTTCCACCCACCACACTTATTGGTAAGTGATAAAGTCTAAGCTGGATGCTGCTCTAGCACTTGATCACCCCAGACTGTGCATCCACAGAGTGAGTCAGGCTACCCCCACCTTGGAACTATTCAACCCCCTCTCACCAACAGTGTATGGACTTTATCTCTTGGACTGTAATGAGCTTCATGCAGTTCTGAGCTCAGGAGGGACTTGCACAAGTACTTTGAGCACTGTGGCCCTGATTCAGAGCTGCTTGCAAAAACTGAGCACTCGCTCTGAATCAGGGCGGCCACTTTTCTTTTAAAACCAGTCTCCTGGCCGCTCACTAAGCTGTGGGTGACCACCCACAGCTTTTGCAAGTGGCCAGATGATGGTTGCCATTGAGACCATCAAGACCATCGGGCTTGCGATGAGACCCTTCTGGTAGGAGTTCTGCTGCTGGAAGCCCCAGTGAGCTTTCGGCTCTAATAGAGACGGAAGCTCACTACTGACATCACTGGTGATGTTAGTAGGGCCGCCCTCAAACAGCAGGTGTTCCTTTGGGAACGCCTCCATGTGACCAGCCACCCCTCCTCCCCACCTACAAAATGTGGCGAACTGTCCATTAACATCAACTGCCACCCTGTTTTGCTGCGAGCCCCAGAGCGTGTGATTTCTCAATCGCTCTGGGGCTCACACATGCACAGTGCACACGCCGCACATGTGCACTGCCTGGCCATCAACCCACTTGCGAGTGGGTCTGAATCAGGCCCTGTGTCTCTTATTTGTACACTGCAATAAATACCTGCTCACCCTGTATTCACTGTCCAGTATTTATTCACGCCAGCATCACACCACCCCACACCATTATAGATTACCACACACAGCCACCCCACCTCATGGGCTTCCCCCATCTCCCCATCTGCTTGCCCCTCCCTCTTTCCCCCCATACACCCTCATCTCCCCCTCCCCCACCTTTCCCCCAGTCACCACCATCTCCCAACTATACCTGTGCAGTGCTACCCTTCCAAACCTTCAGATACCAATTTAGAGACTGGACACCTCTTAGGGAAGCTGCACACAGACTACCTCCCCACTCCTATCAGTCACCATCATCCCCCACACTCTCCCTCCTGCAAAAACCCCACCCCCATTCCAACCAGAGCACATTATTCAACCATTGTTATGTATCTATTAACATTTACCTAGCACTTTCAAGAAGATAATAGCTAGAATATGATTGATTACTATGAGCAAGCAACATAAATTCTAATACTCATTTCTAAAAAATTTTACTTAAATAAATGAAATTTACCCCTTAAGGTCTTACTTTCTGTTATTCTTGAGAATCCTGCGCTTGCTTCTGCTGCTAGGAGTGGATTTTCATCCCAGAAGGTGACCAGGAAGAGTGCTACTGCTTTCCAAAACAATTGACCATTAAATAATCCTTTGCAAGCTTCCACATGAAAAGCATTTCCAGACCTGTACAGGGACATTAAAAAAAACATAGTTAATTATTTATTACCAGTTATTTTTAAAGCGCACACATATTTTGCAGTGCTTTATTTATACATTCACATCACTCCCTGTCCCAATGGAGCTTACAATCTATATAACCTACCACATGCTCACATTTATTGATCTTCAAACAGCCATTGTTCCCACTGTCCACTGAACCAGAGTAGATATGTGGACAAGTGGAACAGAGCAGTAAATGCAACATTTCAGATTTAAGGTTTAAGTCTTACATTGTGTTTTCTTGATAATCCTTGAGCACCATGCCTGCTGCTGGGAGTAGATATTCATCCCAGAAGGGATGAAGACATTGTTTTGTCTTCCCAATGGACACAGATCTGAAGCAATGTAAAGAACTACTGACAGGAAAAAGAGGCAATTTGTAGGCCCTTATACAAACTGCCTTTACTTTACTTGAGCTGCCCACCTTCCAGTATGTACCTTAGAAAAAGTTTGCAGCACAGCCAGGAATATTGTCAGTGATCAGCCTGAGACTACTTCCCAAAAATGTGGAAAAGATTATGTCCATCAAAATGAACTACAAATTCTACAAGAAAGACCATTACCGTCAATTAAGTGCAAAAATTACAAAAGCACCGGTAATGGTAGATACCAGTAGGGATAAATTAATTTTGTGTACATCACCCCAGATTATACCATTACCCAAGTCTATATCATCATCCCATCCTGTGTTGTGTATAAATTACAGCTGTTAGATTTGGGATTCATTGTCCACTTTAGTGGATGTGAGCTCCATTTTAGTCCATATCACCACACCTGGGCCCCTACACATCTTCTGACCTGGGCTACAGGAGGAGCAGCTGCACTCTGGAATATGGTTGAATTCACTTGCCCCTCTGACTCACTGAAATTCAAGTAGAGGTGCAATGGGTAGGGAGTAGGGACACTATAATCAGAGAATGCAGTTTTAGCTGCTTTATTCTATTTTTTAAACCATATCCTCAATTTTCAACTTTTGTAAATATTTAAGCACATCTTAGCTGAGGCGTTCGTGATGTCATGGCTAACAAGCACACACACACAGAAAAAAACATTGACTGACTGATTGATTGGAATAATTTTTGTTTGGCACTTAGGAGGGAGACAGCCCTTGATAAATGACACAGGCAACACCCCTGCGCATGTATGTTGCTGTTGATATGTGGGGCTAATGCACACAGAAAAAAAATATTTTTTTAATTACACACCAAGAAAAAAAACACATTGATTGATTGATTAATTTTGGCACTTTGGAGGGAGAGCCCCCGATCAAGTCAGCAGCCTCTTGATAAACATCACAGGCAGCACCCCTGCACAGCTACGTTGCTAGTGATAAGTGTGCATAATGCACACACATGGAAAAAAAACACATTGATTCATTGGATCCTTTTTTGGGGGCACTTGGGAGGGAGAGCACCAGAATGAGGCAGCAGCCTCTTGATAAATGACACAGGCAGCATCCCAGCACAGGTAATGTTTTTGCTGATAAGTATGGCTAACGTTTACAAACACAAAAAAAAACACATTGATTGGATTAATTTTTTGGGGACCCTAGGCGGGGGGAGAGCACCCCTGAACGAGGCAGCAGCCCCTTAATAAATGACACAGGCAGCACTTTCTCCGGTGCAGCTACTGTACTTTGCTTATAAGGGTGGCAAATGCACACAGAAAAAAAAACTTCATTTTTTTATTTCTTTTGCACTGCGGGGGGAGGGGAAAGCACCCCTGAATGAGGAAGCAGCACCTTGATAAACACAGGCAGCACCCACACAGAAAAAAAAAATATTTTCTTTCACACTGGTGGTGAAGAGCACCCCTGATGGACAGAGCACCTCATGGACAACACAGCAGCAGCCCTTATGGACTGCAGTGACACAGGAACCACTGAAGCTCCCCTCTTCTGTCTGCAGCACAGCTCCTAGTATAGTAGATAGAGTAACATAGGGGCAGCACAGCACAGCACAGCAGCCAGCCCTAGTATGGAGTGGACAACAGCCAGCCAGACAGCCCCTATGACAAGTATGACAACAGCCAGCCCCTATGCAGCAGCCAGCCCCTGACCCCCGTGTTTTGGTTTTGGATCTGTATCTCCTCGTGTTTTGGATCTGGATTTGTTTTTGCCTAAACGGCCCTTTGCATTTTTTGGTTCCAGTTTTGGATCTGTATTTTTTCTAAAAAAAATCTTATAAACAGGTAAAATCACATAATTTGGGTCTGTTTTTGTTCGAACAGCAGTATCATTAACCTCAATAACATTTATTTCCAGTAATTCCCAGTCAATTTTTACCACCTTACAGCTCACAATATTGATTTCTTCATCTAGTTTAGGGTCAAAAGGTTGCATCCAGCTAGCTGGCTGACTTAGTTAAGCAACAGCAGTGGGCGGCACTAACATGTGGCATTTCAGCTTCCAGCATGGCACAGAGTGGCATTGCAGTGATAGACAGGATGGCAGTTTAATAAGCTATACTACCCCTAGGAAGTTGAAAAACCAAGAATGCTTTCCTAAACTAGGTAAGTGGCCCGACGTAGTTGGAATATGTTTATAGACTGAAGGCAGGGAAATTTAAATGTTTCAAATTACATTTTTGTACATAATGTGAATCTAGCGCCATTCCACCTGTTTACATTTTCCACCCACCACACTTATTGGTAAGTGATAAAGTCTAAGCTGGATGCTGCTCTAGCACTTGATCACCCCAGACTGTGCATCCACAGAGTGAGTCAGGCTACCCCCACCTTGGAACTATTCAACCCCCTCTCACCAACAGTGTATGGACTTTATCTCTTGGACTGTAATGAGCTTCATGCAGTTCTGAGCTCAGGAGGGACTTGCACAAGTACTTTGAGCACTGTGGCCCTGATTCAGAGCTGCTTGCAAAAACTGAGCACTCGCTCTGAATCAGGGCGGCCACTTTTCTTTTAAAACCAGTCTCCTGGCCGCTCACTAAGCTGTGGGTGACCACCCACAGCTTTTGCAAGTGGCCAGATGATGGTTGCCATTGAGACCATCAAGACCATCGGGCTTGCGATGAGACCCTTCTGGTAGGAGTTCTGCTGCTGGAAGCCCCAGTGAGCTTTCGGCTCTAATAGAGACGGAAGCTCACTACTGACATCACTGGTGATGTTAGTAGGGCCGCCCTCAAACAGCAGGTGTTCCTTTGGGAACGCCTCCATGTGACCAGCCACCCCTCCTCCCCACCTACAAAATGTGGCGAACTGTCCATTAACATCAACTGCCACCCTGTTTTGCTGCGAGCCCCAGAGCGTGTGATTTCTCAATCGCTCTGGGGCTCACACATGCACAGTGCACACGCCGCACATGTGCACTGCCTGGCCATCAACCCGCTTGCGAGTGGGTCTGAATCAGGCCCTGTGTCTCTTATTTGTACACTGCAATAAATACCTGCTCACCCTGTATTCACTGTCCAGTATTTATTCACGCCAGCATCACACCACCCCACACCATTATAGATTACCACACACAGCCACCCCACCTCATGGGCTTCCCCCATCTCCCCATCTGCTTGCCCCTCCCTCTTTCCCCCCATACACCCTCATCTCCCCCTCCCCCACCTTTCCCCCAGTCACCACCATCTCCCAACTATACCTGTGCAGTGCTACCCTTCCAAACCTTCAGATACCAATTTAGAGACTGGACACCTCTTAGGGAAGCTGCACACAGACTACCTCCCCACTCCTATCAGTCACCATCATCCCCCACACTCTCCCTCCTGCAAAAACCCCACCCCCATTCCAACCAGAGCACATTATTCAACCATTGTTATGTATCTATTAACATTTACCTAGCACTTTCAAGAAGATAATAGCTAGAATATGATTGATTACTATGAGCAAGCAACATAAATTCTAATACTCATTTCTAAAAAATTTTACTTAAATAAATGAAATTTACCCCTTAAGGTCTTACTTTCTGTTATTCTTGAGAATCCTGCGCTTGCTTCTGCTGCTAGGAGTGGATTTTCATCCCAGAAGGTGACCAGGAAGAGTGCTACTGCTTTCCAAAACAATTGACCATTAAATAATCCTTTGCAAGCTTCCACATGAAAAGCATTTCCAGACCTGTACAGGGACATTAAAAAAAACATAGTTAATTATTTATTACCAGTTATTTTTAAAGCGCACACATATTTTGCAGTGCTTTATTTATACATTCACATCACTCCCTGTCCCAATGGAGCTTACAATCTATATAACCTACCACATGCTCACATTTATTGATCTTCAAACAGCCATTGTTCCCACTGTCCACTGAACCAGAGTAGATATGTGGACAAGTGGAACAGAGCAGTAAATGCAACATTTCAGATTTAAGGTTTAAGTCTTACATTGTGTTTTCTTGATAATCCTTGAGCACCATGCCTGCTGCTGGGAGTAGATATTCATCCCAGAAGGGATGAAGACATTGTTTTGTCTTCCCAATGGACACAGATCTGAAGCAATGTAAAGAACTACTGACAGGAAAAAGAGGCAATTTGTAGGCCCTTATACAAACTGCCTTTACTTTACTTGAGCTGCCCACCTTCCAGTATGTACCTTAGAAAAAGTTTGCAGCACAGCCAGGAATATTGTCAGTGATCAGCCTGAGACTACTTCCCAAAAATGTGGAAAAGATTATGTCCATCAAAATGAACTACAAATTCTACAAGAAAGACCATTACCGTCAATTAAGTGCAAAAATTACAAAAGCACCGGTAATGGTAGATACCAGTAGGGATAAATTAATTTTGTGTACATCACCCCAGATTATACCATTACCCAAGTCTATATCATCATCCCATCCTGTGTTGTGTATAAATTACAGCTGTTAGATTTGGGATTCATTGTCCACTTTAGTGGATGTGAGCTCCATTTTAGTCCATATCACCACACCTGGGCCCCTACACATCTTCTGACCTGGGCTACAGGAGGAGCAGCTGCACTCTGGAATATGGTTGAATTCACTTGCCCCTCTGACTCACTGAAATTCAAGTAGAGGTGCAATGGGTAGGGAGTAGGGACACTATAATCAGAGAATGCAGTTTTAGCTGCTTTATTCTATTTTTTAAACCATATCCTCAATTTTCAACTTTTGTAAATATTTAAGCACATCTTAGCTGAGGCGTTCGTGATGTCATGGCTAACAAGCACACACACACAGAAAAAAACATTGACTGACTGATTGATTGGAATAATTTTTGTTTGGCACTTAGGAGGGAGACAGCCCTTGATAAATGACACAGGCAACACCCCTGCGCATGTATGTTGCTGTTGATATGTGGGGCTAATGCACACAGAAAAAAAATATTTTTTTAATTACACACCAAGAAAAAAAACACATTGATTGATTGATTAATTTTGGCACTTTGGAGGGAGAGCCCCCGATCAAGTCAGCAGCCTCTTGATAAACATCACAGGCAGCACCCCTGCACAGCTACGTTGCTAGTGATAAGTGTGCATAATGCACACACATGGAAAAAAAACACATTGATTCATTGGATCCTTTTTTGGGGGCACTTGGGAGGGAGAGCACCAGAATGAGGCAGCAGCCTCTTGATAAATGACACAGGCAGCATCCCAGCACAGGTAATGTTTTTGCTGATAAGTATGGCTAACGTTTACAAACACAAAAAAAAACACATTGATTGGATTAATTTTTTGGGGACCCTAGGCGGGGGGAGAGCACCCCTGAACGAGGCAGCAGCCCCTTAATAAATGACACAGGCAGCACTTTCTCCGGTGCAGCTACTGTACTTTGCTTATAAGGGTGGCAAATGCACACAGAAAAAAAAACTTCATTTTTTTATTTCTTTTGCACTGCGGGGGGAGGGGAAAGCACCCCTGAATGAGGAAGCAGCACCTTGATAAACACAGGCAGCACCCACACAGAAAAAAAAAATATTTTCTTTCACACTGGTGGTGAAGAGCACCCCTGATGGACAGAGCACCTCATGGACAACACAGCAGCAGCCCTTATGGACTGCAGTGACACAGGAACCACTGAAGCTCCCCTCTTCTGTCTGCAGCACAGCTCCTAGTATAGTAGATAGAGTAACATAGGGGCAGCACAGCACAGCACAGCAGCCAGCCCTAGTATGGAGTGGACAACAGCCAGCCAGACAGCCCCTATGACAAGTATGACAACAGCCAGCCCCTATGCAGCAGCCAGCCCCTGACCCCCGTGTTTTGGTTTTGGATCTGTATCTCCTCGTGTTTTGGATCTGGATTTGTTTTTGCCTAAACGGCCCTTTGCATTTTTTGGTTCCAGTTTTGGATCTGTATTTTTTCTAAAAAAAATCTTATAAACAGGTAAAATCACATAATTTGGGTCTGTTTTTGTTCGAACAGCAGTATCATTAACCTCAATAACATTTATTTCCAGTAATTCCCAGTCAATTTTTACCACCTTACAGCTCACAATATTGATTTCTTCATCTAGTTTAGGGTCAAAAGGTTGCATCCAGCTAGCTGGCTGACTTAGTTAAGCAACAGCAGTGGGCGGCACTAACATGTGGCATTTCAGCTTCCAGCATGGCACAGAGTGGCATTGCAGTGATAGACAGGATGGCAGTTTAATAAGCTATACTACCCCTAGGAAGTTGAAAAACCAAGAATGCTTTCCTAAACTAGGTAAGTGGCCCGACGTAGTTGGAATATGTTTATAGACTGAAGGCAGGGAAATTTAAATGTTTCAAATTACATTTTTGTACATAATGTGAATCTAGCGCCATTCCACCTGTTTACATTTTCCACCCACCACACTTATTGGTAAGTGATAAAGTCTAAGCTGGATGCTGCTCTAGCACTTGATCACCCCAGACTGTGCATCCACAGAGTGAGTCAGGCTACCCCCACCTTGGAACTATTCAACCCCCTCTCACCAACAGTGTATGGACTTTATCTCTTGGACTGTAATGAGCTTCATGCAGTTCTGAGCTCAGGAGGGACTTGCACAAGTACTTTGAGCACTGTGGCCCTGATTCAGAGCTGCTTGCAAAAACTGAGCACTCGCTCTGAATCAGGGCGGCCACTTTTCTTTTAAAACCAGTCTCCTGGCCGCTCACTAAGCTGTGGGTGACCACCCACAGCTTTTGCAAGTGGCCAGATGATGGTTGCCATTGAGACCATCAAGACCATCGGGCTTGCGATGAGACCCTTCTGGTAGGAGTTCTGCTGCTGGAAGCCCCAGTGAGCTTTCGGCTCTAATAGAGACGGAAGCTCACTACTGACATCACTGGTGATGTTAGTAGGGCCGCCCTCAAACAGCAGGTGTTCCTTTGGGAACGCCTCCATGTGACCAGCCACCCCTCCTCCCCACCTACAAAATGTGGCGAACTGTCCATTAACATCAACTGCCACCCTGTTTTGCTGCGAGCCCCAGAGCGTGTGATTTCTCAATCGCTCTGGGGCTCACACATGCACAGTGCACACGCTGCACATGTGCACTGCCTGGCCATCAACCCGCTTGCGAGTGGGTCTGAATCAGGCCCTGTGTCTCTTATTTGTACACTGCAATAAATACCTGCTCACCCTGTATTCACTGTCCAGTATTTATTCACGCCAGCATCACACCACCCCACACCATTATAGATTACCACACACAGCCACCCCACCTCATGGGCTTCCCCCATCTCCCCATCTGCTTGCCCCTCCCTCTTTCCCCCCATACACCCTCATCTCCCCCTCCCCCACCTTTCCCCCAGTCACCACCATCTCCCAACTATACCTGTGCAGTGCTACCCTTCCAAACCTTCAGATACCAATTTAGAGACTGGACACCTCTTAGGGAAGCTGCACACAGACTACCTCCCCACTCCTATCAGTCACCATCATCCCCCACACTCTCCCTCCTGCAAAAACCCCACCCCCATTCCAACCAGAGCACATTATTCAACCATTGTTATGTATCTATTAACATTTACCTAGCACTTTCAAGAAGATAATAGCTAGAATATGATTGATTACTATGAGCAAGCAACATAAATTCTAATACTCATTTCTAAAAAATTTTACTTAAATAAATGAAATTTACCCCTTAAGGTCTTACTTTCTGTTATTCTTGAGAATCCTGCTCTTGCTTCTGCTGCTAGGAGTGGATTTTCATCCCAGAAGGTGACCAGGAAGAGTGCTACTGCTTTCCAAAACAATTGACCATTAAATAATCCTTTGCAAGCTTCCACATGAAAAGCATTTCCAGACCTGTACAGGGACATTAAAAAAAACATAGTTAATTATTTATTACCAGTTATTTTTAAAGCGCACACATATTTTGCAGTGCTTTATTTATACATTCACATCACTCCCTGTCCCAATGGAGCTTACAATCTATATAACCTACCACATGCTCACATTTATTGATCTTCAAACAGCCATTGTTCCCACTGTCCACTGAACCAGAGTAGATATGTGGACAAGTGGAACAGAGCAGTAAATGCAACATTTCAGATTTAAGGTTTAAGTCTTACATTGTGTTTTCTTGATAATCCTTGAGCACCATGCCTGCTGCTGGGAGTAGATATTCATCCCAGAAGGGATGAAGACATTGTTTTGTCTTCCCAATGGACACAGATCTGAAGCAATGTAAAGAACTACTGACAGGAAAAAGAGGCAATTTGTAGGCCCTTATACAAACTGCCTTTACTTTACTTGAGCTGCCCACCTTCCAGTATGTACCTTAGAAAAAGTTTGCAGCACAGCCAGGAATATTGTCAGTGATCAGCCTGAGACTACTTCCCAAAAATGTGGAAAAGATTATGTCCATCAAAATGAACTACAAATTCTACAAGAAAGACCATTACCGTCAATTAAGTGCAAAAATTACAAAAGCACCGGTAATGGTAGATACCAGTAGGGATAAATTAATTTTGTGTACATCACCCCAGATTATACCATTACCCAAGTCTATATCATCATCCCATCCTGTGTTGTGTATAAATTACAGCTGTTAGATTTGGGATTCATTGTCCACTTTAGTGGATGTGAGCTCCATTTTAGTCCATATCACCACACCTGGGCCCCTACACATCTTCTGACCTGGGCTATAGGAGGAGCAGCTGCACTCTGGAATATGGTTGAATTCACTTGCCCCTCTGACTCACTGAAATTCAAGTAGAGGTGCAATGGGTAGGGAGTAGGGACACTACAATCAGAGAATGCAGTTTTAGCTGCTTTATTCTATTTTTTAAACCATATCCTCAATTTTCAACTTTTGTAAATATTTATGCACATCTTAGCTGAGGCGTTTGTGATGTCATGGCTAACAAGCACACACACACAGAAAAAAACATTGACTGACTGATTGATTGGAATAATTTTTGTTTGGCACTTAGGAGGGAGACAGCCCTTGATAAATGACACAGGCAACACCCCTGCGCATGTATGTTGCTGTTGATATGTGGGGCTAATGCACACAGAAAAAAAATATTTTTTAATTACACACCAAGAAAAAAACACATTGATTGATTGATTAATTTTGGCACTTTGGAGGGAGAGCCCCCGATCAAGTCAGCAGCCTCTTGATAAACATCACAGGCAGCACCCCTGCACAGCTACGTTGCTAGTGATAAGTGTGCATAATGCACACACATGGAAAAAAAACACATTGATTCATTGGATCCTTTTTTGGGGGCACTTGGGAGGGAGAGCACCAGAATGAGGCAGCAGCCTCTTGATAAATGACACAGGCAGCATCCCAGCACAGGTAATGTTTTTGCTGATAAGTATGGCTAACGTTTACAAACACAAAAAAAACACATTGATTGGATTAATTTTTTGGGGACCCTAGGCGGGGGGAGAGCACCCCTGAACGAGGCAGCAGCCCCTTAATAAATGACACAGGCAGCACTTTCTCCTGTGCAGCTACTGTACTTTGCTTATAAGGGTGGCAAATGCACACAGAAAGAAAACTTAATTTTTTTATTTCTTTTGCACTGCGGGGGGAGGGGAAAGCACCCCTGAATGAGGAAGCAGCACCTTGATAAACACAGGCAGCACCCACACAGAAAAAAAAAATATTTTCTTTCACACTGGTGGTGAAGAGCACCCCTGATGGACAGAGCACCTCATGGACAACACAGCAGCAGCCCTTATGGACTGCAGTGACACAGGAACCACTGAAGCTCCCCTCTTCTGTCTGCAGCACAGCTCCTAGTATAGTAGATAGAGTAACATAGGGGCAGCACAGCACAGCACAGCAGCCAGCCCTAGTATGGAGTGGACAACAGCCAGCCAGACAGCCCCTATGACAAGTATGACAACAGCCAGCCCCTATGCAGCAGCCAGCCCCTGACCCCCGTGTTTTGGTTTTGGATATGTATCTCCTCGTGTTTTGGATCTGGATTTGTTTTTGCCTAAACGGCCCTTTGCATTTTTTGGTTCCAGTTTTGGATCTGTATTTTTTCTAAAAAAAATCTTATAAACAGGTAAAATCACATAATTTGGGTCTGTTTTTGTTCCTACAGCAGTATCATTAACCTCAATAACATTTATTTCCAGTAATTCCCAGTCAATTTTTACCACCTTACAGCTCACAATATTGATTTCTTCATCTAGTTTAGGGTCAAAAGGTTGCATCCAGCTAGCTGGCTGACTTAGTTAAGCAACAGCAGTGGGCGGCACTAACATGTGGCACTTCAGCTTCCAGCATGGCACAGAGTGGCATTCCAGTGATAGACAGGATGGCAGTTTAATAAGCTATTCTACCCCTAGGAAGTTGAAAAACCAAGAATGCTTTCCTAAACTAGGTAAGTGGCCCGACGTAGTTGGAATATGTTTATAGACTGAAGGCAGGGAAAGGACGGAAGAATTTATTAGTTTTTAATTTATTTATTTTAATGTTTTTGATTCTTTTTTTGAAATTTTGAGGGACGATCAATATAGGATCAAGTTCTTCAGTTCCTAAAAACCATCTTTGATCTGGAGGAGGTTTTTTAATTTTTATACATTGAATAGAAATGATGTGGCCTTGCTAGTGGAGGTGCTGCTAGAACATACTGTAAATAGATGTTTACTTTGTATTCAGGGAGGTTGTTATGGATAATGGGACCAAGACTTGCTATTTACATCAGAGGAAAGCAGCCTGTAGTTCTCCAGCTGAACTAGAACTCTCAGCATCTGAGATGTTTGCAGGGCCTACTGGAAGTTATTTCTCAACAACAGGTGGCATGTTTCAGGTTATAGCCACCTGCTTTGTGCACTGTATGTACCATGTAAATATGTATGTATGTGACCAATATACACAACTAATTTTTGTAATAAACATATTTGCATGTGCTGTGCTGCTGCTCTTATTTGCCCACCCCATCAACTTGGTGGTTCAGAATTTATTTAAAAAAAGGGGCATGCAAGAGATGCTGTTTGTGGCCATTATAATTTCTGGACATTCATAAACTATAAAATTAAAAATGTCAGGCAGCAATGCCCCAAACCGCACATAATGCAAAGAAAAGAGGTGAAAGATAGAATTGTCTTTGGGCCATCCCACCCACTCTTATGTTGTATATATGAAACAGGAAATTCACAGTTTAACAAACCAATCACTTCATCGACAAGGACTGCCACTTGTGGCTGAAGTTATTGGTTTGTTTGGGCCCCAACAAAACTAGCTGCCAATGCACAGATTACATTGGTGGCAATTATTCCATACACAAACTGGCTTTAAAACATAGGTAAGATCAGATGTTTACAATTATACAAAGAAGAATAGAAGATTTTGCCTTAGATGCGGCGTACAATATTTGATTATTATTGAAATAAAATTTTAATTCTTTACTGGGTATGCATTAAAAATGTCCCATAAGAGAGAAGTGTTTAGCAAAATAATGTTTTAAAATGACAGAAAAGTAATTTGAATTTATTACACATTTCTGACTTTATACAAAGATTGTCTTCGCTGTGTGTCCTCATTCTTTTTTATTTTTCCAATAAATTTTATTGAATTTTCAAAAAGAAAAACACAATTACAGTAACAATATAAAATAAATCACAATACTAATAATTGCAATAAAATAACAAATTAAATAAAACAAGGGAAAAAAGTATATATGAAAAAAAAAACATCGGAGGGGATATAGGAAGAGTACCATATTACACAGAAATAGACATTACATTATATCATAGACAGCAAGAGGTCTGCTCCCTCACCATCAGTTACATATTCATGCCACTTAAACCAAATCATGATTGGTGAAGAAGCAGACGTGGAGTAAGCAACATCTGCTGTTTCCATTAGAAAAGCAAATTGTACCTTATGGATAATCTTATGGATAGTAGGAAGAGTAGATAATTGTGCTATTGCTGTCTTAGCTGCTATTAAAATATGACGCACTATATAACAGTCACTTTTGGACATGCTTAAAGGGTAAATGTTTAGTAGTGCCAAAGAAGGGGATGGCTGTATACTCACTTTCAAAACCTTGCAAATGAAGTCAAATAACTTTTGCCATAAAGCCTGGATTTGAGAACAATTCCAGAAAATATGGAATATATCTCCAACCTTCACATTGCATCTCCAGCAATATTTTTTTATTGTGCAGGCCATATTACGTGTAGTTTGGCTGGTGTGAAGTGTAACCTATGGAGTATTTTATATTGTAATTCCAAATGGTTATAACATTTAGACAGTTTGTGGGCAGTAGTGTAAATAGAATCCCATTGCTGGGGAGTATAGGTCTCCTGATGATCCGACTCCCACTGAGCTTGGGACTTGGTTTTGATTGGAGGACTAGCCTCAAGACATATGGAATACCAGAAACCAATAGAACCCCTAGAGTTGCCTCTTGTCAATTTAGCCAAAATATCTGACGATGGCAACTCCAAGGGACCACACACTTTAATGGTACTAACCACCCAATGTTGCATTCAGAGATAGGTAAATAATTTTCCAGATGGCAACTGAAATTGGGATTGTATTTGAGAAAACAGGATGAGTGAGGTGGAACTTGCGATGTCTGCAATAGATTCTACCCCACTGGAACGCCAAAGTACTATTGGTAAATCAGGTATTAAATGGGCTATAGCGGCTAAAGATAAAGATTTAGCTGGTAGTTTAATACATTTAGACTGAAGTACCATATCATCCCACCTTTTAAGAATGTCAATAATAGCTCTGGGGGTATTACTCAGTAAAGGGCGCATTTGTTTGGGTGTCCATATTAAATCCACCAAGGGGTAGTCATCTAATAATGCCCTTTCTAAGTCGACCCATGGTTTAGTGTTGGGGGGAAGAAACCAATCACTAAATTGTGCTACTAAGCAAGCTGACTGGTACAAAACTAGGTCTGGAATTTGCAGCCCCCCCGATTCTTAGGTTTAGTCAAACGCTGGTAAGCTAGCCGTGGAGTTTTACCCTTCCAGATGTAAGACACTATTAATTTACGGGCCTTAATTAGGTAGTGTTTCAGGATGAAAAAGGAATGGTGCGGAATAAGTACATTAACTTTGGCAAAATCATAATTTGAATGCCGCAAGGCGACCCAGCCAGGAAATCTCAAAACCCAACCAATTATGCAACAGTTCCACTACATGTTTTAGACTTGTATCAAAATTTATCTTAGCAAAGTCATCTAGTTGATTTGGTATGTTAATGCCTAGATAGAGGAGATAATCCATTTTCCAATTGTATCTGTATTGGGCTTGTAAGCGAGACAAAACCAGATCAGGTAAATTAAAAGGCAGAGCCTCTGTCTTGGCGGTGTTGAGTTTATATAGAGAAGCTGCACTATATTTGTCTAGTAATCCATGGAGGGTTGGCAATGAAGTAGCTGGGCTGGTTACAAACAAAAGAATATCATCTGCAAACAGACATAATTTGTGGGAAGTCGAGCCAACTTTCATCCCAGGAAATGATGGAGAATTTCTAATTGCTGATGCTAATGGTTTGATAGCTAGTATGTACATCAGTGGAGATAGGGGGCACCCCTGTCTTGTACCATTCCTAATGTTAAACAGGGATGATAAAAAACCATTGCTATAGACCCTAGCTGTGGGGTTGCTGTAAAGCGCCTTAATAGACTGCAATATAGCACCCTGAAAACCAAAATGTGTTAATGATTCATAGAGAAACTGCCAATGGAGGTGATCAAATGCCTTTTCAGCGTCTAGGGAAAGAATAATTAACTCCTTGCGCCGCCTCAACATTAGCTCTGCCAAATCAAAAACTCTGCGTGTGTTGTCCGATGCTTGTCTGCCGCCAATGATGCCCACCTGGTCCGGATGTATCATATAAGGAATTAAAGGGGCCAAACATGTGGCTAACATTTTGGCATAAATTTTAATATTGGAGTTGAGTAGGGCTGTTGGGCGGAAATTCAGGCAGGAATTAGGATGTTTTCCTGGTTTAGGTAGTGTAATAATTTGAGCTTCCAGCATCTCTGCTGGAAAACTGCCTTGACCCGAAGCAAAATTAAATAAAGTAGTAAGTATGGGGGAGATAGAATTTGTAAAATGTTTATAGAATGGATTAGTCAACCCATCCGGACCAGGGGACCTGGGGACGTAGGCAATGCCTTAATAACTGAGTGTCCTGTTCAGTCCAAGGAGTGTTTAAAGTGGCTAGAGCCTCCTCTACTAACTGAGGGAAAGAAATGTCTTGTAGAAAGGAAGAAATAGAGGCACCAGACGGCTGTGTTGTAGTACTGTCGGTATGAAGATTGTATAGTCCAGCGTAGTATTCAGCAAAGGCGTTAGCGATCTCAGCTGGATTAAGTAATTTCTTATTATTGGGTGTGATTAGATAATCAATCCTATTTCTGGCCTGACGTTTACGCAATTTACGTGTTAGGAACTTTCCTGCCTTATTCCCTGAGTTATAGAACTTCTGCTGAAGTTTAGCTAGAGCGTATTTCATTCGAGCCAAGAACAGCTTCTGAATTTGGTTACGAATAGAAACCAGTTCTCTTTTAAGGAGACGAGAAGGACGGGCTCTATTTAAGGATTCAACCTGTGGTAAGCACAAATCTAGTTCCGATTGACTGAGCAAATATTGTCTCTTAAGTCGAGAACGTGTTTGAATGGCCACTCCATGAAGAACAGCTTTGAGAGTGCACCAGTATGTTGAGATGGAAGTGTCTTGTGGGTTATTAGTTGCAAAATACGATTAGAAGGCATCTGCTAAAGGTTTGACACCTTCTGGGGAAGATAGTAAATGCTCGGGTAGTCGTCGTGGTCTAGGTGGAATTCTAGTGTTGTGACCATCCCATTTCCACATTACTGAAGCATGGTCCGACCAGACTATAGGAATGATTTTAGATTGGCGAGTGTGTTGGAGCAAATGTTCATCTAGTAAAATTAGATCAATCCGAGAGTATGTATTGTGTACATGTGAGAAAAATGTTTAGTATTTCACAGAAGGAGAACAAACCCGCCACACGTCATATAAGTCGAATTCTGCCATGAGCTTCCACAGTAAAGCTGATGTATCCTCCACTCGCTAGAGAAGCGTGAGATGATGACTTATCTAACCGAATATCAGGGACTAAATTAAAATCACCCATTATAATTGTGTGACCACATCTGATCTGGTGGACAGCTTCAAACAGTTGTCTAAGAAATGGAATTTGGAGTGTATTAGGGGCGTAAAGAGAGACTAATATAACCTCTTTACCATCCAACTGGCCTACTAATATCAAATAGCGGCCATTCTTGTCTTCCACCTTATTAGTTAGAGTGAAGGACACTGAATTATGAAATAATATCGCCACACCATTCCTTTTAAGTGTGCCGTTAGCATAGTATGCAACATTATATCTCGCATCTCTCAAAAACTGAGGGGCTACAGATGAAAAATGGGTTTCTTGTAATGCTGCAACTTTAGCTCTATGTCTATGGAAGGTGGACAATGCTAGCCTACGTTTATTAGGGGAGTTCAATCCGTGAACATTTAAAGAAAAAAATTTAACCATGATCTATGTTACAAAAAAGAGGACAACAAATTTGACATGAATACCCAGAGTATCTAGCAAAAACATAGTAATTTGAACAATGGCACCCAAAATAAAAGTAAAACCTAAAAGGAGAAACAAAAGAAAACAATAAAACTGTAAATAATAAAAAAGGGAAAACCTTGGGGAAATTGAGGTGTGTCCTCATTCTTTATTAATATCTAATATTGGTGTTGAACTCATGGGGTTATATACTACATAAGTGAACATAATGAGACGATTAAACTGGATCCCCTCAGTTGTGCGTGCCATATAATTGCCTAACCAATTGGTATGGTGTCAGTAGGTATCAATTATTCCTGGTTAATTGATATTCTAGAGATTAGAATAGATATATGTTGTATTTTGAGATTAATGCTACACTTTTTTGGGGGTCACTCTATCAAATTATACATAATAGTTATGCCATATTCCATTTGGCAATCCCCTTGTTTTTTATGATTGCCTGTGATTTTTTTTTATGTATGTGTGTTTTTCTGCAGTAACCAGAGCTAAATTCCGGGTATGCGTTTTGTATACTTGGCCAATAAAATACAATTAAATTAAATACAAGTCAATTCAATTATGAATAGTAACCTCTTATATTAGTATATGTACATACATCATATCTATATTGTAAGAGGGAATCGTTCTGATCTCATGTTACCACGTTATACCTCAATTCCAAACCTCACAAAACATGTGGTATAATTATCCTTATTGGATCACTTGTAATTAGTGCACATTCAGACCAAAGTCTTGGAGTGAAGCTGGCTTATTTATTTTATTTATTACCAGTTATTTATATAGCGCACACATATTCTGCAGCGCTTTACAGTGAATATCTTACCATTCACATCAGTCCCTGCCCCAGTGGAGCTTACAGTCTATATTCCCTATCACATGCACACACACATACACACTAGGGTTAATTTGTGTTGGGAGCCAATTAACCTACCAGTATATTTTTGGAGTGTGGGAGGAAACCGGAGCACCCGGAGGAAACCCACGCAAGCACAGGGAGAACATACAAACTCCACACAGTTAGGCTTGATTGTTACTAAACATTAATGCACATTGTATCAATTAATCATTCTCTATTTGTATTTAATTTGTCTCTCTCATTTTCATTATACTCATATACTGTATGAGTATGAGAAACAACTAATGAAAGTTGTGATCATTGACATTTAATAAATGAATGTAATATAATCAATATGCCCAACATTATTATATTCACATATTAAATTATACTACATAATGCTAAGAATGTTAGAAGATATAATATGCCATTATATACATAGATGATAAAATACACTTTGATTCACAAGTTTTGTTTTTGACTGTTTATAAATAAATTATTTTCACTTTTTCCATTATACTTATGTATAGATTTTTTCACCACAATAGCCAAGGATATACACAATTTTTTTTCTAAAGGTGGTAGCTTTCACACAACACAACAATCGTCATTTAGTCACATTAATAATATTATACTTTTAACAGATTATCGTTATTACCAAATAAGATTTAAACAATCTCCTTTCACCGAACACATCTTCTTATAATCACCATAACAGTAATAAATATATATTTCATTATTACACTTTCCTTTTCACTATTTTTATATCATAGGGTCATTTACCTAGGTGTAACTAATCATTTATAATACATTTCAGATGGTTAATTTTTGGGAGATTCGATTCACCATAGAATAATGACACTAAGTTAATGTAGTCACTATTTGTTGTTATCCTAATTAATAAATAATATTTTTAGTCATATCACACACTCGATATAGATTGAATATTTATTAGGATGTGAGAGAATTAGAGGGGTATACTTGAAAGTTACACAAATTATAGTCAGTCATCTATTAAAACATTACCTTTATGATAACAAATAATATTTAAGATTTTATCAATCAAATAAGTTGCAATACTATCGCAACCTAGAATTTATTAATAATATATTATTTTCCTTTTACTTCTAATTTCTATTTCTCTTCACCTATTCTTCTGAGTGAAGATGGAAATATGGAACATATAATCTTAATGTGCCCATTATCATGGAATTATAAGATTATGTATTAACCTCATTCAGAGTAATAGAGATGTACAGATAGAATAAATCTCAACGTGATTGGTGGAAAGGAACACTCCCTCCACCCAGGGTTTGAGAAATGGGATGCATCATTGGCTTAGACACAGAGTCCTCAATATGAATGAAAGGAGACACTGGATTGGTCCCGACTAACACGTGACTTCAGGATGCGACGGGATAGGTCCTTCAGCATTTACCTTGACAAAGCACATAACAGTGAAATGCACGTCGGCACGTTCGCTGTGTGCTCCTCCTAAAACTATGATGTTGTAAAATGTATTTAATATGTATTGTATACTGCAATAGTGGGGTGATAAATTGTGAGCCACCACACAACAGGTGTAATTAGACCGGAGTCTTATAGCTACATAAGTTACCACTCAATTGGACAGAGCAACATTTTTGCTAACATATCCCTGCTGTAAAGACTACTATTGAATGCATTACAGCTATATGATATGAAAAGTCCCTAATAGCAGCAAAGGGAGATGAGATGTCCAAGTGAATAATCAAAATGGAAGAGACAAATTAAATACAATTAGAGAATGATTAATAGATACAATGTGCATTAATGTTTAGTAACAATCAAGCCAGCTTCATTCCAAGACTTTGGTCTGAATGTGCACTAATTACAAGTGATCCAATCAGGATAATTATACCACATTTTTTGTGAGGTTTGGAATTGAGGTATAACGTGAAAACATGAGATCAGAACAATTCCCTCTTACAATATAGATATGATGTATGTACATGTACTAATATAAGAGGTTATTATACATAAAGGGATGGAGAAAATGGAATATGGCATATCTATTATGTATTAGAGGGGTATACTTGAAAGTTACACAAATTATAATCAGACAGCTGTTAAAACATTACATTATGATAACAAATAATATTTAAGATTTTATAAATCAAATAAGTCGCAGATAGAGTGACCCAAAAAAAGGGTAGCATTAATATCAAAATACAACATACATCTATTTTAATCTCTAGAATATCAATTAACCAGGAATAATTGTACTCACTGACACCATACCAATTGGTTAGGCAATTATATGCCATGCACAACTGAGAGGATCCAGTTGAATTGTCTCATTATTTTCACTTATGTAGTCTATAACCCCATGAGTTCAACACCAATATTAGATATTAATAAAAAATGAGGACACACAGCGAAGACAATCTTTGATTTTATTATACATTTCTAACTTTATACACATTACTTTTCTGTGATTTTAAAACCTTACTTCGCTGAACACTGCTCCCTTATGGGTCATTTTTAATGCATACCCAATAAAGAATTAAAATTTTATTTCAATAATAATCGAAAATTGTGCACCGCATCTAAGACAAAATCTTCTTTTCTTCTATGTACATTTGTAGTCATAGGTAATTATTACCTTTGTCTGCTGGCAGCACAATCCAAATATAATTACATGGATATAAAATATGGGGTTCAATTATATAATGTGTGTGGATATAAATCTCTTTCCGTTGTATTTTTCAAGATCAGATGTTGTCATTGTCAGCATCATCATCATCCCCATCAGTGTGTACATTCTCTTCTTCACAAAATATTAATTTGTCCCTGCTGGAATCCACCATTACAGGCACCTCTGTATTTTTTTGTCTTGACTTCTGGTAAAGGTCTTAATCGTAGAATTTGTAATTCATTTTTCATGAACATAATCTTTTCACATTTTGGGGAAGTAAACTCCTACGCTGATCACCGACAAGGTTCCTGGCTGTGCTAAAAACTCTTTCAAAGTACACACTGGGGGGTGGGCAACTTGCGTATAGCAAAGCCAGTTTGTGTAAGCAACACTACATTTTCTTAGGAAAATTTAGTTTTTTCCTGACAGCTGCAGAAACTGAAAGAGGAGATGCTGCCATGTCACGTTCCACTTGAGCTGACAATTTTTTCACTAACATCTCTTTGCATCTCTTCAGATTTGTGTCTATGGGAAAGAAAGACACAAGGTATGACTTAAACCTAGGATCAAGAATGGTTGCCAAAATATAGTGATCTGATTTCAAGAGATTGACGACCCTTGGATCCTGGCAAAGAGAATGAAGGGCTTGATCTACAAGTCTGACATATTTAGCGGAATCAGAACTAACTTCACATGTGGCAAGTTCAATGGGTTTGCGAACCTTGCACAACATGGAAGTTATTCTCTACTGTGCATTACTAAGGTGCATTCCTGCTCCTCTACCTATGTCATAGTACATTGTATAGCCTTGGATGGCCTTTTTCTGCTCCTCCATCCGCTGAAGCATAGAGAGGGTAGAATTCCACCTAGTTACAACCTCTTGCTTCAGCTGATGGCAGGCCAAATTCAACAGTACTTGCTGGTGCTAAAATCTTTGACACACATTTGCTGAAAGTCGAAAAAGTCACAAAACCTTTCGGGCCACTGAAAGCATCTCCAGCACGCCCATGTTATTTAAAATAAAATGCTGCACCACCAAATTCATTGTGTGAGCAAAACATGGGACATGTTCAAATTTGCCCAGATGTAATGCTCTCACAATATTGGTGGCATTGTCAGAAATCACAAATCCTGAGGAGAGTCCAAGCATGTTAAACCATTTTGCAATTATTTCCCTGAGTTTTTCTAAGGGGTTCTCAGGGGTATGCCTCTTAGTGAAACCGATGATACACAATGTAGCCTGCCTCTGAATGAGTTGCCTTTTGTTAGATGCTGCTGCTGCTTTTGCTGTTTGCACTGTTGAAGGCAGTACAACTACCCAGTGAGCTGGCACAGTCATATAATCTTAAGTTTGCCCTGTCCCAAAGACACAAAACCTCAATTAACTGTTAAAACCTACTACGTTAATGGCGGATACTGGATGCACATCTAATACCAGCATAGCTGTTATGGCGTCAGTAATCCACTGTGCAACTGGTGTCATACTTGTTTTCTCATGCAAAGGATTGTTTGACAGTTAATTGTTTTGCTAAACTACTAAAAGTAGTCTTCTTCCCGGTCCCCAGCTGGGATGAATATCCACTCACAGCAGCAGCAGCAACAGGTATAGCACTCAAGGATCCTTCTAAGGAATCATATAAAGAAAAGGAGTCCATCATGCATATGAAATTGTAAGCAGCAGGACTATTTCCGATTACAAATGAGGATGTAAAAGAGAGAATGGAGAAGCTAGGTGACGCTGGACTGATTGTTACAATTTTAGCCTAAGTTTTTGAATTTTGCAAACACTTTAGAATTTTATGAAAGCACTGCAACTTATGTAACAGGGAGGAGGTTCCTACATGGTTAAGGTCCTGACCAAAACTCACTCTTCCTTGGCAAACATTACAGATGACTTGACAACTGTTGTCCGGATTTGGGTGGAAATAATTCCACACATGAGAAGTGGATTTTTTTTATCTTTTGCCCAACAACCTTATCATCAACATCCTCATCATCCTTGTTAGCGCCAACTACAGAAATATCCTCATGGTGCAATTGCACAGAAGCATCCTCAATTTCTACATCAGCATGTTGACTTGTGCTGGTCATCTCAACATTTACATAGGGCACACAAATGGTGGAAGGAAGATCCTCTTCAAATACAGTATTAGAAAGTTCAGACTCACACATGGCAACCGCAGACACATTTGGATCCTCCTCGGGGATCTGTGACTTACCTAAGCACACAGTTGGTTCATGTGCCTTAGCAATTTTAAATTTTTTGACACTTCTACAGGGAGAAGGGCTTACATCATCATAAGATGCAGAAATAAATAAATGATAATAATAATAATGATAATAACCACCAGTCATAAATAAAAGGCCAAGGCTTTATCCTTTCCTTGATACTTCGTGTAGTACAATAAATGGCATATTGCTAATTTTTTGTTTCTCTGCAGCTAACTTATCTTTTTTTTTTCTTCAACACTGTAAAACATTGCTTGTTTGATTTTGACTTAAACCCTTGAGCATCGGCCTTCGTAGATGACGTTGACGGCCATGCATCGTCATTGTGACTGCTGGCAGCAGCCGCAAGACTGTTATGTGGTTACTGCTCTCCTCTCATTTGATCATCTTCCATATTAACAAATTTACACTGTGGTCTGACCAGCACTGTCACCGAACAATATTTTTTTTACACTGAGGAAGAGCACCCATTAATGAGGCAGCAGCCCCTTGATGAACAAAACAGACAGCGCCCCTTTTTTATGGACAACAAAGCACCACTGCCGAGTGCAGACCGATCACCTGCTGAGTCACAGATATGTGGAAAATAAACTGCGGCAGTGTCACTAAACAATAATAGTGCAGCTAAGTTGCTAACACACACACACAAAACAATCTCTCTTTTTTTTTGTGGATTGAGGGGTGCCATGTATTGGGCAGCCATGATGTTACACTATGAGCACATAGTTACAGCCCTAAGTGGGGTGAATGTATTGTGGAGGAATCAGTATGATTTATAGCCAGCCACATGACCGTCGGTTCAAATCCCGACAGCGTCTGGCCGACACAGGAGGAAATCCTGATCGTCCTAAGGTAAGTACTAACTAACCAAATTCCTTCCCCTAACCCTCCCTTAGGGGTGCCTAACCCTATTCCCCCTAAAGTGCCTAACCCTAACCCCCCTCTAAGTGCCTAATCCTAACCCCATTTCCCCACAAACTAAACCTAGTTCCCCCGGGGGGGCTAACCCTAACCTCCCCCTGGGGGTGCCTAACCCTAACCCCCCCTTCCCCTAGCCTAAACCTAACCTCCTGGGGAGTGCCTAACCCTAAGTCCCCCCAGGGAGCCCTAAACCTAACCCTCCCCCCCACGGCTGTCCACACCTGGCTTACCTTTGATCGGTAAGCTGGGTGTCGGGCTCCCGGCGTAGGTCTAATGACAGGCGTCTGTATTTTGATGCCTGTCATTAGTGCATTGCTGGGATTAAGCAGTCTGGAAGCCAGCTGTTTGGATTAGGTCCGCCAGCTTCTCGACTGCATACCGTTGTGGACAATCGAGGAGCTGTCACTTCAGAGCTGGAGCCCGGCAGAAGGTGCCTTTATTGCCATCTATAGTTTTGCCACTGCCGGACAATAAACTGCAGCAGTGTCAAAGCACCCCCCCAAGTGTGGACAGACCACCTACAGAGTCACAAATACATGGATGATAAATGGCGGCAGTGTCACCAAACAATAATAGTGCAGCTAAGTAGCTAACGCACACACAAACATACACAAAAAAGCATTTTTATTTTTTACACACTGGGGAAGAGCACCCCTGAATGAGGCAGCAGCCCATTGATGAACAACAAAGACAGCACCCCTTCTTTATGGACAACAAAGCACCCCTGCTGAATGCACCTGCAGAGTCACAAACATACGTGGACGATAAACTGCGGTAGTGTCACCGAACAATAATAGCGCAGCTTAGTTTGCTAACACACACACACACACACAAAAGATAGAAAAAAGTACTTTTATTTTTTTTTACACTGTGGAAGAGAACCCCTAATTGAAAGAGCACCCCCCCCTGGAAGACACAGCACCCCTTTATGGACTGCAGCCCTAGGCTGATGGACAGGACAACAACACAGCAGCAGCCCCAGTTAATTGACAGGACAAGTGACACAGTAGCTGCAGCACCCATTGAAGGAAACCCCCCTTTATATACTGCAGCCTAAGCCCCTTTATGGACAACACAGCAGCAACCTTTAGCCCAAGACCCCGACTGGACACACTGATTGACTGACAGTGACTGAATACGTCTGCTAGCTTCTCTCTCCACATCTGAAGTGAAAATTGTGCCAATTTCAGAAACCTTAATATAATCCGAAACACATGAGAATCCGACAGTGAAAGGATGATGCATTTTGCCTTGTTTTCGGATCCGTCAGGATGGAAAACCCGAGCCGTACTCAGATCTCGCTTTGGAACATGAAGTTTGGGTGGCTCATCTCTAATATATTTATTATAAACACATATACATTATGTGTGTTCCTAAAGAAGGGGTCGCCGTACCCCGAAACGTTGAATAAACATGTTGGTGGTTAACTAATTTCGCAAAGTCTCCTGGAGGGAGTGCTGCCTGATTTTCTTCTATATGCTGTATGGCTTTGCCCTATAAGGAAGGCACCCGAAGCAAGGCAGTGGTCAGCAGAGTGCCGGACATTAGTTTATTTTTGCATATATATATATATATATATATATATATATATACAATAACATACTAGTCCGGCACTCCTGTACAGTGGTAACTGCGCCCGGTGCCCTCACAGCCAGAAATAATGACAAATGAACACAAGTGCGGCACTCATGGCTGTAGAGAGTATAGAAACTGCAACACAACGAATGGTATACAACGTTTCAATCTATTAAGATTTTCGTCAGGTATAAACAGCACAAACATAGACATCTTACCTTTATACTTTATCATACAACAAATGACACCCAGTGTATTGCGCTCCCGCCCAGAGCGGGTCCCAGCGCACATTCATGACGTCAGCTACAACAGGCTGCCGTCGCTGTTAGTGAGAAACACAGCCATCACCATGGAGATATGTATAAACATAAACAATGCAATTGAAGACAGTGCAATAGATAAATACAGGGATCAAGTACATTAATCTATAGCAGTTCATATCAATTCGATACTAAGTCAATCAGACACCTACTACATGTATAGGTAATAAAACATACTATCTAGTAATAGACAAAGGGCCTGATTCAGAGCCGTTCGCTATTTGCGGTCGTTCGTTCAAAAACAAGGGGTGGCTATTCAAATGATCAGTTCGCAAATTGCAGTCTGTTCACACCTCTAAGTCTGAACGAGCGAGCTAAACATACGCTCGTTTATTTGATAAAAACGCCCCCTGGCCGCACGCACCATACGTCATGTCCGCTATTTATTAGATTAATCGAGTACATCGTACAGCGTATGAACTGCTCGCTATTCTTGTGGTTGGTGTTTTCAACCGCTATTTTGCTAGCAGTTCTGAGTTAAAAAAAAACAAATGACGTGGTCAATGACGCTGCTGTATTAATTATGCACTCCCTTAAAACGCCCGTTTTGACCTTTAAGCACGCCTGCGTTCGGATCTCCACTCCCCGTTTTCAAGCACCTTCCCCTGTTACCACCCACATACGCCTCATTCTGTCACTCAAAATAGCAGGCCCTCGCTATATTGCGTACCAACGATTTTCAGCCACACTGACTGGTTCACGCATGCATACTAAAACCGTACGCATGCGCAGATGTGCGAACATCGCTCGGAACGAGCGTACTGCCGCTAGCGAGTGGCTCTGAATGAGGGCCAATGTATTAAACTTAAGGCATCAGATGTTTAATTAAGACACGCGACTGGTAACACCTCATTAAGACCCTACGGAGCAATCACGTCCAAGAAATGGATCCAAAAGGCCTCACGTCTCAATAACATGCAGCCCCTGTCACCCCCTCTTGCAGGGGTGGGTACATGGTCAATTATCCTGTACTTTAAACAGGAAAGGAGTGAGTGATCAGCCTGTTGCTCACCACTTTATTGAGGCAGGTCATAACCTTTCCTGTTTAAAGTACAGGATGATTGACCATGTACCCGCCCCTGCAAGAGGGGGTGACAGGGGCCGCATGTTATTGAGACGTGAGGCCTTTTGGGTCCATTTCTTGGACGTGATTGCTCCGAAGGGCCTTAATGAGGTGTTACCAGTCGCGTGTCTTAATTAAACATCTGATGCCTTAAGTTTAATACATTGTCTATTACTAGATAGTATGTGTTATTACCTATACATGTAGTAGGTGTCTGATTGACTTAGTATCGATTTGATATGAACTGCTATAGATTAATGTACTTGATCCCTGTATTTATCTATTGCACTGTCTTCAATTGCATTGTTTATGTTTATACATATCTCCATGGTGATGGCTGTGTTTCTCACTAACAGCGACGGCAGCCTGTTGTGGCTGACGTCATGAATGTGCGCTGGGACCCGCTCTGGGCGGGAGCGCAATACACTGGGTGTCATTTGTTGTATGATAAAGTATAAAGGTAAGATGTCTATGTTTGTGCTGTTTATACCTGACGAAAATCTTAATAGATTGAAACGTATACCATTCGTTGTGTTGCAGTTTCTATACTCTCTACAGCCCTGAGTGCCGCTCTTGTGTTCATTTGTATATATATATATATATATATATATATATTTATATATAAATATATATATATATGTTTGTGTGTGTATACACCCTCCACATCACTAACCACACTACCCACTACGCTGGTCACACCACTTATGGCAACACAATATAAGGCTTTCATCAATTTCAGCTCCAGGGACATTTGGACCTTAGGCCCTTATTCAGAGCCACTTGCAAACAGCAGTACGCTCATTGCGTTCCGATGTTGACTAACCGCGCCTGCGTCGGAGTAACACTGTGCATGTGCGTACGGCCGATTGCGAGTTTTTTTGGTCTCGTTCGTCAAATAGCGTACAGGAAGTGACATGTCAAATGTGATTGACAGAACAGGGTGTTCTTGGGTGTTGACGGGGGTGGAGATGGAAAAACGCAGGCGTGGCGAGGCATTTTTGGGGCGTACATACATTAGCAGATGCGAGCGTAAAATGTGTACGGACCGACTCATACGTCACTGGATGATCCTCTTTCCCTTCAAAATGCTTGCACAGCTTAGGGTCTGGATTACTCGACCACATTGGCGATGGCCTTCTCCTCCATCCCGGCACTCCTCGATGTTGCTGCGATTAATCGAGGGTGGTCTGAACAGCAATTAGTGGAGGATTGAAAACCGGCTTGGTATGTGTTTTGAAAGTAGTTTTTTTTGTTAGCACAAAAGCGTACGCAGGTGGAAATCATAGCTCCTAATGTGATGATTACACAATCAATTTACGTACATTTGTGGTAGTTTATTTTGGGCTCAATTTGTTGGTTAGGGCCTATTGTAACAATAATGTCATCATGTTTTTTTGGTTTTTACCTTTTTCTTTTGGCCTGTTGAATTTGCCTCGTTATGTTAAATTTGAAACGTTCCTTAAAGAGCACTTTTTTGGGGGGGCATGTAAAATGTGGTTCTTGCCAGTTTGTGCCTTTTGGCCCAGGATTAAATGTAATCCATTGTGACAATAATGTGAGAATACAATGTCAGTTTTTTATTAATTTTTTATTGCTCAAACAAAAAATCACAAAATAAAAAATTTTTGGCAAAGTTTTTTTGCAGGGTTCATTTCCAAAGTTACAATAATTGGGCCAACATAAAAGATTTATGAAATGTAGAACACAAAATTAAAAACAATTCACAAGAAAGGAGAGGGAAGTTTTGACCAGAAAGGAATATGAGCCAAGCACAGAAGGAGTGTGGGAAAAATCGCCATTGCTTTCACCGTTTTTTCTCCCGTTTGGCTGGGGGAGGGAGGGCGCCAGACCGGGTCCGGGATGTCATCGGGCTTGCCTGTCCAGAGGCAGATGTTGTGGCCTCTGGACTAGGCACAGGGCTAGGCACATTTGGAGGATTGGCTGATGTTGTGCCAGAGGTGGAGGATCCTGATGTTCCGGCAGGAAGGGAGGTCGGCTCCACCATGTGCTGGCGAACGAGCTGCTCCAGGGCATTGGCGATGCGGATGTTGGCCCTGGTATTTTCCGCCAGGGCCTGACCAATGGTCACATTGGCCGCAGCATTTTGCTCCAGGGCCTCAGCCACCCGTAGCAGACTGGCGTCCATCCTCTGCAGAATCTCCGTATGGAAATCCGATTTGAAATTGAGTTCTGTGAGGAGGGCCACTGCCTGCAAGGGGGATTGCCCTGGACTGGCTTCTGCAGGGTCCTCAGCCGGATGTACTGGTTCCTCGCCTGCAGAGCCAGCAGAAATTCTGCGGCCAAGGCTCCCCTCTGGAGCAGACTCATCCGCCTGTGTCTCTGTTAGGAAAAATGAGAAAATACTCACATTAGAATCTACATATTGGCCCACTAACATTTCAGAGTTGGTGACATCACAAGATTTACCTGGGACAACATGAGGAGCCGCAAAGTCAGGCATGTCCATATCCATGTTGGACACGCCAAACACCTCCACAGGCTGCACACACCCCTGTGCCAGCTCTTCTAAATCCATCAACTCCAATGACACAGGGGTGGGACCCCCACCTGTCCCCCTTGCATGCCTAGCCCAGTCCGCGAGTTTTTGCTTTAGGCGATATTTGAAGTCGCCCCATCTGTGGGATAAAATGGAAACCATTATCCTTTTGTTTAAAATGGGGTTTGTTTTTAGGGGGGGCAAGTGTTTACTTACCGCCGTTTGACATCCCTGGCCAGACGGACATAATCACCCACCCTATTGACAGCAACGGCTACCTCTTCCCACATTCTCCACTTCTGGCTTGTACTCATATTCCTGTCTGCCTGTGGCAGGATGTCCACACACTTCTGAATGAAAACCTCCATCTCCTTTCTTGTGAAATGTGGCTGCCTTTTTTTTTTGGCAGCTTTGGCCGGAATACTGGGCCCAGCAGCCTCTTCCATGTCATCCTCCTCACCTATTTGTGTAAATATTCAGATTTCTCAAAATCACAACTTGCCCAATCTTATTTTTCAAATTAATCATTGAGACAAAATGCATGAAAGACTTACCGCCTGACTCTTGTCCATTGTTTCCCTGGTCTGTAGCCATGTCTGAGGTCCAAACAAGAAATACACCAGAATTTAAATGTGTTTTCGTGACGTATTTATACATGCGTCCTTATTTTGCGGCCGCATCATTGATTGTGCGTTCCTATGATCCCTCCTTAATTTGTGTGGGAAACGAAACACTATTTATGGCTTGGTGTGTCTCGAGTCGAGGTGGCGTTTTTGGATTGTTGGAGGTTACCTTGGTTGGAGTTTCTCGTTTTTGCGGATAAAGGAGTTGGCGTTTGGAGTTTATTTTGTTTGCTAGATTTGCGTTTTTATTTTCCGTTCGCTTTTTTTGTTTATTTTTTTTTTGCCTCGTTTCTTGATTTGGTAAGTTTTGTGAAGTCTAACTTTGGTTCAATTGGTGTCTCATTGTGTTTCTTCTTGTTTTTAATTTTTGGATCCATAATTTCATCTCTTTTAGCTTTTTTTTTATTTCGGACCCAAAGACCTTTTGATTTGGAATCTTATATATTTGCTCTTGGTAAGTCCATTTTTTATCTTGTATTTGCGAACTAATTAGCGCATTTTTCTCTGTTTGTACAGTGACTTGTATTGGCGAAATAATTAGCGCATTTTTCTATGTTTGTTTTTTGACTTGTATTTGCGAACTAATTAGCACATTTTTCTCTGTTTGTATAGTGACTTGTATAGGCGAAATAATTAGCGCATTTTTAAATGATTATTAATCCTGTAAAATTGTTTGTGGATGCCCTTTCGCATTTTTGGCTTACATTTCAAACCATTTTGATGTACTGTGTGCAATGTCGTTTTGCTCTTTGGCCAAATGTGTGTTTCGCCTATTTTATATTTTGTCTAGCACAAAATTTAGAAACATAAATGCACAGACTAAACTTTTACAAATTAATATTGGGATTATTTTCAGTTTGGACGTATCATGACAATACCCCGGCATGTAAGCAGCAATGGATGCTATCATCAAGCTAAGTTGTTCTTAATTTTCTTTTGGGGTGGGTCCAAAGCCTTACATTCAAATCTTGCCATTTCAGGTTGATCTTGGGCGGATTGTTCTGGCCATGCTCCCGGAAGCCGACCAACCTCAATCTCGTCCCAGGCGTAGGCATCGTAGGCGTGCAAGGCCCCAGATATTTCGAACACGTGTCACCCTTTTTGGAATGCCCGATGATGAGGTTTTAAGACGCTACCGTCTTCCTCCCAAAATCATCATAGACACTCTCTCATTAATAGAGAGTGATCTTGAGCGGCAAATTGACAGTCCAACAGCAAAACCACCACTTACGCAATTTATGGCGGTGTTACATTTCTGTGCCTCAGGATCGTTTCAAACAATGCTGGGAATAGTGGCAGGCATCTCACAATCCTCCTTTTCCCGGATCCTGAGGGCAGTGATGGAGGCACTTTTCAAGCACCTCCATCATTTTATTCAAATGCCTTTGGATATGGGTGCCCTTAGTGTGGCCAAGGCCAATTTTTAGCAAATAGCTGGCTTCCCACACATCATAGGGGTTGTGGATGGTACTCACATACCACTTCAGCCTCCAGCTCGGCTGGAGGCAATATTTCGCAACCGTAAACACTATCACTCCCTGAATGCAATGGTGGTATGTGATGCCTCCCTCCAGATCCTGTCCCTGAATGCAAAATTACCAGGAAGTGCACATGACTCCTTCGTCATCCGGCAATCAGGGATATGGCACAAATTAAACAACCTACAAGCTGGTGATGCGTGGCTTCTGGGTAAGTGGAGACCTTTAGTACATAACAATGTTAAGCTTGATACACAGTGATCCTGATGTTGTCTATTCTTTTTCACAGGAGACAGTGGATACCCTTGCATGCCCTGGCTGCTCACTCCTTATTTGGCTCCCACACCAGGCCCACAAAGTGAGTTTAATACCGCACTTACAGCCACCAGGCAAGTGGTGGAGCGCTGTATCGGCCTTTTAAAAGGCCGATTCAGATGCCTCCACCGCTCTGGTGGCGAGCTCATGTATTTGCCGGATATGGTTTCGAAAATTGTGGTCCTGTGTGGGATCTTTCACAACATCGCCAGAAGGAGTGGTGTTCCAATGCAGCCAGAGGATGCCTTACCTGAGGATGGCCCCCCCGAGGTTGGTCGGAGGTCAGTATGTGGGGGGGCCATAGGTGATGATGTGGTGGCCCGATATTTTAGGTAATTATTGACCAAACAACAGTGTGTATACCCAATGTGTTACGGTTTTTTGGCGTTCATCTTTTTTTATATTAATTCTTGCACCATCTTCTGTTTGTTTGCATAATCTTTGGCACTCCCACGATGACTACTTCCTGCTACCCTTCAAAAACCTTAACTTCTGGAATATATTATGACACCCATATTGCAACGCCATATTTTTGAAATCATGTGGGCATGGACCTTCGTCAACCAGTTCTTGATTTGTTGTGTGTTTGTTTCCTGTTTTTGGTATGTGGTGTTTTTGTGATTATCACTGTGTGTTTTGTTTGTGAGTGACCACTTTGTATTTTGATTTCTGTTGTGAATAAATATTTGGAGAGTGTAATTTGTTTCCTTTTTGGGCACATTAGAAGCAAGTGTAAACAAACTCCCAAACGTTAATTTTACCTAAGGGGAAACCCAGTAATGAAGCAAGTGGAGCTAAAATGTAATATGTTTTCGGGGTACTAACCAACACACCAAGAAATCCTGTACAATCAGTTGCCTTTGTAAGATTGTCCTAAGCAGATTGGCTACCAAATAGGAACCTGAAAAATGTTGTAAACTATCATGTTGTCCACCCCAAAAAAGGAAAATGACATTGGTACTGGGAGGGGTTTCTTGTGCCTGTTTGCATTCAAAATACAACACACAATCTGTAGTGAGATTCTGTGGCAATCCTTGCTTGAAGAGTCTACTTATGTCAGTGTACAGAATCTTGGATTTACTAAAAACGCATGAGACCGAGCTTGACTTAAAACTGATTTATTAGGAAACAATTAGAAAAAAAAAAAAAAACTAATTCCTAAGGAGGACCAACAGATGGTCAAGGCCCTGCAGAAGCCCGGTGACCTGCTCCCACATACGGGCCACACACTTACAGATTTCTGCCCGACGCCTCTGTTCCTCTGTGGGTGACAAAAGTTTGGGGATTAATAAATCTATAATGAAGCAACATTCTAAAAAAACACAAAACAAGCAAACCAAAACTTAAAAGCTTGTGGGCAAAAAAAACATTACACGGATAAAACCCAGCACCCCAAAATGTCCTAGGCCAAAAATACAAGGGCCCTAAAAAAATGCACACAGGTGTGATATGTGTATGGTGAAATCAGCAGGAACAGGTAAAGACAACCCCCAAAAATACCCTAAGGCAACAGAAAGCCAACAAAAATGGGGACGACACATGATTACATACAAACAGTTTGTGGTGCCCAAAATAAAAATAAAAAACATACCGTTCGGCAAAACGCCAGAGCCAGAAGCCACTCCCTGGACCACCTCGGAGGGGGCTACATTCCCCAAACCTAGGGGCAGGGTGTGTGAAGAATCCTGGGAGGGGGTATTTGGAGGAGGGACGGATGGAGGAGAGGGGGAATTGGGCTGGAGGGGAAGTAGACCTGAAATCTCGGCCACAGGGTCTGGGGAGGAGGGGGTAATTGAGGAATTGGGGGTTGGAGAGAGGGGCCGGGACCGGCGTCTTGTCTGGCGATGACGCCATAGTCTTTGCTGTGCCCCTAAAAAATAAAAAAAAATATTGTGGTTAGTTTCAACAGGAATCCAAAATAAAATTAAAAAAAAAAAAAAATGTACAATGACTAAATAGGACAGACATGAAAACATGCACATGCAGATATGACTACAATGACTAAATAGGACAGACAAGAAAACATGCACATGCAGATATGACTACAATGACTAAATAGGACAGACATGAAAACATGCACACGCAGTTAGGGCCCACAAGATAAACTTGAAAACCACAGTCCATAAAACTTACTTTCCGCGATCTGCATGCGAAAGCATGCCAGCAAGCTGGGCGTACGCCGGTGCAGGTCTGACCACCTGCGCTCCAGCTGGCCAATATGTCGGCGTGAGCCGAAGGAGCGCAGGCGGCGACGTACCTCCGCATATGCGGAACGCTTTCGGCTATTTGAGATGGGTGGAGGCTGACTGGTGATCCGCCTGTCCATCACCTCCGTCAGCACCAGCAGTTCGCGCCTGGTGAATGCAGCGGGTCTCATGATGGCAAAGGTGTTTTTTTAGAAAAATATTTTTAATAAAGCACCCAAAACAAATTTGATTGGCTAATGTATTTGGGAAATTAACAGGACAAATTCTATTGGTTAGTGTATGAGTCATGTGTTCGACAGGGCCACAAATCTCTTGAGAGTTAGGATAGGCTTGATGCAGTGACATGCGTAAGCAAATTTCAATAAAGAAATGAACCACAGAAAATTTGTGGGGATACAAACAAATAGAACAATTGTTTAATTGGGGCTAACATGTCTTTGGAACAATAAAAGCGAAGGTTTCAGCCGTACGTATTCTGCGAGTAAACACAAACACGGACAAGATTAAAGTTTATTGCATTGTGTTGAAAAAAAAAAAACAATTAAGCTAATTGATACATTGATTGGCATGATACGATTGAGGGAGGTAGGCAGAAAAAACGAGCAGGTAATCGGAATCTGACAGTCCCACTTCCGGTTTGTACTTGTGCGTGCGTTCCCTTCAAGCCATTTCGGGGATGTACGCTCGCTATTTGGCACGCTCGTTAGTTAGAGGAGGGTTCGGCTGAGTTTGGGGCGGATTTTTAGCTGCGTACGAAAATACGAGCGAGTGCTTGAATTTAAATAATTTTTTACGTACGCCGAACGTACGTACGTACGCCCAATTGCGATTTGGTCTGAATCAGGGACTTAGTCTGGCACCTGCTCCCCTAGCCTGCCATCTTCTTCACTTGGCCTTAACCCCACCTCTTCCTTTGTGGAAGACAAGGAGCAGGCTGCCAGACTGCTTGGAGTTGAGCTGAGCCTGTGAAGAATATGAAGAAAAAATGCTGACAGCCAGTGATGGTACTGTAAGTCAGCTCAGCAAGTTTTGTGTTGTGTAGTGATCTTATGTGAATGATTGTAAATTAAACTACTACTGTAGTGATATATTTTTTTTAATAAAATTATTCATGTAAGACCCCTCTGCTATGCTGGAGCCTAGTGCATTCTGTAATACATAATATGAATATATAAAAATGTATGCAACTATAATAATACTGTAGATGTTAGCTTTTTTGAAAGCACGGGGGTGGGGGGAGAAAAAAACAGGCAGATTGAGCCACCACTTCTCACTGGGCTGCACCTTTTCTCTCACCAATGGCCCAGGCCCCCCGACACCTACAGTATAGAACTGGCTGTCACTGTCACACATTTACAGTGACAGCACAGCGGCCATGCTCAGGGAGCTTTTCTCTAAGCTGTGCCTGTGGCAGAGGCAGGGACAAGAATGCATATGTGCCTCTCGAGCCAGACCTCTTTAGACTACATTTAGGATGGCTTATGAGGGGAGGGGGCTGGTTGAAGTTTTGCCTAGGGTGCCGAGGAACCTTGCAATGGCCCTGAGGGCCGACTGAGGATCCTGATCAGCCCTGGCATTACTTTCTGTGCGCTCGATGCATGAGGGTGTGGCTTTGCCTAAATGGGATGTGGCCTCTCCACACAGGAATGCCACGTCTCTCAGTATCCCAGCCGTGCAGTGTGCTGGTAGGTTTTAGACCAGACCGGTCCATCATGCCATTAGCCCTTCTGCCATTTGCCAAAAGTGCCAGATTGCCAACCCGGCCTCTTTCGTACGATATGTACCTTTTAATTTTTCCTTCTCATAGGACAAATACAGGACAAATGCAGCAAGTTTTTTTCACCTGGTGATAGAGAAATGGAACTGAACTACTGTATTTATTGAACACCTTTATTTTAGACATACAATGCAATCAAGCGCTGGAGTGCAGTTCTTTTCAAGAACAATTGACAGTGAATTAATGCAATGCTTTGGTATGCAAATGAACTTTAGTCTCTCTCTAAACCAAACAATAGGCTATAGACTTGCATAACAGTGCAGATATATGTCTTATCTTTTGTCATTTAATCAATATCTCATACTGTAGCTAAAAAAATATTGCCAGATCCAATATTTCTTTTTAGTTTACATATTAATTGAATAGCACCCAGATTGATTTTTTTTGTATAAAAAGAGCAAGGGCATGAAACTTGTTGATGTTGCAAAATAAGCATTTAATAGAAATAAAAAACACTTTTTACCTGCACAAGTCTACCCAGTTTACCCACTGTACTACATGGCTGTGTGCAGGGGCACCGAGAGGGGGGGGAGCGGGTACAGATTACCCAGGGCTGGGCTTCCAGAGGGGACCAGCGGGGGCTTGGGTCTGCCGCCGCCCCCCCCCCTCCCTCACAGCAGCCCAGCAACAGTGGTCCTGATTCAGGTCCAGGTCCAGATCCAGGTCTTGCGCATGCACACGATGGAGCCGGGTCCGTCGTGCGCATGCGCACTGGCCCAACGTCGACCCACTTGCGAGCGCTCGCGAGCGGGTCTGAATCATGCCCAGTGTGTACTGAGCTGCAGTGGGAGACTTCTCATGGTTGCTGAGCAGCAGCCACAGCAGTCTCCTATGCCTGTGGGGGGAGCGATCACACTGATCGTGCCCCCCTTGGCTTTGAGCATGGCTGAGGGGGCTCAGAGCGCCCTCCCTCCCCAGCGCGCAGCGCCGCATTTTTTGATTTTTTTTTAGTCGGGAAGGTGGCGCCTCCCGTGATTAGACCATGCCCTCCTGTTACCCGGATCCGCTGCGGCTCTTGGCGGGCCTGGCTGTGTAAACTAGTGAAATTATAGTCTGCATTCTCAGTGATGTCACTGATTCCTAGTGAAATGGCTCCTTGCAAAATGCTAACATGCAGTCTTATGGATAATCGTTAAATCCACAAAATACCCGCATCCACTGTGTGTAGGTGTTAGGTGCCCGTAAAATTAACAGCCCAAAATGTCCAACCTCTGTATTTCCTGTGCTTAAAATTTAAGGTAGGTTTAAGATTTACTGGTATCACCCATACAACTATGTTAGCTTTTGGAAAGACCATGTAAGTTCATAATTTGTTTGCCATTTTAGTAAGAAACTTACACTACTATACTAATTAGCAGAGCGCTAATACTTAAAATAATGTATATCAATATATTTAGTACACAACTTAATTTTATAAAGCTGCAAACCCACCTGTGAACCTGTGTAAGTTCACAAAAAAATATATAAAGCCAATCACTAGAAAATGAACAGGTTTTGTGCTTATTTGATGTATATAAAAATTATATAATAATGCTATTCAATGCTGTTACCTAATATGGCAGAACCAAATAAATGATTTAAGTATGGCATGTCTGGCAGTCCCTTCAGGGGCATATCTATCATAGGTGTATTGCTGCAGAGCAGCAAAAATCACCAGGGAAATGGCATCAGCCATTTTCCTGGTGACTCCCGCTGTAAAAAAGTTGTCCAAGGTAACTCCTAGTGTAAAAAATATGTCCCAGGGAATAAGACATGGACGACATTTTCCCAAAGACCCGAGCATGCACAGTAGATTCTATCATTAATCCAGAATCTACTGCACTGCCAGAGGGGGGGAGCCCAAACGGAGGCTGCACATGGGCCCCCTCCTCTCTTAAAATGCCCCTGAATCTCTTCCTACTATTTAATCATGAGTATAATGGACTTGATTCAGAGAAGGACACAATGTTGATGTTGAAAGCAATGGAGCAATTTTTTGCTGCTGCTCATGCATCATAGCTGCACTGCGCATGTGCAGCGATGGATTAGCAACAGTGGTCGTAAAGACGATTAATTTGCAATGTGAGTGACAGGAAGTCAGCATTTGAGGGAGGTGACAGGAGGGAGTGGTTATAAAAATGCAGGCATATCAGGACTGATTTCTGGGCCTGCTCTAGTGAGCTTCTGCAAATTTGTTTGCAGTTAGAGATACAGCAGCATCTTAGGAGAGCGCTGTATCTGAGACAGCATAGGCTTACTCAGAGGTTTCAAGTGCGACTGATTTTTGTATGTGAGTGGCTGATGTGAGGTGCTGAAGGTGGGTGTCTTAGTGCACTAAACATCAGCTAAGTAGTTTGCTTATTTTTGCATATCTGCAACCACAGTTGCAACAGTATCATGGTCCATCTCTGAATCAGGCCCAGTATTAAAATGAACAAGAAAATAACTGCACTCTGATACATAAGATGGGATATTAGTAAGCACAAGCAGAATATATAAAAATAAAAATTTTTAATAAACACAAATACCAAAAGAATAATAAATCATATACAAATTATATGGCTAAAATAGTTGAAAGCACATACATGAAATTGTAATTATACATAAATATATAATTACCGTATATACTCGAGTATAAGCCGAGTTTTTCAGCACATTTTTTGTGCTGAAAAAGTACCCCCTCGGCTTATACTCGAGTGAAGTGTAGCACTGACCGGACGGAGTTCGGTCAGCGCTACACAGCACAAACACACAGCCGCAGGAGCCGGCAGCTGTGTGTTTGCTGTAATCAGCAGCCACTGAGAGTCTGTCAGACTCTCAGCGGCTGCTGATGCTCCCACTGCGGGAGCCATCTTCTGGCTCCCGCAGTGGGTAATGGGAGACACGTCGTCATGACGACGTCTCTCCCATGCAAAGCGGCCGGAGGAGCAGATAGCGGCGGGACCAGGAGCGGGGGTTTCAGGTAAGTAAATTTTTTTTTTATTCTTATCACATCTCTCTCTACTGGGGGGGGAACTACAGGGGGCACTACCAGGGGGCGATTACTACAGGGGGCACAACCAGGGGGCGATTACTACAGGGGGCACTACCAGGGGGCAATTAATACAAGGGGCACTAAATGGGGGATTACCACTGGGGGAACTACTACAGGGGGCACTACCAGGGGAGAATTACTACAGGGGGCACTAAAAGGGGGGATTACCACTGGGGGAACTACCAGGGGAGGATTACTACAGGGGGCACTACCAGGGGGGGATTACTACAGGGGGCACTAAAAGGGGGGATTACCACTGGGGGTACTACCAGGGGGGGATTACTACTGGAGGCACTGAAAGGGGGGATTACCACTGGAGTCACTGAAAGGTGGGATTACCACTGGAGGCACTGAAAGGGGGGATTACCACTGGGTGCACTACCAGGAGGGATTACTACTGGGGCACAACCAGGGGAAATTACTACTGGGGGCACTACCAGCTGCTGCCATTTCCCACACAAGGCTTATACTCGAGTCAATAAGCGATGGATTAGCAACAATACTCACCTTTTGTCCCACGATGTTCTCTGCAGTATTCCAAAGAGTGCCAAGAAGACACTGTAACAAGATGTTACAGCATATTGTTACAGTATCGCTAATGACAGCTCCAGGCTTGAGCTGTCATTAGTGCTGGGGCGCCAGCCAATCAGTGGCGGCTTTCATTAGTGGTCGCTCATTGGCTGGGACCCACGTAGAGGAGCCACTCATTGGCTAAGCCCACGGCCTCCACTAGAAAGGGTCCAGTGCTGGTTTTAATTTTAGGGGTACCCCTACGCAAATTGTTTACCCCTATAATTAAAACCATGACTGGCCCTGCAGCCTGGTGCTGGTACCTAATTTACAGTGGAACCCTACTCATTTTGTTCCCCGTAATTTTAGGTACCAGGACAGGCTGGCAAGTGGCAAGTCTGGGGCTGGTTAGTCTTTTGGGGGGGGGACCTTACATATTTTTTTTTAAATAATTAACTCTACTTAAACAAGTTAAAAAAAAACATACACAAATCACAATGATTTGTATATGTTTCACCCAAACTCGCAGCTTGGGACGTTAGTGTTTAAAACTTCTATTTCACAGTGAGTTTGCCACAATCTCACATCAGATTGGAAACTCGAATCTTAGTAAATTTGCAAGTTGCATCTTTTTCATCTAAAGTACTTCCTATTTTGTAGAAGGAAGAGGGTTGGAAGAGAACCAGCGCTTAATTGTGATGAATCGTGGTTCCTATAAGGGAGCTGCTTCAGAAGGCTAGAGATGTCCCATCTCCAGAAAGTAAATAGACTATATTATTATGAGAGTGCTGATGCACTACACCTTGTGATGTTGCTGTCTAATTATGATCAAACTTATAGGTTCTAAATACACACTGATATATCAACAATGGAAAAAAAAATGTTTTACTTAATCCACAGTATTCAATAAGTACATAAACATATATAGAAAACATAAAATCAGGAACTATAATTGCAAAGCACTAGAATGATCAAGTCAATGTAGACTCTGCATAAATCGCAATATATGTAAACAATGTAATTGAGGTGAGGGGTTGTGGATGGGAGATGGGGTGATAAATTAGCTCAAATCACTATGGTCACCAATCTCCTCTGTTGATATGAGACAGACTGAAAGTTCCGAATGATGTTAATGTGACAGATATGCGGTGTCCCGCTATCTGGCTGAATGGAGTGGTAAAAGTTAATGGTGGTTTCAGAGAGAATGAGGCCCCGGGGTGATCTTCCCAGGGCAGGAGTATGGCTCAGGTCTGGGTGTGCAGGTGGGAGGAGGCCTTAGAAGTGATGTGTACCCCCCTGTACAGAGCAATACAACGGCGCTTGGGCTAGGCGTCCCAGACCAACACCAGTGATTACGCAGGAGGCAGGCCACAACCACGTCCAGGGAGTGGATGTAAGGGTGTGGGCTCTCACAGAGCTTGCTGCTGTTGATCCTCTCCTATACAGCACTTACCTCCCCTTGCTTGTCCCAGATGGCCGCTCCTGTCCCTTGCCGGCTAGTGGTATCTTCAGTCTTCAATCTTCGGTCTCCGTCTCCAGTCTCTGCCTCCGTCTCTGCCTCCGTCTCCTGTCTTCCACATGCAGGCGCTGCCTGTAGTCACGTGACCGGATGAGTGTGATGAAAGGATAGAGGCTTGTAAGAATAAGTCAGAATAAGCCTGTAGGACTTCTCCTGTCTGTCTCGTGTAGATGCTGTGAGTCTCCAATGCTTTTCAGCTTCCGCCTTTCTCAAGGAGCATATCCTGTTGTTTCAGCTGGTATTATAAATACTATTAGTTTCATTCTGATAGGTAGTTCATTGAAAATGGGTGTGTTCTCCATAAAGTGACTGATCCAAATTTCTGTAACTCAATCAAGCTACTCTGGTACTCCAAAGGAGATGTTCTGATATATAAGTATTAATTCTAATTAAAAAATCGCATAAACAGAAAAATAAAAAAAAATCTTCAATTGATCAATTTATCAATAAATAAATGAAAGAAAGAAGAAATTTGTTCCTACTTATTGAATCACATATTGTATTGTCCTGATTATAAATTGGTGAATATGAAATATAGAGTGAAATAGATTAAAGATGTGGGGTTTAGTAAAGGGGGAGGGACATGCAATATAAATTACATCTAGGGTATAACGAAGACATGGGACATATATTGGCCTATTTCCAATAATGGGTACCTTTATTGTTACATACAAAGGGGATGTGTATTGTATTATCCAATATCAGAATCCATCATTGAGGGCAAGCCACCATAGTACTAACTTGGGTGGTTGCCAATATGCCTAATATGTTCACTAAGTCGTTAAACTGGTTATGTTAAAATCGATATTCAGACCCCGAGGTTCCAATGTGTTCAGGGTGTAGATCCATTTCGCTTCTCTCTTGTTCAGCATTCTTAAAAAGTCCCCTCCCCTCCAGTTGTGTATTGGTTTTTCTAATATTAGGAAATCGGTGCCTAATGGGTTTGAGTCATTGTGTGTTTTATAGTGTCTCGAGACACTATGATCATCTTTCCCTATCTTTATGTTCCGAATGTGTTCATATAATCTTTGATTCAGGGGTCTAATTGTCCTACCCACATACTCTAAACCGCAGGGGCATCTAATGCGATAAACCACCCCTTTGGTGTCACATGATGTACGATTTTTGAGTCTGTGTTTCTCTCCTGTTGTAGATGAAATGAAGGTGTTAATTGCTTTAGTGCTTAGTTTATTCAAAGTTCTGAAAGCTATACATCTTCCACAATTGTAAAATCCTCCTATTTTCTCACTGTCGCCACCGTGTAGTGTGGTTTGGATGGTTTTACTTGGAGGAATGTGATTATGAACTAGACTCATCTTTATATAAGGGGCTTTTGTGTATACTATATCTGGACGTTCTTTCAGAATTTGTTTGAGATCTTGATCTTGTAAAAGTATATTCCAATGTTTATTCAATATTCTTTTGATATCATTGGCTGATTCATTGTATTGTGTAATGAAAAACGTACACTCTGATTTAGGGTTATTGTTAATATTCGAATTCTTGGGTCTCAATAGAGTATCTCTATCTAAAGTCTTAACTGTTTGATAGGCTTGCTGTATGAGATTGGTCTCATATTTCTTCTCTAGAAACCACCATTAACTTTTACCACTCCATTCAGCCAGATAGCGGGACGCCGCATATCTGTCACATTAACATCATTCGGAACTTTCAGTCTGTCTCATATCAACAGAGGAGATTGGTGACCATAGTGATTTGAGCTAATTTATCACCCCATCTCCCATCCACAACCCCTCACCTTAATTACATTGTTTACATATATTGCGATTTATGCAGAGTCTACATTGACTTGATCATTCTAGTGCTTTGCAATTACAGTTCCTGATTTTATGTTTTCTATATATGTTTATGTACTTATTGAATACTGTGGATTAAGTAAAACATTTTTTTTTCCATTGTTGATATATCAGTGTGTATTTAGAACCTATAAGTTTGATCATAATTAGACAGCAACATCACAAGGTGTAGCGCTTCAGCACTCTCATAATAATATACTTCCTATTTTGGCTAATGGTGAGTTTTATCAAATTTGCAAACTCACATGAGTTTTAACAGTGAAAAAAAGAGAACTCACTTCAAACTCACTGGAGTTTGTCTTTAGTAAATTTGCGAGATTGAAAAAATGCCTAAACTCATGTGAGTTTATAAACTCACACAAACTCGACCCTTAGTAAACTTAACCCTAAGAGAGAATCTCCAGGGAAAATTGAGGATATTGCAATTACATCCGCTATTTGTTTATACTAAATTGCATTCCGGACCCACTTTTTATGAAACAGCTACCTGTACATTCAGTCAAGATTTTGCTGTTTATATGGGGCTCAATGTGTTTATTTACACTATTTTATAGAGAGTCTGATCAACTCTATTTTTTTACTCTATATGCAATTCAAGCAGTCTCAGTGTTTGATTAGTTAAATGTTTATGTATAATTACAATTTCATGTATGTGCTTTCAACTATTTAAGCCATATAATTTGTATATGATTTATTATTCTTTTGGTATTTATGTTTATTAAACATTTTTATTTTTAGATATTCTACTTGTGCTTACTAATGTCCCAACTCAAGTATTAGAGCGTAGTTATTTTCTTGTTTGTTCTTTAAGTGAGGTTGACAATAACCTTTTTCTTACTGCTGCACTATTACATGATCCTCCTGCTGCTTTAGCGCTGGGTATACAGTATATTTCTTATCAAGTATTAAAATTATACAACATTCTCTTTTATAAAGATATGTACTGAACATTTTACTTTACTAGTGCACTGCAAAATCACAGTTCATTGTCTTTTCATTTGTTCGTTACAGGCTTAATAGATCTGAATACTTGAATAAGTTTGAGGAAAGATAAGCATCCTGTTTAGTGATGGAAAATTGGTAATTCACCAGGGGTTAAAGGAGAGGAGGGGGTGTAGCCAGGAATGTGTCATTCAAAAAAGTAGCCTATGGCAGTAATAAGGGGCAAGGCCTCTATGATTCATTATAAATAGTCTGGAAGAGGAGCATTTTCCTCTTTTCCAGTTTTGGAACCAGACTGGGCTAAGGATCACTGTTGTTATTCTTTTACTGTCCTCTGCTCCACTGTGTATTGCTAGCATGGCTTTACTGGCCACCTCTATCTCCAGCCTAAACCCCCCTGGGTCCTTCCGCCCCATTCCCTAGCGCAGCCGTACCTTTGCGCACTCCCCCTGCCTCCAACCCCTGGTCTCCTTCTCCACCATGACCCGTCACCGCTACCCTGCCCCACCACCATGCTGGTTAACTAACACACGACACAGCAGCTGCACCTTCCCCAGGCGTGTTGGCGGTACCTGGTAGCCTGCTATTCTGCTCCTTGCTCCCCCAGCGTGCACTCCGGGAGCTCTGTCCCCCCTCCTTCACTTCCAGCCCAGCAGTTGCATCTCTCTGGGCGTGTCACGTGGCACCAGGTGGCCCGCGATTCTTCTCATCCTCTCCTTCAGCGTGTGCACTGGTATTTCCGCCCCACCTCCTCCACGCTAAGCACGGCTCACAGGGGGCTGCACAAGTCTCCAGAGACCCCCCACCAGGCTGTGTATCTCCCTCCAGCTCAGGCCCCATGCACTACACACCACCGGCTGGCCCCACCCACTATCCCTCGGGGGCCATTTTAGTACCCAGCCAGCACCGAGGCATATGACACTTGTTGTTTCCCACCCACTCCCAATCTCATCACGCGGGGGAGGGGCAGCTCCCAAGGTTTATATCTCCCCAGGGTTCTATCTCTCCAGGTTTTATCTCCCCATTGTTACACAGCACCAATGTGACGGGCGCTGCAGCTTTCCTGCATATTCCATTGCTTCCAGAAAGCGCACACGCACCCACTCCCAGCCCCTCCCATTGCTGCACAATGGTTGTTTCCCTATTTTATAGAAACCGTGCAGCATCAGCCCTCCCCCTTTTAGTTGCCCTCCCTGCATTTCATGTTAGCAGGTTTTTCCCTGACCGTCCCCATTTTACATTTAGCCTCTGGTTTCTCAGCAATTACAGCCACCCTGCATTCCAGCGCAGCCATATACACCCCACTACTCCCAGGCCAGCTACCACCTTTCACCACCCTGATCAGATGGAAGAGGTCACGCCCCATGCTTTCACCTCACGTGTTTTATTTCAAGTCCTCAGGTTACCGTCTCAGGGTCTTTCAGGTTTCTGCAGGATGTGTCTTCGGCTGTCCAGGATGTTCAGAAGGCAACTCAAGTTGTGGTGGGTGCACCGTGCAGCGAGCAACAAGCATTAGCGGGCAGTCGGTCAGGTCTGGGCCTTCATCCACTGGATCATGTGAGCATGTTGTTCTAATTTTGTGCAACGTTTTTATTTTTCTTTGCTGTGTTTAGAGATTCTTCTGATTACACCGTAGGCCCTGTTAGGTTCAGGTGGTGTTTGCGCAAACGGTTAATGGTAAGTATAAAATCTTAAAGAGATCTAGTACTATATTAGCAGCTGAGGTCCCGGTGCAGCAGGGGATGGGGTCCATTGTGAAAATGCAGCTCTAATTAGGTGACTTTAGGTTAAAGTTATGGCAGCACAGAGGGTGTAGTGGTTAATGTTACTGCCTCTCAGGGCAGACTTTGAGGTTTAATTTCCATCCTTGGCCCCGACTGTGTGGAGTTTGTTATGCTCCCATGTACTGGTTTCAGATAGCGGATTAGGAAAGGCATGTTTGCCAGTATGGCAGTTGCTAAAAGGCATAAACGGGAAGCATGATTGCCATACTGGTTAGCATCACTGCCTCACAGTACTGAGGTCTTGGTTTGAATCACAACAAGGGCCTATCTATGTGGAGTTTTTATGTTATCTCAGTGTTTGTTTCAGGCGAAGGCCTTGTTAGCATTTTGGGGTAAGTTACCATTGTTCATACATGATTTGGACAATGGCTTGTTCGATTTTGCGGTGAGTTTTACTGGAAAACCCAGTGGAGAATACAGGCATGTGCTTAAGTACATGCAGTTGTTTAAGGAAGAAGCAGGAAGGTTAGGCAGTGTTTCAGTAGTGATTCAAGGATGTGGAGTTTTTTGGTCCTGCATACCTATGGGTTCGCGATAGCCTGGAGGCAGCACTGTCCTGCCTGTCCAGGTACCTCAAGTGCCAGGTGTGGTGAGGGCTACGCGTTCAATAATGCCCAATGCAACAGGGAGTCGGGTGTAGGGGAATTGCATTCTGCATGCTGTGTGGTGACGCCAATCGCCCAGTAATAGCCACATTGCTGGTGCAGGAGCTGGTCGAGGGGATATTGAAATGAGAAGCAAAGGGTAGTTCATGGTGTTAGAGGGTTTTTACATTGGATTTTCATTTGCTTTTAACGCACAATATATACATCGTATTCCAAATGGAACCTTCAGTCCATACGCAATCACCCAGAAGTCGTTAGGAGTAAAATGGGTAGGGTGTTTAGATTAGGGCACAGGTGTGGCTCTTTCTTGTTCTTCCCTGGGAAGGGATTTTGTACATCGCCTTTGGGGTTTGTACCTAAGAGGGTGACGGGTAAGTTTAGATTTATCCAGCATCTTTCCTACTCGAAACAGTGATCTGTCAACGACGCGTGCAAAGTTTTGCCAAGCGAGCTCCTCTGGCTAAAGTGGATATCGAATACATTTTCGTTTAACGCCGCTTTCACTCCGTATCTTTTCTGTGTACCGGAATTTGTGTCACTGGAACTTATTCTGTAGATAAGCTCTTTCCAGCGGGTTGTTCTGTTTACTTTTCCTTTGTCAACTGTTGCAGCTAACTTTTGCAATGGTGCGTGCAAGCACGTACATGTTGTGGATGGTGGGGGTGTCCCAAATTTTTTGGTTGCTTTATTGGTAGTGGGGTGGTGGTTAGTGGTAGTGGTGGTTTTTAGCTGGCAAGGATTTAATTTTCTTTACAGGCTTTTTTCATCGATTCTAGGAGTACTGGTTTCTTGTGACTAAACTGGGTCTTTTTTACACATTTGTCCTTTCTGGGGATAGCTATAGACACTTTGCTAGGTCCTTGCAGATTGCCTTGGAATAAAGTTAGTGAATTGGAAAATTATTGGGGAAGTGTCACTAAAGTAATTGCAATCGCTTATAGGCCATGAATTTTGATTGTAGAATAGTACCCATGGGCAGGAAGTCATCGCTTGGACCTCTCCAAAGCCAGGATTTCAAGATCTCAACATTTTCGCTTGTCTCAGGACTGGGGGGAGGATCTACAAGTTTGGTTGGTAATGTTTCCGGAGTTCAACAGAGTTAGAATTGGCTATCTGCTCAGGAGGACAATTACAGGCTTCAGTTCTTTAGGGACGCATATAGTTCCGTAGTTTTAAGGTAGTTATTGGAGGGCGGCTGTACGCGAGAACTTGGCTGGATGTTGCAAGATCTAACTGCCGGTATGCTGTTTTTTGGAGTTTTTTTCAATCATGGTTGCAGCTGAAATCTGGGCTACCAGACTCGGCAGCAGGAGGATTATTTTATGCAGTGATATTGTAGGTGCAGTTCTTGCTATCAATATTTGCGGGACTTGGTCTCCTTCGTTTTTTGTTTGATTAGGCGTTTTCAGCTTTTGTGTGTTTGTGCGGGAGCAAGGACGTTAGGGCATGTCACGTTCCGGGAGTGGTGTATGGTATAGCAGACGTCCTTGTCTCATTGTCCATGGATTGGGTTTCGGGGGCTGGCTTCCCCCATTTTTTGCTGCGATACATGGCTTACCCTAGTCCTGTTAATATTGGCTGGTTGTTGCGTCGGAATTTAAGTAGTTTGTTTTGATGTCATGGGCTCTGCGTACGCTGAGGATTTAGTTAACGGCTTGTAATGCTTAGCAAAATATTTCTTGGCTTACGAGGGCAAAGGAGGTTTGCCATTCCATGCATACCTGTTAGAATCATTTGGAAATGGCACAAACAAAGTCGTTCCGGAGCGTCCACGTTAGCATCTCAGTCTAGCATTTTTCTTGTTTCACAAAGTTTCCTGGTCTGTCAGTCGCGAACTGATGTATTTTTTTTTATTCATTCTAAATGATTTTGCAAAGACCTATTGAGCTATCAGTTTTAATGGAGCTGATAGTTACAGGGTCGGGGATCGCATTGGTTAATAAGGAGGCACCTCTTTAATTTGACATTTTGAGTAGCGTATTTAGGGTTCTTTACAATTGGCATGTTGTTATTAAATAAGATGAGTTAGACATCAACGGGTTGTTGTTTGAGAAGGAAGTTTTCAGTAAAACCTGTAATGGTGTCGTATTCATTGATTAATAAACTGATCAGCTTGCTAAAGGGCGATGGACCTCTATCCCAGCTGAAGCACACCTTTTCACTAATCCTAGTTGGCTTGGCCATACGTTTAATAATATATGGCCCCAAGGCAGCACAAGCTGGCTTCTTCATGCCACTCAGACAGCATTATCTAGGTTTTACTTTACATGGGTCTTTCACAACTGTTTGATTGCTTTAGATTTGTTGCTAGATCAGTTTGACACACATTTTTCAGGATTGGGGCAGCAATCTGCATGGCAGCTGCAGGTGCTTCCACTGACACTTTAAAGCATTTAGGTCAATGGTAGTCATCAGCCTACAAGAATTAAATAGTATACAAAACAAGTGGGTCGCACCAGAGTATTAGTACATAATACCTACATCACACAACCCTCTTTATATTATAATTCTATTTAATTGTCAGGATAAATATGAGGGGTGCTATCACTGGACCATTTAATTATTGTACAAACAAAAAGAGGAAAAGTAGTCCACTCATTGGATGCACTACAGTGTCGATATAGGTATGCAGATATAAAATATAACTTTTATTAAATATACGTTAAAGAATGAAGAAAATAGTTTAAAATCAGCAAAGTAAAACGATAGAAAAGTAATGAAAATTAAAATACAAAGGCTGTATTAATCTTAGTATCCCCTATTACTGGTGAAACACTGTATAAATGTATATATAATTAAATGACCATTGTATTGTTGCAATTGAGAGTAAAGGCAGGAGTATGTCTATAATGTTGTTATAGATTATATAGCTGAAAGGTAAATGTACATATTATCACCACTGATCCTCAAAAGATATCACAGCATAAATTCATATATATAATTAATTATTGGACCATAATATTAAGTCTCCTTCAAGATGTTATCCTAGATTCAGGCCCTCACTGTGTGTCTAATAGTATAATGTGAATCTTGGTTCTATAATAGTTAAGCCTACATTGATACAAGTATCCATTCAATACATACAGTTGTAATTTTTAAACACTTTGTTTCTATCTCTGTGACACATTCAACCCTTAAATTAGGAAGTGTCAGATATAGTTAGAATGGCTCACACATAATCAAAATTTACTATTGTAATGCCACATTAATTAAAGGCTCAATTCACACTAATAATTAAATGCCTGTATTAAGGCTATCTCATTATTAACACACACTATCTGAATCTGATTGATATATCAGTGCCTATTGCTATCACTACATACACCAGAGCTACACCAGCAATTACTCTGAGACTGGTATTATACCATTTTAATGTTGCCCAGATATAGATTCTGTGAGCAGCCGTACTAGCACCATCTCACTTGATCCCTGGGTCTCTGTCAGTACAAGTGGCGTAACCACAACCACAGTCCGTAATTAGCCATGACTGTGTCGTCTTAATAGCATTAGGACACAGTCTCAAAATGCCGCCCTAATGACTCACTCCCTAAAATTCACAGCGGACAGCGGTGCATTACCTGTCTTAGCATAGCATTTCACTGCCGCGATGTCACCCAATATACATTCCTCTAATAGTTGTAACTGTGTCAGCTTAGTAGTCTTAAGACACAGTCTCAACGTGCAGTCCTAATGTCTCACTGCCTACATTCATGGCGGACAATCTCCCTGCTGCGATGTAAAACTATATACATCCCGCTATTAGCTGTAACTGTGTCAGTCTAATAGCATTGAGACACAAACTCAACGTGCAGTCTTAATGTCTCACTGCCTACTTTCACGGCAGACAGTGGTCTTTTCTCTGTCACAGCATGCAATCTTACTGCCGCAATGTCACATAATATAAATTCATAGAGGATAATCATATTCTCACTATCTAACATATATACAATACAGCATGATCTCTATTTAATGGGGTACATTTGTCTAGATTAATACAGCTAAACGTCGACGCGTGTTTCGCTGTAGCTTTATCACAAAGGCAAGCCGACTGCTCTCCTTCCCAGTTCTTTTAAACGTCCAAACACCAATCATCACTCATCAATCATTTGAAACTGAAAACTGACAATTCTAATAGGTCTCCTATGGTTCACTAATGTAATATAGGATTAACCTACAAATATTAATTAAAGAATTAGCTCACCAAGATAGTATTAATACTATGTAGATTTCTCATTATAATTGATTTGAATTATTAATCAACATATAGTAGTGACAATTAATTCCTAAAGAATGTTTAATAAATTAGCCATGTGGTTAATTATTTATATCAGAAATAATCAAATAGTATATATTATTCCTCTATCTATTCTGACCATTATATAAGCAATGACCAATATTAATAAATACTATGTGAACTAAAAAATGTGTTTGATATATTAATAAATATAATTAATTTAAATGTAATGTTGTGTATCCTTTTGTGAACTAAAAATTGTGTTTGATATATTAATAAATATAATTAATTTAAATGTGATGTTGTGTACCTATTATAGTGAATATTAAATACATAGATTTATATATATATATATATATATATGTATATGTACATATACCATAAGTGCAATTAATCTATATTTGAATACGTAAATAAACACCTGATACAGGTACAAATACATACACATATCTACACACACATATATATATACATATACATATATATATACATATATACATATACATATGTATACATACGTATACCCATCAAACATATCTTCACAATTAATTAAACTATTATATAATGTGAAAATTAACAATAACTAAATATAGTGTATTAAATCTGTATTACAAAATTATACGTGTATCACTCAAATGAAAAGTTCTAAAAATATTAGTAGTGCTCAACTAATTGTGTTATTAAAATTATAATCTATTAATAAAACATTGCATTGCAATATGACTAATCCTTATGTAATGTCACAACTCTAATGTAAGGATGACAACCAAAATTTCTCAATATAATCCCAATCTGCCAAATAGCATATCCTATATTTGTTATAAATTCAAATCTTATCATAAGAAGAAAATTAAATGAAAACTACTCTAAAATAATCACAGAAAAACAGAAAAAATTATATTTTCATTTTAACCCTTTGGTGTCACACTATCCATTAAAAATATCTGTCTAGCTTCTTTCTTAAGAAGCTCTCGAGTTATATCTCCTCCTCTCAAAGCCCAATTGTATTTTCTCCATTCCAAATACCTGTAATCCTTTGCTACTTCCTTGATGATATTTCAAAAAATGTTTTGCTACACTGGTAAGAGTTTTCATTCTAGTTTCATCTCTCAGAGCATTATTGATGTTATAGACATGTCCCATTACCCTCTTTTTCAATTGTCTTTCGTCATACCCACATAGATCATTTCACAGGGACAAATTAGACAGTATATAACTCCCAAAGTGGAACAGTTAATAATGTCTCTGATCTCACATTTGTTACCGTAGCGATTCACATAATGGTTTTTCTCCACCATATATTCACATGCCCTACAGTGCCCACATTTATGAGATCCTGTATTTTGACTACATGATCTCTTTCTTACATCAAAATGACTACGTGTTAAATGATCTTTTAGGTTTTTTGATCTTCTCCAGCTAATATCAATTCTGGAACCCAAAATGGTAGCTAGATCCTGATCTGTTCTAAGAATATAGGAATATTTCCGCAAAGCATGTTTCAAATCCTCCCACTGCCTGCAATAAGTCCTTATAAATCTAAATTTTTGATCTTTTGCCATTTTTGATTTATCTTTTTTTTGTTTTTTGGAACAGTAATTTATCTCTATCTTTCAATTGAGTATCCAGATAAGCCATATTAATAATTTTGTTACTATAACCTCTCGATCTCAATCTACCCTTAAGTTCAACCGCTCTCATCTGAAAGGTCTCGTCTAATGAACAATTTCTCTTCATCTGAAGGAATTCCCCTTTCGGAACACTTTTCTTCATTGCAGGGTAATGTTAACTTTGATAATGTAGAATGCTATTCGTAGCTGTTTTCTTTCTATTAACGTCTGTTTCCAGATTTCCTTTATCATTGAGTTTAATTGTAAGATCCAAAAAATTAACCTGTACACGATCCACTTCTTTTGTTAATTTTAAATTGAGAGTATTGTCATTGAGTTTGTCAATAAACTCTATTAGTAGATTCTTCTCTCCTTCCCAGACGATAAAAATATCATCAATGAATCTTAACCATAGCAATAATTTCTCAGTGTATCTGGAATTCTCTTCTATAAAAACCACCTCCTGCTCCCACCAGCCTAAATACAAATTAGCATACGTCGGGGCACAAGTACTGCCCATTGCAGTTCCCCGTACCTGCAAATAGTATTTCTCATTAAATAGGAAATAATTCTTAGTCAAAATGAATTTCAATAACTTTAGCAAAAAGACACCAAATTCATCATCTCTTCTTTCCATATTTAAGAAATATCTTGCAGCTTGTAGGCCTGAATCATGGTTAATGCTAGTATACAAACTTTCAACATCACATGTGGCCAGTATAGTGTTACTGCTCAGGGATATACCTTCTATCTTTTCTAGTAGGTCCATAGTATCCCTCAAATAAGATGGTAATTGTGTTACATATTTCCTCATGTGTTTATCCACAAAATTGCTCACCTTTTCACCAAGGCTCCCTATCCCAGATACTATAGGGCATCCTGGGGGATTGCATTAATTCTTATGGATCTTAGGCAGCATGTAATATGTTGCAGTTTTAGGGTTTTCTACCCACAAGTATTCAAAATCTGTTTTCATAATTATTCTCTCTTCATAAGCATTTTTAATCATATTTTGATAAAACATCAGAAAATTTTGGGTCAGATTAAAAATTAATTCTTTATAACATTTAGTATTTGTTAATTGTCTCTTAGCTTCTTGTAAATACATTACCCTGGGCCATATAACTACATTACCACCTTTGTCAGATTATTTAATTTCAATGTCTTCCCAATTTTTTATTTCATCTAAAGCTTTTAGTTCCAATTTACTAAGATTTTGATCTTTATATTTATCAAACATCAACTGGTCTAATTCCTTTGACACCAGTTTGACATAAACTTCCACTTGTGGACAAATTTATTTATTTATTTATTATTTATTTATTAATCTAGACAAATGTACCCCATTAAATAGAGATCATGCTGTATTGTATATATGTTAGATAGTGAGAATATGATTATCCTCTATGAATTTATATAATGTGACATTGCGGCAGTAAGATTGCATGCTGTGACAGAGAAAATACCACTGTCTGCCGTGAAAGTAGGCATTGAGACATTAAGACTGCAAGTTCAGTTTGTGTCTCAATGCTATTAGACTGACACAGTTACAGCTAATAGCGGGATTGTCCGCCGTGAATGTAGGCAGTGAGACATTTGGACTGCACATTGAGACTGTATCTTAAGACTACTAAGCTGACACAGTTACAACTATTAGCGGAATGTATATTGGGTGACATCGCGGCAGTGAAATTATATGCTAAGACAGGTAATGCACCGCTGTCCGCTGTGAATTTTAGGGAGTGAGACATTAGGGCTGCATTTTGAGACTGTGTCCTAATGCTATTAAGACGACACAGTCATAGCTAATTACGGACTGTGGTTGTGGTTATGCCACTTGTACTGACAGAGACCCAGGGATCAAGTGAGATGGTGCTAGTATGGCTGCTCACAGCATCTATATCTGGGCAACATTAAAATGGTATAATACCAGTCTGGGTGTAATCGCTGGTGTAGCTCTGGTGTATGTAGTGATAGCAATAGGCACTGATATATCAATCAGATTCAGATAGTGTGTGTTAATAATGAGATAGCCTAAATACAGGCATTTAATTATTAATGTGAATTGAGCCTTTAATTAATGTGGCATTACAATAGTAAATTTTGATTATGTGTGAGCCATTCTAACTATATCTGACACTTCCTAATTTAAGGGTTGAATGTGTCACAGAGATAGAAACAAAGTGTTTAAAAATTACAACTGTATGTATTGAATGGATACTTGTATCAATATAGGCTTAACTATTATAGAACCAAGATTCACATTATACTATTAGACACACAGTGAGGGCCTGAATCTAGGATAACATCTTGAAGGAGACTTAATATTATGGTCCAATAATTAATTATATATATGCATTTATGCTGTGATATCTTTTAATGATCAGTGGTGATAATATGTAAATTTACCTTTCAGCTATATAATCTATAACAACATTATAGACATACTCCTGCCTTTACTCTCAATTGCGACAATAGAAGGGTCATTTAATTATATATACATTATACAGTGTTTCACCAGTAATAGGGGATACTAAGATTAATACAGCCTTTGTATTTTAATTTTCATTACTTTTCTATCGTTTTACTTTGCTGATTTTAAACTATTTTCTTCATTCTTTAACGTATATTTAATAAAAGTTATATTTTATATCTGCATACCTATATCAACACTGTAGTGCATCCAATGAGTGGACTACTTTTCCTCTTTTTGTTTGTAGCCTACAAGAATTAGTTACAGTATGTGGCGATAAGTTGCATAGTTAGCTGCTCTTCTTGCGAGTTTTTTTGGGAAACTAAGGGGCCTTATGCCTACTGCCACTATGGATTTTGAATGGCTTTTCATATTTGCCCTCAAAGAGGTTTGCTGTTTTTCACCTTCAGATGGGTCACCCAACTACTGTTTTCCTTCCCTTGGCTGGGCTGTTTTTCTATAAATTGTATTAGCCTATCTGGGCATGATTATCTCCTTTTTGCAGATTTATAGGAATGCTAGATGTCGGGTGTGGTTCGTGGGCATGTATCTACTGGGCTAGTGAGCATCCTCTAGCATTTTTAGGCCCCGCATTTATTATGTACTAATAAGAATCAGTAGTTAGGTTGTAGGGGCATGCCCTGGGGTTGCCTTTTTTAGAGGTTTATGGACTGGGGAATCCAGACTTGGGACCCCAATTGGTGGAACATTTGGGGGACAGTGATCTGGGTACTTGCAATTGCATTGCACTTATACTTGCTATTAAGTAGGAACTGTGAATAGTCTACTAGAGATGGCCAGCAGTAGAGTAGACTGGTGGTAATATCTACTCCGGTCACTAATGGATGGATGTGTTATATTGGCACCTTCGATTGCCCTACAAAGAGAGGAGTTTTTATAGGCCCAATGGGATACACCTCACGGGCGCAGGTCTAGAGTCTTATATTCAAACATTGCAGTCTTCCTTGGTGTGCGATTATTTCCTGATGTGTGGCAGGGCTCGGCTCTTTGAGCCAAGCTTTGGCAGGAAGCAGTGCTCCTGGATGGCCTATTGTAGCGTAAGAGTGCCTGGATTGCATTTGCCTTTTGATAGTTGGTCATTCCCCTTAAGTGGGGACCGGGCCATCATCTAGGGAAGGGTCAAGGGCTATGCCAATTAAGGGAGAATGCGTCTACCTCAGGCCAGTTTGCACCGGGCTGTGGCCTTGGAGCAAATATATTTGCCGGGCTGTGGCTTTGGAGCACTGCTTTTTTACTGCCACCATCTTTCTAATAACAAATTGATCAATACATTTTGGCTGTGTTCTCTTTTAATTCCACATAGGTGTCCATGTGGTTATTTCTATTTAGTATTTAAGTGAGTTAATTAGCATAATGTAAGATTCAAACAATGGGTGACTTAAAGCCTAGGAGCATATGCAGTAAAATGTTATATTTATGTGTAAAAAGAGGATAAAGTTTGCTGCATTTATGACATTTCTCCATAGAACAGATTGATCTCACTCCTCTGTTTGCAGATAATTAAAGGGCACAATTACTAAGTACATAAATTAGTATATATGGCACCACTATGCAAAAAGCAGATGGATGTCAGATTACTATATTTCATTAAATATCACAACAATTCTAGATTGTCTGAAATAATTTAAATATCACATCAATCATATAAAAAGTAATAGTGAAATATATTTCTTAGTCTATTGGGCAAATAAGAACACATTTGACAAACATTTCTGATCATATTTGACAACCATTATTTTTAAAAGGCAGAAAAAGGCTGTCTTAAATACTACAAACAATACACAAATAATTAGTGAATAATAATTCTGGTAATATAATATGTAGTAGACAAGAAATATGTAAATAGAACATATGTTATGAAAAGTAGCTGAGTGAAATAAAACCCAAGTGAGGAACTGTAGGTTGGGGTTAAAAAAGCTTGGTTCCAGGAATCAAAAGATTAAACAACAGTACTTAACAAGTCCTGTAATTCTAAAACAAAAATGTAAAATAATTTTATGATAAAACTGTATCAGAGTATATGATTAATAATAATAATAATAATAATAAAAAAATAATGATAATAATAAAATAAATAAATAATAAATAAATAAGTATAATCTTTAATGGGTGTCCTGTCTCCTTCAACAACTCCCGCCATTTTGACAGAGATGGGACACACAGCAGAAGAGCCTGACATCCTGTGGAATGGAAAGAGGGAGGTGAGGAGAATGAATAGGAGGGGACAGGGCTAGACAAATGGGAGAAAAAAAATCCCTCAATCCGGCGATGATGGGTCCAGCATACTAACATATAAATACCAATTTAATAATTGAAACATGATAAAATTATACAATAAAGACATAAAAAGCTCAAAATCAAATTATGCAAAATCAGAAAACTAACTTATGATAAGATATGGAACTTTTACTTACTGTATAAGTAAGAAAACTCTTAAACGCCATACAGTATGCTAGTAAATGTTAATTAGAAACATACAGTTCCAAAATAGAATAATAGTTAACCTGTGTATACTAAAGAAACCACTTAAGAAAAAAATCCCCTCCAAACAAAGTATACACATACTATATACTGTACATAGACAAAACCACTGTTTTATGATTCCAGTGTAAATCAATGAGATTTCTTGTGTTTCAGAAAGCCCACTTAGGAAGAAATATCCCATCAACAGGTAGAGTTAGTTGACACAGCCTTAGCAAACAAGAAATGATTTTAACAGCATATACTGTAATATTTTACTTAATTTCCATAGTCATGTAAGTACAAAAAGGTAAATTATAATCTACAGCTATAATGCCCTTCATTATGGTAATTACAAAGGGATCAATGAATAATCTCTTTATATATACAGATCTGATTAGTAACAACAACATAGCTGAGTAATCCACCATCAAAAATCACAGAAACAGTTAAACTAAAAATCTAAATAAGAAAAATAATAATTATAGCAATATAATCACATAGTTAAAAAATGATCAAACCAACATAATAAATAGATCCATAAATTATACATTATTGTTCCAACAGAGTAGACATGTGACCTGTATATTGGGTCTTATGAGTAAACATTCACTTGAAATGAACATAATAGTTTAAAAATAAATACACAGGAATTTTACAGTGATATATATGTGGGTTAGGTATGGGAGACCGGATGTCAGGATGCTGGCTGTCAAAAGATCGACAGTGGCATCCCAATGCTCAGATTCCAGACAGTAAGTATTCTAATCCTCTATCCTTCACCCCCTATACCTCCCTTCCTGCATCCTAACCCTAACCCTCCCTCCCCGCACCCTAACCCTCCCCCCTTAGTGCCTAAACCTAACCCTCCCTCTTTAGTGCCTAAACCTAACCCCCCCAGACAACAGCCTAACACCCCCGTGGTGACTAAACCTAACCCATCCTCTCCACGGCTACAAGCTTACCTGACCCACTATACTTACGTTCAGAATGCTGGCTGTTGGGATTCCGGCACTGGTATCACAACTGATGTTAGGATTCCAAGGCCAGTGTTCTGCCTGCAGGTCAGATTCTGGCACCGGGATTACGCATTCTGTGCAGCGGTAAAATAACTACATCCCATCATTATTTATTACCAGTTATTTATATTTGGGGGAATTAAGTTCAATGTGATGTAGAAAAGCCACGGGAGAGAGCTCCCACAGCTATTCAATACTCTGCACTGTTTGGGTGGTGAAAGGATTTTTTCTCACACCCCCCTGGGGATGCAAGGAGAAATCCAACAGAAGTGCCGGGCATGCAGCTGTTTGCCGGCCTAGCATGGTGCTAACAGCCGCGTGCCCGGCAATTTAGTTGGAGAATGCCGGTTACCGCGCCTTAACACCCAGGTTAAATCATGAAAACCACCATTCTCTGACTTACCTGCTTCCCTACAAGGCACAGAGCGCACTGAATTGAATAGCTGCTATAGCTCCCTCCTGCGGCTATTCAACATCGCACTGAATTGAATTCCTCCCATAGTGCATACACATTCCGCAGTGCTTTACAAAGCATATTTGGCCATTCACATCAGTCCCTGCCCCAGTGGAGCTTACAATATATATTCTCTACAACACATACACACTTGAGTAAATTTATGTTGGGAGCCAATTAACCTACCAGTATATTTTGGAGTGTGGGAGGAAACTGGAGTACCCGGAGGAAACCCACGTAAGCACAGGGAGAATATACAAACTCCACACACTTAGGGCCATTATGGAAATTGAACCCATGACCTGCTATGAGGCAGTAATGCTAACCATTACACCATCTGTGCTGATCCCATATATGCATATGTTTAACTGTAGCATTATGAATGATCTAGAAAAATATCACTATAGTTTCTCTTTTGTAATATACCTCACTGTGTTAAAAATGTTAACTTTTGGTAAACCCCTGCTGAATAAAACATGTCACCTTTATATAAACAAAAGCAGTGGGGGTCCCTCCTGGAAATCCTTCCTATTACGTGATGCTGGGTGCAGTATTGTACAGTACTAGGAATACATCTGGGAAGAGGAAAAATCTGTTTTGAACATGTTGAGATTTAGGCAGCATTTGGATATCAATGTGAGATAGCAGAGATACAATTGGTTAATCTAGATCAGGGATCGGGAACCTCAGGCCCAGGGGCCATATAAGGCCCTCAGAATCATTTGGTCTGGCCCTCAGAACTTTTTTCTGCAAGCCTCATCTCGCTAGCAGGGTGCCTAGAATGGTACCCTGCAGCCAGAATCTATGCAGCAGTGCCACCTGGAGCATCCATAGGATGCTTCAGACAGTCACACCGCTGCCCTTACAGCTCCTGAGCATGCTCCGGGTATTGCTGTAATCACTGGCAATTGTGGCCCCGCCCCAGTGAAACATCACACGGAGGGGCGTGGCCGGCACCGGTCTTGCAAATAATGTTATTTATAGCAAAATGGCCCTCTGCAAAAAATAAGGTCCCCATCCCCTGATCTAGATAGTATAGACAGTGAGAGGTCAGGGAAGAAGAGTTAGATTTTGGTGTTATCAGCATAGAGGTGGTACTGGAGGTCGAATGAGTTAATTGGCTTACAAAGAGAAGATGTGTACAGTAATAAAAGCAGAAGTCCAGTAATAGAGCTTAATGGGACATCATCAGATAGTGGTAGTGGAGGAGAGGGTGTCCTGAGGTAGAGACGATAATAAAGCAGTTTGATCAGTAGGAAGAGAATCACAAAGGAACTGTGTCACAAAAGTCAATTGAGTGAAGGATTTGCAGGGGAAGAGGATGCTAAACAACTTCAAAAGCAGCAGAGGTTCAGGAGGATGAGAGAAATTTCAATTAGACTGCATGACAATTTGCTGCAAAAAGATAAATCTAGTAGTTTGGTGGCAAAGGGGAGGAAAGAAATGGTGCAGCAGTTGGTGAGGCTGGGTCAAGTGATGGCTTCCTAGAATTGGAAAGATGAGTGCTGGCTTGAAAGATAATGGAAATGTGCCAGTGGAGAGAGACAGGTTGAAGGGGCTAGGCACTCTGCTTCTGACTGTTTTCTAATACCTGAGCCATTGATTTTAGCCCTGTTTTGCTAAGAATTAGGGACGGGATGTACTAAGCTTTGGAAAGTGATAAATTAGAGAGTGACTGACCAATCAGCTCCTGTCCTTTTTCAAAATCAGCCTGTAACATTACAGTTAGTAGCTAAGTGGCTTCTAGTTTATCATTTCCAGAGCTTAATACATCTACCCCTTGATGTTTAATAAATAATGAGGTTTGAAAAGGCAGAAAAGAAGAAATACTTGAAGAGTTACTTGGTTTTTATAAAATAGTTCTGGATTATCAAAGTACAATGCAATATGATGAATAGTACAAATAATATATTTATTCTGATTCAGAGCTGCACGCAAACCCCATCTCGACAGCGATTCCTTATGCAGCAAACGTGCAAAAATATGAGAATGACTTAGGTGATGTCTTGTGTACAGAGACGCCCATATGTGGCTTAATATACAGCGCTTACATACAAAAGCAGAAACATTGGTCGTACATCGGCTGCAAATCAAACTTCTGTACAAACCTATGTTGTCATAGAATGAGCATCTCACTTAAGACGCCTGGACCTCACCTGCTGATTTGGAATTTGCAGTGACTCACTAGGACAGTGTTGGCTAACCTTGACACTACAGCTGTTATGGAACTACATAACCCAGCATGCACTGCTACAGTTTTGCTATTAGGGCATGCTAAAACTGTGGCAGGGCATGCTGGGATATATAGTTCCACAACAGCTGGAGTGTCAAGGTTAGCCAACACTGCACTAGGACATGCCCACAAAAAGGCCCCGACATGCCTGCGTTTTGCCTCCCCCAAACGCTGACTACCTGTCGCTCACTGTGCAAATAATGAATATATGTTGGGCCTTATAAAACTCACAATTTTTTCTAAAAATTAATACTGTGGGTAATTAGAATTCCATAGAAGGAGACTGGACTCAGTTCCTCAAATGTGTGCCTGTGCTATACCATGAAACTTATGTCATGATTGCTACATCATAAAATGTCAAGGACCTGCTTAGCAGAGTTTCCAAATCTTGAATCAATTTTTGTAGGGTTCCAAATGACTGACAACCAGTTTTCGGTTTTGTGTTGCACATGAATTTCTGTGTCCATCGGATTACAGTGTGAAAATCCCCTGGACACACTGTACATTTTTCAAATTCTATTCCCCACTTTTATGTTGGGGAGAGCGTGAAATCAATTTGGGCAGAATATAGAGAGGGAGGTACTGTAGTCTTCAAATATAAAGCTGAAAGTAATGTAAGTAGACAGCCTACCTTCAATTAGTCAACAACTATAGTCATCAGAGGCCAATAGCTTCCCGTTATTGAAATAAGAAGCTATAGCAGCTGTGGTAAATATGATTGTGGGTATCCCAGTATTTAGCTAGGCACAACACTTGGGAATCTAGATTGGCATATAACTGTGTTGTCTAGGTGAGTTCATTAATAGGATACCAAGCTGCAGTTCACACAAGGAAAATTATGATTTGCACGCCCTGGAGCAACTAGAGGGGCAAACCATTGGGTATAGTTGTTAGGTGTTGTACATTTTACTTGGCATAGTAGAGGTTGTTATTCTAGCCACTGAGGGGAATTCAATAGTTTTTTGGGGCATCTTAAGTAATGAGCGTCTATCAGAGCAATGAAATTGTTTGTCTGATAGATGCCCATTAGCCACAGCAGCCACATTTTTTCTCACAGCTTCCTGAGTAGTGAGAAAAAATGTGTGCAAAGTCAATAGTTTGGGCACCCAAAACAGGAGTCTGGACGCCCAACCATGAGTTTAGTTGGGTTTAGCCATTTTGCTGAACCCGGTGCTTCTGGGCACGTTAAACACTAATGGGCATCTATCGGAGAAACAATTGAGTTGCTCTGAAAGACTCCCATTAGTTATGACGTCCAAAAAAACAATTACATTTCCCCACTGAGTTGTATGAAGTGGGCAATAAAATTCAATGCATAATGTACTTTTTATGGCATAACATAACATACTATATATTCTTAATTGTCATGTTACAGATTCTGATTCTGCAATGCCTCACAGGGCTGTCCTCCATGGTATATCCTGCATACTAATGATATAATTGTTTTTATTTACCATGCAAGTCTGATTTATTTTTATTTAACCTTAAAATGCTAGTCATTTCTAGATAAGTATGCGACAAAATATAACTTCTTAGCATAGTTTCTCACCTGAAAAGGGTTCACCTTGTCATGGTAATGGATATCCACAGTTTGATCAAAATATGAGCTTCCAACCTCATGTTTATAGTAGAAGTGAGTTTTTAAAACCTATATTGATGCAGAATTTAATGGATATTTATTATTGTCTTAGTGTTCAAAGTGTGTGTCTGCATTTTGTATTTTGCAATATACTTTCAGTCACATAAGTGTTTCCCTATGTAATGTATTTGAACATAAGGGAGTGCAGCCTTTGAAATATGTCAGATATAGGTGTGTCCTCATACATCTAGGGGTATATTTAAGTAATAAGTGAGAGTTATTAGAAATGGAGATGTTGCCCATAGCAACCTTCTAGCACCTTCTAGAAGATAATAGCTAGAATCTGATTGGTTGCTATACAGATTGTCCCACTGTAACTCCTCCTGCTTCGCCTCTGTAACTAAGTGAAGGAGGAAGCACTGCCGATGAGAGGTATGAACATCTGTCAGAGTGGGGGAGTGAAAACTGAATACTTTTTACGTATTAGCCCCACTAATAGAAAAAATCAGCTGATGAATTCTTACGATCTTCTAGATCAAACTAGAATAAGTTTTGATCATCCAGATCATAACTTAGTTTGTCAGTGGGATGTCATATTTTACTTGCTACTTGTATTTTTATTTACTGGCTCTTAAGAACAATGTCACTTGTATAAATGCTGTTTATCATGTTATGTAGTTTGGTATGCTTCACAAATATTGAAATGAAAAGGCACAGTGTGAATATGCCAAAAACAGAAGATGTTTTTAAGAACCTATATGCTAAATAATTAAAATCATATGAGTATGTAACAAATTAACATTTGAAACAAAAGTTTTACTTACAAAGCAATATTTTAATTAAGAAATATAATCACTTCTTGTACTTTAAAGCTCATTTGAACTGTCTTCCTTTCATTTAGTTGAGGTCATATTTTTTGCTGTCAGTATAATATAATCAGCAAAGAGAATTTCAGCTCCTTTGATGCACTTTATAATATAAACATTTTACTAATAGTGATGATTAAATGATATCTATTGTTAGCAGCTTAATAGCATCATAAAATTTGATGACTTATATTACAGTATGTTCCTCTAACATCTTTCAACGAGGACTCCTGCACACTTGTACAAAATTATAATTTGCCTAACTTTTTGATCCCCATCTTCCAACAATATCATAAGGATCATAAAGGCCATTTGGCTATTAATTGTAGGATTTACCATTGTAAAATATATATATTTTTTATTTCTCTCAGTAGGATTAATAAAAATGTTTACTATGCACAATAGATAAAACAGTTTGTCAAGATTTATGGTTTCTGTGTAAGATTTAGATTAAATGTGAATATAGGAGAATTATGCCTTTTAAATTATACATTTTAAATGGTATAATTTAAAAAGCAATTTAAAGTATGGGAGTTTAAAATGCATGAACCAATGATATGAAGCAAACTGTCTATTTCCTTCAATGAAATGAAGCAAACAGACAGTTTGCTTCATATCATTGGTTCATGTATTTTAAACTCCCAAATTAATAATGCTTACATTCATTGTCAATATTTGCTGTAATAAGTGTCAGTACAGCTGTTTCCAAAATGAAAGATATAAGCTTGTGATATACAGGTTTTCAGCATCCGCTTCTATCATATCAGAAATATGTAAATGTACAAACAGTATAAGCAAAATTGGCAGAAAATAAACTACGCCCTGATTTTACAAACCCCACCCTCTTCCAACTAAACAAAGCCTCGATTCATACACCCACCCCAAATGCCAGCTAAGTACTGTACCATTCACTTTCTGGCAGGCGTCACCCCTCACAGGTTCCAAGAATCAATACAGTTCAGCCAAAATCAAAACTGTAGGCGATATGTATATAATTATGTATATAATAGACATAGGGGGAATTCAATTAGCCAAGATAAACCATTTTTTCACCAAAAAAAAAATTGATTATTGTGCAAATTTATACTAATAGCCACAGTTTTTGTGGTAGCAAATGTTTACATGCATTTTGTGAAAATTAATATTCATCACCTCCTGAGCAGGTAAAAATTCGGGGAAAATTCATATTTCAAATAAAAAATGTTGGGACTTTGTTCAGAACCACTGGGACACCATCCTTAATAACTAAGTAGGCAGAAATAATTTTTTAATTAGCTTAATTTGGCCAATAATGACATGTCAGTTTTGGGGTTAAAAAGTACAAAGTGCAGGAAAATGGGTTAATTGATGTGGAACAGATGATTTTAAGATTGCAAGTGTGTGTTTAAGAATTTATTTTTATTTCTTTATATGACACAAATACAGTCAGGTGCATAAATATTGGGACATTGACAGAATTTTCATATTTTGGCCTCTATTCACCACCACAATGGCTTTGAAATGAAACAAACAAGATGTGCTTTAACTGCAGACTTTCAGATTTAATTTGAGGGTAATTACATCCAAATCAGGTGAACGGTGTAGGAATTACAACGGTTTCTATATGTGCCTCCCACTTTTTAAGGGGCCAAAAGTAATGGGACTATCAACTCAAAATCTATTTCATGGACAGGTGTGGGCTATTCCCTCGTTATTTCATTATCAGTTAAGCAGGTAAAAGGTCTGGAGTTGATTCTAGGTGTGACATTTGCATTTGGAATCAGTTGCTGTCGACTCTCAATATTAGATCCAAAGAGCTGTCACTATCAGTGAAGCAAGCCATCATTAGGCTGAAAAATAAAAACAAACCCATCAGAGAGATAGCAAAAACAGGTGTGGCCAAATCAACTGTTTGGAACATTCTTAAAAAGAAAGAACGCACTGGAGAGCTCAGCAACACCAAAAGACCCGGAAGACCACGGAAAACAACTGTGGTGGATGACAGAAGAATTATTTCCCTGGTGAAGAAAAACCCCTTTACAACAGTTGGCCAAATCAAGAACACTCTCCAGAAGGTAGGTGTATATGTGTCAAAGTCAACAATCAAGAGAAGACTTCACAAGAGTGAATATAGAGGGTTCACCACAAGATGTAAACCATTGGTGAGCCACAAAAACAGGAAGACCAGATTAGAGTTTGCCAAACAACATCTAAAAAAGCCATTACAGTTCTGGAAGTTGAATTCAAGTTCAAATTCATTGTTGCATAGAAAAAAGTTTATTGCAAATTCTCAAACTCACAGCAGGTTCAAGTACCACTGTAAAATAATTTTGAGCATCTATACTGATAATTACATGCAGCATACCTGACAAGAGAATTGATATTCTACAGACATATCTACATACAGAATATAAATACAAACTAGAAAGTACAGCCAGTACAGGTAAATTGAGAACTGTACCACAAACTATTCCATACTTTTCCCCTACAGAGATTATCCTTAAATGTTCCACCTTCTGCCCCACTGCACCCAGGGCTGAATTAACATTGAGTGGATGGAACATTGAGTGGATGGAGCTACAGCTCTAGGATTCCAAAGAAAAATAGGCCAATCATCATGACAACATGATGATGACCAGCCACCAGCTGGCCACCCAATCGGCCTGAAATCGGCTAAGTATTGAAATTTTATTTCTATTTTCCTCACTGCATGATGCAATTTCTATACTTTTACATATTTAGGCAGACATTGGGGCTGATAGTGTAGTGGATGCACATGTCGACATGGCACTGGCCATGCCTACACACTGACTGATCTCTTGCACCTACAGTAGCATGTGGCTGGTGCACGTGCAACTACTAATGATGACGGTTGCATCAGCTGGTGTAAATTCAATGGGTGGCTTGGGTCTCCACTTGCATATGCATGAATCCCCACATTCAGCAGCAGAACTATGGAAGACAAAGGAGACACCTGCCATTGGGCTCCAGCAATGAATGGGCACCTCTTCCTTTGCCTACAATATATTCACCCCACTTAGTGTACCATTACGGCCGCCAAATACATGGCACCTCTTCCTGGCATAAACTAGTGGAGAGCTCCGTGTCAGACCATCAGCTGTCGCCTCTATCTAACCATAGCCTTACCCTACTCATTGGTGTTGCTGCTCCTGAGCAGTTTCTTTGTCAGTGTAACATTTCCGGTGCCCCCCTCACCCACAACTCTCTGTCTCACTCCTCCATACAGCATCAGTGGCTGTGATGGAGGGGCATCAAATAAGAATTTACCTCCGGGCATCTGGGATGAACTTATGCTACTGCCTACATTAGTCCTATGAATGCTTGCCAACAACTACAGTCACTTTGTACGCAACTAAGAACAGCCCCTAAAAGATTGCAATGAGAGTCCTAATGAGTTACATATTTACTAATATCATTTCAGGAACACCCAGCTCGGAGGGACTCGTGAATGTGATTAAATAATTTTTAAGTGGATGTGAACGATAACTTTATTATTCATTGTTTCAGTTTGTACTTGTTTTATCATATATCACAGTTATTTAATACTATATTATGCTTTGTCTGCTATCACACAGTCTGTTTTCTGCTACCCTGTCAAGCAGGTCACATGTGAAGTAAAGACAGGAGGGAAAAGAGTCATGTCACATTATGGGGGAAATTCAATTAGCTGTGATAAAACAATAACTTGTCACGCGTGGTTGCATGTATTGTGCGATAATTTTGCTTATAGTGTCTATGCGCGCTCCTATTTTTTGTTCAATTCCATTGCAAAAGTCGCACTGAAATTCTTCCTGGTTTTACCAATGATAATAGGTTAAAATGAGGATATCTGTCTGTACCCCAAAAAAGGCAAAGGGATATAGGATAACGGGATGCCATCGGGAAACCAGTTGTCTTAATCCCAACAGCCGACTTCCCGACTGCTTTATCCCGGTGAGGGTTAAATGACAGGCATCTATATCTAGACGCCTGTCATTTTCCCAATGCTGGGAGACCGGCGCCTGGCATCCCAATCGAATGGATGCCGGGCGCCACGAGCGGTCAGCCGCGGGTGGGAGGGTTAGGTTTAGGGCACCCGGGGGGGACTTAGGGTTAGGTACCCCCCGGGAGGGTTAGGGTTAGGCTAGGGGGAGGGAGGGTTAGGGTTAGGCACCCCTGAGGGAGACTTAGGGTTAGGCACCCCCCGGGGGACTTAGGTCTAGGCAGCAGGGAACATAGTAATGTTAACTGTTAAAGTTAAAAAAAAACACTACAACATGTAAGTGTTAAAGGTTGTACTGGCAAAAAAATATTTTTTTTAACTTTGAGCTGAGCATCAGAACTTCAAATTCAAGTTAACGGCTTTGCAATTCTAAAATACATACCATGGTGGTCACACACCTCTCTGTATTTCACTGTGACAATTTATTATTGTACATGGTTTCCTTATTTAAATGTTATGTGCATTTTATTAGCTGGGAGAATGTCAGGACTGAAAGTATATTCTAGGAGTAGCAGTTGGCTAGGCTTGGGGAGCTGCTGCTGTAGTAGACTGTGAGGGAGCTGTATTATTAAGGAATATTGGGGGAGATGTATTATAGCTGCACATTAAATGCTGCTATATCACTTCCTGCAGGAAGCACTGATGATGAGATGTATGAACATCTCATCGGCCGGAGTGGAGGAGTGATATCTCTGCCCTCCGGCGAACCCTGCCTGAGTACACAGTGCATCAGCCTAGTGCAGATGTGCTGTGTCTCAATCCCGACAGGCTTCACTGAGCATGCAGCCCTGGAGCCGTCATCCCCCCGCAGCAGGGACAGCGCTGTCCCTGCTGTGGGGTTAAGCAATGCTAGGCTGTAGCTGTCGATAGAGACAGCTGCAGCTGGCAGAACGGTCAGGCAAACTGACCATTCATACATTGCCCAGGCTATCGGCACTGCTTTCTTGCAGATAGCAGCACCGATAATGACAGGGACGAATAGCGCCCCTGTTATGTACTGCCAAACTCCCGATCATACATCGGGGAGAATCAGTATCAGAGCACATAACGTGCACTGATGCCGCTTTGATGCTTCATACTTCTCCCCAATTGTGCTGCTAAAGCTGCTCCTGCTTCGCCTATTATCAATGATAAGCAGGAAGCCATAAAGTAGAGATGTATTATCAAGTTGGCCGCTGGAGTGAGGAAAATAATTCTCCCCCCTCTGGCTGCGCATAGACAGCCCAGCAAAGTGAGTGACAGGGTAAGCCATTTGTAGGTGGTAACAGGGGCAGGCCATTAAAAACGGTGGAGTAGAGGTGCAAACGCAGGCGTGCCTGAGCATCTCAATGGTGTTTTAGAGGTGTGCATAATTAAAAGACAGCATCAAACGTCACCTGGCTTGTTTTTATACTAAAGTGCTCGCAGTGCTTACGGTAGGGTATAGTCAACCTCAAGCGCTATGATAGCAACCGATGTACCGATGGTTGCATACACTTCCTGGACATGGCGTGCACAAGTGGGCATCTTAAAATAGGCTGGTGGGTGTCTGCATACACTATGTGATCGCTCTCTAAGAAATACTGTGTGTGCTAAGGCATTGCTGTGTGATAGCATTGTGTGAGCGGCTCTGAATCAGGCCCATAGCACCATCCAGGCAATATGTGTTGCTGGGCAAGCTATGAAAAACTCAACATTTTTTTGCTTTGTAAGCATTGACCACGCTTCGCCACAATAGCTAACTATGGAGTTGTTGCTATTTGCCGAGGCCGGAGGCCAAGCTAGATAAATTTTTCCTTGGTCAGCCTAAGTACATTTTAGAGAAGCTTTAATAATCCCTTTTTTGACCAAAACAGATAAATAGTGGTTATCACCGCTTGACACATGTACCCTGTGTTCGAGTTTGTTCAGTTGAATAGAAATACAGTATTCAGCAGCTGACAGTGGCACTGCATAATGAAGAAATGTGTGTGCAGCTGATGTTAGCAGAGCACCTGGGCTGTATGCTGCACTGTCTTGGTGCAAAAATGATTCTAGGGGGTAAATTTACTAAGATCTATTAAGAAGTGATGTTGCCCATAGCAACCAATCAGATTCCAGGTACTATTTCTAGAACAGTGTTGGCTAACCATGACACTCCAGCTGCTGTGGAACTATATATCCCAGCATGCCCTGCCACAGTTTTAGCATGCCCTAATAGCAAAACTGTAGCAGTGCATGCTGGGTTATGTAGTTCCATAACAGCTGGAGTGTCAAGGTTAGCCAACACTGTTCTAGAAGGTGCTAGATAAATGAGAAGTAGTATCTGATTGGTTGCTATGGGCAACACCACTTCTTAATAGAACTCACATCTTAGTAAATTTACCCCCAGAGATTAAAAATCTGATCATCTACGCTAAGCTGTGGGTGATATTATAAGCACATAACCTGGGAGGGAAAGTCTAATAATAAGGAATAGCTCATTTGCCCAAGCATTCAACATTATACAAAAGTGTGTATGACCACCTATATACCTTCATGACCTGCAAACTGCAGTGCTGGTAAAGCACATGAGTGAACAGAGAAAGTGTTTTTGGAATCATGATAGTTTAGAAAGATGATAGTGATCTATGTAATTATTCTCTAAGGTTTGTAATGTCTCCTACATGCATTCACAGTGTGGGCCGGGGTGCCCCTCCAATGGCTTCCACTTCTGAGGAAATGGGACAGACCCTCCAGGAGAGGAGGAGAACCCATCAAGAGATGTGTAAGCAGCAGCTGGAGGGAGGGGGGTGGGACATAATGGGTATGGGGAGTAGCGGGATGGAGTAGCAGACAGCATAGATGGGAAGGAATGGAGTAGTACAGAGCAGAAGGTAGAAGAGTGGGCAGAGAGGGAGCAGAATGGAGTGGAGCACTCGGGGAAGGACAGAAAAGAGCTTCTAGCGGAATGGAGCAGAGCACAGGCAAAGGTGGGCAGTGTAGAGAAGGGGCTGGAGCTGAAGGCAGGGAAGGGGCAGACCGTGATGACCTGGCATGTGCCAGGTCCCTTTACTAGTGAATGTCATGTTCTCATATGTATATAGAGTAAGCTTTAGCAGTGGTAAGAATTATAACTGAACAGAAATAACAATGTAATGAAACTGCATAGAAATACATCTTGGCTGTATATTAAAAAGATATACCATGAGAGGAGAATTGAATTATGAAGTGATATTGTGTTGGGAGATGAAAATGTTTAAAATCTTTTCAGCTGTAATAAGAATAATAATACTGTCATATTTATTGTGTGTGAAAGAGATAGCTACATGCCTGATGTATCACTGTAAGTTATTCTCACTATGTTTCTATTCTGTACCAGTAGTTTTGCTCTGTATGCCGGATATATTTCCCATTATCCTTCTTTATGCTGTATGAATAAACACACAGATCAGCAACATTTGTAAAACTTGTTCCTGCTTGTATTGCAGAGTTTTGCATGTTTCTCTGGTGGAATTTGCATCCTATGGGGTATATTTACTAAAGTGTGGGTGTTTAAAAGAGGAGATGTTGCCCATAGCAACCAATCAAATTTTTAGTAATCATCTTCTAGAATGTGCTAGATAAATGTTAAATAGAATCTGTTTAGTTGCTATGGGCAACATCTCCATTTCTAAAAACCCGCACTTCGTAAATAAACCGCTAGGAATTCTATGCAGAATACCAACTATCATTTGTTAAACCCAGGAATGGCCGTTTTTGGATCCATTCTGCACTGTGATGTACTATTCACATCATAATAGACTCTGGGGTCTATTTACTAAGCCTTTGATGGAGATAAAGTGAACGGAGATAAAGTACCAGCCAATCAGAGCCTATCTGCCATGTCACAGGCTGTGTTTGAAAAATGACAGTTGGGAGCTGGTTGGTTGGCACTTTATCTCCATCCACTTTATCTCCATCCACTTTATCTCCATCCATGGCTCAGTAAATATAAATAGACCTCTCGGTCGCTATGGGGTAGATGTACTAAGCCTTGCAGAGAGATAAAGTGAAGAGAGATAAAGTACAAACCAGTGAGCTCCTATCTGTTGTTTTGCCTATAAACTGTAAATCTCTCTCAAAGGTTTAGAACATCTCCTCTAACCGGTCCCAGCACCAGAATCAGTGCTGATTGTCGCTCACTAGGCTGGTAAAATAGTAATACATTCAAAGGAACATATTTTTATATGATTACAGTGGCACTTATAATGCGAGAACCACCCACATTATTGGCACTATACTATCTCTCAACGCTGGCTTGCTCCAGCCGGCATCTGCATCACAATACAGAGTCGTAAGTAGACTTTTTGGTTTCCTGTGCCAGAGAAAGTATTGGCGCCCCCCTTCCCAATTTTTTAAATAGAGATAGGGGAGGCCAGGAGATGCTTAGGATAAAAGAAGAGGAAGCTACAAGTGAGAATGATAATAAACAGGAAAATTGACAGGCCCAAACAGCGCCCCCTGCTCTGCCATGGCACAGGTCACACCACCCTAGTTCCAGTGCTGTCAAAATGTACCACTGAAAGGAATAAAGGTGAAGTTGTATCAAAGCTTGGAGAGAGATAAAGTACTAATCACTTTCTGTCATTTTTCAGACACAGCCTGTAAAATGGTAGTAAGGAGCTGATTGGTTGGTACATTATCTCTCTCCACTTTATCTCTCTCCAAGCTTTCATACATCTACCCCAAAGTGCCTTATCTTCACCAGCACTTCCTGGCAGCTATCCACACCAGCATATACATTGGTATTTTTCCTGTGCTCTGTACCATAGGACCTGTTTATTGTATCTATATTCTCAGCACCATTGATGGGTTCGGTATGATTTAAATCCTGACAGCGGCAGCCCGACATGGGTGAAAATCCCGACTGCACTAAGGTAAGTATAAACTAACCTAACCTCCCCCCTAATCCTACCCTCCCTTAAGGGTGCCTAGACCTACCCCCCCCAGTGCCTAAGACTAATCCCCCCTCTAAGTGCCTAAACCTAACCCCCCTCCCCCGCTGCCTAAACCTAAGTCTCCCGGGGTGGGTGCCTAACCCTAACCTCCCCCCAGGTGCCCCTATCCTAACCCTCCCCACCGCGGCTGTCTGCGCCCGGCACACGGCTTACCTTCGATCATTAAGCCTAGTGTCAGGCTCCCGACGTAGGTAAAATGACAGGCATCAGGATGTCGATGCCTGTCATTTAGCCCTTGCCGGGATTAGACAGTCGGGAAGCCAGCGGTCGGGATTCCATCTGTCGGCTTCCCGACTGCTTCCCCCATTGATAAACATTAATAACTGTATAAGACACTTTATAACAACCTTTCCCTGAACCTCTAGAACTCTTGGATACCAATGTTATAGCTTTGAACATTCCTGGAAGGTTCAGTATCTTATCCTGGCTATGTATGTTGTTTTGAATTCCTTCTTCTTCAAACTGCCTATATACTGTAAGACAGGTGGTTAAAATTTATTGAACATTCTTTCATGTTTCATGTTTTATCTCTACCGCTTTAACCTACCATGCAATTTAGTTTTTATCCCATAGTAAGTAAAATTATTGTTATATTATTGACATTTATCTATCCCTTGAATTAATGTATCGTGTTTTTTACCAGCAAAAATTTATTTTATTACCATATTTGAGCCTCATTGTTTCACCTGACAAGAAGCAGAGTTTATTAGTGCAGTGTATCTTTGGTCTTAGTTGTTCTATATTTTGAAATGTTTTTGCCCTTACCTCTGTACACAAGTGACTATTTGTTTTCTGTTTCTTGCTAAGCAGCAAGGGAACATGTGTTGATTTTCATAATCTACTGTTTTTCACTTGCGACTTAGGGGTCACTGCATGTGATGACAGGACCCATTCTGTATATGTGCAGAATGGGTCAGGCGCACGTGCACTACCCTCGCCATTGGAGATGTACGCAAACCATCAGATTTTTGAACATCTCTGAATGAAGCTCAATGTTTGTGAATAGTGATTATGCAGTGTGCAAGAGCATCCAGAGGTCAATGTAGTCTGCACTATGGATCTTTTCTTAGGTTTTACAGCATTAAATCTTACATTATATCAGCCATTTAATTCAATGGTATTATTTTGAGTTTCAGCAGCAAAACACTTTGCATATGGAATAAATACAAAACACTTTATTCTCATTATTGTCATGAGCTGACACCATGTAAGATTTTAACATGATTCATTGAATCTTTTCAGACAGGTTTTTTGTTTATTTTCTAAACAGATACTTTTTGTTACATTCATACCTATCTGGGTGAGCACAAACCTGAAATCCAACAAACAAAGAGAAATAAAATGACAACTTCTTCCCCGAAGGCAGCTTTTGTGATTATTTTCTCACTTTTTCTTCTAACAAAGTCTTTACACTAGTTGGTGATGGTATGCTCACTGATGGCAAATCTAGTAAAATCAAATAAAGATTGCTGCTTCTATTTAGGAAAACATTTTAACTTTATATTGTCAAATTGGCAGCTGGTGTGAAAAAAAATAAATAAAAACATAACACCTTCATTACATGTGGCTTGCAGGAAAACATGTCAGATGGGGGAAGACAGATATTTCTTAAGTGGCAGTGACACACAATACTTGTTAGCTCACAGCTATATAAACAGTATGTGAAATGCAAGCATGTTTGCCTACAATATTTTTGAAAATTCAATTCAGGAAGATTGTACAAGGAACACCAAGGAGCCATATTGTGCTCTGCCCATCAGGAGCATGTAAAATACCACAAAAAGGAACACATACAGTATATATATATTTCTATATCTGCAGCTTAGACCCGAAATATATACATTGTGGCAGTATCAGCATAGTGAGCCTTTGATTCTGTGTGGGGCAGGAGGGATCTGCCCACACAAGGAAGAAAAAGGAGATGTGACCATGCCTAAAGGCTGCTGAGTGGAGTCAGTCCAAGATGGACTTGGACAGACCAGTCAGGCTGCCTGTGGAGACAGCCTAAGTGAGACCTTGGCAGTCAAAGGGACCAGTGTGCCTGGAGGCCAGTAGGAGCCAGGAGGCCAGTGTCCAAAACTGCCTTTTAGACCTTCAAAAAGGCAGGGAGGACCACAAATCTCTGACTGTGTATGTGAAGTTGTAGCAGCCAAAGTGCAAGCCAGGAGGCTGGTGTTCAAATTTGCAAGGTAGCAGGGAGAACCACAAGAGAGACTTTGTGTGACTATTTGGCTCCCAAGCCAGGCCAGGAGGTCATGTATATACCTGTGAGAGACAGGACTAAAGACTGAGGGCCTCATTCAGAGGCGGTCGGAGGATGCAAGTGGTCGCTTAGAAACTGGCGGCCGCTTGCGTCCTGACCTCCCGCCTCTGTTTCAGTCGTTAGGCTGTGGGTTAACACCCACAGCTCTAATGACCGCTAGGGTGATGGTCGCAATGGTCATTGACCATCATGACCATCGGGGCTTACGACGAGACCCTAGGGTAGGGTCTCACTTGTCGTAATCCCCGGAGAGCTTCTGGCTCTGTCAGAGCCGGAAGCTCTCCACTGACGTCACTAGTGGGGCCTCCCCCAAACGGCAGGCGTTCCCATGGGAATGCCTCAGTTTGGGCTGCCACCCCCCCCCCGGCCAAACGGGGCGAGCTGTCAATCAACATCGGCAGCTCGCCCCCTTTGGAAAGAGACGGGTCTCACGCATGCGCACGAAGGAGCCAGCTCCCTCGTGCGCATGCGCACTGGACAAACATCGAGGCGGCCGTGCAGTCGTAGACCGTACTGCTGCCTCTGAACAAAGCCCTGAGACTGACTAGCTGCCCATAATACTTAGGGTTCAAGAAATGAGGTAGTGCCCTGAGTGAGGGCTAGGCTGTTTTTGTTTTTCTTCACTGCTGAATGCTGGCAAGAAAAACTCCATTTTGTTTATTTTTTAACCTGAAAGCTGCATGGACACTGAGTCAAGCAACACTAGATACTCCAAATTACCCAATTTTATCATATATATATATATATATATATATATATATATATATATATATATATATATATATAAAGCAGGAGGCACTCACATAACTTTTAAAGCGGTACACATTATCTTATTCTTTAAGAAAAATGTAAGTTTCAAACTACAGAGACATCAGAACTGTCCTGTGTCTGGCTGATAATGTGGAACAAGTGGCAAATAGTAAAACATTGGAGAGGAAATGCACACATGTGCAGTTAAGCAGCATCTCTGGGCATTACAACTGAAAACCCTCCATGTAATTATTTAAAAAGTAAAACTGTAAAAATAAGTAAAAATGAAATAACAGATTTAAAATTATGAAATGAAAAGGAACAGAAATGCCAGCACTTCTAATGCTGTGAGGTAAGCATTCCTGGAATATGTGTATCAGAATCAATGAGACCACCAGACCTTGGATGACAAATGCTAAACACTGAAACTAGCCAAACTGAACTTGCATTCACATGCTATTTTACCTAAATGAGATGAGTATGTGCAAAAACAACCTCAATGTTAGTAAAGGACAATATGAAGGGACCAAGGGACATGACTTTAGCTAGCACCATACACATGCCACAATAGAGTCCAAAACAAAGGGCCTGATTCAGAGCCGGACGCAATTAGCGCTCGCTCGTCCAGAAAATATGGGTGGATATTCAAATCAACCGTTTGCTCTTTGTGGTCTGTTCACGCCTCTAGGTCTGAACGAGCGAACCAAACTTGCGGTCGTTTTTTTAAAAAATACGCCCCCTGGCCGCTCTCATCCTACGTCATGTCCGCTATTTATTAGATTGATCGAGTACATCGACCAGGGAATGAACTGCTCGCTATTCTTGGGGTTGGTTTTTCCAACCACAATTTTGCGAGCAGTTCTGACTATAAAATAACCCAGTGACGTGGTCAATGACGCTGCTGTTTTAATTATGCACACCCTTAAAACGCCCGATTTGACCTTTAAGCACGCCTGCGTTCGGATCTCCACTCCCCGTTTTCAAGCACCTTCCCCCGTTACCACCCACATATGCCTCTTTCTGTCACTCAAATTATCAGGCATTCGCTATTTGCGAGCACATGAATTTCGACCGCACTGACTGGTTCGCGCATGCGTATAATGATCCGTACGCATGCGCAGATGGGCAAACATCACTCGGAGCGAACGAGCGGCCGCTTACGAGCGGCTCTGAATCAGGCCCAAAGTTCTCAAAGGACAATACTGGTAACACATCTGGAGAAAAGTATACAGACCACCATAGTCCACTCAACGGCAAACAAATTGGATAGGGCCAGCAGTTCAGTCTCCAACATATTGAGCATTATTGTAAATCAGAATAGTACAACACTGGAGACAAAATGGTAAAGACAAAGACACCCTTTTTACAAACAGACAGTGCACAAGTTTTTTTTTTTAAACAGTTAAGCCACCACTTGAAGAAAGTGAGTTAAAGCAATTTAATCATGATATAACCAGGGGCGTACGGAGGGTGGCTCCAGTGGAGCACAAACTCCAGGCACCATAAAGGTTAGAGGGTGCGCTGGAGCCCGACTCTGCTCTGACACCTACTGCCTGGCTGCCCGCAGCTCACAGCTGTCTAATCAGACAGCCTGAGCCACGTAAGCTTCCTCCCTCCATGCTTCAGGGCTGAACATTGATTGGTTCTCACTGTCTCAGAGAGCCAATTAGCACTAGCAGAGAGGGAAGGGACTGATGGTCACATCTGAGGCAGAGAGAGACAGCCTCCAACTATCCCAGCAGCATGAGCCATGGAGATCATCACATGCAGAGACACAGCACACCACAGCCAGGGGAGGCATAGCAAGTAGTATTTCAAGAAAAGAAGCCACCATTGGAACACCATTGAATAATTACCATTTGATGGCAGTAAACATCAGAATGCTGCCATTGAATGTTTTTCTTAACAATGCAAGAAAAACATTGATGGTGAGCAAACATCAACAATCGATGTCCATCCCTAGACTAGATAGAGTAGGTGCCCGGGACACACCTACCCACTGTGGAGGGTGCCATCCATCAGGACCAAGTTATCCACATGGTGGACATTGGAATGCTGCTGCACTACTGGAGCAGGTAAGCTGCATTCAACAGGCACCTGGGAATTTTGCAAGGGGGAAGGGGTACACATAGAGGAACAGAAAGGAATACGGGGTACAGACAGGCTGCAGAGGGTACAGTAAAGGCACAGAAAGAATAGAGGGTACAGACAGAGGCAGAAGGGGGTACAGATAGAGGCACAGAGGGGCCGAAGGGAGCACAGATAGAGGCACAGAGATGAATAGGGGATACAAATAAAGGTACAGAGATGCAGAAGTGGGCACAGAGATGAATATGGTGTAGAGTCAGTAGGGTAGTACAGAAAGAAGGAAATGTGCAATTGGTTGGTTTAGGTAACACAATAAATTAATTTGTTTTGTACAAAGGACACTTGACTGATTTTTAAAAAACAAAAAATGGCATAGAGGCATGCGGGTATGGACTCAGATGGTGGGCTGATGTCTGCTGGATGTACCAACAGGCCATCACCAACAGGGCAAATGTCAGTAAAAATGACAAAGGCTTGGCTACTGTACACTTAAAATGCAAGGGTGGATCAAATGGGGGAGGTTCCCTGAATCTTTAACTTTCATAGGGCTCCAGGAAATGATAATCCTGCTCTTTCATCTGGACTGTCCAAGAGACCGTGGAACACACACACTGACTGTTGTCAGTGTGTGTATGTGACAATAAGGCAGACCAGGTGGCTGAGACTGCTGTGGGTAACTGCTGGAGGCCGGGCATGCTGGCACTGCTCATCTTGGTATGCAGGAGCACACTGGGGCTGTGTATCTAATGACGTTGACTATTGTGCCCTGCCCCCTGGACATAAACAAGTGAGTGAAGTTGGCCCATGAGTGACACAAATCAGTGAGCCTGGGCAGAGAGGGGTGGAGTAAAGAAAGTCACAGTGAGGAGAGGGGCTCATGGTGCATTTATGGTGCAAAAGACTATCTCTGTAGATCATTTATGATCTTTTGAAATTTAAAATTAGACTCACATGTTGACCAAGGGCCTGATTCAAAGGTGGACGCTATAGCAATTTGCATGCAGACTGAGCGATTGTTTGCCATTGCACAGCAACGAAGGCAGCTGTGTGATCCTGCAGACCATGGTGGCCCTTTGCAGATTGATTGACAGGAAGTGACCATTTGGTGGTGTTGACGGGGGGGTCAAGGAAAAGCAGGTGTGCCTTGGCGTTTGAACTCCGTTTCATGGGTGTGCATAAATTAGCCACTGCAAATGCATAGGCAGCCCTGCATGGCAGAAGATCTCCCTAGGGTACAGCAGGTCAGACTGCTGCAAGGGTAAAATGGCCACTGCTGTCCTCCGATGTTACCGATATTTATGCGTGCATGCGATTGCGCATGCAAGTACGAAGGCAGCAGTGGGCATCTTTATGGTCGGGTGATATTTGCTAACATTAGCATATTTTCACAGCTGCGACCGTGGGAATCTGCGACTGCGTACACATTAGTGTCCACCTCTGAATCAGACCCCAAGTCCGCTTAATCAAAATTCAGTGTGGGGTGGGCTAGCATAGGCATGTTCCAGGCATCATGGCTCCATGCTACATGGTTCCATGATATAACCAGACTTTAAGAAATAACATCTATGTCAAAGAAGCACAAGAGAAAAAAGAATAGATAAAGAAGAACTAAATAATTACCCAAATGAGACAAAATTGAGGATAGACATAGAAACCAAAATTGGCAATAGAAATAATTACAGGTGAAGATCTTATGAACATGTACAGTTCTGATGGGAAACACATATGAATGGGTGTTTTGTGCTTGTGCGCTAGAGACCAGTCAATCCTGTGACAGAAGCTACTTTAGGTTTGAGAGGTAACCAACTGATGGGAAACAGCCTTGGTCATTTTTATTGTATCCTCAGGGGGACAGTGGGCCTAATTCAGACCCGCTCGCGAGTGCTGAGCGCTTGCAAGCGGGTCGATGTTGTCCAAGTGCACATGCGCACGAGGGAACCGGCTCCGTCGTGCGCATGCGCGAGACCCGAATAATGACGGCCAAGCCGTCGTTATGGGTCTCGCACCAAACGGGGCGTGCTGTCGATGTTGATTGACAGCACACCCCATTTGGTGGGCGTTTCGGGGGCGTGGCTGCCCAGACGGAGGTGTTCCCATGGGAACGCCTATCATCTGGGGCCGGCCCCACTGACATCACTAGTGATGTCAGTGGGAGTGCTTTTGGCTCTGATAGAGCCAAAAGCACTCCAGGGCTTGCGGCAGCGAGACCCTACCGCAGGGTCTTGTCACAAGCCCGATGGTCGCGATGGTCTTGACCATCGCGACCATCATTTTAGCAGCTCGCTATAGCTGTGGGTGGTCACCCACAGCTATGCGAGTGGCCAGGTGGCTGCTCCAAATAGTAAGAGGGCCGGACCTGATTCAGAGCGAGCGCTCTGTCAGAGCGTCCGGCTCTGAATCAGGGCCAGTGTACTAAGCTGGGAAATAAATTGTGCATCTTACAGGCAATGGAATGTTATCAATCATCCTACATCTAGGGCTGGAAATTAGTAGAGTTTTGTAAAGAATATATCTAGCTAAAGTTTGGCAGATTTCATATCACTAAATGTTGCCCTAATTGAGTACCGATAGTTGACAAACCTTTTTACGAAAGTTAAGCACATTCTTGCCAATGTAGGCTGAATCCATATGAGCAATATAAGAAGTTAATTAAATTATCTGGTTATTGGGCATATCTCTATTCATTTACTGGTCTTGGAAGGGTGTCCCTATTAATAAACTATTACAGATGCTGTATCTACTGCATTTAAAGCAGTTTAGCCATAGTTGTCCAGTAAAGGATATACAGTCCTAAGTCAGCATGAATATAATGGTTCCAGGGATTTGTGTTCTCTCTGTAAACCCTCATTAGCTGTATTCCAAATGACGGAGGTAAATTGTTGTCAGTTGTTATTAAAGATTGTGATCTTTGATGGTTTTCTTGAAGGTGCGAGATATCATGGTAAAGATGTTTATAAAAAATAGACATTCCTCATTGTTATCATTGTATTTATTGCTGTGAATGTCTATCAAAATATTATATTGTGTCGTAACTAAACATTTATATACACCATCATGCTTGTATCCAATCTGCTAAACATAATTAGCCATAGTAAATGTGTCAATCAAAGAACATTTATTTTCTTATCACACTTATTATTGTTGTGTCTGTCAAAATATTATTTTGCAGCCTAACTAAAAAATTATATACATTATCATGCTTGCTTCCCTTCTGCAAAAATAAATATCTATAAAATAATAACAATAGTAATTGTGTTGATCAAAAAACAACTTTTTATTATTGTTTTCAGTTTCTGAAAAAAATGTTATGTGCCCTAACTAAACAATCATATACATCATCATGCTTGTATACCCTCTGCTAGCTGTTATTGTAGTTTGTAAGAATGTGCTAGAATTGTATCTGTATTTGTCCTCAAAATCCATACTAATTGTAAGTATTGGAGACCTTTTTTGAATTGACTTGCATATGAGTTACATGGAGGAAAGAATTCCAATCCATTGTTTTATTGAAAACTGTTATGGTAAAGTGATCATATCATTTGATAATTTTAAGGTCAAGGCAGTGCTGAAAGTGGTCCAAGAGAAGTGGTGGAACTCCCCCTCCTCAGCACTTCTTTAATAAAGGGATGGCGCACGCTGTAGGTGCACACCAAAAAGGGGTGTGGCCTCAAAGAAAGGGGCATGGTCACAAAAGATAGAGTCATGGTAACACAATAGTATTTCCAATTCAAATTACGCCACACAGTAGCACAGTCTTATTCACATTGCACCGCACATAGGGCCTGATTCAGAGCTGAACGCTCTGACCAGAGCGCTCGCTCTGAATCAGGGCCCTCGTATAGCTGTGGGTGACCACCCACAGCATATGTGAGCGGCCAAAAAGATGGTCGCGATGGTCTTGACCATCGCGACCATCGGACTTGCGACGGAGACCCAGCGGTAGGGTCTCCCTGCCACAAGCCCTGGAGTGATTTTGGCTCTATCAGAGCCAAAATCACTCCCACTGACATCACTAGTGATGTCAGTGGGGCCGGCTTGAGATGGTAGGCGTTCCCATGGGATCGCCTCCGATCGCCTCCGTCTGGCTGGCAGTCTGGCAGGCACGCCCCCTGCACACCCACCAAAGGGGGCGTGCTGTCAATCAACATCGACAGCACGCCCCCTTTGGTGCGAGACCCGGAGCGATGGAAAGCCCGTCGCTCCCCGGGTCTCGCGGATAAGCACGACGGAGCTCCCTCCGTCGTGCGCATGCACAGTGGGGAACATCGACCCGCTTGTGAGCTTACTGCTGCTCGCGAGCGGGTCTGAATGACCCCCATAGTGCCCCTGATTCACATTACACCACATAGTAGAGTCCCTTATTCATGTTATGATACACTGAGTGCCCCTAATACACATACTGCCCACAGTAGTAGTGCCCCTTATACAATGCCCACAGCAATAGTGCCCCTTACACATAATGCCCACAGCAGTAGTGCCCCTTATGCAATGCCCATTGTAGTAGTGTCCCTTATACAGTGCCCCCAGTAGTGGCACCCCTTATGCAGTGCCCACAGTGATAGTGCCCCTTATGCAGTGCCCACAATAGTGGTACCCCTTATGCAGTGCCACCAGGAGTGGTGCCCCATATGTAATGCCCCCTGTAGTAGTGCCCCCTGTTTTAATGCCCCCCCGTAGTAATGCCCCCAATAGAATGTCCTCTGCAGTAATGCCCCCAATAGAAATGTCCCCTGCAGTAATTCCCCTTGTAGTAATGCCCCCAGTGGTAATATCTCCTGCAGTAATTCCCCCTGCATTAATGCCCCCAATAGTAATGCCCCCAGCAGTTATGCCCCCAATAGTAATGCCCCCTGTGGAAGTAATGCCCCAATAGAAATGTCCCCTGCAGTAATGCCCCCTGTAGTAGTGTCCCCAGTGGTAATGCCCCATTTCAGTTATGCCCCCATAGTAATGCCCTATGTAGAAGTAATGCTCCTGTAGTAATGAACCCAATAGTAATGCCACCTGTAGTAGTGCCCCCTGTAGTAATGCCCCTGTAATAGTGTCCCCTGCAGTAGTGTACCCTGCAGTAATGCCCCCTGTAGTAATGCCCCGTGTAGTAATGACTCATGCAGTAATGCCCCCTGTAGTAGTGCCCCCTGTAGTAGTGCCCCTGTAATAGTGCCTACTGTAGTAGTGCCCCTGTAGTAGTCCCACGTGCACACACAAAAAAATCATTGCTCCTGTGTTTGCTGTAAACTGGTCCACCTGGATACTCCTCAGAACTATGGGAGAGACATCATGACGCCTCTCCCATAATGCACACTGCAGGACCCGGAAGCCAGAGCTCAAGAGCGAGCTCCAGCCTCTGGGGGCCACTGGTGCTGTGGGGAAGGAGTCAGGCGCCCGCTGGTAACAACATCTCAGCAGGCACCTTGCAAATGGAGTAGCCCTGCAACGCAGGGCTAAGGTGGGCCTGAGGAGGCGAACTGGTTCAGTCTCCAAATAGAAGTGACAGAATGCATTTCCGCCCTGTTCCGACCCCTGGTCAATGTTATGTATAGTAATGGCAATATATTCAAAGAAGAATTACACCAATGAGTAATGTTCTCTACATGATAAGTAGTTGTGGCTCAGGGCCTCTCAAAAAATGAAACAATTCATCAATGTAGTATGAAGACGTTATCCAAATTTGTTTTGCATATTTTCTTTTCGGTAATAGTGCATATCCATATTTGTATACTTTTAAGGTTCTGGGCCATATTAGGAACCAATAGCAGTTCCTGCCACTTGAAGAAAATATTGTCTATTGAATTTAAAGAACTTGTGTTCCAACTCAAGGTCTAGTAAACCAATGAGGAACTTTGAGGGGCCAGCTTGGCAGCAACAATTCTCAGCAAAAAATGTAAATATAACTTCAATCCCAGAAAGACGGTGGATAACAGTGTCCATCATAACCAACAAGATTTTATTCATGTCAATATCCAAAAAAGTAGAAGAATTTTCAATGAACATACAGATAGTGTCAACAAGAGGCTGTAAGTAAAAATCAATACATTGTAATAGCAGTGCTACAATGATCCTCATGCAAAGACAATCGGCCTATCTACTTGTGACTTGAGGTATTTATGGATTTTGTGTTATGTAAAAATTAAAGAACACATTGGAAAATTAGTTTAAAAAAATATTAATAAAAAATTTGGCCACCCGCCGGATGGACATATCTCTTACCCCCAGGGGCATGTACACTGTCTGGTGGAACAGACATAAACTGTATATTGCACTTACCATCCCATCTCTAATTATCATACATTCCTCCCCCGTTTTGGTGTCCCCCATTTCATTCTCTCCTCTTCTATTTCTTATATATTTTCTATCAACTGCTTTTCATCTTCTCTAACTTCCTACCCATCCTTTCTTTCTCATTTTAATTCTTTTGCTTAGTCTCCCCACATTCTATCTCTCAGCCCATCTCCTTATTTGTTTTTTATCAGATGTTAAGAGTTTGAATGCACACTGTAAGAAATTCATGTGATACCTACAGTATAGACTGTACTTTCTGGTTAGCTTAGCCTATGAGTAAGTGGAAATGGATGCGCTCCATAGGAGATACATTAGCAATAGCAGTATGAGATTAGCTGATCCGACTAAGAAATATTAACATGAAAGCTCAGTCAGCGGGATTAGGGAAATGTAAAACAAGTCCCCCAAAACTCAGAGTTAGAGGGTAGATGTGAGCAGAGCCATAACTAGACTTTTTGGTGCCCTGTGACAGAGAAAGCATTGGCACCCCCCCCCACCATTTTTTAAATAGGGACACAAGAAAGTGCACCTGCAAAAGGGCCATGGCCTCAGAGGCAAGGGCCAGGGAAGAGATAGGCGAGGCCAGGAGATGCTGGGGATAGAATAAGAGGAAGCTACGAGTGAAAATAATAATAAATAGGAAAACTTACAGGCACAAACAGTGCCCCCTGCCCTGCGGTGCCCTTTGCCATGGCACTGGTCGCACTACCCTAGTTACGGCCCTGGATGTGAGCATAATATCACAGTAGATTTAAAGTCAATGTGATAAGTATATTTATGTGAAATTCAAAGCCTGTATATATACAGATGTGCCCTCACTCATTTTTGATGCAGTCGCACCAAACAGCCCATCTTAGTGCGCCTGGTACCATGAGCCTCTGCTAGCACTGGATATCTCTTTTGCACCTTTTTTGTCAAAAATGCATCTAAATCTCAATGTGATGTGGCTATGACTCACCAGAATACTGTGCTGATTAATATGATATGTGGTACTTGCATATCTGTGTGCAACTGAGTCTTTCAATCAGCAGAGCCGGCCCTAGCCAATTTGTTACACTAGCCAAAATTTTGGTTAATGCCCCCTAGCATGTATTTTATATATATATATATATATATATAAATATATATATATATATATATATATAAATTGTGACACAGTCAGATTAGGGGGTCCCTCTCCTGGGTAGGGGACTCCTTCCTTACACAGACAGCAGCCGGGAAACAGTACGCCAGACTGGATTTGAGTACAAGCTGGTCGGTGCCAGTCTTTATTGTGCAAAACAGAAACAACAAAAAGAAACCATAAACATAAATCCTAGCCCTGGCTGGGCTCTAACTTTACAGGTGGTTCCCTCACTACCAGAACCTGGCAGGGCCTAATGCCCTCACCAGCAACAAAGGCACAGCACAACACTCACTGATAGGTTTTTCAAGTGTCTCTGAGCAAACTCCCTGCCTGCTCTCCCAGGTGAGACACTCAGCCCTAAACACACTAGGCTTATATTGGCCACTTTCAGGTGGAAACCCTAACAAGCCTGTTACCAGGCTGCAAGGCCCAAAATCTGGAGTGGCCGTGGGTGGAGCCCTCCCTCTCCTCTCACCCACAACCTCCAGGTCCCAAACCGGCTTTTCAAAAAGCCGAGACTCAAGCCTGCTACACTGCAGACTTTCTCCTGGGGGTTTAAAACACATAAGACAGGAATCTGGGACAAATGTACCTGCCACAGACCACTTTACCAGTGATCCTATCTCATATCCCCCCCCTTTGTTTCAACCTGTGGGGCGGAACAACTGAAGCCCCCAAACAATGAACGCGTGACAACGCATCTGCATTGGCCAGCTGGCTTCCTGGCCTGTGTTCCACTGAAAATTTAAAAGTTTGTAACACCAAGAACCATCTTGTAATTCTCGCATTACTGTCCTTGTTTTCGGACATCCACTTCAAAGGGGCATGATCAGTGATCAATTTGAACTTTCTTCCAACCAAGTAGTACCTGAGAGCCTCTAACACCCACTTTATGGCCAACGCCTCCTTCTCCACTGTGGCATAGTTTCTCTCATGTACATTCAACTTTCTGCATAGATAGAAAATAGGGTGTTCCTCACCCTTCTTGTTCTGGGACAGGTCCGCTCCTATACCTACTTCTGATGCATCGGTTTGTACTATGAATTCCCTGTCAAAATTAGGAGTCATCAGGACTGGTTGGGAACACAATGCTACTTTCAACTCCTGAAAAGCTTTCTCTGCCTCAGGACTCCATTCTACCTTGACTTTTTGTTTGCCTTTGGTCAGGTCAGTCAGTGGACTGCCATGGTGGCAAAGTTGGGTATAAACCTCCTGTAGTACCCCGTAATTCCCAAGAAGGCTCTCACCTGCTTCTTATTCAGAGGCCGTGGCCAGTTTTGTATGGCATCAACCTTATTGAGCTGCGGCTTTATCAGGACCCTGCCAATGGTGTATCCCAGATATTTTTCTTCCTCCATGCCTAGACAACACTTTTTTGGGTTGGCTGTCAAACCTGCCTTATAGATGGAGTCCAACACTGCTTGTACCCTGGGTAAGTGAGACTGCCAATCAGGACTATGAATGACCACGTCATCCAGATAAGCAGCCGCATACCGCCTATATTGGGCCTTAGAATCCTGTCCATTATTCTTTGGAAGGTAGCAGGTGCCCCATGTAGCCCGAAGGGCAACATCTTGTACTGAAACAAGCCCTCTGGCGCTGAAAAAGCTGTCTTTTGTTTGGCGCTCTCGGTTAACGGTACTTGCCAATACCCTTTGGTTAGGTCAAGAGTGGTTAAATACCTCGCTGTCCCTAGTCTCTCAATCAGTTCATCCACTCTTGGCATCGGGTAGGCTTCGAATTTGGAAACACTGTTCAACTTTCGGAAGTCATTGCAGAAACGTACACTCCCGTCGGGCTTTGGAATCAACACAATGGGACTTGACCATTCGCTATGTGATTCTTCAATAACCCCTAACTCTAGCATATTTTTAATTTCTTTCGACACCGATTCTCTTTGTGCTTCTGGTAACCTATAGGGCTTTAGATTAACTTTAACCCCAGGGTCAGTGATTATGTCATGTTTAATGACCGAGCTTTTCCCAGGTAGGTCAGAGAACAGCACCCTATTTCTGATCAGAAACTCCTTGACCTCTTGTTGTTGAATTGCTGACAGGGTTTTTGCCACTGTCACTTCGGGAACTAAGGGCCCTGGACTTACTGGAGGGGCTCGGACGTCCGACAGTACCGTTCTATCTTTCCAGGGCTTTAACAGATTTATATGGTATATCTGTTCCGGCTTTCTTTTCCCCGGCTGGTAAACTTTGTAATTGACCTGTCCCACTCTTTCTAAGATTTCAAAGGGCCCTTGCCATTTAGCCAAAAGTTTATTTTCCACAGTGGGAACCAACACTAACACTCTGTCCCCAGGAGCAAAGCTGCATAACCGAGCATTGCGGTTGTATACCCTCTGCTGTGCCTGTTGAGCCTGTTCCAGGTGCTCTCTCACTATCAGCACTACTGCAGCAATTCTCTCCTGCATTTGAGAAACATGCTCAATCACCGTTTTGTAAGGACTAGACTGCCCCTCCCACGTCTCTTTGGCAATGTCTAGTAACCCCCTTGGGTGTCTCCCACACAACAAGTAGAAGGGTGAAAACCCGGTGGAGGACTGGGGAACCTCCCTTATGGCCAACAATAAATACGGCAATAAGTAATCCCAATCCCTACCATCCTTGTCGACCACTTTCTTAAGCATGTGTTTTAACGTCTTGTTAAACCTCTTGACCAGCCCATCGGTTTGGGGGTGATAAACCGAAGTTCTTAACTGTTCAATTTTGAACAGGCGGCATAACTCTTTCATGACTTTTGACATAAACAGTGTACCCTGGTCAGTTAGTATCTCCTTAGGTATACCCAGCCTGCTAAATACATGAACTAGCTCTCTGGCAATGGTCTTGGTTGACGTATTGCACAACGGGTTCGCTTCCGGGTACCTGGTAGCGTAATCCATTATGACCAGAATATACTGGTGTCCCCTGGCAGACTTCATTAAGGATCCAACCAAATCCATCACTATTCTTTCAAACGGCACCTCTATAATAGGCAATGGAACTAGTGGACCCTTAAAATATGGCCTGGGAGCATGATACTGACACTCAGGGCAGGATGCGCAAAAGTCAGATACCTCTTTATGAAGCCCGGGCCAGAAAAACCTCTGCATTATTCGCTCAGTGGTTTTCTCTACCCCTAGATGGCCTGCCGTTATATGACCATGGGCCAGATCCAACACTGTTCTTCTGTAGGCTTTGGGAACTATTAGTTGTTCCACAATATCTTCCCCCTTCTTAGTCACCTGATATAACAAATCCTGACACATTGCCATGTGGGGATAGGACAAGGACTATCAGGGTCTACGGGTTTACCATCAACTACTTTTACATTCTCCCTGGCTTTTACCAAAGTAGGGTCATTCAACTGCTCCACGGCAAAGACCTCTCTTCTGACCTCTAAATCAGGCAGACGATCAACTGGCCCAACAACACTTCCCACTTCAATGGGAGGCACATCAGTTGGCGGGCCACCGTCACGCTCCGCGTTCTCTAGTTCGCCAATCATAGTAGAAAAAGGGAATAACTCTGACTCAGAAGAAACTCCCTCCTCCACTACATCGACAACCTTCTCAAATGGATCGGGGTTGTTCACTTATGGAACAAAACGGCTTTCCCAGAACTTCCAGAAGTGAGCAAAGTCTCTCCCCAATATTGCATCGTACATCAGACCATGCACCAAACCCACAGAAACTATAGCAGAACCACATGGTGTCTCGATGTTCACCTCGGCAGTAACATAATATTGAGTATCCCCATGTATGCAGGTCACACCAGCAGTTTTCCCCTTATGCCTCAAGGGGTTCACCAGCTCAGCTTTCATAAGTGTCACCAAGCTACCAGAGTCTAACAGTGCCTCTACTCGGTTGCTATTTACAGTGAGTACACACATGTGCTTATCAGTCTCAGCCTACCGGTCAGCCGTACAGGCTGTCTGTGCAATGAAAGACCCCCTGCAGTAGACATGAGCAGTATCACATTGCATTGGTTCAGTTGTAAGTGAACAATTAGCGGCAATATGGCCGAAGCCACCACATCGGAAACACTGAGTCATATTAATGTCTAGTCATTTACGGGGCAAGAACCTTCCCGGCCTGGCAGGCCTGTCTCCAGGTTCTACACCCTCAGTCTTAGGTACATTCCACCGCCCAGCACCCTTCTCCCCTGGAACAGTCTTACCAGAGTCTGTGGGTGTTTGCCGGTGCGCCATCGGGGCTCGGTGGGGCATACTCATCAGCTCCTCAGCCGCCACGTACCTCTCCACAAGCTCGACCAACTGGTCCGCGGACTTAGGGTCTGCATGGCTCACCCACTTGCGCAGAGTCGCAGGTAACGATCGCAGGTACCGGTCCATCACGACACTTTCCACGATCTGTGGTCCCATCAGCGTCTTGGGCTGTAGCCATTTTGAGGACAGATGGACGAGGTCGTGCATCTGTGAATGTGGAGGCTTGTCCATATGGAACTCCCAGCGGTGGACCCGTTGGGCACGAACAAAGGTGGTGACTCCCTAGCGAGTTAGGATCTCCTGTTTTAGTTTTTTATAGTCCTTGGCATCAGCCAGGCATAAGTCGAAATAGGCATTTTGTGGCTCCCCAGACAGAAAAGGTGTCACTAGACTTGCCCACTGCTCCTGGGGCCAACTCTCCCTTTCGGCCGTTCTTTCAAATGCGGTGAGATAGGCCTCCACATCATCGCCCGAAGTCATCTTTTGGAGGCAGTGACTGGCTCGTATGGAGTGAGTGGTGGTGGGAGGACCAGTAGTAACATCTCTGGGCCGGGTGACCAGGTGCTGTACCACCTCTTTTATGGCCTGGCTGTTTTCCGCTAAGGCCTGGCGGGGTTCCTCAAGGGCGACCTGTTGAAGTCTGTTCGTCTCCTGCTGAACTGCTGTAGCTTGGAGCAAGGCCTTAATAATGTCCTCCATTTTGTCCTGGGGTGTAGGTTGGAAGCTGAACCTTGCCTCTCTGAGCATTGGCTGACGCCTCCTCTATAGGCCTCCAAGGACACAGTTTTATTTCCACACTCAGAAATTGGGTGTCTGTCCCTTTAATTTTTAAACGGAAAGTTTTCCTCTTGCTGCAACTTCAGTGTGTGTGAACGCCCGCATTATCCACCAAATTGTGACACAGTCAGATTAGGGGGTCCCTCTCCTGGGTTGGGGACTCCTTCCTTACACACAGCAGCCGGGAAACAGTACGCCAGACTGGATTCGAGTACAAGCTGGTCGACGCCAGTCTGTATTGTGCAAAACAGAAACAACAAAAAGAAACCATAAACATAAATCCTAGCCCTGGCTGGGCTCTAACTTTACAGGTGGTTCCCTCACTACCAGAACCTGGCAGGGCCTAATGCCCTCACCAGTAACAAAGGCACAGCACAACACTCACCGATAGGTTTTTCAAGTGTCTCTGAGCAAACTCCCTGCCTGCTCTCCCAGGTGAGACACTCAGCCCTAAACACACTAGGCTTATATTGGCCACTCTCAGGTGGAAACCCTAACAAGCCTGTTACCAGGCTGCAAGGCCCAAAACCTGGAGTGGCCATGGGTGGAGCCCTCCCTCTCCTCTCACCCACAACCCCCAGGTCCCAAACCGGCTTTTCAAAAAGCCGAGACTCAAGCCTGCTACACTGCAGACTTTCTCCTGGGGGTTTAAAACACATAAGACAGGAATCTGGGACAAATGTACCTGCCACAGACCACTTTACCAGTGATCCTATCACAATATATATATATCGAAATCTGGAGGTGCGGCACTCTCATAGAAAAATATTAACAACACTCATGTGTTTGAATAAATCAACGTTTCGGTATTTTAATATACCATCTTCAGGATTATGAATCCTGAAGATGGTATATTAAAATACCGAAATGTTGACAGCACGCCCCCTTTGATCGGACACAACGAGTGAAGGACTTTCCTTCGCTCGTCGTGTCTGGCGCATGCGCACGACGGAGCTCCCTCCGTCGTGCGCATGCTCAGTCCTATGGCCCTAATTCAGAGCCGTACGCTCTGAGCAGAGCGCACGCTCTGAATGAGGGCCGGGCTCCATTTTCATGGAGTGTCCTCCTGGACGCTCGTATAGCTGTGGGTCACCACCCACAGGCTATACGAGCGTGCATTGTGATGGTCGCGATGGTCGAGACCATCGCGACCATCGAATTTGCGAGCCGGAGCCTGCGGTTGAGGTTTTCAACCACAAGCTCCGGAGTGATTTTGGCTCTATCAGAGCCAAAATCACTCCCACTGACATCACTAGTGATGTCAGTGGGCCGGCTTCTGACGGGAGGCGTTCCCTTGGGAACGCCCCCGTCAGAGAGGCACGCCCCCGGCACGCCCACCAAAGGGGGCGTGCTGTCAATCAACATTGACAGCACGCCCCCTTTGATCGAACACAACGAGCAAAGGACTTTCCTTCGCTCGTCGCATCTGGCGCATGCGCACAACGGAGCTCCCTCCGTCGTGCGCATGCTCAGTCCATAACATCGTCCCACTTGCGAGCGGACAGCCGCTCGCGAGTGGGTCTGAATCAGGCCCTATGTGAGGAATAAAGTTTGATTTTTTTTATATGTGCAATACTCGTGAGTGCCCCTCATTTTTTATATATAATATTTTGTGTATATATATATATATATATATATATGTATATATATATATATATACTGTGTATGTATACATATATATATATATATATTATATAAGGCCGGCACCCCACCTTGCAGTTTCACCATGCCAAGGTGCCACTAGGTAAAACATCAATAACCAGCAAAAGCTAGTGGCACTTGGTTTTGCCAAAAAATTTATTACTTAGTGCAAACCACCAAGTTCCAGGAACATATCATTAGGTCGGCAATGTTTAATTTTACTGAAAAAGTTTTGGCAAAAAATATTTAAATATTCAGTGGTCACCCCAGGCATATGATGATTGTGTGTGTGTATATATATATATATTTATATATATATATATTACACACATATATATATATATATATATATATATATATATATAGATCTACATATATATTTACACACATATATATATACCCACACATATTATATATATATATATATATATATATATATATATATATATATATATATATATACTAGGGGTGTGCACCGGCCACTTTTAGTGTTTTGTGTTTTGGATCTGGATCTTTCTTCGTGTTTTGGATCTGGATTGGTTTTGGCAAAACCACCCTTCCGTGTTTTTGGTTCTGGGTTTTGTGTTTTGGATCTGTATTTTTTTGAAAAAAAGCATAAAAACAGCTAAAATCACAGAATTTGTAGGTTTTTCTGCTCCTATGCTATTATTAACCTCAATAACCTTAATTTCCACTCATTTCCAGTCTACTCAAAACACCTCACACCTCACAATAGTGTTTTTATGTCCAAAAGGTTGCACCGAGGTAGCTGGATGACTATGCTAAGCGACACGAGTGGGCGGCACAAACACGTGACCCATCTAGGCGTGAAACTGCAGTGGCAGACAGGATGGCAGTTTAAAAAACTAGGCCCCAAACTGTACATAATGCAAAGAAAAAAAAGAGGTGCAAGATGGAATTGTCCTTGGGCCCTCCCACCCACCCTTATGTTGTATAAACAGGACATGCACACTTTAACAAACCAATCATTTCAGCGCCAGGGTCTGCCACACAACTGTGGCTGAAATGATTGGTTCGTTTGGGCCCCCACAAAACAAGCTGGCAATTAATCTGTCCCTGCACAAACTGGCTCTACGGAGGCAAGATGTCATCCTCATCCTCCTCATCCACTGATTCCTCACCCTCTTCAGTGTGTACATCCTCATCCTTACAGAGTATTAATTCATTCCCGCTGGAATCCACAACCACAGGTCTCTCTGTACGTTCTGGAGGCTGGTCTCCCTGGAAGAGTTGATAATTCATTTTATGAACATCATCTTCTCCACATTTTGTGGAAGCAACCTCCTACGCCTTTCGCTGACAAGGTTCCCGGCTGCACTAAACACTCTTTCGGAGTACACACTGGAGGGGGGGCAACTCAGGTAAAATAGAGCCAGCTTGTACAGGGACCTCCAAATTGCTTCTTTTACCTGCCAGTACAGGTACGGACTGTCTGACATGCCTACTTGGATGCTGTCACCGATGTAATCCTTTAACAGACAGACGCACGCTTGTCGCTGCTGCTTTGAGGATGCAAGTGCGGCTACAGCCCACATAATTCACAAAGACAGAGAAAAGAAGAAGAATATTTTTATTGTTTGTGTAGCACACTTTGAGGGTGTCACCACCCTTTAACAGACAGACGCACGTTTGTCGCTGCTGCTTAGAGGATGCAAGTGCAGCTACAGCCCACACAATTCACAAAGACAGAAAAAAAATGAAGAATATTTTTATTGTTTGTGTAGCACACTTTGAGGGTGTCACCATCCTTTAACAGACAGACGCACGCTTGTCGCTGCTGCTTTGAGGATGCAGGTGGAATCTAGACGGGATTTGGAACCGGGGACACACTACCTCCATCAATTGTCTAAATCCCACTGCACTAATGGCGGATACCGGACGCACGTCTAACACCAACATAGCAGTCAAGGCCTCAGTTATACGTTTTGCTTCAGGATGACTGCTGTCGTACTTCATCCTCATCGCAAGGGACTGTTGGAGGGTCAATTGTTTAGTAAAAGTAGTGATGTTCCTACTTCCTCTCTGGGATGATGAACAACTCCCACCAGCAGCAACAGCACTAGGAGGAAGTGGTTCTTGATCTTTCCCTATTTTACTTTTATCGGAGAAAGTTTGGTCCTCCATTTATGTTATATTGATATATACGTGCGGCTAAAGCGCACACAAACACAGAAAATATTTTTTTATTTTTGCTGGAGAGTACTGCACTTTGTGGGTTACACCACCCTTTAAGAAATGAGCCAGCCGGCTCTTTACTTATGGGACACAGGCGCACGCTTGGCGCTGCTCCTTTGTTGATGCACGTGCAGCCACAGTGCACACAATTCACAAACACAGAAAATCATTTTTTTTTGGTTTGGACTGGAGTGTACTTTGGGGGTTACAGCACCCTTTAACGGTCAAGCCAGCCGGCCCTTTACTTATGACACAGGCGCACGCTTGGCACTACTTTGTTGATGCACGTGCGGCTACTGCGCACACAATTCACAAACACAGAAAATATATATTTTTTTGGTTTGGTCTGGAGTGTACTTTGGGGGTTACAGCACCCTTTAACGGTCAAGCTAGCCGGCCCTTTACTTATGACACAGGCGCACGCTTGGCACTACTTTGTTGATGCACGTGCAGCTACTGCGCACACAATTCACAAACACAGAAAATAATTTTTTTGGGGGTTTGGACTGGAGTGTACTTTGGGGGTTACAGCACCCTTTAACGGTCAAGCTAGCCGGCCCTTTACTTATGACACAGGCGCACGCTTGGCACTACTTTGTTGATGCACGTGCAGCTACTGCGCACACAATTCACAAACACAGAAAATAATTTTTTTGGGGGTTTGGACTGGAGTGTACTTTGGGGGTTACAGCACCCTTTAACGGTCAAGCCAGCCAGCCCTTTACTTATGACACAGGCGCACGCTTGGCACTACTTTGTTGATGCACGTGCAGCTACTGCACACACAATTCACAAACACAGAAAATAATTTTTTTTTTGGATTGGACTGGAGTGTACTTTGGGGGTTACAGCACCCTTTAACGGTCAAGCCAGCCAGCCCTTTACTTAAGACACAGGCGCATGCTTGGCACTACTTTGTTGATGCATGTGCGGCTACTGCGCACACAATTCACAAACACAGAAAATATTATTTTTTTTGGTTTGCACTGGAGTGTACTTTGGGGGTTACAGCACCCTTTAACGGTCAAGTCAGCCAGCCCTTTACTTAAGACACAGGCGCACGCTTGGCACTACTTTGTTGATGCACGTGCGGCTACTGCGCACACAATTCACAAACACAGAAAATAATTATTTTTTTGGTTTGGACTGGAGTGTACTTTGGGGGTTACAGCACCCTTTAACGGTCAAGCCAGCCGGCCCTTTACTTATGACACAGGCGCACGCTTGGCACTACTTTGTTGATGCACGTGCGGCTACTGCGCACACAATTCACAAACACAGAAAATATTATTTTTTTTGGTTTCGACAGGAGTGTACTTTGGGGGTTACAGCACCCTTTAACGGTCAAGCCAGCCGGCCCTTTACTTATGACACAGGCGCACGCTTGGCACTACTTTGTTGATGCACGTGCGGCTACTGCGCACACAAATCACAAACACAGAAAATAATTTTTTTTTTGGTTTGGACTGGAGTGTACTTTGGGGGTTACAGCACCCTTTAACGGTCAAGCCTGCCGGCCCTTTACTTATGACACAGGCGCACGCTTGGCACTACTTTGTTGATGCACGTGCGGCTACTGCGCACACAATTCACAAACACAGAAAATCATTTTTTTGGGGTTTGGACTGGAGTGTACTTTGGGGGTTACAGCACCCTTTAACGGTCAAGCCAGCCGGCCCTTTACTTATGACACAGGCGCACGCTTGGCACTACTTTGTTGATGCACGTGCGGCTACTGCGCACACAATTCACAAACACACAAAAAATATTATTTTTTAGCACTTGGGGGGAGCACCCCTGATGGACAGAGCACCCCCTCGACAACACTACAGCACCCCTTTTGGACTGGGACACTGCATAGGACTTTGGAGTGGACAACACAGTCCAGCCAGCCCCTATGGACTTTGAAGTAGTGGACACAGCCCCTATTAACAACAGCAGCACAGCACAACACAGCCAGCCCCTATGGACTTTGAAGTAGTGGATAACAGCAGCACAGCACAGCGCAGCACAACACTACTCTGCACTACACTACACAACACTACACAGCCCAGCCAGCCCTAACTCCCACCCTCCCTCTTCACTGTCCACAGCCGAGTGAGAAAATGGCGCCGACGCAGGTACCTTATATAGGATCCAAAACCCGCGAGACTCGGAAGGCGGGATGATGCCGTTTTGCCTCAATTTCAGATCCGAGTCAGGCGTGAAAAGTCGAGCCTGACTCGGATCGGCCTCGGATCGGGGGGGCTCGGGGGGGTTCGGATTTCAGAAATCCGAACCCGCTCACCCCTAATATATACATGACACACTCCAGACACTGTCAGAGTAGGTAGCAGCAGGGGCCTGCAACACTCTCTGCCCAGTGAATGCCAACCTCACAGCCCCTCTCATACCCTCTCAAAGCTAGCCTGAGCTAGCTAAACTTACCGAGAGAAAGCCCTGGCTGGCTCCTTCTTTCTTGATGCAGCAAATGCTGCTGCTACACTGCGGATGCCCGGTCCGATTGCTGTGTTCGGGAAGCGGCGGCTGGCTAATCATGCAGAGGCGGAGGCAGAGTACGGCTCTGCTCCACAAAGGTCCATGGGAGGAGTGGCCATGGCTGGGCATGTGTGGCATGCCCTACCGCGGCCATCTTTCCTCCTCCTGTAGCCAGAATGAGCTTCTGTGCAGAAGCTCATTCTGACTGGTCACAGTCACCTGACCGGCAGACAGGTGCGCTGCCAGGTCGGAACGGAGCTCCGATCGCGGCAGCAGCGTGTGGGAGGCAGCGGCAGAGCTTTGAATGCCCTTAGGCATTCCAGTTGCCCCTAGGCATTAGCTTATTATGCCTATGCCTATGCCTAGGGCCAGCTCTGTCAATCAGCATGTGAAGTGCTACAATGCAGCGGCCACAGCTTGTTTTCAACTCCAAGTGCTATATACAGTACATCCGCAGTTGCACACAGATATACAAGTGTTGCATATCAAATTAATCAGCACATGGCATTGCAACTTAGACCCAATTATTTAATAAATATACCCCTGTATGTAGGTAGACTAGACATGAGAATAGTTGTGAATTAAGTTTTGTGGCTGAAGAGGCCATTCCAGAGATGCAGGTTTTCAGTGACACAAAATGTAAACATTTTTCTGATTTCATTTTATAAACAGTGCTGGTATGATAAGGATCAATTCATTCTCTTGTATAACTAGAGTAGGTCTGGCAACAAATTCAGCTGTCAAAACTTGTGCCAATGTGCAATAACATTTAAACAAAGCAACTATTTTATGGAACTTAAATTTTGCTCAACTCTATTCTAGTCTGCCTTTGTTCCAGAAATATATCTTGTTATATTTCCATATAATATATGACACCCATAAACATTAAAGCACTGTCATATCCACATACTGTACAGAACAGTACTGTACAGTACATAAGAAAGGTCATTATCACCTCCCATTTTGAGGGTCAATTACAAGGGTAACAAAATAGGCCCGAGCAGCCAATAATATTTGTGGCAAAAAATCATCTATTTTTGCAGGTTTAGTATATTTATGTACAGTAGGAAATTGTGAGAGTGAGAGTTTATAGAAATTGAGTTGTTGCCTATAGCAACCAATCAGATTGCACTTATCATTTATATAACACCTTTCAGAAGATAATAGCTAAAATCTGATTTGTTGCTATGGGCATCAACCACTTTTAAAATCCTGCACTTCAGTAAATATACCCCATAGCAATTTATTTACAATTTAATGGGTAATGGAGACATTATACCTTTATGTATTTATATCATGTGTTACTTTTGAATTTAAATGTTTTTATTACATTGGTTCAAACAAACAATATAATGCCCCATGCAGTATAGGCCGAATCTCCACGACCTTAAGGGATGTTTAAAAATGAAGGGGGAGATTTATTAAGGCTCTGAGACAGATAAAGTAGAGAGGGATAAAGTATTAACCAATCAGCTCCTAACTGTAATTTTTCAAATACATCTTGTAAAATGACAGAAGCTGAATGGTTGGTACTGTATCTCTCTCCACATTATCTCTTTCCAAGGTTTGATACATCTAGGATTAGATTAAAATAAAAAAGATCATGTGTCAACCTTTTTTGTGTTAACCATTTGAATGTTGACCTTTTAACCATTTCGACATTTTAACCCTTAAAACTTGTTGTGTATGATAAAACTCATTGATAAATGGGCCCATGAGTTACTACTTTTTATCTTAGACCTATCAATCCCCACCCATAAGTGGATGAGTGCTACACATTTAGCAATGTATTGATCCACTTAGGAAGGAAATGTTGGTCCTACAGATGATTCCATCTTGACCACTAAATACTAGAGATGTGCGCCTACCCCCGTGTTTTGGTTTTGGATCTGGATCTCCCCTGGCTTTGGATCTGGATTGAGTTTTGCCAAAACCTCACCTCCGTGTTTTGTTTTCGTATTTTGGTTTTGGATCTGGATTTTTTCTTAAAAAAAAAAAAAACAGCTAAAATCACATAAAATGGGCCTTTTTTTGTTCCTACAGTATTAATAACCTCAATAACATTTATTTCCTCTCATTTCCAGTCAATTTTGACCACCTCATAGCTCGCAATATTGATTATTTCATCTAGTTAAAGTGCCAAAAGGTTGCATCCAGCTTGCTGGCTCAAAACTGATTGATATAATTATTAATAAAGTTGAGGACTGTGCAAAGATGATGGTTGGGATACCCTTGAGGACTCAAGAATTGATAGTTGATACCTGGTGCAGCCCCTGGCTGTAAAATTGATAATAAATTAATTAAAAACAATTGGTGCAGCCTCGGGCTGAATAATTAATAATAATTTAATTAAAAAAGTAAAAAACAATTAATTGGGTGCAGCCCCTGGCTGAATAATTAATAAAAATGAAATTCATTGGTGCAGCCCCTAGCTGTAAAATTGATAACAAATTATTTACAAAACAATTCATTGGTGCAGCCCCGGGCTGAAAAATTAATAATAAAAAGAAATTCATTGGTGTAGTCTCTGGCTGTAAAATTGATAATAAATTAATTAAAAAACAATTCATTGGTGTAGCCCTTGGCTGTAAAATTGGTAATAAATTATTTAAAAAACAATTCATTGGGTGCAGCCCCTGGCTGAAAAATTAACAAAAAGCAATTCATTGGTGCAGCCCCTGGCTGTAAAATTGACAATAAATTAATAAAAAAATAAATAAATCATTGGTTCCTAAACCAAACATAACATTAATTTAAAATATCAGGCAGCAATGCCCCAACCAGCACATAATGGAAAGGAAAAAGGTGCCAGATGGAATAGTGCTTGGCCCTCCCACCCTTATGTTGTATACGAAACAGGACATTCACAGTTTAACAAACCAATCATTTCAGTGACAAGGACTGCCAATTGTGGCTGAAATGATTGGTTTCTTTGGATCCCCATAAAACAAGCTGCCAATGTGCATTGGACATGGAAATGAAAATGATCCCATACACAAACTGGCTTTACATTACAAGTTGTCATCATCCTCGTCATCCCCATCAGTGTGTACATCCTCTTCTCCACACAATAATAATTCATCCCCGCTGGAATCCACCACAGGCGCCTCTGTGATTTTTTGATGTAATTGTTGGTAGAAGTCTTCCTTGTAGAATTTGTAATTCATTTTAATGAACATCATCTTTTCCACATTTTGAGGAAGTAACCACCTACGCCAATCACTGACAAGGTTTCCAGCTGCATTAAAAACTAAGAGTACACACTGGAGGGTGGGCAACTCAAGTAATGCAAAGCCAGTTTGTGTATGATAAAGCCAAGTTGTCATCATCCTCGTTATCCCCATCAGTGTGTACAGTACATCCTCTTCTTCACACAATATTATTTCGTCCCCGCTGGAATCCACCATAGGTGACTCTGTGATTTTTTTATGTAATTGTTGGTAGAGGTCTTCCTTGTGGGATTTGTAATTCATTTTAATGAACATCATCTTTTACACATGTTGAGGAAGTAACCACTTACGCCGATCACTGACAAGGTTTCAAGCTGGACTCAAAACTCTTTCAAAGTACACACTGGAGGGTGGGCAACTTAAGTAATGCAAAGCCAGTTTGTGTATGGGACTCCAAATTGCCTCTTTTTCCTGACAGTACTGAAAGGGACTGTCTGACATGCATATTAGGATGTTATCTCTGAAATAGTCTCCACCATTCTGTGAATGGAAACCGCATCACACATAGTCACGGTAGAAGACATGTCACTAGTAGGCCGTTCTCTCAGGCCCAACCAGATGTCATTTCTTGGTGAATGATCTGCATAACCATCAGGTATTCTGTAAGGAAAATGTAGTTTTTTCCTGGCAGCTGCAGAAAATGAAGGTGGAGATGATGGCGTTTCATGTGTGGCTGCAGCTGACAATTTTTTTACCAACAGCTCTTTGCATAGTTTTGGATTTCGGTCTGCTGGAAAAAAAACTCACAAGGTAGGACTTAAACCTTGCATCCAGAATGGTCGCCAAAATATATTTTTCAGATTTCAATAGATTGAGGACTCTTGGATCCAGGTGAAGTGAATCAAGGGCTTGATCCACCAGTACAACATACTTAGAGCAATTGCTCCATTTCAGCTCCTCCTTCAGTTTCTCCAGCTGTTTTTGCAAAAGTCTGATAAGGGGAATGACCTGACTCAAGCTCGCAGTGTCCGAACTAACTTCACTTGTGGCAAGTTCAAAGGGTTTGAGAACCTTGCACAGCACGGAAATTATTCTCCACTGTGCTTGAGTAAGGTGCATTCCCCCTCCACGTCATGTCATAGGCCGTTGTAAGGCCCTGGATGGCTTTTTGCTGTTCCTCCATCCGCTGAAGCATATAGAGGGGAGAAATCCACTGAGTTACTACCTCTTGCTTCAGCTAATGGCAGGGCAAATTTAACAGTACATGTTGGTCATGCAATCTTTGACAAGCATTTGCTAAATGTCTAAAATTTCCCAATATTTTGCAGGCCACTGAGAGCATCTCCTGCACGCTCCTGTAATTTTTTGAAAAATGTAGCACCACCAAATTAATTGTGTGAGCAAAACATGCAACACGTTGGAATTCGCACACATGTAATGCTCTCACAATATTGGTGGCATAGTCTGAAATCACAAATCCGGAGGAGAGTCAAAGTGGGGTAAGCCATTTAGCAATGATTTCCCTGAGTTTTTCTAAGAGGTTCTCAGTGGTATGCCTCTTAGTGAAACCAGTTATATAAAGAGTAGCCTGCCTCTGTATCAGCTGTCTTTTGGTAGATGTTGTTGCTGCTGTTGCAGGCAATACGCCTACCAAGTGGGCTGTCACAGTCATGTAATCCTTAGTTTGCCCTGTCCCACTTGTCCACATATCAATGGTCAAGTGGACAGTGGGTACAACAGCATTGCTGAGGACATTAATAAGGATTTTTTAGTGTCATTGTACAGACTTGGAATTGCTGTTCTACCAAAGTGGAATCTAAAAGGGATCTGGTAGTGAGGAGACAGGACCTCAATTAACTGTTGAAAACCCACTGCAGTAATGGCAGATACTGGATGCACATCTTATACCAGCATAGCTGTTATGGCATCAGTAATCCGCTGTGCAACTGGGTGATTGCTGTCATACTTGTTTGCCCTTGCAAATGATTGTTTGACAGTTAATTGTTTTTTTGAGGATACACTACAAGTAGACTTCCTCCTGGTCCCCTTCTGGGATGAGATCCACTCACAGCAACAGCAGCAGCAACAGGCGTCATCATCAAGGATCCTTCTGAGGAATCACGGATAGGAGAGGAGTCAATCGTGCTTCGAATAACAACATTGGATGCAGCAGGACTAGTCCCGATGACGAATGAGATGTTGATGATGCAGGTGTTGGTGTTGGAGATCGAAGGCGCTTGGATCCCACAGAGAGGGAGCAGGTAGGTGACACTGGATTTGTTACATTTTGAGTTTTGGAACTTGGCGATGTACTTTGATATTTGATGAATGGGCTCCAAGTGACGTAACAAGGAGGAGGTTCCTAGGTGGTTTAGGTCCCTCCCTCTACTCTTTTTTGCTTGGCAATGGCTACATATGGCTTGACAACTGTAGTCCAGATTGGGGTGGAAATAATTCCACATGTGAGAAGTGGACTTTTTTGTCTTTTGCCCCAGCATGACAACAATGGGCTTTGGCTTTTTCAATCCATGGGCAACAGCTGTTGCCTTACTTACACAAAGGACATCCTTGGCATCAACATCCTTATCACCAACATCTTCATTATCAGCATCCTCATCATCCTTAGCACCTTCAGCTACAAAAATATCCTCCTCCTTCATGTGCAATTCCACAGAAGCATCCTTGATGACTACATCTGCAAGATTTTGACTGCCCTTCCCCACATTTACAGAGGGCACACAAATGTTGGAACTTGGAGGATCCTCCAGAACACTAGTAATTAGGTCTGGCTCACGCATGGCAACCACAGACACACTTGCACTCCCCTTGGGAATTTGTGATTTCAATTTCTCAGGGCAAACAGTTGGTTTTTCTGTAGCTGTCTTACTCATCTTAACAACTTTCAATTATTTAATGGTACCACCACCGCTACTACTACAAGCAGAAGGGCTATCAGAAACAGAACCAGCTGTCTTCCTAAAGAAAGGCCAAGGCCTTATCCTTTCCTTGCCACTTTGTGTAGTGTATGGCATATTGACAATTTTTTGTTTATCTAAAGGCAAATTTCCTTTTATTTATTTTTTCTTAACTTCAGTAAAAGAAGCTTTACCATATCGATGGTGTGACTTAAGCCCTGGGGCATGGGATTTCATATAGGACAAGGAAGTTGATGGCCTTGCTCTGCTGGTGGCAGCTACAACATGTGGTTCTTGGCCTTGCTCTCCTGACATGTGACAGCCCTCCATATTTTCTGTGGTCTTGAGGCAGTGTCACAAGCACCAATAGTGTAGCCAAGGTGCGGTTACAAAATTCACACACATGCAGTAGTGCGCACACAGACAAATATTAGACAAAACAAAGACAATTTATTTTTTTCAGGTCCAGAACTTGGGCCCAGAGCACAGATTGATGATGACTGGAGTTGGGCATTACTAGGTTGCGTTGCTGACTTTCTGCATCTTGTGTGGTTAAGCCTAAAACGCACACACACACAGACAAATATTAGACAAGAAAGACAATTTATTTTTATTTTTTTTCAGCTCCAGAACTTGGGCCCAGAGCACAGATTGATGACGACTGCAGTCAGGCAGCACTAGGTTGTGTTGCTGACTTGCTGTATCTTGTTCGGATAAGCCTAACATGCACACACACAGAGAAATATTAGACAAAAAAAGACAATTTTGTTTTTTAATTTTTTTCAGGTCCAGAACTTGAGTCCAGAGCACAGAATGATGATGACTGGAGTTCAGCAGCACTAGGTTGCATTGCTGACTTGCTGTATCTTGTGCGGTTAAGCCTAACACACACACACACACACAGACAAATATTAGACAAAAAAAGACAATTTATTTTATTTTTTTTCAGGTCCAGAACTTGGGCCCAGAGCACAGATGGATGACAACTGGAGTCGGGCAGCACTAGGTTGTGTTGCTGACTTGCTGTATATTGTGCGGTTAAGCCTAACAGACAAATATTAGACAAAAAAATACACTTTATTTTTTTTTTTTTTTCAGGTCCAGACCTTGGGTCCAGAGCACAGATTGATGACAACTGGAGTTGGGCAGCACTAGGTTGCATTGCTGACTTGCTGTATCTTGTATGGTTAAGCCTAACATGCACACACTCACAGACAAATATTAGACAAAAAAAGACAATTTTTTTTTTCAGGTGCGGAACTTGGGCCCAGAGCACAGATTGATGACGACTGGAGTCGGGCAGCACTAGGTTGCAACTTGCTGTATCTTGTGCGGCTAAGCCTAACACACATGCACACACACAGAAAATAAATTGACAATATATATTTTTTTTTGGGGGGGTACAGAATTTGGGCCCAGATGGATGCAGCAGACAGCACAGCACCAGCCCAGATGGATAAGCAAGAGCCCATATGGACACAGCAGACAGCACCAGCCCAGAAAAGATAAGCACCAGCCCAGGACACAGCACACAGCACAGCACAGCACCAGCCCCTCTCATAGTCCTACACTACCCACCCACCCTGTTCGGTCTCCACAGCCGGAGTGAAATGGCATCTGCGCGTGGTCCCTATATACTACATAGATCATAAAGATGAAAGCCGGCGAGCCGTGAGATTTCGTCTCTATGGTTTTGCCTCGGCTTGAGATCCGGGGCCGGCAGAGGAAACGAATGCACATTCTGTTAAATTTCAGAAGAGTTCGGATCTCTGAGATCCGAACCCACTCATCTCTACTAAATACTAGAGATGTGCAGTTTGGTTTTTGTTGAAACACAACCAAACTTTGTGGTTCCAAGATGATCCGAGTCTCGGCACGGATCACTTTGGGGTTCCGAGAAATACCAAATCCTGACTTGGGTCATCTCACCAAATTTGGAACTTGAATCTAAAAACCACATCTCTCGTGATTTGGATTGCATTTAGAGCCTGATTCAGACTCGCTCACTAGGATGCGTTCACACACAGCCATCAGATTGTTTGCATTCTGTGCATGCGTATGCATCGCAATACATGTGCATGAACCAGTGCGAGCAATTGGGAAGCGTTCGCTCAGTGCGCATAGACTGCCTGGCTGAGTGAGTGACAGGAGAAGCTGTTTGTGGGTGGTGACAGGGGCTGGCCACTAGAAATGGGGGAGTGGAGGAGCGAACGCAGGCATGCCTGAGCGTCTTAACGCCGTTTCAGAGGCGTGCATAAAAGGCTGCGACATAGTGCACATCACTTGGCTGAAATCTACACTAAAGCATTTGCAGTGCTTGCGGTAGGGTATGGTCAACCACAACTGCTGTGATCGCATACGATTGTACTTGATGTTACCGATGGTTGCATACACTTCCTGGAGATGACGCGCGCATTTCGGCATCTTAAGACAGGCTGGTGGGCGTCTGTATACACAATGCGATCACACGCTAAAACATAGTGGGCATGTAAATGCCTTGCCGTGCGATCGCTTGCCTTGCCGAATTTGCATACGCATCTAGCGAGCGAACACATCTAGCGAGCGGGTCTGAATCGAGCTCTTAATTCCTTCCTTTCTTCATTCCTTCCTGATTTAAGGTGCTGTGAGGTGGTCAAAATTGACTGGAAATTACTGGTAATTAATATGTTTTATGTTAAACATACTATAGGAACAAAAACAGGTCCACGTTACATGATTTTACAATGTTTTTTTTATATTTTTTTAAAGAAATCCAAAACCAAAACACTTGATGGTGGTTTTGCCAAAACCAGAACATGGGAGTCTGCAGACATCTCTACTAAATAGTAAATACATGACATTTTCTTTATAGACAGGCTCATTCTCACAAATATAGTTGCAAAATCTCACCAAACTGCATTTGCACTACAAGTCCCTTCCCCGCTTTAAAATTGACCATTTTTATTTTTATAATACAGATTCTAACTGAAGTTATAGACCCTGAATTTCCTTAATAAAATATAATCTGGCAATAAAGAAGTTAATTTAATCTTTAAGGGCTGCAGCACAAAGGCTGAAAATGACAGTCCAGAGCACGTGAAAATTAACATTTTAAAGCAGTGCATATTGTAATTATAAAGTACACCGAATTCCACTTAGAATGAACTCAACGGATGTACAATGCCATTTTTCCTGCATGAATAATATTTGTGAAACATTTCATTAGCCTTGCAACGATACCCTGGAAATTGCATTTTCATCTTGCTCCCACATTAATGTAATTTTATTTTTATCATGGCTTTTCCTTTCATTGAGAGGTCTTTGAGATAGTTAGCAGGGTAGAAACTAGGCCACAAATTCCCATCTGATGTACATTTGCTGAATTTGTAGTTTTTTTATTTCCAGATTCTCTTTAACTATTAGCATCCTAGGAAATGTTAGCAGCAATGTAAAGGTACAGTTTGTTCATAAACATACACTACATAGGCAATAGTATGTAGGCACCCCTTCTTGTTACTGTGTTTGGCTATTTCAGCCACACCCAATGTTAACATGTAGATAACATCACGCATACAGCTTTGCAAACTTCATAATAAAAATGAGTAGTAGAATTTGTTGCACTTAAGTGCTCAGTGTCTTTCAGTGTGCCACTGTAATAGGATTGTCCTGGAGTGCTGAAATCAAACTTCACCAGCTGGCAGTCTGACGGACGCTGTATGCTTACTGTTAATTGTGAAGTTTGGTGGATGTGGAATAATAATCTGTGGTTCTTTCTCATTGTTTGGTAGAGAACCCCTTTTCATTGAAAGGAAAGCTTAATGTTACCACATACAATAATCTTCCAGAGAATTGTGTACTTCCAACCTTTTGGCAATAGTTTTGGTAAAGGCCATTCCTTTCAGCATAATAACTACCCTGAGCACATTGAAATGTTTAGCTAAAAATGGTGCTAAGATTTTTATGTGGAAGAACCAAAATGGACTGCATGGAATCCAGACCTCAGCTTTGAGATGAATTGAAACATTCACTGTGAACCAGGTCTTATATCACCCAACATCAGTGCCCAACCTCACTAATGGTCTCGCTGGTGAATGGATGCAGGAGAAAAGCCCTAGCACAGATGTGTCCTCATACACCTATTCTTTTTGCCCTATGTGGCACGAGACACCTTGGGGTATATTTATCAAAGTTCGATTTTGCATTCGATTTTATGTTCGACTTAACTCACATTAAATCGAAACAAAAATTAAATGTAGAAATCCCTGTCAAAATCCTACATTTACTAAAATCGATTTTATAAGCCTTTTTTTAAATCGAATTTGATTTGTTTCAAATTAGAACAGTGATTTCATAGTCGATTTTGCATGCCTATGTACAAATCAAACATCAAATCCAACTCAAAAATTAACTTCAGCTCCCCAAATTAATAGACCTGCTTCATGCTTGCAATTTTAGCATGAGCAGGTATGAATGACACAGATGCATATACAGATCAGAGAGATCTGTGCATGCATCTGTGTGTAAAATGCTTGTAAAGTGTTAAAATAAAAAAAATATGTGGGGTCCCCCTCTAAAAGCATAACCAGCACCGGACTTTCCAGAGCCAGTCCTGTATGAGTAAATATGTGGAACAAACAACGTAGAGGTTCCCCATATTTAGCATAACAAGCACTGGGTTCAGTGAGCCAGTCCTGGTTTTGGAAATATGGGGGACAAAAAATGTAGGGGTCACCCATATGTTCCAAAACCAGCACTGGACTCTTTCTAGCGGGAATGCAATGCCACAGCCAGAGGAACCCTTTCATTGGGTCTCTCAGCCAAATAATTAAACCTGACTGCTAGTGAGCCCAGGCTGGGGATCCTTAGGAAGGTGGGGACCCCCCTTAATAAAGGAATCCATCTCTCCAGGCCTGGACTGATAAACCGGGGCTATCCCCAGTACCCCTGGACGATGGGTGCGGAGTGGATTGAGAATAAATTTAGATATAATAACATTGTCTTTTACAGTAGAACTACAGGTCCCAGCAAACCTACCCTGCATACTGGTACTTGGAGAACCACAAGTACCAGCATGGGAGATATTAAGAGTCCACTGGTACATCTAGTTCACCTGTAAAAGAAATATTCAAATAAAAACAAGACATACACACTGTGAAAGTATAACTTTATTACACTCACACTCACCCATACTCACCTACAATCCCTGGACATTTCCTCTTATCCATGTAGGCATCCACGTCTTCTTAAAACAAAAAATGCCAAGTACCAACCCACGAACATAAGTACCATCCTCTAAGGACAATACTTCCCGAATGACAGCTCACTGAGCTTAGCTGTGACATTTTTCTTAGAAATGCCTGGGCTGAGCATTCATTGGCTGAGAGAGGTGAACCTCTATCTCTCTCAGTCACCATTGACTTCAGTGGTGAGAACCACTAGGTTACTAAAGGCTACATAGTGGTTCTCACCATTGAAGTCAAAGGTGAAAACTGTTCATTGGCTGAGAGAGGTGGAAGCTCATCTCTCTCAGCCAATGAACGCTCAGCCCAGGCATTTCTAAGAGAAATGCCGCAGATGAGCTCAGTAAGCTGTCATTTGTGAAGTACCATACTTAGAAGATGGTACTTATGTTTGGGGATAGAGACATGGCATTTGCTTGTTTTAAGAAGATGTTGATGGGACCTGTAGTTTTACTGTAAAAGACAATGTTATAATATCTAGTCTAGCAGTCAGGTAAAATGCTTTGGCCGGTGGAACCGGTGAAAGGGTTCCCCTGGCTTTGGCATTACACTCCCGCTAGAAATAGTCTGATGCTGGTATTGGAAAATACAGGGGACCCCCTACATCTTTTGTCCCCCATATTTCCAAAACCAGGACTGGCTTGCTGAGACCAGTGCTGGCTGCGCAAAATAAGGGGGACCCCTATATATTTTGTCCCCGGTATTTACACAACCAGGACTGGCTCTGGAAAGCCTGATGCTGGTTGTGCTTTTAGGGAGGACCGGATATAATTTTTTAAAAAACTTTTTCACTTAACAAGCTGTTTACACACAGATGCATGTCTGATTCTCACTGATCTGTGCATGCATCTGTGTCATTCATACCTGATCATGCTAAAATCACAAGCATGAAGCAGGTCTATTTTTGGGGGGATTTGAAGTTTGTTTTAAAGTTCGATTTGGTGTTGCTTTTCAAATCGAATTTTAGTAAATGTGGAATTTGTATGTTGGTTTATGTAAAAGTACCAATGTTTTTCTGATGTTCGATTTGAAGTGGGATTTGAGTGGGATTCAGTTTTATGTTTGATTTGACATGTGATTTTGCCTTTGGTAAATATTCAAATGCAAAATCGAATGCAAATTGAATGAAAATCGATTTTCAAATATCCAAATCGAACATTAGTAAATATACCCCCTGGTGTGACTTAAGCTGGTTGCACACTAGATGATACAGTATGTCTCCCGATCTGGTGGATCAGGCCAACATACATTCAGGTCCAAAAATAATGGGACATTGACAGAATTTTCAGATTTTGGCCTCTATTCACCCCCACAATGATTTTAAAATGAAACAAACAAGATGTGCTTTAACTGCAGCCTTTCAGATTTAATTTGAGGGTAATTACATCCAAATCGGGTAAACGGTGTAAGAATTACAACGGTTTTAATATGTGCCTCCCACTTTTTAAGGGGCCAAAAGTAATGGGACTATCAACTCAAAAGCTATTTCATGGACAGGTGTGGGCTATTCCCTCATTATTTCATTATCAATTAAGCAGGTAAAAGGTCTGGAGTTGATTCTAGGTGTGACATTTGCATTTGGAATCAGTTGCTGTCGACTCTCAATATGAGATCCAAATAGCTGTCACTATCAGTGAAGCAAGCCATCATTAGGCTGAAAAATCAAAACAAACCCATCAGAGAGATAGCAAAAACACTAGGTGTGCCCAAATCAACTGTTTGGAACATTCTTAAAAAGAAAGAACGCATCGGAAAGCTCAGCAACACCAAAAGACCCGGAAGACCGTGGAAAACAACTGTGGTGGATGACAGAAGAATTATTTCCCTGGTGAAGAAAAACCCGTTCACAACAGTTGGCCAAATCAAGAACACTCTCCAGGAGGTAGATGTATGTGTGTCAAAGTTAGCAATCAAGAGAAGACTTCACATGAGCGAATATAGAGGGTTCACCACAAGATGCAAACCATTGGTGAGCCACAAAAACAGGAAGACCAGATTAGAGTTTGCCAAACAAAATCTTAAAAAGCCATTACAGTTCTAGAACAACATCCTATGGACAGATGAGACAAAGATCAACTTGTGCCAGAGTGATGGGAAGAGAAGAGTATGGAGAAGGAAAGGAACTGCTCATGATCCAAAACGTACCCTCATCATTGAAGCATGGTGGTGGTAGTGTCATGGCGTGGGCTTGTATGGCTGCCATTGGAACTGGTTCCCTTGTATTTATTGATGATGTGACTGTTGACAAAAGCAGCAGAATGAATTCTTAAGTGTTTCGGGCAATATTATATGCTCATATTGCAGATGAACCCGAAGCATACTGCAAAAGCAACCAAAGAGTTTTTTAAGGCTAAAAAATGGAAGGTTATGCAATGGCCAAGTCAATCCCCTTACCTGAATCAGATTGAGCATGCATTTCACTTGATAAAGACAAAACTGAAGGGAAAATGCCCCAAAAACAAGCAGGAACTAAAGATATTTGCAGTAGAGGCCAGGCAGAGCATCACCAGGGATGAAACCCAGCGTCTGGTGATGTCTTTGCGTTCCAGACTTCAGGCTGTAATTGCCTGCAAAGGATTTGCAACAAAGTATTAAAAAGTGAAAGTTAGGTTTAGGATTGTTTAGTTTGTCCCATTAATTTTGGCCCCTTAAAAAGTGGGAGGCACATATAGAAACCGTTGTAATTCCCACACCGTTCACCTGATTTGGATGTAATTACCCTCAAATTAAATCTGAAAGTCTGCAGTTAAATCATATCTTGTTTGTTTAATTTCAAAGCCATTGTGGTGGTGAATAGAGGACAAAATCTGAAAATTCTGTCAATGTCCCAATATTTATGGACCTGACTGTATCTATATTGAAAAAATGGTATACAGACCCCATGGCACTGATGCCAAACATAACACTGATATAAATGATAAAGATTATACTTCCCTTTAAAATGTGTCAATATTCATGGATTCATAAAATTTTCATCATGAATGGGAAAAAAAAAATATTGAAGAATATAGTGTAATCTTGTTGGATAAGATTTATAAAAAGATTTATTTTGGACAAATTCAATCTAAAAAAGCTCACAGTCAGTGCACAATAAAATCATGCTACTGTATGAGAAAATAGAATAAACAAAACTTCAATGCAGCACACCAATAAATAAAACAACAATCATGGGATAATCTGATGCTTGTGCAAAATTAGCACAGATAAATTGCAGTAGTAATCAGTAGTAATCTGTGCAAAAGTTAGCTAGATGTATTAAGCCAAGCAATATAAATTGCCCAAGTTACCCAGCGTGAGGTATACTCAGGGGTTCCGGATATCACTCTGTATGTCTATCTAGCAGTCCTCAAATCTCAGATTGGAGTAGAATGTATCTTTGCCAATGCATATCTAGCTGTGTGCTCTACCTCAGGGCATGTTGCTCCTGTGATTGTCCTTAAATATGCTCATACAGTGTGATACGAAACCGGAAGTGACATGTTCCCGCACATCTGGTTCATGGGTATTTCAAAAGGGTGTATGTAAGAGGCCATGCTGACCCTCATGTGACACAATACTGGAAGTGAAGCCGCCCTGCACTTCTGGTTTGCGGGTGATTACAGAAGGTGCAGCCGACTTCATTAGGAGGTGGTGCCTAACCTTAAAAAGAGGCTCAGGCAAATAGTGACATCATTGGTCTCTGGAGGCGGTGAAGGAGGCCTCGTGTTCTGTTGATAATGATGATGTGCTTTTGTATTACCACATTTTTAATGGCTATAGATGTTAACCCTGCATAAAACATCAGTAGTTTGTCATATATTAAGAATAAAAATGGGAGAGATAAAGAACATGGAAACTATGCCAATATAAATATTCAGAATTTAAAAACATCCCCAAAAATGGAAAATATATAAGATAAAAGATAATAAAAGACCACCAGAAAAAAATACATGGGATAAAAAGATAACAAAAGGGGTGATAATAAGGAATGTCCCTTAAAACACATTTAAATTACCAGATAAGTATAAAATTGTTTATTCTAATAACCATTTGAGTTTAAAATCTTTATTGATATTAATGTTTTTAATTTGTATACCCACTTCATCTAATTTTTAGCTAGGTTTGGATTCAACAACTCGATTCCTCCAGGTGGCTTTTACTTGTTCTAGTCCTATGAAATTACGACTATTTTGAGTGGAACATTTTATGAGGTTTTTTTAAAGTGGTCTAATAGCGAATGGATTTCCAAACCCTTCCTGATGTTCCTCAGGTGTTCCCCCATACTTGTTGTTTTTCCGATATAAAAGAGTCCACATGTACATTCAATCGCATAAACCACATGTGTTGTATGACAAGTGATAAAATCACAATCTTGTATTTCTTCCCTTTCATCACCAAATGTGATATTTTGGAGGTCTTGATTTTGTGTTAACACACATGGTGCAACTCCCACACCTGTCAAATCCTTTTGTCCTTATTGGATTTGTATAGCTGCCTACGAGGGCACTTTTAACCAGCTTATTTTTTAAATGGTCTTCCTTTTTATAAATAAAACAAATTTGAATAAGATGGGGTCTTCCTGTAGCACGTGCCAATGGCATCTAAAAATCTTCTCAAGTTTGGTACGAGGACTTCCAAATGTGGTGATAAAAAACAGTTACATCGACCGACAGAGAGAACATGAGGGTCAGCACTGCCTCTTACATATACCCTTTTGAAATAGCCATGAACCAGATGTGCCTGAGCCTCTGTTCAAGGTTAGGCACTGTCTCCTACACCTCCTAATGAAGTCAGCTACACCTTCTGTAATCATCCGCAACCCAGAAATGTGGGACCGCGTCACTTCAGGTATCGCTTCATATGAGGGAAAGCTCTGCCTTCTACACCCTGAAATGAAGCCACATACACCCTTTCAAAATACCTGCGAACCAGAAGTGCGGGACCGCGTCACTTCTGGTTTAGTATCACACTGTATCAGCGCATTTAAGGACAATCACAGGAGCAGCATGTATTGCCCTGAGGAAGAGCACACAACTCGAAATGCATTGGCAAAGACACATTCTACTCCCATCTGAGATTTGAGGGCTGCTAGTTAGACACACAGAGTGATATCCGGAACCACTTTTTGTGCCTCACTCTGACATTTACTGGATTTCTGGTACAAGTGCCATCTTGGGTGAATTATATTGCTTGGCTTTCTACATCTAGCTAACTTTTGCACAGATTACTACAGCATTTTATCTGTGCTAAGTTTACACAAGCATCAGATCATCTCATGACTGTTGTTTTATTTATTTATGAGTTTGCATTGAAGATTTGTTTATTCTATTTTCTCATAGCATGATATTATTATGCTCTGACTGTGAGCTTTTTTTATATTGAATTTGTCCAAAATAAATGTTTTTATAAATCTTATCCAACAAGATTACACTAAATTCTTCTATGTTTTTTTCCCTTTCATGATGAAAATTTTATGAATCCATTAATATTGACACATTTCTAAGGGAAGTATAATCTTTATCATTTATATTCATGTTATATTTGGCATTAGTGCCGTGGGGTCTGTTTACCATTTTTTCAATATATATCTGTTACTACATTGAGGCTTTAGGGTTACCTCTGGTTTATGGTACCCCTGGCTGCTTTTGTGTGTGCACTTGAAAGTATTGCAATCTTTATTATGTTTCTACATTATTTCCTTGTTAAGAGACCAGGACGCCAGACTGCTACACCGTGAGGTCCTCCTACCTGGCTGCTTTGTCATCTCTGACTTGTCCTGATTGGAGCCCTCTCCTATTTCACCACTGCTGATTCTCTGCTTGGATGCTGGCTATATCGTTCAGGATGTGTCTTCCAGTTCCGTGTGTGGAGATCATTCTCATGGTGTGTTCAAGTACCTCCTGTCCAGCGTATATCTTTTCAGCCTCAGCCATACTATGGCATCTGAGTGGACTTTGCGTCATTACTTCACAGCAGTCTCAGCTGCATTACAGCATCTGAGTGGACTTTGTGTCATTACTTCACAGCAGTCTTAGCTGCATTACAGCATCTGGGTGGACATTTTGTCATTACCTCACAGCAGTCTCAGCCACACTACTGCTTCTGAGAAGACTTTGTGATATTTACCTCACAGCAGTCTCAGCTGCACTGCTGTATCTGAGTGAACTTTTAGTTACCAACCTCACAGCAGTCTCAGCTGCACTGTTGCGTCTGAGTGAACTATTGTTATATCATCCTTGCTATCTCAGCCGCATCACGGCCGTTAGGCCACAGCTCAGCAAAAGACTCTCATGACTGCCTTGTCCACAAGGATGCATCCTAGACAAGTAAACATCATCCCTCAAGGCTACAGCTTGGCTGCAAGGCCGCATCCCAGCCAAGCAAACATCCGCCCTCAAGGCTGCAACTTGGCCATAAGGCTACATCCCAGCTAAGTACATTTTAGCCCTCAAGGCTGCAACTCAGCCACAAGGCTACAATTGTCATTTTCTCACATCTCAAACCTTGTACACATCAGCACTCAAGACTGCAACTTGGTCTTAGGTCTGCATCCTCTACCTTGTTAATACCAGACCTTTCTCACTACTGCAGGCCTTTAGGCTACTTTCCTACCCAGTCTTATTCAGCTCCTTTGTGTTCCTCTTTCCTGAGGACTTAAACCATTCTTTCACAGTAAATCTACCCAGGGATAACAATTGTCCACTTTGGCCAGTGTGTACCCACTGTGAGCGACCATGCGTTTTCCCAATGGGTTGTTCATCGCATCAACAGATCAAGTCTACATGCTGCTCGATATGTCAATTTGATGAATGACCCCATGCTTGTGAAGGCAGCTGGTGAGTGACATATCTTGCAGTCATTCACCAGATTGTGAGATGTCAAACAACTACACAATGTTGTTCATTGCAGCATGCATTCACCGGGTAAACACATTGTCTAGTGTGTACCCGGTGTTAGACTCTGTGCAATGGGTAGCGATTCCTGTGCTTGCATACCTTTACAGAATTTTTCAGTATAGTTGCATACAAATTCGCTTATAGCAAACTGGGTACTTTGGATTAATATTTTTGTCACAAAGAAATTAACAGAAAATTGAGGATTAGGCATAGCGATGGGTGGCACAATGCATGGGATTGGTCACTTTTTTGGACCTCGTTCATTTCCCCAGATTGAGTACTTTTTCCAGAATCTTGCATCAATTCGCTTATAGTGTACTAAGTATTTGGGAGTAGTATTTTTGTTGCAATGGAATTGGTAAAAAGTTGCAGATTAAGAAGGATAATTTACATGGCACGGCTAATTCACAAAGACCCTGGTACACAAAATGGGTCTTTATAGTACAATTTGAGTATAGGTGTATTTGGACACATTTGTACTGGCAAAACACTTTTTTTTACCAGTAATACAGTCAGGTGCATAAATATTGGGACATTGACAGAATTTTCATGTTTTGGCCTCTATTCACCAGCACAATGGCTTTGAAATGAAACAAACAAGATGTGCTTTAACTGCAGACTTTCAGATTTAATTTGAGGGTAATTACATCCAAATCAGGTGAGCGGTGTAGGAATTACAACGGTTTCTATGTGTCTCCCACTTTTTAAGGGGCCAAAAGTAATGGGTCAAACTAAGCAATCCTCAATCTAACTTTCACTTTTTAATACTTTGTTGCAAATCCTTTGCAGGCAATTACAGCCTGAAGTCTGCAACGCATAGACATCACCAGATGCTGGGTTTTATCCCTGGTGATGCCCTGCCAGGTCTCTACTGCAAATGTCTTCAGTTCCTGCTTGTTCTTGGGGCATTTTCCCTTCTGTTTTGTCTTCATCAAGTGAAATGCATGCTCAATCAGATTCAGGTCACGGGATTGACTTGGCCTTTGCATAACATTCCACTTTTTAGCCTTAAAAAACTATTTGGTTGCTTTTGCAGTATGCTTCAGGTCATTGTCCATCTGCACTGTGAAGCGCCGTCCAATGAGTTCTGAAGGATTTGACTGTATATGAGCATATAATATTGCCTGAAACACTTCAGAATTAATTCTGCTGCTTTTGTCAGCAGTCGCATCATTAATAAATACAAGGGAACCAGTTCCATTGGCAGCCATACATGCCCACGCCATGACACTATCACCACCATGCTTCACTGATGGGGTGGTATGTTTTGGATCATGATCAGTTCCTTTCCTTCTCCATACTCTTCTCTTCCCATCACTCTGGTACAACTTTATCTTTGTCTCATCTGTCCATAGGATGTTGTTCCAAAACTGTAATGGCTTTTTAGATGTTGTTTGGCAAACTCTAATCTGGTCTTCCTGTTTTTTGTGGCTCACCAATGGTTTACATCTTGTGGTGAACCCTCTATATTCACTCTTGTGAAGTCTTCTCTTGATTGTTGACTTTGACACATATACACCTACCGCCTGGAGAGTGTTCTTGATTTGGCCAACTGTTGTGAAGGGGTTTTTCTTCACCAGGGAAATAATTCTTCTGTCATCCACCACAGTTGTTTTCCGTGGTCTTCCGGGTCTTTTGGTGTTGCTGAGCTCTCCAGTGTGTTCTTTTTTTTTAAAGAATGTTCCAAACAGTTGATTTGGCCACACCTAATGTTTTTGCTATCTCTCTGATGGGTTTGTTTTGATTTTTCAGCCTAATGATGGCTTGCTTCACTGATAGTGACAGCTCTTTGGATCTCATATTGAGAGTCAACAGCAGCTGATTCCAAATGCAAATGTCACACCTAGAATCAACTCCAGACCTTTTACCTGCTTAATTGATAATTAAATAATGAGGGAATAGCCCACACCTGTCCATGAAATAGCTTTTGAGTTGATAGTCCCATTACTTTTGGCCCCTTAAAAAGTGGGAGGCACATATAGAAACTGTTGTAATTCCTACACCGTTTACCTGATTTGGATGGAATTACCCTCAAATTAAATCTGGAAGTCTGCAGTTAAAGCACATCTTGTTTGTTTCATTTCAAAACCATTGTGGTGGTGAATAGAGGCCAAAATATGAAAATTCTGTCAATGTCCCAATATTTATGCACCTGACTGTAGTTCTATATATCAGCTCAATTAATGTAAAAAGAAATTCATAGCTACAACTTGTTTGATTTTGAACCATATGGTTACAACAATTTTATATTGCTTAATTCGCTGATTACAGATGTTCAACAGTGGCACATTATTTAGTATTTTGAATCTAAGTTATTAAACATCTTATTAAACCTTGGTTCGAAAAAATTTACTCACTTTCATTTATATTAGAGACAGCATAGTCCCTCTCTATTTGCATCAATAAAGGACTTAATATAATTGATTTTCTATTGAGAATAATAAAGACAACACATTTAGAGTCAGAAGACCTGACATTAATAAAATAAATAAATAGAGTTCTTCTCAAATCTCATTGGTTGCGTAGCCTTTCGCCTGCTCTGAAGGTTTTGTCTGCTTCAGCAGTGGATTGTCCATGTATAATGGAATAATAGTGATGTACTGTAGAAATCTGCATTTGTGCACACACTTTGGACAGTACAGTATGCTACTCTTCAGAATGATTGATTCCATTGTGTAATCATCATTAAATGCTGGGAACAAATTGGCATAAGCAGACAATCAGATGGGCTTGACTTAAGGAATATTGTTACATTTTGCACAATGCCCTGTCTATTTATCTGAATATAAAGAAAGTTCATAATTTAGAAATAAGAAAAGAGATACTAACACACAAACGAGGAAATGTAAAAGGTTCCGATTGTACGAAAACATAGAATTGCAGCAACTTTGGCTCCTGTTTCTAAAACGGCAATATTATTAAAGGTAAAACCCTGGTTGTAAGACTATCAATGGAGCTCTTCAAAATTTAGGGGCATGGAACAGCCTCCTAGGGCTTCATACAGGGAGCCAAGCTACAATAATGTATGCTCCCATAGTTGGCAGTGCAGGCTTAAACCTAGGCAAAACAACTTTTAAACATATATAGTACAGACACATATATGCTGAACAATTGTATACTCCTACAGTCATTGCTAGGGTTCATTTCTAAATGTGTTTTATTATTTTTATGGGATGGCTCTCTAAATTACAGAAAACCCCTTTTCTGGAAAACTACAAGGGTACACTGTAATAGACTTATAGGTGAATTGTAACCAATTTATTTGCAATGGCAGCCAATCCAAAGATCCTGGATGCTACTTTGTAGAAGATGACTCCAAATGGGAATTAGATGACCAATAAAGAATAAAATTAAGGAATATGTATGGGATTTTTTTTTATAATAAAATATGTTTTTTAATGGTGTCTTTGTATGTTTTTATATTTAGTGTCTACTTACAGATGGATTGCAAGTCTGTGGATGCCAGGAAATGGTTGCACTTGTGGTTCTCAAGATTTTAGAAAGAGTTCTAGAACTGCAGTATGGGGCTGGTTTTCCTAGGGGGCCTGAATTTTTTTGTGAGCAAGTGAATTCGGCCCCACACTGAACAATCTAGGGCTTTAGGACATTGTGGAAATGGACCCATGCTATAGTGGCCAAACCCAGCCTATCAAAACCTAGTTCTGGCTGTTTTGCAGATGACCACATGATGTGTGTCTACCTAATTTTTCTGCTACTAGTCTGAGAAAGTTGCTGATTATCTTTACTGCAGGTGGAGAAATGTTTTACTTGTCTGGATCATTATATTTAATCATTGGAGTGAAGCGCTAACTGCAGGTGGCTAGGAATATTATTAATGGTCCATTATCCTTCGAATTTACATGGCCTTCCACTGACAATTATTTTCTCCCCATAGCTGCATAATAGTATTGCCAGCAGCTATGAGGTAAGAGGACATTTCCTTAGCCATCATTGTTTTGGAGCAGGGATAATATACTGTGGACTGTTTTACCACAGTATATTGTCCACAAGGACAATCTTTTTATAGATGTACTAACTCGACTTAATACTCCCTACTAACAGACTTTCTAATAACAGTACCAGCTTGGAGCTACTAATTAGTGATCAAATTATATAATAATTTGACTACAACCATAGTGAATTAAGTTTATAACCAACACATACCCAATCACAGATTGGTAGTAGTTGTCAATACATGTTTACAGCTTTATTGAAAGCTGTATTTCTACCATTTTTATACTCAAAAGTGTTTTTATTATCAGAAAAAATAGGTTGTTTTCTATGAATGAGATATGGCCATATGCTGTTTTAAATATATGATTTTTTTACGTATAATAAATTGTTTATTTGGTTGAACAGCGCTTCCTGAGTAAACTTAAGGCGCACATTAACTTGAAGCCCAAAAAACGACTACACGATTAGGACATTGTAATCGTGCAATCGTTTCACAGTCTGTGCTGTGCCTACACTGAACGGTCAGTCGTTCAGTGTAGGCACATCAATCATCCCCTACCATGCTCAACCTGACATTATCGTCAGGTTATCGTTATCGCATCGCTGGTCGTTTCCGACATAAAAGTGCTCGATTTGTGCATGAATACTGAGCGATTGCATGATTACGACGTCATAATCATGCAATCGCTCAGTATTATTGGCATGTAGATGTGCGCCTTTAAAGTAGTAAGTTGGCTACTTTTTTATATATATATTATGATTATTCATTTTGTTACAACCACCTTATTTTCTAGCAAGTTTTGCCAGCACGTTTTCAGTGGTTTGTGAACATATAACATCTAGTAATTTGCATTCAGAACATTGAAAAAATCTGTTCACATATTACAGTGAAGCATGTTTTAAAAAAGCATTTTCTGGGGATTTTTTTAATTGATTATCCTCTATCATATACAGCAATTTGCAAGTTAATATTAGATTGCACACTTCCATGAGCATAAAAATATAATATAAAAAAGTTAATGTGAAACAAAAGCATTACTTTTAAACCACTCTGTATACTCTTGGCAGAAAAAAAAGAAAATATATTTATTCTTATGTGTCTGCCACACAGAAGTTTGCAGCATGAGGAATAGCTTGAATAGGTAAATGGTTCATTCAGCAGATATGCAAAATAGAAGTCAAAGAAATAAATTATGGGCACTTCAGGAAAATTTGGTCAGGTCTGAAGGTGAAGCAACAACTCCAAAGTGGGGTGGGAGGTGTCATTTGCCATCTAGAAGCAGAGGCTTTACCTCTACCAGCCCTGTCTGGGAGCATGTGAAGATCACTTCCTGAGAACTTTAGCAAAGTGATCTTTTTAGGACTTCACAATGTGCCTTCAGTATTGGCAAGGTACCTCAGTAAGCAGGTACTTACTAAATGGGGTTTCTTTTAAAGTTTATGTGGAAAATAAATACTATTTTGCACATCATGTGTAGATTTTTTTTGCTGCTGTGCATGTTTCTACTGAAAAGCTTTGGTTTTGGATGATCACGGGAGTTCTTAAAGTTCATGTTGTTCTGTCTGACTGATCTGACTGAGGGCCTCATTTATCAACGAGTTTTATCATACACAATTAGTGATAAAACTTGTTGCACAGGATAATGGTGCTCCAGCCAATCAGCACCTATCATTTGTTTGGAAAATGACAGTTGTGAGCTGATTGGCCCAAGCACCATTTATCATACACAACAAATTTCATCACTCGTTGTGTATGATAAAACTCATTGATAAATGAGGCCCAGAAGAAGCTAAGCATGTTGGGGAGTTTCTTGTTGAATGAGACGCATAATAATATATGTTCTATGATGCTCACATGCAGAGTTGAATTAACAGAAGGGCAGGGGCAACAGTCACTCCCACACACAGGGGGCTCCCACACATCACCAGTGTGGTTGGGCACTGTGGCATAATGTGTACTGGGGGCTCTACAGTGTGTTCAACACATTTATGGTCCTGGAAGTATTTAACTTTATACTTTACTTTAATACTATCACTAGCATAATATATTGTCAATTTTATTTTTTTTCCCTGTGGCTTCCACAAACCTTAATACGGCCCTGTTCAAATGCCAAGTTCTATATATTTTTTTGATCTTGAAGATAAGGATTAGGGGCAGGGTTAGGGATAGGGGTTAGGGTTTGGCATTAGGGGGAGGGTTAGGATTAGGCTGCAGGTAGAGAGAGTTGAGGTTGGGGGTAGGGGAAGGGTAGAATATTTACCTCCATCTGTCGGGATTGTGCCCAGTTGGGATGCTGGCATCGGGATTCTCATTGCTGGGATCCTGAGCGCTGGCTTTGCATAACCAACCCATATAGATGTCATACTATTATATTTTAAAACCTGCTTGAGCAATTGCAGGTAAATATAAGGAAGAAAAGTTAGATTTAAAAAAACAGATACATTTTAACATATACAAGTATAGGATATTTTATCTGGAAACCCGAAATTCAGAATGTCCTGAAAACTAGAAGAAAAAAGTAAGTTATGACAATGTGAAGTACACTGACATTGTCATTGAGCTCACCCCCTCAGTCCCGTGATGAGATATTATAAACACTTTACTGAGCAGGGAAATAATTGGTAAGTGTGGGAAAAGACTTTAGTAATTCATAAATGTAACTTAGTATCTTGTAGAGGTAGTACACTTAATTGCATAAACCTATGTCCCAAGCATTTTGAATAATTGATCTGATCACAGTATAATAGACTATAAAAATACGGGCAGCACAGACAATGTAATGCTTAGCATTCCCACCACGACACTAATTGTGTGAAGTTTGTATATTCTGTGCATGCCTGGATTTGCTCCAGGTGCTCCGGTTTCTTCCCACAATCCATAAACACACTGGTAGGTTATTTGCCACCCAAAAAAAAAATTGATCTCACTATGGACCTCAATCAGAGGCGGTCGTTAGATGCAAGTGGTTGCTCTGAATGACGGCGGCTGCTTGCATCTTGTAGTGCCACCTCTCGGTCGATCGCTAAGCTGTGGGTTACCACCCACAGCTATAGCAACTGACCAGGGTGATGGTCGCGATGGTCAAGACCATCGCCACCATCAGGGCTTGCGACGAGACCCTAAGGTTGGGTCTCGGCATTCGCAAGCCTCAGGGAGCTTCCTGCTGTGATCGAGCAGGAAGCTCCCCACTGACATCACTGCTGATGTCAGTGGGGCCGCCCCCAAACGGCAAGCATTCCTTCGGGAACGCCTCCATCTGGCCAGCCACGCCCCATGCCCGCCTCCCAAACGGGGCAAGCTGTCACTCACCATCGACAGCTTGGCCCCTTTGGTGCGAGACCCCTAGCGACGGAGCGCCCATCGCTAGCCGGGTCTCACCCATGTGCATGTCGGAGCCGGCTCCGACGTGCGCATGCCCAGTGAGCGAACATTGACCCAGTTGCAAGCGCTCAGCGCTTGCGACCAGGTCTGAATGACCCCCTATGTGTGTACATGTGGTAGGGAACATAGATTATAAGCGTAAAGTATGTAAAGTGTTGCAAAATATGTGTGCACTATATAAATAACTGGTAATAAATAAATATGTACACACAGTCATACAATGCCTCTAAATGGACTTTTATGAGGATTTTGGGTATGGAATGTAATGATTATATCTAGCAATTACCTTGTGTAAGACATCATTTTAATAAAGCAGAAATGTGTGCATTAAAACAATTATCACATAAAAAAGATTTCAACAAGGGACGAGCTCTTGTTGTGCAAGATTTGCAGGACTGTAGAGAAGAGATCGAACTTCAATTATGCGATCTGACTACAAATGAAAGGCTTGCAAAGGATCCCAGAAAAGAATAAAATGATTTGGTGGCAGTATTAACTAATGCAGTGGACGATAATGTGATTCCAATTAAGTTATCTGATGTGCTAATTCCAGCATATCTGGTGGTTCTGATCCTTTATACTATGCTCAAAATACATAAGTCTATGGTCAAGCTGCATGGTCGTCCAATAATCGCAGCTAGAAATTCTTAATTACAGCATGTCGCATTATTTTTGGATTGCCTTTTTCAACCGTGTATACAAGATCATCCCCTTTACTTATTGGATTCTAGCACATCACTAAGGAAGATAAGGGCCTTACCTAAATTTCAGGAAACTATTTGACTATGTAGCATTGATGTGAATATCCTTTATATAGTAATTGCACATGCTACGGGGATTGCTGCTTTCAGACTGTTTATTACAGCACATACATTATATCAAGGTCCAGATGTTGAGTTTTGCATGTCATTGTTAGAGTAAACTTCACTAAAAACTTCTTTTTATTTGATGGTAGATTTTACTTGCAGCATGTTGGCTGTGTGACGGGGATGTGTGGCCCCATCGTACGCCAACATGTTTTAGTTTCAGGTTGAGCAAGAAATTTTCTTTGATGAAATCAATATTGCCAGTCAAATAGCTTTTTACTGCCGATATATAGATAATTTGCCGTTTATTTTGGCAGGGTTCAAAAGAACAATTAATTTCCGTCATTGAGTCGCATAATGTGAAGGAACATCCAGTTAAGTTAATCTATGCCATTAGTAATTCTCAATTAACTTTCCTCAATGTTCATATATCTGTTAAAGAGGGTATTATTGCTACTTAATTGTTTACCAAGCGTACTGACAGAAATAATCTCCTTCATGTGAGTAGATTCCATCCTACTCCACTTAAGCGTGGTTTACCGTATTTGCAATTATTGCATATTAAAAGAATAACCTCTGACCCAGTTCTTGCAGAACAGGAGATGGATAAGATGATTAATAAGTTTTTGGAATGAGGCTACCCCGTTAGATTGTTGTATGAGGCTAAACAGAAAGTCCTTGAGGTGGATAGAGACAGTTTATTGAAGGATAAAGCTGTGACTTCTACTAATCAGAGTTTACCATTGGTTATGGAATTTAGGCCCTGATTCAGAACCGGACGCTCTGACCAGAGCGCTCACTCTGAATCAGGGCCCACCTCCATTAATATGGAGCGTCCTCCTGGACGCTCGTATAGCTGTGGGTCACCACCCACAGCATATACGAGCGTGCAGAATGATGGTCACAATGGTCTTGACCATCGCGACCATCGGAACTGTGAGTAAAAGCCTGCGGTTGGGTTTTTCAACCGCAAGGCCAGGAGTGATTTTGGCTCTATCAGAGCCTAGTGATGTCAGTGGGGCCGGCTTCAGACGGTAGGCGTTCCCTTGGGAATGCCTCTGTCTGGCAGGCACGCCCCTGGCACGCCCACCAAAAGGGGCGTGCTGTCAGTCACCATCGACAGTACGCCCCCTTTGATGAGACACTCTGAGCGAAGGAAAGTCCTTCGCTCATCGGGTCTCGCGCATGCGCACAACGGAGCTCCCTCCGTCGTGCGCATGCGCAGTGGGGACCATCGACCCACTTGCGAGCGGACAGCCGCTCACGAGTGGGTCTGAATGACCCCCTTAATCTGGCTTGTGAAGGGATTACCCGCATCTCTAAAAAGTTGTGGCCCTTGATACAATGCGATGGGGATTTACCCCTAAATAATACCAAATTAATGCCATGCTATAAGCATGGACGAAATTTCCGTGATATATTGGTGAAAACAGACATCACTAATGTTAAAAGCCAAACAAATGCTAACTTTTATGATATCCAGATTGGGTTGCATTAAATGTTCTTGTACTACTTACCAATTTCTTATACCAAGCAATACTTTTCAGCATCCTTATATACAGTAGATAGAACATACTATATACACCACAGACTTACATGTAACTCCAAATTAGTAATTTACCAAATCATATGCCCCTGTGGGCTGTCATACATAGGTAAAACCAAAAGAACATTTAAGGTTTGTATGACAGCCCACAGGTCGGCTAATAGATCTGCTATTAATCTAGACACAAGTGAACAACCAGTTGCTCGTCATTTCTGTCAGGCAGCTCATACTGTACATTGGCATCTTTATGGTATTGAATAATCGATCATGTACCAGCATCTATACGTGGCGGTAACCGGGTAGCTAAATTACTTCAGTGTGAGACCAGGTGGATATTTAAATTATGGACCCTTGTTCCCACGGGACTTAATAATCACCTTGGTCTTCATGATTATATGTAAGCAATAATCAGTAATCCCTATTCTGCATGCTATTATTGTAGGTCATATAACAAAGGTTTTTTGACTTGTGTGCTTTGTAAATGCAATAGTCACTAATCTGACATCAGGATTATACGTTTTAATACAGAAACACTATTTTGGTTTTGTAGCTTTTTAAATGCAATAGATATTGTAGTTGATGTGATTTCTTAGATTTTGTAAACTTGTTGCATTCTATAATTAATGTCAGTGCATTCATGTTATATATTGTTATATTACAGTTGTTGCTATGTAACCATTGTGATGGGAGCACAGCAGTGACTCATCAGCTGATGATGTCACTCACTATGCACTGACGGGTGGTGTGTATCACTTCCACAGGAACGTGTTCACCGGGTGATTAAGATGTCTGTTTAAGGTAAGACATTTGTACTTTTTCATTGTCCAAACGAAAGTGCCACACATCTAGGGCACTGAAACATTGCCATACTTTCTGCTGCTGTGAGAGTAATTTAGTTAAGCCTGGAGTGTTGCAAATATGTACACATAAACATTGGAAGCTGCAAAATAAAATAAGGGCTATATTTCTGGGTTGAATACATTTCCTTAAAATTGTTGAGGGAATAATTAATTTACGAACACAACACTTACACAACTGTGCAAATTGTTTAATTATAACAACTTTGTATAATTCAAATATCTGGGCTTAAAAAAAAATAAAAAATAAAAATATATATATATATATATATATATATATATACACACACACACAGTATATATATATATATATATATATATTCCACCAATGACCCTCCGGCACTCTGGTGCTGTAGAAATGAGAACTCACTCCGGTGCCATCCTCAGGGGTACGCGCCACCGAAATGTAGAAATATGCAGAAAGCAGGCGGCACTTGGAGACTTTGTAATTCAAACAAAGAGCACCATAGCAGGGAAATTTTTTTGCCAACATTTCGGGGATCAAGTCCCCTTCCTAACATACTTTGTCCTCAGGAAGGGGACTTGATCCCTGAAATGTTGGCATTACAAAGTCTCTGAGTGCCGCCTGCCTTCTGCTTATATGTATATACAGTATATATATATATATATATATGTATATATAGATATATATATATATATATATATATATATACCTTTGTTATCTCTATTTCTACGAAGTCCATAGGGATCCACCGGAGACCTTGGGGTATAGGCTGATGACATCAGTCGTTGCGCACCTCAATAGTTAAAATTGTGCTCCCAGGATGCACCAGGTCCCTCTCCTATACCCCACCCTCATGCCAAGGCACCTCAGTTTAGTAACAAGCCAATGGCCGGAGGGGGAGAAGAAAAAAGAAAGAACTTCTGGAACACACACAAGTATCACATTCTCACATACAGAAGGAGACGGAAAAACCGGTGACCAGAATATAGCCCATCTGCAGCACAGATGTGACAGGGAGGGAGTCCTGTGGATCCCTATGGACTTCGTAGAAATAGAGATAACAAAAGTAAGGTCTTACCATATATCTTATTTTCAACTGCAGGGTCCATAGGGCTCCACAGGAGACCTTGTGGATGTCCCAAAGCAGTCTCCTTAAGGGAGGGGATGCTACTGTGCAGAGAGGAAAATCCGCTGCCCGAAGGAGGCATCCTGAGAGGCAAAAGTATCAAATGCATAATATCTTAGGAATGTATGGACAGTAGACCAAGTGGCAGCCTTACACAGCTGAACAGCTGAGGCACCACAACGAGCTGCCCATGAGGGACCCACAGACCAAGTAGAGTGAGCTTTGACAGAGGACGGAACAGAAAGGCCCTCATGAATGTAAGCCTCTGATATTGCCAGGTGAATCCAGCCCGCCAATGTCTGCTCAGTGGCAGGCCATCCTTTTTTTCAGAAACCAAAAAGGACAAACAATGAGTCCGACTTCCGAAATGAGTTGGTAGGGTCCACATAGGTCTGTAGAGCCCGTACCACATCCAAGCAGGCCTCACCAGCTGAGAGGTCTGGGGAGTTAAAGCCTGGCACTACAAATTCCTCATTAATGTGGAAACTGGATACCACCTTAGGCAGGAAACCACGGCGAGTATGAAGAACCACCCTGTCCCTATGAAAAATCAGAAAGGGAAGACAACATGAATGAGCCCCCAAATCTAATGCCCTTCTGGCTGAAGCAATGGCCAGAAGAAACACAGTTTTAATAGTAACCAATTTGAAATCCACAGAGCCCAGTGGTTCAAATGGCGGTCCTTGTAGAGCCCTAAGGACCACAGTCAAATCCCATGGAGCCACCGGTGGAATAAAAGGAGGTTGGATGCAAAGCACCCCTTGCATAAAGGTGTGTACATCCGGAAGAATAGCAATCCTACGGTGAAACAGTACTGACAAGGTAGAAACCTGCAAATTCAGAGAAGCAAGGCGAAGAGCGTGATCTAAGCCCGCCTGTAGAAATGCTAAAATCCTGGATAATCCAAATGTCTGAGGATTATAACCTCTGGGTCGACACCATTCAAAGAAGGTGTGCCACACTCTGTGATAAATTCTCTCCGAAGCAGGCTTGCGAGCTCTGAGCATGGTGTTTACCACCAAGCTGGAAAAACCCCTGGAGCTCAAGAGGGCAGCCTCAAGAGCCACACCGTCAAAGACAGATGACTCAGGTCCAGGTAGTTGCAAGGACCTTGAGACAACAGGTCTGGACATTGAGGCAACAGCATCGGAGCATCTGTGGATAGACCTTGAAGATCTGCATACCAGTGACGTCTGGGCCATGCTGAAGCCACCAGCAGCAGCGTACCTCCTTCCTGCTTGAACTTCCAAATCACCCGAGGCAGAAGGGAGAAAGGAGGGAACAGGTACACGAACTGGAAGGTCCATTTGACTGCCAGAGCGTCTACCAACAGAGCCCCCATGTCTCCTTGAGTCGTACCTTGGCAATTTTGCTTGTGCCGAGATGCCATCAGATCTACTTTGAGAAGGCACCATTTGTCCACCAGATGCCAAAATACTTCCTGGTGAAGTGACCATTCCCCTGGATGTGTGTCGTGATGGCTTAGGAAGTCCGCTTCCCAGTTCAAAACTCCCAGGATAAACACAGCCGATAAGGTTGGGATATTTTCCTCCACCCAGGTCAGAATGCGGGACACTTCCCTTAGTGCTGCCTGACTTTGAGTGCCTCCTTGGCGGTTTATGTAGGCCACTGTGGTGGCATTGTCTGACTGGACTTGCACGGGTTTTAGGTGAAGTATGAGCATTGCTTGCTGAAGAGCCCTTATAACCGTGAGCGCTATGCACTCTCAACTGGGTCGATGGAGGCCCAGTGTGCATGTGCACGATGGAGCCGGCTCCATCATGTTGTCAAAGTTGGATTATTGGCTGAGACAAGATCAGTTTAAAATTGAATCGCAGCGACACCATCTTGTGACTGCCCACAAGACGCCATTTTGTGAAATGGCCGCCTAAGCGCCATTTTAGATAAACTCACATTTTAGTACATGTGGCGATAATACCATTAGCATCATGCGAATGCATCTGTGACCATCACCATAGGTTTCGGCGATTCTAAAGCCTATTTCATTACTTTACGTATTATAAAGGATATATTCCAGAAATGGCTTTACAGTATTGCATTAGAGCAAGTGGCCAGGTGACAACTGGCTTGTGTAGATAAGCTTCCTGGATAGTGTTTGCCCTCACTACAGGTGGTCCAACTAGAATACATTAGCAAGCTTCCTGCAATGACATGATTTCAAAGGCTAGAGTGTCACCTTAGGTCTGTCTCTTGTAGCTGGGATATTTTGCATTTTCACACAAGAGACAAGGAGAATAAAGAGTTTTCTTTCCTTTGAACACAGGAAAGGTGGGGGCCTGCTGACAGAGGACATGTAGAACTATCTGGCCCAGCATGTCACGCTGCTAAGATGTTAGAGTCAAGTGCACCCATCTTCATACACACATTATTATGTCTTTATATCAAACCCCGAATACTAACACATTACATATTCACACATAAGGTTTAATAAGCTTTAAAGTATATGATTTAAGTTGGTTCAGTTAGTTTAAATGCTGTGAAATAAAGATATTTGATAACTTAGGTTCTGTACATGATAAGAAAGCAGTGTTTGGGTCCGTACTGATGTGTACTCTTTCAACAGAATTCTGGTACTATCAGTGTGGAGATTGCATCGTGCATTCACAAGTTATGGATCGCAGAACCTACAAGCAACAAAATGTTTTATTTCATGAACAACTGTTAGGATGTTACAGAGGGTGTGATTAGAAAGATCCCCAGCTGTTAGAGGCAGGGAGAGTCTATTTGAACCAGCCTGTTAAATGTGCTGTAACATATGCTTCTCCTCTTGGAACCAATGACATCAGCAAGAAACTTCCCCATTGTCCTGTTTATTCTGGGGGGGTATAAATATGAGTGCATGAATGCTGGTCTTCAGTCTTCATGCTGAATGCTGTATGACTGGGGGTCTCTTACTGATGCCTATCTCCGTGTCCTGAAGCGCTGCGTATGTATACTGTACTTGGGGTCTGTATAATTTCCTTTTGCACCTAAATTGTGTCTCTCTGTGTGTGTGTCTCTCTCTCTCTGTGTCTCTCTCTCTCTTTTTGTGCCTCTCTCTCTCTGTGTCTCTCTCTCTCTCTCTCTGTGACTCTCTCTCTCTGTGTGCCTCTCTGTGTGTGTGTGTGTGTGTGTCTCTCTTTCTCTCTGTGCCTCTCTCTCTCTGTGTGTCTCTTTCTCTGGGTGTCTCTCTCTCTCTCTGTGCATCTCTCTCTCTGTGTGTCTCTCTCTGGGTGTCTCTCTCTCTGTGTTTCTCTATCTCTCTGTGTGTGTCTCTCTCTCTCTCTCTCTGTGTCTCTGTGTCTCTCTGTCTGTGTCTCTTTCTCTGTGTCTCTCTATCTCTCTCTCTCTGTCTCTCTCATTGTATTTATTTGCGCTTATTGTACACAGATCATAGCGTGTAACTGACTGTACTTTTACTTGAATAATACTTTGTGCTTCGGAACCACATGTTCTGAGTCTGGAGTCTCTATTTATTGTATGACTGCGTACACAAATTAGCGTCATCCTTAGAGGTTTATAGGAAGGATTTTAGAAGGTACAGGCAGGGGTATATAGAGGTTCTGATCCAGTTTTGTTAGTGTGCATGCGCGAGACCCAGATAGCGATGGGCAAACTGTCGCTCTGGGTCTCGTACCAAAGGGGTGTGCTGTCGATGTTGAGTGACAGCATGCCCCCTTTGGTGGGTGGGCCAGCGGTGTGGCTGCCCAGACGGAGGCATTCCCATGGGAACGCCTACCGTCTGGGGCCGGCCCCACTGACATCACAAGTGATATCAATGGGAGTGCTTTCGGCTCTGTTAGAGCCAAAAGCACTCTTGGGCTTGCAGAAATGAGACCCTACCACAAGGGTCTCATCGCAAGCCCGATGGTCGTGATGGTCTTCACCATCACGACCATCTTCCTGGCCACTTGCTATAGCTGTGGGTGGTCACCCACAGCTATGCGAGTGGCCAGGAGGCCACTCTGAAAAACAAGCACAGCTTTGATTCAGAATAAGCGCTCTGTCAGAGCTTCCGGCTCTGAATCAGGGCTTGAGTTACAATATGATTATTGGAAACACAGACTCATCTATTGTCCCCCTTCCTTGGAAGAGGTGTAAACCTGTAACTGCACCCCAACCCCGGGGACAGGCATCCCATTCCAGGATCCAAAAAGGGAGGCCCTTGGTGAGGTGATCTGTGTGTAGCCACCAAGTCAGAGACAGACGTTCCTCCAGAGACAGTACCAATGTCTGGGTTCATATCTGAAGTGGAGATATGTCCTATCTGGAAAGGATCAGTGTCTGTAGAGGCCGGGTATGAAATTGGCCCTACTCCACCATGTCAAATGCCGACACCATGGAGCCCAGTAATTGCATTGCCGAGTGAATCGACACCCGACGACTGTGTAAGCAGCTGCGAACCCGCTGCTGTAGTGTGGTTATCTTGTCCCTGGTTAAGAAAATCCTCTGTTGTTGAGAATCCAACAACGCCCCATGATGTAGCATCCTCTGTGAGGGGGTCAGCGAGGACTTCCAGTTGATCAACCAACCATGGTTTTGCATTACTGTTATTGTAAGCTGTAGATGCTGAAGAAGCAAATCCAGAGACCTGGCTAACAGCAGCAGATAATCCAGGTACGGCAACAGGCAGATCCCCTGCAGCCGCAGTTGATCCGCCATTACTGCCATAAGTTTTGTGAATACCCTGGGTGCCGTAGACAGTTTGAACGGCAAGGCCTGAAACTGGAAGTGTTGTTGTAACACTGCGAACCTGAGATACCTCTGGTGAGCTGAGGCTATCGGGACATGCAGGTATGCATCCTGAATGTCCAGAGACACCATAAAATCCCCAGGTTCCATAGCCAGTATAATCGACCACAGGGTTTCCATTTTGAACTGAGGCACTCAGAGAAACTTGTACAGGGACTTGAGGTTTGGGATAGGCCTGTATGTACCATTCAGTTTTGGAACCAAAATGAGGGTGGAAAAATACCCCATTCCCCTCTGGGGAGTAGGTACTGGAACTATAACTCCCTGCAGGAGCATAGACTGTATAACTTTCTGCAGTTCCAATGCCTTTTCCTGATCCCTCTGAAGGCCCATAGGGAAGAATTGATGAGGAAGTCTGTTCTGGATGGAAAGGGCATACCCTTGAGAGACCACTTCCCTTACCCAAGTGTCTGTAGTCGTTTAACACCAACACTGGGTGAACTGAAGAAGTTGGCCTTCCACCTTGGGGTTCCCCAAGGAGAGGCCCGCCCCGTCAGGCTGCAAGTTTAGCGTCAGGCTTGGCAACTGAGTGCCTGGCACTCCATGCCTGTTTCTTGGGCTTTGTGACCTTCAAAGTTCCTGATGGTCTGGGAAAGGACTGAACCTTGGCCTTACCCTGAGCCCGGAAAGTCCGAAAGGACTGACTACCTGATCCTGACGGCATTGAGGCTGAGGGTAAGCAGGCCGACTTGGCAGCAGCCAAAGTGTCCACGATTTTGTCCAAATCTGTTTCAAATAAGACCTGGCCATTAGAGGGTAAACCTTCTAATCCTTTCTTGGACTCAGCAACTGCTCTCTAAGATCGCAACCAAAGAGAGCGTCTAGCTGATACTGCAGCCGATGAAATGCGAGATGTCAGGAGACTAACATCCAAAGCAGCTTCATTGACATATGTAGCCAAGTCTCTGAGGAAACCTACAAGTTCAATTTGTTCACTGGTAGCCTCTACAGGTAAGAATGCCTCCAAGGCATTAGCCCAATGTTCCATGGCCCTGGCCACCCAGCATATAGCCTTAGCCCCCCCCCCCGAGAGGGAATAAATGGACTTAGGCATACCTCCACTTTTCTGCCCATAACATCCTTTAATGATGACATGGACAGCATAGGAAGTGTCACACTTTTGAGAAGGTGTGTAATATGAGGATCCACCTGAGCAGTAGTTTCCCATTTAGAGAAATACTTTTCCTCAAACGGATAAGTTGCCTCCAATTGAAATCTCCTGCTTCGGAGATTTCCAGGCGTCCTCCAGATGCTCAACTAGCTGATCCGACAGAGGAAAAGCTTGCCTGGATTTGGCTGCTGGGGTATCCTCGTCCCTAATATCCATTGCAAAACGGACCGCCCAAATGAGGCCATGTACATAAATTTTGGACTTAGGCTCCGCCTCTTTTTGAGGAGGCTCTGTATCAAATAAGTCCTGAATTTCTCCATCATCAGTCGACACGTCATCATGATAGTATGTGGACTGGGACGACAGTTCCTCCTTCCTAGTGATACGCTGGAAGGACTGCCCCTGTAACACTTCCGAAAGGTTTTGTACTGTATTGAAGAGAGTATTAACCCATACAGGTTCAGGTGATGCCTGGTAGGGAGAAGGTTGTAAAGGCATATTATGAGCCACAACCAATGGTTGGGGAATTCCCTGTGATGTAGATGGCATAGCTACCTGCAGAGTGTACCCTAATTGTGGGGCCACTTGAGATGCAGCAAGCCGACCCATCAGGGTAGTTAATGCTTTTTGCTAAACAAGCCCAGGGTGGCTCTTTAGAAGAGCTGGGTCCAGCAGGTAGTCCTGCATTTATGGTACAAAGGGTACACAATCCTCCCACAATAATCTCTCCCTCCTTTAGTCCAGCCAAACACCTGGTGCAGAACTGTGTGAGGGGAATATCAGCTTGTCCAGAATCACTGCCAGACATAATGAATGTGTCAACTCCTCAGCTCAATAACAACTGAACTGTGAAGTAAACTAACCCCTGAGCAGCACTTTCACCTCAAGGGCTAGTGAAATAGAAAGTACAGGGATAGTTAAAGTGGCTGACAGATAAAATAATACAGTCAGACAGCACTAGCAACAGACACATACAATGCCAGGAAAAACCTGCACTATAGTGCACTATCATCAACTAACTAGACCTTGTGTCTAGTAGGAATAGTGCTACATACACTAACCTACGTGGAGGAGAGGTATAGAAATGTGTTTTTTTTAGGTACCTATTCCTCTGTGTTTATAGCATGTCCTCAAGAATATGGAGATAGCTTTCTCCGACACAACATTTTGAAGACAGCAATATGAAAAGTTGGTATATCTCTTATTAAAATCGAAAACTTGAATCACAGTGCCCTAGTGTATCAGTATATATTTCATGGCACCCCTAGGTCAATAGTCCCTTATTGAGAAATGCTCCAGAAAACATTCAATTAAGTAAATGTGTTTATACAGTATGTTATCCTTAGGTTCAGTTATGTTAGATTGGTTTCCACCTTATTAGATAGTAGTCATTCCTAGCTTGCTTGAATACATACAGTATATCAACATTGTTAAGAACTAAATATTTTTATAGGATAAGGGCAAAACCCATTACATTAAGGTAACTGCGACTTCTACATTTATTTGGTGGTTCTAGGGAGTCCTCAATTTGAAATGGAGCATGCAGGCTCCACTGACTCAAGACTCAAAGGTAAGGTATTCCTTGTACTACACTACCTCACCCATCACAAAGTATCACAGTGACTGCTATGCTATACACAGAGCATAAAAGTGACTGCCATAGAATAGAGAGAGCATGAAGTGATCACCACAGAATACAGTCAATACAGTGACCACCATATAATGCAGAAAACATTATATTTTATAATGCACAGAGCATCAGTGACCACCATATAATGCAGAAAACATCCAAGTGTCTACCAGATAATGTGAAACCATCACAGTGACCTCAATGTAATACAGAGAGCATCAGTTACCACAATATAATATAGAATGCATCAGTAGAATAGCAACCATAAAATATAGAGTATCAGTGACCACCACATACAGAGAGCATCATTGATTGACATATAAAATAGAGACATTAGGGACCACCATACAATACAGAGAGTAGTTGTGACTGCCTCATAATACAGTTAGCATTAGTGACCTTCATACTGTACATTGAAAGGAGCATCAGTGTCCTCCATGCCATACAAGGAGTACAGTAGTTGTGACTGCCATTTATTAGATAGCATCAGTGCCTGCTTTATAACACAGAAAACATCAGTGCCAAACTATTACAAGTGTAGTTATGACCTCAATATAATAGAGTAGTTTTGATCACCTTACATTCATTACCTTCATAATCCCCATGATTAATTAGTCACATATCATGAAATAATTCAATTAATGTACATTTACTCCCTAATTACTTCCCACAGGCTCATTAAAACATTTATCTTAATTATCTTTATTAAGAATGGACCCCTTATTCTTAGTATTACCCCTAAACAGTACCCATTCCTCTATATAGCCTAGCTTACTGTACCTGGTGGTTATCCTATCTGTTCCTTGTGTTGTAGCCACAGCAACAGTCAAGAAGCAGAAAGCCAGGAAGGTTCTACCAAGGCTGTGAGTGAGGAGGATAGGCTATCAGAAAGAAGGGGGACAGGGGTAAAGAGTCTATTGCTGCAGCATACAGTCCCTGGGAAGGATAACCATATGTTCCCCCCCACTCCAAAGATTACCGTTCTCATCATCCTACCCTGTTCCAGCAGTCAGATCATGGTTCCATATCCTCTGCTGGTTCTCCCCTCTCCATCACCTAGGTCATTCCTCCCAACTGTTCTGCATTTAGTGGGAGAGTCACATTTTTCTGAGACTGTCCCACTGTCCCACCCACGGGCCGCAGTGTCCCACGGTGGGGGGGAAGTTGGGGAGAGCACAGCATAGCAGAGCAGGGGGTGTGCTCTGTAGAAGGTGAACAGTGTAGGGAAAACCCGGTGGGCATAGTGACTTTAACTGGGTTGCCGTGCGGCTCCACCCCTTTTCTATGAGGCCCCACCCCTTTCCATGAAGCCCCTTCCACTTTTTGGGCACACGCGCCAACGACGCGCAAAGTGTCCCTATTCATCATGCACAAAATTTGGGAGGTATGACCTAGGGCATGTGCTCTACAAACCCCCTCCTAGCTAAGCCCCTGGTACTAGATGCTCAAACATTTAAAACAGGATGAGTCCCGCGGCACTAACAGCTCTCAAATGCCAGTGCTGCAGGACCCACAACTTAATTTCCTTAAAGGAAAGCATGAGTTACATGTGCATAACTAGAGAGAGCTGTTAAAAGGTATACAATCATACTGTTATACCATATATTAAAACCTACTGTATGATATAACCAGATCAATAACTAATGTACCTATGGACAGGGACATAACAAGGGCAGAGCCAGTGAAGCTCATGCTGCAAGCACCAGAAACTGCTGGGGATGCAAATTAATAATGCCACTCCATTCCCCTGCTGCCGATAACCACTTGCCTGGCATGGGATGTGACCACAACAAGTTGGGCTTTCCCTGCCACAGTTCCATCTCCCCTGCCAGCTTTATAAGACCTTACAAGACTCCCGACTGTACAAGAAAGGAAATTCTTTCCTCTTCAGTGAGGGGATTGGCTGTGATGTCAGCGGTCTATGACCACAGACATCACTTGTAGTTTCTGCTCCCCAAAATGTCTTACAATCAGCATTCTGGAGGCAGAGTTCCCAGAACTGCAAAGTGCTTAGAGGGGAACTGAAGTTCCCTTCTCTACAGTAAACACTGGATCACTGAGGGCGCTCAGAGTGGGCTGATTTGTGACCATAAGCCCCTCCGAAAGCTACTTGCTGCTCAGCAGGGACTGATTGGTCCCCAGTATGAGCTGACTGTCACATGCTCTGCTGTGCATATATACGGGAGGAGGAACATTGGAGGAGGTGTTGCCTAGAAAGCTATGGTCACTGGAGTGGGTGGAGTGGGGGAGGAGTTATAGTACTTGGGAGAACAGGAATATGCTCTAGGGGTGGGGAGATAATACATTATCTGAGGGTATCAACATTACAGGGGAAGGAGTGATTTTATGTAGTGTTAATTGGGAAAGGGAATTCTAAAAAAATGAATAAAAATACACAAGGATTGGGGAATATTGCTAAAAATGTTTTCTTGACATATCCACAGGATGGTACCAGACACCCAATGGTGATATTTTTTGCAAAAGTATTATTAAATATGCTTTTAAATAGGTACCGGTATTATTTACTTACTTAATTTTAAAAATCAACACATTCTGGGACATTTTTTAAAGAAATATACAACAGTTAAGTGGAAAATAATACTCACCACCAATACAGAGCAATGTGTTTGTTTGTTTTTCCAGTTGGGGACAATTGTGTTTTATTTCTTTAATATGGGGACGAACATAAGGATAACCGGTAATTGCAATTTTTTTTTAAATATATTTTGTCCTATAGTGGGGATGTCGTAACTAACACTTGCTCCGGGCTCCGTGGCTCCACACTACACCTCTGCCTATCAAGTTTATTCTTTTTAGAAAAATAGCAAAACAATATATCACCCAAAATAAGGTAGCTGTGCCGCATTATGCTACTGTAACCCTGTCCGCAGAATCAGGGCGATAGACATGTTATGCGAAAGATGCTCAAATGCTCTAGTTTCCAAAAAGAAAAATATTCTGCCTATAATGAACTAAATTGCTTAGGAATCTGGTGCTTCTCTGATTTTCCTCAATCTGGAGCAGAAATGGTAAAAGTCATTGGGCCTAACTCAGATCCACACAAAGATGCTGATGTTTATGCAGATTAAGCGATTTCTAGCCATTGCGCATGCGCGATAGCCGCATATATTAAAAGCAAGTAAATTGCATTTGGACATTACTGAACTTTAAAGCCAATACATTTCTAAGATAAGAGAAACACTATCTTATACTGTATATAAAATTAATCGGTCTGTTTGTTTGTATGCCTGTCCGGTTATGCATTCAATTGGGATGGAACCAACACTCGCACACAGGGTTCAATAGCAAACTGAATATCAGGTAGTCAGCATTTGGTAACTACAGAAACGCAGGCATGTCGGTAGCATTTAAACACTGTTTTCTGGGCATCCATACATTAGCCATTGCGTTCCTGCTCACAGCAGGAGATTCCTCTGTGTGTCTGGAGACACGCTATATCTGTGACAGCTTAGACTTAAGCTGGCCACACATTAGACCAACTTGCATCCAACCAGCCAACTAGTTGATTGGTTGGAATGAAAATCTGGTAAGGAATGGGAGTAACTGATAATCAGCAATTTGCTCCTAAATGCCAGAAAACAGATGAAAATGGTCGTTAGACAAGTCTGTTAAATGTTTGATCTAAACAATTTGTTCAAACAACTGGTTTTGTCCATTTTCCGGTGTTTGGGAGCAAATTGCTGATTGTCATTTACTTTCATACCTTACCAGATTTTCATTCCAACCAATCAACTAGTTGGCTGGTTGGACAGATAATCTTTAGATGTGTGGCCAGCTTTACTCAGAAGGCTGATCTGCGTTCAATGTTTCCGATGTTTCCGGTTTTGTGCATGAGCAGCGGATGAGCAGCAGATGTGAGATGCTGTCGGTGAGTGTCTCTAAACACTGGACAGTGAGTGAGTTATTAGCATATTTTCGCAATTGCGATCTGTGAGAGATCGCAGCTGCTATGGCATTTGCGTGTGGATCTGAATCAGGCTCATTGCCACTTATGTCATCGAAAACTTCTGTACTGCCCTAAATTTGTGTGCTTGAAGTGATGATAAAGCCCATCCAAATTGTGTTCACATTATTTCTTGCGAAAACTCTTAAGGTGAAACATACAAAATTTTGGGGTATTACAGTGACAGTTATTATTGAAGGAGTTAATGCATAACTTTATAAGCAAAGCATTGTAATGCAGCACTAATTGTTTGTAAAGTCATTCAGAATTCATTGTTTATAAAGTTATTTTACACTTAAATTTACAGGTATATTATCTAAAATATATGAGCATATAAAATACACCTCCAGCATTCTCTCACATTTGCTATAAATATTAAATTTAAGCTTTCCAGCATTACAACTGCAAAAAGAATAGATTAGTATTATATTTTTTTCTTTTAAATAATGTTCTCTGTAATTATTATAGCTGCAGTTCCTTTTAAGATCTCTCATTTATAAAGCTGTGGCATTTTAATATATTGATATATTTGTGCTCTCAGATTTACTAATTGAAATTTTTCATTTACTAGGAAAATAAATTTAATTTAAGTATTTTGGTTTTTATTAGATATAAGGGGATGGAACTGTAGTGGATAAATGATCCCAGTTAACCAAGGTTACAAAGAAATCAACTGTCTTCTGGAACAATTCACTACTTGTTACCTTGTCTCAAGATGCTGTCACTGTCAGTTCAACATTGGTAGCAGGGAGGAAATACATGACATTCAGGAGAACCAGTATGAAAAACTGACAGCTCAACATATCCTGGAGTAGCTGCAAAATTACCAAAAAATGGTTTTGCCAGTTATCCTGTTAACCGATGTAAGTGTACAGATAGAAGCACAAAAGTACAACAATGCCACAGCTGACATGACTTCTTGGATCAGAAAATACTGTATTTTGTGATGAAACATAAAAAAAGAGAAAAAACAACAAAATACAATAAAACAAATATCATGTGCATTATATTGCTATAATACACAAGTGATATGGATGTATGGGAAGTGTGCTTTAAAATAGATTGTAATATAGAGTATGTCACTTTTGTAAATTATTACTATATAGAAGTGACAAATACATGTAAAATACTTTGTAAATTATAACATTATATTGAGGTAGTAGGATGTCAATTGTTCCATGATGTAAGGGCCTGCGAAAAAAACTAGCATGTATACAAGAATCACATTATACAAGCAACTTGTTTTGTTTTAAGCTAAAATGTATTAATTATTTATTAAGTTATTTATGGAGAGCACACATATTACACAGTGTTTTGCAGAGTAGATTAGACTACAGATGTTTAAGCTTAAAGCTTAAATCCTTAGTTTTTTATAATTGGTTCAGAATTAGTCAACAGTTCCTAGGTAGTTTAATCTGGGGTTTTTTTTGTTATTGGTCATGATTGGCCGATGAGGAATCCTAGGGGAGTGGCTATTCTTCTGATATAGAGCTGATAGTGATTTTAGCAGCCACCTTGTTGGATAGTTGTTGTCACTCCCATCCTCCCTTTGTTATTTTAATTCTTATTTTTTTCTTATGCTACTTAAGGTGCGTACACATGGTACGATTAAACAGGACTATATGAACGATAACAATATTGATCATATCATTATCGTTCATATTGTCCTGTTTTGGGGCCCTTCCAACCCCCAAATGACGGTCAATGTGCAGGCACGAATGGTTGATATTGATATAGACCATCGCCCATGCATGCAGGCTAACCTTGTCGATATCTGGTTGTAGTTGTTTGGGGATTGGTGCATGTGCTGGATGTTCGATATCGAACATCCAGCACATGCAGGATGATCAATCAGACAACAGTATCTTTATCGTTGTCTGATCTGTCTGATCGATCCATGTGTATGGAGCTTTACTCTTCTTTTGTTAAAGTAATGTTAGGCGGAAAGGCGCTATAAACCAGCGGCGTTCCACCTAACATACACATAGGGATGTAAGAAGTAATTGTGGGGAACTTACCCTTTGAAGGATGGCTAGCATGGCCTACCTCTGCTTGAGGTCTTTGGGTGTCTGTCTATGTGTACGTGCTCGTACTATGCTTTAGTAAGAGCTAGTGAGTCTTCGCAGCTCAGTATAAATATTCCACAGGGGGGTGTATTAGTCACTCCCTAATTTTGATAAAATATATTTGGCTGGAGCTCAGTCTTTTGTAGTGTCCTTCTTTGCCTCCCAATTAAGTAAAAAATCATGGTCATTCTTTTAATAAAAAAGTTATGACCTTTAAACCAATACAGGTTGTGTCCGTATGTTTATTTTTAGTGTTAAATTAAAATATGTCAGTTGTATATATTATTGATTAATTGCAATAAATTTATGGATGCCTTATACTGCATTTAGTCATTCACATCAGTACCAATATTCCCTGTTCTTTAAAGTAATTTAACCTACCGTATGTTTTGGATTATATGAAGTAACTGGAATACCCAGAGAAAACCCACGCAAATGCAGTTTTGCTGTTTTTCAACTTTGTTTAAACTAGTAAAACTGTTTCCCTTTGAAAATGTCATCAGAGTGCAAATTATCTAACTATTTTAATGCAAACAATTTGCAATTACTTAAAACTAGGGGTGAGCGGGTTCGGATTTCTGAAACCCGAACCCCCCCCGAGCCGAGGCTGTTCCGAGACAGGCTCGACTTTTCCCGCCTGACTCGAATCTGAAATCGAGGCAAAACGTCATCATCCCGCCTTCCGGGTCTCGTGGGTTTTGGATTCTATACAAGGTACCCACGTCGGCGCCATTTTCTCACTCGGCTGTGGACAGTGAAGAGTGAGGGTGGGAGTTAGTGCTGGCTGGGCTGTGTTGTGTAGTGTAGTGTAGTGCAGTGTAGTGTTGTGCTGTGTTGTGCTGTGCTGCTGTTGTCCATAGGGGCTGTGTCCACTCCTCCAAAGTCCATAGGGGCTGGCTGTGTTGTGCTGTGCTGCTGTTGTCCATAGGGGCTGTGTCCACTCCTCCAAAGTCCATAGGGGCTGGCTGTGTTGTGCTGTGCTGCAGTTGTCCATAGGGGCTGTATCCACTCATCCAAAGTCCATAGGAGCTGGCTGGACTGTGTTGTGCAGTCAGTTGTCCATACGGGCTGTGTCCACTCCAAATTCCTGTGCAGTGTCCCAGTCCTAAAGGGGTGCTATAGTGTTGTCCAGGGGGTGCTCTGTCCATCAGGGGTGCTCCCCCCAAGTGCAAAAAAATATACATTTTTTCTGTGTTTGTGAATTGTGTGCGCAGCAGCCGCACGTGCATCAACAAAGTAGCGCCAAGCGTGTGCCTGTGTCATAAGTAAAGGGCTGGCTGGCTTGACCGTTAAAGGGTGCTGTAACCCCCAAAGTGCACTCCAAAGCAAATAAAAAAATATTTTCTGTGTTTGTGAATTGTGGGCCTGATTCAGAGCCGCTCATAAGCGGCCGCTCGTTCGCTCCGAGCAATGTTCGCACATATGCGCATGCGTATGGGTCGTAATGCACATGCGCCAACCAGTCAGTGCAGTCGGAAAAAGTGTGTTCGCAAAATTGCGGGTGCCTGCTAATTCGAGTGACAGGATGAGGCGTTTGTGGGTGGTAACAGGGGAAGGTGCTTGAAAACGGGGAGTAGAGATCCGAACGCAGGCATGCCAAATGGTCAAAACGGGGGTTTTAAGGGTGTGCATAATTAACAAAGCAGCATCACCGACCACGTCACTTGGTTGTCTCTTAGCCTGAACTGTTCGCATGATTGCGGTAGGAAAATCCAACCACAAGCACTGCGAGCAGTTGAGACGCCTTTCGATGTACTCAATTAATCTAATAAATAGCGGAGATGACGTATGATGCGAGCGGCCAGGGGGCGCCTTTTCAAAATAGCGAGCGCATGTTTTGTTCGCTCGTTCAGACATAGAGGCGTCAACAGACCGCAAAGAGAGAGTGCTCAATTTAAATAGCCGGCCCCTTTTTCTGAACGAGCGAGCGCAAATAGCATCTGGCTCTGAATCAGGCCCTGTGTGCGCAGTAGCCGCAAGTGCATCATCAAAGTAGCGCCAAGCGTGCGCCTGTGTCATAAGTAATGGGCCGACTGGCTTGACCGTTAAAGGGTGCTGTAACCCCCAAAGTGCACTCCAAAAAAAATAAAAATATTTATTTTTTTGTGTTTGTGAATTGTGTGCGCAGTAGCCGCACGTGCATCAACAAAGTAGCGCCAAGCATGCGCCTGTGTCATAAGTAAAGGGCCGGCTGGCTTGACCGTTAAAGGGTGCTGTAACCACCAAAGTACACTCCAAACCAAATAAAAAAATATTTTCTGTGGTTGTGAATTGTATGCACTGTGGCTGCACGTGGGTCAACATAGGAGCAGCGCCAAGCGTGCGCCTGTGTCATAAGTAAAGGGCCAACTGGCTTGACCGTTAAAGGGTGCTGTAACCCCCAAATTGCACTCCAACAAAAATAAAACATTTTCTTCTGTGTTTGTGAATTGTCTGCACTGTACGTGCATCCTCAAAGCAGCAGCGACAAGCGTGTGTCTGTCTGTTAAAGGGTGGTGTAACCCTCAAAGTGCTCTCCACAAAGAATAAAAAAAAAAAATTTTTCTGTCTTTGTGAATTGTGTGGGCTGTAGCTGCACGTGCATCAACAAAGGGTGGTGTAACCCACAAAGTGCACTAGTCTCCGACAAAAATAAAAAAATATTTTCTGTGTTTGTGTGTGCCTTAGCCACACATATATATCAATATAACATAAGTGGAGGACCAAACTTTCTCTGATAAAAATAAAATAGGGAAAGATCAAGAACCACTTCCTCCTAGTGCTGTTGCTGCTGCTGGGAGTTGTTCATTATCCCATAGAGGAAGTAGGAACACCACTACTTTTACTAAACAATTGACCCTCCAACAGTCCTTAGCGAGGAGGATGAAGTAAGACAGAAGTCATCCTGAAGCAAAATGTATAACTGAGGCCTTGACTGCTATGTTGGTGTTAGACGTGCATCCGGTATCCGCCATTAGTGCAGTGGGATTTAGACAATTGATGGAAGTAGTGTGTCCCCGGTTCCAAATCCCATCTAGATTCCACTTCACTAGGCAGGCGATACCGAGACTGTACAGAAACGTCAGAAAAAGTGTCCTCGGTGTCCTGAAAAATGTGGTTGTACCCAATGTCCACTTAACCATGGAAATGTGGACAAGTGGAACAGGACAGACTAAGGACTATATGACTGTGACAGCCCACTGGTTAAATGTATCATCTTACGCAGCAACAACAGCAGCGTCACCAGTAGCAGCATCTCAGAAACGCCAGCTCGTTCCAAGGCAGGCTACGCTGTGTATTACCGGTTTCAGTAAGAGGCACACCAGCAATAACCTCTTAGAGAAACTGAGGGAAATCATCGCCCAGTGGCTTACCCCACTTAGACTCTCCTGGGGATTTGTGATATTTGACAATGCCACCAATATTGTGCGGGCATTACATCTGTGCAAATTCCAGCACGTCCCATGTTTTGCTCACACAATAATCTTGGTAGTGCAGAATTTTCTAAAAAGCGACAGGGGCGTGCAGGAGACGCTTTGGGTGGCCCGAAAAATTCTGGCCACTTTCGCCATGAGCCTGTGTCATTAGTAAAGGGCTGGCTGGCTTGACTGTTAAAGGGTGCTGTAACCCCCAAAGTGCACTCCAAACAAAATAAAAAATTCTTTTTTTTCTGTCTTTGTGAAATGTGTGGTCTGTAGCCGCACAGGCATCCTCAAAGCAGCAGCGACAAGCGTGCGTCTGTCTGTTAAAGGGTGGTGTAACCCTTAAAGTGCGCTCCACAAACAATAAAAAAAATATTTTTCTTCTGTCTTTGTGAATTGTGTGGGCTGTAGCCACACCTGCATCCTCAAAGCTGCAGCGACAAGCGTGCGTCTGTCTGTTAAAGGATTACATCAGTGACAGCATCCAAGTAAGCATGTCAGACAGTCCGTACCTGTACTGGCAGGAAAAAGAGGCAATTTGGAGGCCCCTGTACAAACTGGCTCTATTTTACCTGAGTTGCCCCCCCTCCAGTGTGTACTCCGAAAGAGTGTTTAGTGCAGCCGGGAACCTTGTCAGCGAAAGGCGTAGGAGGTTGCTTCCACAAAATGTGGAGAAGATAATTTTCATAAAAATGAATTATCAATTCTTCCAGGGAGACCAGCCTCCGGAACGTACAGAGGGACCTGTGGTGGTGGATTCCAGCGGGGACAAATTAATAATCAGTGAGGATGAGGATGTACACAACACTGAAGAGGGTGAGGAATCGGTGAATGAGGAGGATGAGGACGACATCTTGCCTCCGTAGAGCCAGTTTGTGCAGGGACAGATTAATTACCAGCTTGTTTTGTGGGGGCCCAAACGAACCATTCATTTCAGCCACAGTCGTGGGGCAGACCCTGGTGCTGAAATGATTGGTTTGTTAAAGTGTGCATGTCCTGCTTATACAACATAAGGGTGGGTGGGAGAGCCCAAGGACAATTCCATCTTGCACCTCTTTTTTTTCTTTGCAGTATGTACTGTTTGGGGCCTAGTTTTTCAAACTGCCATCCTGTCTGCCACTGAAGTGTCACTCCTAGATGGGCCACGTGTTTGTGCCGCCCTCTCGTGTTGCTTAGCATAGTCATCCAGCTACCTCGGTGCAACCTTTTGGACATAAAAACACTATTGTGAGGTGTGAGGTGTTCAGAATAGACTGGAAATGAGTGGAAATTAAGGTTTTTGAGGTTAATAATAGCATAGGAGCAGAAAAATCAACACATTCTGTGATTTTAGCTGTTTTTATGCTTTTTTTTAAAAAAAAATACAGATCCAAAACACAACCCAGAACCCAAAACACCGAAGCGTGGTTTTGGCAAAACCAATCCAGATCCAAAACACGAAGAAAGATCCAGATCCAAAACCAAAACACAAAACACGAAAAGTGGCTTTTGCACACCCCTACTTAAAACATTTTTATTATTTTTTTTTGGCACTCGCCGGAAAACAATATTGGCTGAAAAAATTCCATTAAGTCACTATATAATTTCCAGAGGTTCATTCAGTGTGTATCTTTCATCATTGTTATGAATGTCATATCCAGTGGATTTAGGCAATGGCAAGGCATAATCTTTTTTCTCTTTTTATAGAAACAAATGCACATTTATATAAGCAGTTACTATGAATTTATATAACAGGCTGAAATTATATTTTTCCATGATGTTTTGTATAGTTTTTGAATGTTAATGTATTCACTTAGATTTGGGATGTATAGTATTTAATTTAATCCGCTATGTGAAACACTTAGTTAATAGATATAAAAAGCAAGTAAATTGCATTTGGACATTACTGTACTTTAAAGCCAATACATTTCTAAGATAAGAGAAACATTATCTTATACTGTTTATAAAAGTCATCATTCTGTTTGCTTGTATGACTGTCCGGTTATGCATTCAGACACCCCTGCACCAATTGGGATGAAACCAACATGTGGTGGTCTAGTTGGATCCTGGCCAAGCTTTTAGGGGGTTCAGGGTCCTGGTCGGACATCCTGTAGGTGTACGCTGGGCAGAACTTTGACCTGTGGATGTTTGGAAGAACTTTGACCTGGGGAGCCTGTTCTGGACTTTCCACTAGATGGATTTGGATGAAAATTTCACAGAGTGATGGCAATTGCACAGAGGAGTGGCATTTGGTCTGGGTTGCTTAATGGAGGGATTACGGTCCCAGCCGGACATCATGGCAGAGTGCGCCGGGCAGAATTTTGACCCAGGGAGCCTGTTCAGACCTGGGCAGCCTGTTCTGAGCCTTCCACTGGATGGATTTGGACGACATCACATAACAAAACATAATAACTTGAAGATTTAAACCCAGACAATGCCAGGTATTTCAGGTAGTATATATATATATAATATATATATATATATATATATATATATATATATATATATACAAAACTGCAGACAGGTGTGCCACATAGACCACAAATTTCTGTGTAAATGCATAATAAGTAGCCAGACAAATGAGGACCTCCTGATGAAGTTCAGCCTGAATCGGGCATAAGAGACAAAACACGTCAAGAGCTTAGCATTGTGCTATTAGTACATAGCAACAACTGCAATTTCTGCATAATTTTATGTAAAAATCAGTTTGGCGGCTATCTCTATTAGTCTGGATGCACTTCCAAGTAGATTAGAAGCTCTTTCTACAACACAGTCAGTCCTCTCTGCGTGAGACCCGGCTAGCGACGGGTGCTCCGTCGCTCCGGTTCTCGCACCAAAGGGGGGTGAGCTGTCGATGGTGATTGACAGCTCGCCCCATTTGGTAGGCGGGCAGGGGGGGTGGCTGGTCAGTGGGAGAGCTTCCGGCTCTATTAGAGCCTGAAGCTCTCTGGGGCTTGCGGCCATGAGACCCTACCACAAGGGTCTCGTTGCAAGCCCGATGGTCGCGATGGTCTTGACCTGGCCGCTCGCAATAGCTGTGGGTGGTCACCCACATCTATGCGAGCAGCCAGGAGGCCGAACAAAAAATAAAAAAGACGCCCTGATTCAGAGCAAGCTCTCGTTCATAACGTCTGTCTCTGAATCAGGCCCAGAGTCAGCTATTCCACACGGCAGCTCGCTTAGTCCCAATTTTTCCCGTCCGTGTTAGTGCGCTAATGCAAATTTGTTCTATTCTATAAGTCTAAATTAGACCATAAATATATATATTTTAGATAAATTGATCTTCAGTTGTTATTTATATCTTTGTCTTTATTTATTCTATGAGGATTTTTTTTTCTGTTTGATTATCCATTGTAGCTGCTGGGCAATATGACTTCCTGATTTAACGTCTGTTTAAAGGGCTTTTCTTGAACGTTTAGCTCATAAGTCACAGCTGTGCATAAAGCAGTATTCAAATCAGAATTTATTATACAAAACCACCAGGTAATAGGTTATACTATGCCAAGGAATCTAAATACAGAAGCTTTATTTCTGTTTGAAAAATAGTTTCAGGTCTACTGTCAGTATTTGCAATCTAAACAATAAATATTGCCTTCTACTCTCTGTATATTCAATTGTGCAGAGATATTCTCATTTAATGTATTTCTGTTTAACATTCTGATGAAGTTTTTAAAAAATCTTTATCTACATTCTGAATTGCTCTGTTGTGTTAACTACAAGAAACATTTTGCTTTCTATTAAATGTTTTTTAGAATCCTAGCCAGGAATTTTTCTTGTTGCTGTTTCTTTTAGTTATTGTAAGGAAATATAAAAGGATGACATAGCTCAAATGAGACTGAGATGTGGTTTCCATGTGATACTGTATTAGAATTGTTTATGATTCTGAGTCTCAAGCATTGCTGATGTCAGATGCAGTTGAGCTATTTATTTCTTCTGCACATGAGTCTAAGTCACACTGCGCATGCACAAAATCAGAGCTGCAATTGAGGCGCATGGGAGACGGTCTCAGAAATGTCTGCAAAATTCATTGGATATTCCTGGGTGGTGACAGGGAGGTGGTTTAGCAGATTCATTGAGATGGTCATTTCATGGGTGTGTTATGGAAGAGTCACATGCACGTTGCTAGAAGTGGATGCATATAGAGACGCTCATCTGCTCACATTGGATGTCATACTCGGACATAGGGCCGGTGCAAGTTTTGATGGTGAGACTGATGGTATTTTAGCATTTACAGACACTGACAGTGGGCGTCTCAGTCTTGCACATATGGATGCAAGGTTGGTTATACAAAGGGAAGAGCTTTGTAGCTACATTTCCATAAAGTGCGACTGGCAGACACGGACGTGTCTCCATCTGACTCAGAATCAGCCTCTATGGTATAAACCAGGGGTAGCCAACCATATTCCTCGAGAGCTACTAACAGTTAATGTTTTCCAGACCACCTAGCAAGTGCACAGGTGTTCTCATTACTCACTAGCACAGTTAAAAAGATCCACAGGTGGAGCTAATCATTTCACTTGTGATTCTGTGAGGAGACCTGGAAAACATGCACTGTTGGTAGCTCTCAAGGACCAGGTCTGGCTATCCCTGCTATAAACTGTATACTTGTGTTACTAAATGCACATGACCTACTATATGACATAATATTCTATTTATACAAATGCACCACGAAGTCCACAATGTCAGGACTGTGACTATCTCAGTACGTAAAGATAAACTACATTTGCCAAAGTTCCATTGTGGTCGTTGGAGGACCTATCCTGGTTGCTGGAGTTCCCCACATACAGGGGATAGAGAGTTAAAATGATCATCTGTCTCAAAGGTGTTGTCAGTTTCTGGGATTTCTGATTGCTTATTATTTCAAACCTGATTCCATTTGGGTCACATGTTCTGAACTTCCTATGGATCACAGACCCATAGTATAAAGCCTGTTACTAACTGTGTCTCAGTGTCTGTGCAATGCTACTTTCAGGTCTTTCTTGGACTCCTGCCAGATCCCTGCTGTGCCTATGGTTTGCAGTGGACTTTGCTATATCTCTGCCCGTGTTCCAGTTAAACGTCTGATACTGGTTACCAGCAGCTCTACAGAGCTCAGCATTGCCATTGCCTAAGAATTGTTATCCTGCTCCATAGCTGTGGTTGCATCCACAGCTTGATTATTTACTCTGCCTGTTGTCTTCTACTTCCGTGGACATTGAACTCACTTCTACTACAGTTGTCAACTGCACTGTTACAGTTATTGTCGCCGGATCCTTCATGCATCGTGGGGCTCAACCCTGTCCCGGATCTTAACTACATCACAGGGCTCAACCCTGCTCCGGATCTTTACTACATCACAGGGCTCAACCCTGCTTCCCATCACAGGGCTCAACCCTGTCTTGGATTTTCACCATGTCTCAGGGCTCCACCCTGTTCTTTATCTTCACTACTTTGTAGGGCTCAACCCTGTTCCGGATTTTCAGCACACTACAGGGCTCAACCTCAGTGACGTCCTTTATACCATCCTGAGGTCTTAGCCTCATATTGGACTCGGGGTTCCCCACCACATTAGTATCAGAGACTTTATTTACATATGGGGGTTTACTCCTATATTGACTAATGCTTATCTGAACTTCTGTGTTGTTGAGACTTTATGTGAAACATTGCTATATATTTTGATTATGAATAAATTCTATTTACTTTTATTCCGTGTTACTGAGATTCCATGAACAGGTCATTCCTAAAACCACCTCAGTTTATAGTGCCCAGTAAGCCTGACTCCTTCCAGAAGTCTTAAGTGTCGGCAGCCGTGACACACAAACAGTCCATACAATATGTTTTTATTGCACTGTACCACTAATGTTTTACAAGTTCCCTGTGTCATAATTATTAGAGATGTGCACCTACCCCCTTGTTTTGGTTTTGAATCTGGATTAATCTTCATGTTTTAGTTTTGGTTTTGCAAAACCACCCTCACATGTTTTGGTTTTGGATCTGCATTTTTTTTTTTAAATAAAAAAATTAAAAATAGCTAAATTTACCTCATTTTCACCTGCTAGCTTGCAATCTAAAATTCGAGTTCAGTCTTTAAATCCAACTTCCAAATTGCCAAAGATCCATATGGGGACTTGGTTCAAGTTGGTTCCCCAATGTGATTTCCCGAACGCAGACTCATCTCAGCTCGATACCCCTAAATTCGGTTGTTGTCGGTTCTATGAGAACCAGACCTGCACATATCTAATTATTATACTGTTATCGTGGAAAGCTTTGTTTGATCTACCATGACTGCCCACTTGGCAGACTTTGACTGTACAATGCAAACCTAATGTTTCTGGGTTCTTTTCTACTTATTTTTTTACCCAAGATTTTATTTATATTAAAGTGGTGAATGAGTAGTTGTGGAGAATGTTCTACTCCAGAGGTTCCCAAATGCCGTCCTCAAGGCTCCCCAACAGTTCAGGTTTTAGAGAAATCCATAGTTGAGCACAGGTGGTTAAATCAAACTGACTGAGGTACTAATTAAGTCATTTGTGCTCAACTATGGATATCTCTAAAACCTGAAATGTAGGGGAGCCTTGAGGACCACATTTGGGAACCTCTGTTCTATTCAAATATATTTATTTAAAAATGTGTCTGTACAGTATGTTTAATTTACTGAATTTTATTATTGAGAATAATGTCTAGGGAGAGATGTACTGTACTAAGCTCTGGAAAGTGATAAATTGTAAAGTAATAAACTGCCAACCAATCAGCTCTTTCCTGTCATTTTTTAAACACAGGGCGTGATTCAGAGCCGGACGCTATTTGCGCTCGCTCGTTCAGAAAAAGGGTCCGGATATTTAAATTGAGCGCTCGCTCTTTGCGGTCTGTTGACGCCTCTATGTCTGAGCGAGCGAACGAAACATGCGCTCGCTATTTTGTAAAGACGCCCCCTGGCCGCTCGCATCCTACGTCATCTCCGCTATTTATTAGATTAATCGAGTACATCAAAAGGCGTCTGAACTGCTCGCAGTGCTTGTGGTAGGATTTTCCTTCCGCAATCATGCGAACAGTTCAGGCTAAGAGACAACCAAGTGACGTGGCCGATGACGCTGCTTTGATAATTATGTACACCCTTAAAATGCCCGTTTTGACCGTTTGGCACGCCTGTGTTCGGATCACCACTCCCCGTTTTCAAGCACCTTCGCCTGTTACCACACACAAACGCCTCATCCTGTCACTCAAATTAGCAGGCACTCGCTATTTTGCGAGTGCTCGATTTCCGACCGCACTGACTGGTTGGCGCATGCGCATTACAACCAATATGCATGCGCAGTTGTGTGAACATCGCTCGGAGCGAACGAGCGGCCGCTTACGAGCGGCTCTGAATCAGGCCCACAGTCTCTAAGATGACAGTTAAGAGCTGAGTGGCTGGTAGTTTATTACTTTCCAATTTAAATATACTGTATATACAGTCAGATCCATAAATATTGGGACATTGACAGAATTTTCAGATTTTGGCCTCTATTCACCACCACAATGGTTTTGAAATGAAACAAACAAGATTTGCTTTAACTGCAGACTTTCAGATTTAATATGAGTGTAACTACATCCAAATCGGGTGAACGGTGTAGGAATTACAACTGTTTCAATATGTGCCTCCCTCTTTTTAAGGGCCAAAAGTAATGGGACTATCAACTCAAAAGCTATTTCATGGACAGGTGTGGGCTATTACCTCGTTATTTCATTATCAATTAAGCAGGTAAAAGGTCTGGAGTTGATTCTAGGTGTGACATTTGCATTTGGAATCCGTTGCTGTCAACTCTCAATATGAGATCCAAAGAGCTGTCACTATCAGTGAAGCAAGCCATCATTAGGCTGAAAAATCAAAACAAACCCTTCAGAGAGATAGCAAAAACATTAGGTGTGGCCAAATCAACTGTTTGGAACATTCTTAAAAAGAAAGAACGCACCGGAGAGCTCAGCAACACCAAAAGATCCGGAAGACCACGGAAAACAACTGTGGTGGATGACAGAAGAATTATTTCCCTGGTGAAGAAAAACCCCTTCACAACAGTTGGCCAAATCAAGAACACTCTCCAGGAGGTAGATGTATATGTGTCAAAGTCAACAATCAAGAGAAGACTTCACAAGAGTGAATATAGAGGGTTCACCACAAGATGTAAACCATTGGTGAGCCACAAAAACAGGAAGACCAGATTAGAGTTTGCCAAACAACATCTAAAAAAGCCATTACAGTTCTGGAACAACATCCTATGGGCAGATGAGACAAAGATCAACTTGTACCAGAGTGATGGGAAGAGAAGAGAAGGAAAGGAACTGCTCATGATCCAAAACATACCACCTCATCAGTGAAGCATGGTGGTGGTAGTGTCATGGCATGGGCATGTATGGCTGCCAATGGAACTGGTTCCCTTGTATTTATTGATGATGTGACTGCTGACAAAAGCAGCAGAATGAATTCTGAAGTGTTTCGGGCAATATTATATGCTCATATTCAGTCCAGTGCTTCAAAACTCATTGGACGGCGCTTTACAGTGCAGATGGACAATGACCCAAAGCATACTGCAAAAGCAACCAAATAGTTTTTTAAGGCTAAAAACTGGAATGTAATGCAATGGCCAAGTCAATCCCCTGACCTGAATCTGATTGAGCATGCATTTCACTTGATGAAGACAAAACTGAAGGGAAAATGCCCCAAGAAACAAGCAGGAACTGAAGACATTTGCAGTAGAGGCCTGGCAGAGCATCACCAGGGATGAAACCCAGCGTCTGGTGATGTCTATGCATTGCAGACTTCAGGCTGTAATTGCCTGCAAAGGATTTGCAACAAAGTATTAAAAAGTGAAAGTTAGATTTAGGATTGTTTAGTTTGTCCCATTACTTTTGGCCCCTTAAAAAGTGGGAGGCACATATAGAAACCGTTGTAATTCCTACACCGTTCACCTGATTTGGATGTAATTACCCTCAAATTAAATCTGAAAGTCTGCAGTTAAATCACATCTTGTTTGTTTCATTTCAAAATCATTGTGGTGGTGAATAGAGGCCAAAATATGAAAATTCTGTCAATGTCCCAATATTTATGGACCTGACTATATATATATATATATATATATATATGTGTAAATATATATATATATATAAATATATATATATATATATATATATATATATACCAGGATAGTCCCGCACTCACGCCAAAAAATGACAATGTCAGGGTGCCTCCACGGACATGTGAGTCCACAACATAGAGAAGAATTTCCAAAGGAAGGATGCACTCTCTGTATTAAAATTTTATGCACAATTTATTTATCTTTAGAACATCCAAGTTGTACAGAAGAAATCAATATTCATGGTCGACGTTTCGGTACACAACTGTTCCTTTCTCAAGACCTCAGTTCAACAAGTCATACATGGTATTTCATAGAGAAATATTGAAACAACATCTGTGAAACATAAAAGAAATAAACAATGATCTGTCTATCAGGCTCCCGTCCGTCTCTATCAGCTACCACACACCAGGTAAGCCTAACCGATGTCCATCTGACTCAGTATCTATTGATGGCTTATAAGCCATACATTTCATCTTGGTATTCGCCATATTTCAGGTCCTGATGTCTCTTTTTGACCTAGCTACCAGCGCTGCCATATAATTCTTATATGCACACAGGTACTAACTTAATCATTAAGGGGTGGTGCTTACATGCATTTGTTGTTATGTACTCATGGATAATTCCATTCCATTTCATTTTTTAGTCATTTTTTTTAGACATTTATGACACTGTCACATTGAAGTAAATACACATGTGTGGTGCATACTTATTGGCTCACTGACTTGGTGTGTGTTGGCTAACCGAGGGTGCAGTATATATTAAATCTGCATATGTCACTCATGTGTTGGATATTAACCCATGAAGTGTCACTGAGGTGTTGTAACACAACATGAGTTGGTTATAGTGATTGAATTAATTACTAGTGACGGACTGGAGCCTGATAGACAGATCATTGTTTATTTCTTTTATGTTTCACAGATGTTGTTTCAATATTTCTCTATGAAATACCATGTATGACTTGTTGAACTGAGGTCTTGAGAAAGGAACAGTTGTGTACCGAAACGTCGACCATGAATATTGATTTCTTCTGTACAACTTGGATGTTCTAAAGATAAATAAATTGTGCATAAAATTTTAATACAGAGAGTGCATCCTTCCTTTGGAAATTCTTCTTCTCTCTCTCTCTCTCTCTCTCTCTCTCTCTCTCTCTCTCTATATATATATATATATATATATATATATAATGTGTATATATAATAGATAGATAGATAGATAGATAGATAGAAAGATACATATATACAAAAATAAGAAAATCCCAAGACAAGCTTGGTTGATTGATCTCAGCCTTAATTCCTAATTGTATGAATGAAACCTAAAACATGGTGGTAGGGTATAAATTTCACTTTACTAAATCAAGTTTATTATTATGCAGATATTTATATGATAAAACGTTTGTATACAATGAGTATACACCATAAAATTAAGTAGGCATTTTGGAAAGAGAAACTGAAGAAAGTATCTCTAATGAAATCTCTAGCTGAACGCTGCAGATTTGTCAATAGTTGCCTTAATTAGTGGTGGTGGTAATTAGAAATGGTGGGAAGTCATCTACGTCCTGTATATTGCAGGTTATAGCAAACTGTGCTCCAAGTAGTATAAATGTCTGAACCACCATATTATGGCATCCCGTAGCGTCCAGTGTCCGTGTGGGATGTCACAGTGTCACTAGGTGGTCTGTCGGTCTTCTTTGCAGAGACTTGAAGGGTGAAGTGAGAGTAGGCTGAGTGCGTACAGAGAACCCTTGGCCTGGCGTCAATGTCCATAGGGACCGTCAGGGGTAAGCGGCTGCCAGCCAGCGAGCCCCTGAGTGATCATGGTACGGGCTGTGAGGCCGTTGCCTGGGGAGGGGATAGTATGGTATTGGTTTTTGCAAACCTATGCCCTAAACCCCCTACACTTAAGGGACTCACCTTGTGCTCCTCTTGCCATCTGTCTCCTTCCCCGCCACTGCCAATGGGAGCTCTGCTGCCATGGTGTCCCTCTACGTCTTCCTGTTTGGCTTTTCACGTGTCTTCCTGGCTGGAGCAATGTGTAGCTACATGGCTTGTTTTCCAGTGTGTAGAAAGCATGTTTAAGTATAGTGATTTTGAATAAAAAGATGTCTCCAACGTGTTTCAATACTTAGAGGACCTTCCTCTGGGAGAATTTGGGAGTGGTATATGGTTCAGGGTATAGGGGGGGTTATATACCATATCAAAACAGCGCCCTTCCTGATTTATTAATTGTGTAAGTGTCAGATTGGTTGTTATTCTTCTCAATCTTGTTGCCTTGATTGGTTTCAAACTAGAAGGGTTACAATTTTTAAGTGAGGATCTTATCTTGTCTACTCCATAATTCTGGATTAGATGACTACTGATAATTAGTGTATACTTTATTGTGTATTGAAATGAGATTTTGGACCGATATTTAATAGCACAGTGGGGGTTCATTGTAAAAAAATATAGCCCCAAAATCATTTAAATTCAATACTAAATCACTGCATGAAAGAAGCTGTACCATGCAAAATGTTTATTTAATGCCTGCTACATCTCTTGATATATATATGTATCATTGGGAAACAATTTGTACAGTTTATACTTACAGTGCATTCTGTTGTATTTTCAAAGAAATTACAATTAATTTACTTTAAATATATTTTTTTCCCAATAAGGCAGTATTATACATATTCTATTGTGCTATGATTCAAGACAATTTAGGAACCACTGCCAAGGTATTTAAATCAATTTCATGAAATAACAAACAGAAAACATTCAACACATTAAGAATTATTATATTTACATGTACTTTATATTGACTGATTACAATGCAAACCCAGTTGTCTCTACATTGGTCTACATTTTATTATTACTCTAGAACAAAGTAGTGCTTGACTTTATTGCATTCCTGGGCTGCAGTTCCTCACAGTAAACAATCATAATGTAATCCTGAGCATATGGATGGTGGGTTTTTTTTGGTACTTGTGGTACTTTACGGACTCAGGGCCTGATTCAGAGCCGGACGCTATTTGCGCTCGCTCGTTCAGAAAAAGGGGCCGGCTATTTAAATTGAGCACTCGCTCTTTGCGGTCTGTTGACGCCTCTATGTCTGAGCAAGCGAACGAAACATGCGCTCGCTATTTTGTAAAGATGCCCCCTGGCCGCTGGCATCATACGTCATATCTGCTATTTATTAGATTAATCGAGTACATCGAAAGGCGTCTGAACTGCTGGCAGTGCTTGTGGTTGGATATTCCTACCGCAATCATGAGAACAGTTCAGGCTAAGAAACAACCAAGTGACGTGGTCGATGACGCTGCTTTGTTAATTATGCACACCCTTAAAACGCCCGTTTTGACCATTTGGCACGCCTGCGTTCGGATCCCTCTCCCCGTTTTCAAGCACCTTCCCCTGTTACCGCCCACGAACGCCTCATCCTGTCACTCAAATTAGCAGGCACTCGCAATTTTGCAACACGTTTTCCCACCACACTGACTGGTTGGCGCATGCGCATTATGACCCATATGCATGCGCAGATGTGCGAACATCGCTCAGAGCGAACGAGCGGCCGCTTACAAGCGGCTCTGAATCAGGCCCTCATTGCAGAGAGAACCCAATGAATGTTTTAAATGGTACTTTTGTAGTTTTATGTACATAAGTACCAAAAGTTGTCCCCACCTAAAGAAGAAAGTTGTCCCCTAGCGGGCTCCCTGCGCTTGCCATGCTTCGGGCTTGGTGGCTCGCTACAAGGTTATATTCCCCCTCTATGCCCACCGGGATGGTAGGGACTGAGGCTGGACACTGGCTGATGACATCAGGGTCCTCTCCTTGAAGGGGATTTAGACATTACCATGATTGATAACAATAATGAGTGTAATGACACTTGGGTTCTCTCTGCAATGAGTCAGTGTTTTTTTGTTATAAAAGAGCTTAGGTAGTGGACATATGAAGCTACTGGGATGTGGTTTAATAAGAACACTTAACTAACTTCTGTTGAAAAACTGATGCAGAAGAAAGCATACTTACAGATGTGTCCTGCTATATCTTTGCCAATCACGCTACAAACACGCGCACGCATCGCACCATGCAATTACCCACAGCAGCATACGCTACGCTATAACTGCAATCACACCATGCATTCCTATGTTGGCGTGGGTGCGAATGTAATTTTCGTATCGCTTGTGGGGCTCTCAAAGCCACACCTCGACCTTAAGCCACACCTTGGCTCTCTAAATCACACTCTAGGCCTCACCTCGGCTACCTTTGCCTTACCTTAAAAGACTTTCACCTTGCCCTTGTCAGTATCCATCAGTCGCATAACATCCTGTGGCCTTAGAATAGCCTTGTAAGCCTCTACTATCCCGCCTAAGTACCTGTGAATGTGTCGTGTTCTAAGGGAACAGCAGGTGGTTGCTATTGGCAGAAGACCTCACCTCAGTGGTTCCAGGAGTCTTACACGGTGATTTCTAACATAGATTAATCTATGTTGGCTTAAAGGAGAAAAAAAGGCAATTACTATAAATTAAAAAAAAAGTGTAAATGTTTAGAAGCTATCTACATACTGGGTTGGGTTATGGGATGCCGGCACTTGGGATTCCGGTGGTCAGAATCCTGACATCGGCATCCCAACAGGATTAGGATACCGACACCTATCGGTAAGTATCCTAATCTCCCTACCCCTAACCCTCCCATCTAGTGCCTAACCCAACCCCCCCCACCACCCACAGCCTAAACCTAATCCACCCCCCTAGTGCTTAATCTTAACCCTCCCCATAACCCCACTACTTACAGTTGGGATGCCAGCAATGGGATTCTGACTGGTAGACTCAATGTTAATGTGAAAACATTGTTTCTTGAAAGCAAAAATAAACGCTATATTTCTTGATTAGTGAACTAAGGACATAGACATGCAATCAGTTTCTTACAGTTGCATACGTTTTGATTATAAATATATATTTTGCTTAGAAGTACAGGACAATTGTTTTTTTTTAGAAATGGGCTGCTGGGAACACTATATGGTATCTACCAGGTAACTAAATCAGACATGCACATGATATTATTCCTAAAAAAGTACAGGATTTGGTGACTGTGAAAATGACAGAACTTTTATGTAAAAGTAGATGAATAACAAATATAAGATTGTAGAAACTAGTACACACCTTGCATTGCCATTCAGACTTAGGTATAATTACTACCACATATTCAGATGTGAGCCATGAATGTAAAAATTTAAATTATTTATTACCTGCCATTCCGCTATGGACAACTGAAACTCCAGTAACATATTTAGCACAGTGTCCAAATGATATCTGATTCAGGTAAAGCTGATAAGCTGATATGATATCACTGGCAATGAACTATGGGCCTAATTCAGACCCGGATGCTATGCTGCGCTCGTTCGCATTGAGTGATTTTTTCACGATCTGCGCATGCGTATGAGTCGCAATGCGCGTGCGCGAGCCAGTCATTGCGATGGGAAAGTGCTCGCCCGTAGCCCGCAGTCGGGCTTCTATTTTGAGTGACAGATAGTGCCATTTGTGGGTGGTAACAGGGGAAGGTGCTTGAATACGGGGGTGTGGATGTGCAAACGCAGGCATGCCTGACCATCAGAACGGCGTTTAATGGGTGTGCATAATTAGTAAAGCAGCGTCATTACACACATGACTGTGTCGTATTTTAGCCAGAACTGCTCGCAATGTTGTGGTGGGAAAAGGCTACCACAAGCACTGCAAGCAGCTCCGATGGCTCTCGATGTTCCTGGTTAATCCTAGAACTGCCGGAGATGACGTGTGTTGCGAGTGGCAAAGGAGCGTCTTTATACAGGTGCGAGCGCATAGTGCGGCCGCTCGCTATTACTTAGTGTGCGGCTTTATGCGATGCAGTGCGAGCACATGATTTAAATAGCCGACCCCTTTTAGCCAGCGAGCGGTCGCAAATAACGTCCGGGACTGAATCAGGCCCTGTGTATTAATGCAGCAATCTTAACCATGCCAGTTACTTTCTGTCAGTCTCTTGTTAGAGAATCACCTCCCTCCTAGCATTGCAAACTGCCACAGCCACATAGGAATGATACAGACCATGGTGGACTTATTTTTTTTTTTTTTAGATAAGTACAGTATAACACTCAAGTTATATCAGCTCAGTAGCCTTCTTCACCTTTTATGTATACTAATGTCAAACTGTAGCATCAGTTGCCCTTTAATGTGATGAAACAATATTGAAACTCAATTTTTGCCAATAATCTGCTGATTTTCAGTTACGTATGATGTGAGGAAAAACATTCAATGTAAGATCAGGAAATCTCCAGGATTTCCTGTGTTTCCAGGAGGTAAAGTGCCAATATAGAAAAACCTCAGTATGTCATAATGCCAAATTTATTGCCCCTAACTGCCAACTAATTGGAAGCTCAGAAAGGTTTGTCCAGTCCAGTCCCAGCAGGTGACTGATAGTTGTCGCAGATGGTGTTTGATGATTTGCTACTGGGTGTTTTGCAGTTTACTCTCACTGCTTATTGTGTAGGTGGATGAAAGATATCACAGAACAGAAATGTGTTGTCAAAGTAAAATGTGTCACACTATTAATGGCTTAGGTAAAGCAATAGATTTTTAAAAAGCTGTTTCTGTGTAGGAAAAAAAACAGTATGGAGAATGTACTGTACATTTTTATGTGAGAATCTACTTTTTATTATGTCTAAAAAATATAAAAAATAATCAAAATAATAAAATTAATAATTAAGAAATATTTAGTAACTCTGACATGACCAAGTAGTAACTTTACTTATAACTTACGTGGTGCACTACATTAATATTAGCACAATGTCACCTACAGTACTTTATTGGCTCATGCTCCTCTCCACATCCAGCTGCTGTGATGCTAAAACATTACAGAATAGAACACTCATGAGCATCATCTGCAACTGTAAAAACTTTATTGCACAGTATTACTTACAATCCACCATCCTTTACACTTCTTTATTGTAGTTTAATGTACTGTACAGTATATAAATGGTGACCCACAATAGGATAAAGCCTATGCTGGCATTTGTAAAATACAAAGCCACGCTTTTACTAATGCTGGAACCAGACTGTGAATGATAGCCTCCGGTTCCAACACTGTGTTCAGCAAGAGACGTAAGAGTTTGTTTCAGGGAGGAGCTCAAAACAGTTTATGTATCAGGTCTAGAGTTAGAAAACTTCCAAAAAATTCTCAAACTTTAGATTAGAGCTGAGAAGAATTTTGTGATAGTGAGGGGGTCTATTTACTTAGCATTGGAGAGAGATAAAGTGGACAAAGATAAGTTACAAACCAATAAGCTCCTAATTGTCATTTATCAAACATAGCCTGTAAAGTGACGGTTAGGAGCTGATTGGTTGGTACTTTATCTCTCTCCACAATATATTTCTCCAAGGCTTAGAACATAGACTCCTTAGTCTAACAAAGTCATGAATCAGTTTGCGAACCAAATCTATATCTGACAATGAGGCAGAATTAATTTGTCCTGGAATATTGTATTGCATATAAGCCACTCCTTTCCACTCAAAACCATTTTATACTAGAAAGTATGTGAGGAGTTGGCTACTAGGTGTTATCTAAGGGGTGATAAAGGGTTGTAGAAGCTGAAGATGGTCTAAAGTACTTGTTTTTTTTTACATTGAACTGACTGTCATTGTACATTTGAAAGCATGTGGAAGGGGTAGGGTATGAAATGCCGACGGTCGGGAAGACGTCTGACTAAATACCGACGCCACAAGCCCAAATGCTGATGATCCCGACTAGAGCTGGTAAGTACCCTAACCCTCCCCTCTCTACCTCTAACTCGAACCCTCCCTTAGGGGTGCCTAACCCTAACCTCCCCTCAGGGTGCCTAAACATATTCCCCCCTCCCGACACCCTAAACCTAACTCTCCCGGGGTGGTGCCTAATCCTAACCTCCCTCCGGGGGTACCTAAACCTAACCCCCCTCCTGACACCCTAAACCTAACCCTCTCGGGGTGGTTCATAACTCTAAGTCCCCCCCGGGGGTGCCTAAACCTAACCCTCCTTCCTGTGGCTAAGCACTAACAGTGCCTGGCTTACCTTAATTCGGGAAGCAGTCTGTCAAGATTCTGGCATCGGGATCTAGACGGGCGGCGGGATTTCACAAAAAAGAAAGATGAACATTTTTTTATTCTTGTTAAATATGAGTGATTACAATTGGATATGGTGGTGTGAATGAAGTTGTCTGCACATCTCTGATAGCAAGTGGCAAAAGGGTGCATTAGATGTGAGACTGCTACTAAAATAAAAAGTATTTTATTTATTTTTAAAATTCAAGTGGATATAGTTAGGAATTTTTGTGTGTGGGGGTGGTATTATCACATCTCTGATATTAAAATGATGCAGTGAACATGTGAAATATCATGTGAAGCGCCACAATTTTAAAAAAAATATATATTTTAAAAAATGTTATTCTTGTTAATAAGTAAGTTAAAGTGGGGTATTGTTGTGTGTGGGACAGTATCATCCCAGCTCTGATAACAAAAGGCTACTGTGGACATGTAACTGCATTAATGCGCAACAAAAAAGGAAACAAAAATGGTTACAGTTGGATATTGTTGTGTGAAGGGCAGAATTATCACATCTCTGATAGCAAAAGGCTGCTGTGGATGTGTAACGTGTAACATGTTACCTAATTTGCAGTGACTTCAAGTGTTTCATCAAAAGGTCAAAAATCATGTATAGTAAAAAGGAGTCCAGCAGCAGCTATCATTACCATGGGTAGATTCCTAATACAGTCATCAACCTCCACCTGCAAAAGCAATCTGTATCCTTTAATGTCATTTTTAATTTCCAAGAATAATCTTTTCCCACCGGGGCTGTGGCTGGAGGGGAAATGTCATTACTCAATGGGTCTAAGGCTTAACATACTGTAGTTTTCAACAATTGTCTGTAGACAATAATTTGTCAGAGGAATCATGTGAGATGGCCAGCATCCTATTGCACAGCAGATCACTGAAGTCATGACAGCTATGTTGGCATTGGATCTGCATCCAATTAACACCACCAATGCTGCAGGTTTAGTTGAGGTCATGGAACCAAATTTCATCTCAATTATATTTCTTACAAATAGTATCTATACAGGGTGGTTAAAACCACAGTAACTAATTTCTTAGAAAATGTTATTGTACCAACTATCCACTTAACTATGCTTATGTGGAGAAGAGGTAGTGGTCAAATTAAAGACTACATGGCCATGACAGTTAACTGTGTAGTTGTATTGCCATCAATGGCCTTTAGCATCATCATAATCATTCTTAAGCTTTCAGCATGGTAGCTCTAGCAAGCACACAATGCCAGGTCATTAACAGGTAAGCTACTCTCAGTATCACATAGTGCACTAAAAAACATACTAGTGTCAATATGACATGTCATACAAGTGTCAATCAGGATTGTCATAGCAAAATGTCTCACTCCATTAAGACTCTCCTCAGCATAATTTATTAACAACAAAAGAGAGAACATTGTTTGTGAATTACTACTTGGCAAACTTCAACAGTACCATGATTTGCACATACAATAAATTTAATGGTTCAGCATGTCACAAAAAAGAGAGATCCATTCAGGATATGCTACAGTATCTGCACTCCATAAAATTAATGATAATTTTTGACACAAGAGTAAATCCATACTTTATGTGCCTAGATGACTGGAAGAACATGCTTCTGATGAAGAACTTATATGATTCGAAACAAGTGGTTTACTGACTTATAAGGACTCCGGGTATATTGGGACGTTCCCCCATTGGCACTGAAAGCGACTGGCATCATGGATAAATCTCTATTCCTGTCACAGACCTGATTCTATCCAGTATAGAGGAGGACTCTTTCCAAGTGTATATGCCTGTGGAGTTTAAGAGTAAGATATTCTTAATTCTTTAATGCAGATTGTGGTCACCACATTGTGTATGAATTTTACCAGAGGTGTTACCCTGTAAACATGTTACTTATATGAGTGCCTATTTAAGGTAATATTTCTCCCTATGGTTACATTTTGGAAGTTTGGTGAAACCTTCCATTTCTGAGGATAAGTGCACATATTAATAGATTACTCATTTTTTGAATGACTGGGAGAACAGCAGCAAACCATCAAGACCTATAGTACACATCCACCCACATAAGCCACGAGATAGGGAGATTGAAGACATGTTACCTTACCCAGACACTGCTACCCCAAATCATACCCTAATCAAACTACTGGAGTAGGAGCTAAGGAAGCAGAAGGCGGATGTGAAAGGCAGCTGGCATTCCCAGAACCTAAGGGTTTGCACTTGCAGCATCTTGATATTGGATCACAACATTTTGGCAACCATGCTTGATCCTAGATTTAAGTAATATGTAATGACTTTCTTACCAAATGACACAGATCTTAAGAGATGCAAACAGCTCCTTGTGAACAAGTTATTGACTCAACTTGCAGATGACATGTCCCTTGCTTTAGCTTCTCCTACACATGCTAATGCAACAAGTAAACTTACAGATGACGAGTTACTGTAACACAGCGGGCCTGATTCGTAGATGCACGCAGAAGTGCACAGAGCAGCTTTTTTGGACAGACAGCATTATAAGAATTTAAGTGAATTCTGCTACAGACTTCGGGCCTGATTCAGAGCCGGATGCTCTGACAGAGCGCACGCTCTGAATCAGGGCCGGCCCTCTGGTTTTTTTGAGCGACCTCCTGGCCGCTTGCATAGCTGTGGGTGACCACCCACAGCTATAGGGAGCGGCCATGATGTTGGTCGCGATGGTCAAGATCATCGCGACCATCGGGCTTGCGGCGAGACCCTTGTGGTAGGGTCTCATTGACGCAAACCCAAGAGTGCTTTCAGCTCTAACAGAGCCGAAAGCACTCCCACTGACATCACTTGTGAATGCCTCCGTCTGGGCAGCCAGGGCCGCGGCCCGCCCACCAAAGGGGGCATGCTGTCACTTAACATCTACAGCATGCCCCCTTTGGTACAAAACCCGGAGCAACGGTTTGCCCATCGCTATCCGGGTCTCGCGCATGCGTACGATGGAGCCGGCTCCGTCGTGCGCATGCGCACTGGGCCACCATTGATCCGCTTGCGAGTGGGTCTGAATCAGGCCCTCCATCCCTTGTCTACAACCATGTGCCAGAGACTCCCACGTTTAGCATACGTTTAGCATACGTGCGTGTTGCACTACCGATTGCTGCATCCTTTAATGTCACCATTAGTCACACCATCTAAACTTGTATCAGTTTTTTTTGTCTGACCATAACATACTATGCCTGCAGCTGTGCGTCTGTGAACACAGCCACATTCACAGATACGCCTGCGACACTCCCATAACAAGCCCACTGAACTAACCATTTTTGCATACATCTCTAACCACCACCCAGGACCGCCCATCACTTTTCCACAACAATCCTAATACCGTCAGTCAAGAACACAACAGCGCCTTTGTGCTTACACTCTGCGTAATACATGCACTGTCATACTTTTCTGAAATTTCCATGTCTACGCAGATGCAAAAAATCGCTCAACTACATGAACATCTGCATTGCATGCGGATTGCATGTGGCTATGAATCAGACCATGTGTCCATTTGTGAAAGATTGTGTGGTCAAGTGTAAAATAAATATCTAAATAAATCAACATCTTTACCACATCTTAATCTAATGCACAAATATATGAAAAAGAACGGTGAAGATTACTTTAATGTTAAACTAGAAATTAGCACCTCAGAGAATCTCTTTGCATAACAATCTAGCTATGGTCTAATTAAACTGCCCACCTTCCACTGTCTAGTCTGAAAGATTGTTTACTGCAGATGGAAACATTGTGTTTGATAATCACAGGCAGGGCTGCCATCAGAAATTCTGGGACCTGGTACTAACAAAATAGGCAGCCCCCCCCGGGGTATTAGGCAGAGTTGGGCAGAGTGGTGGATAATGTGGGTGGAGCTATAGTAGGGGTCTTGCCTCAATTGGTGCATAAACCAGGAATGGCTAGGCATGGCGGAGGGGGTGGGGGGTGGCACAGGGCAGGGAACACTGGACAAGGGGGGGCACTGGGCTGGGAAGGGTGGACTGGGGTGGCAAAGGGCAGGGATGGCTGGTTGGTCTAGGGGGGCAAAGAGCATCAGGGAGGGGCAGAGAAGACAGGCAGGCTGGATGGACATGGGGAGGGGGCGCAAGGAAGACAGGCTGGCTGGCTGGCTGGACTAGGAGGGGGGTGCAGGGAAGACTGGCTGGACTGGGGGAGGGGCAAGGTAGGCTGGCTGGACTGGGGAGGGGCAAGGCAGGCTGGCTGAAATTGAACAGGGGGGGTGCAGGAAAGCCTGGCTGGCAGGGAAGACAGGTTGGTTGGCTGGACTAGGAGGGGGGCGCAGGGAAGACTAGCTGGACTGGGGGACGGGCATGGCAGGGAAGGCTGGCTGGCTGGCTGGCTGGCTGAACGGGGGGCTGGGAGCAGGAAAGACTAGCTGGCTAGATTGGGGGGAACAGCGCTGGCTGGACAAGAGAATGGAGGGGCACAGGGCAGGGTCAACATACCTGCATTCTCCTGTCCTGAGAGAGATTGGGCCCGGCTAGCTGCAGTGAGGAATGCACCTGGTGCCAGGCAGGGAGAAAGAAAGAGCATCAGCTCTGTGGAATTCAACTATGGAGTCAGATTGGAGCTGTCCACCAGCATCAGCGATGCTGCAGCTTGCATAGTTCCAGTACATACTACATAGTTGAAATGCCACAGTGCTGATGCTTTCTTCCTGACCCCTGCCAGCCGCCCAGGGCTTTCTTTGCCGCTGTCAGCCGGGCCCCTTCTGTCTCCGGGCCCGGTACTAGAGTCCCGGCAGTCCCCCCCTGATGGCAAACCTGGTCACAGGAAGCTACTGTGCTTCCAAACAAATGTAAAAAAATTAATAAAATTAACTGAAAATTGAATGAGGAATACTGTGGCTGCAAATTACAACCTGAATATATAATGGTGAATTAAAGTAGGAATGAGTTAATATTGTGTGATGATATTCTTGACATTAGTGCTGAGCATGATGACATTGTCAACATTAAGGATGATGTCTGTGAGTCTAATACCAATTGCTAAAATCTCGCTCTATGCTTTACTCCAAAATGCAACGTCAACAATAAAAATGTTGTTTTTTTGTGGGGGCCACATCAAACCAAACACAAATGTGACATTACTGTACCTGCCACTGAAGTGCTTGGTTTGTTAAACTATGCATGTCAAGGCTGGGAGAGGGGCCCAAGGACAATTCCATCTTGTACTATTTTACATAATTGGCTTTGCGCACATCTACAGTTTAGATAGACTAAAACATTTCAGCTACTATGAAATAAGGCAAGCAATGTGACCAGCTCACTCCATATTTCCACTGGTTTAAACATGTTCACACTTGAACAAGCGTAAATGGTAATATCATCTAGTATTTTAAATGTTTTCCATATTAACGGTGAACACCAATTTCAATATCAAACACAGGAATGTTATTATTTGAGTGAACAAATTAGAAAACACATTACAATATATCCATTAAAGGCATATTTTTATAGTATATACTTTGATTTCCATTGTTTTAACTGTGGGCTACACACACAAACTTGGAAGTGTGAATTTTGTATTAGTCTTGCAAAGGAAAGGCAGGCACTGAAGCTGAATTCAATTTAATACAGCCCAAAAATCATGATCATATTGCAAACAAGTTTAAGTCATTTGAACAATCCAAATCAATAATTGGAACATCTCTAGTACATTTGTCTTTGTTCCTGGGAACTAGGTCACTGTACACATAGTAGGGATGACCATCGGTGGTTTTACATTAATGGCATCATCGGTGATAACCATCCATGGAGCAATAACCATCTATGGAGAAACATTGATGGTTTGCACCACACGATGGCCACCGCTTCTGGGTACCTATCAAACTGCGGGCCAATCAAAAATGAGGGGCGAGGCCTAGTGGGTGACCAGAAGGCAGGACCAAATCCTGTGTTGGGAGTAAAAAAACAAAACAATCATCGGCTTTCACTTTGCCATCGATGGCAGAAAAACATTGGGTCTCTGCCATCGATGGCAAAACCATCAACCATCGGTAGTGATCCATCGATATTTGAAAACTATTGATGGTCGATGGCCATCCCTAACACATATCTTTCTGTATAACAAACAGAAACCATACTTCTGCATTGAAGCTGCTTTGGTATTTTGACCTAACAATAATTTTCTTCCAGACATAACAACCCTTATTCTAGAGCATGTGGGAGTCAAAAGAAACCTTCTATGTTTCCCTGCCTTAATAGATTATTATTCAATAAGCAATCTGTTGCTAGCTGGCACATCCCTATTAGTTATACCATGTTTATTAGATCCTTATTATTTATACCAAGTTTATTTCACCAGATCCCACTTACCACTATTTTATTACAATGTTTGCATACAATCAAATCCAATACAGTTAATTTCTATATATGAAACCTAGAATTTAATATTAACAATAAAAATATTTTCATACTGCTTATCAATAGTGTGTGTTTAATAGGTTAACACACATTACTGTAAAAATAAATATGTGCATTTATTCCATAATCTATCAAAAGAGATATGCTTCCTGTGTTGTGACTGAAAACTATGGTAATTACTGTTCTGTGATATAAAAAGTGATTTCTGGGCGCAAAGTAATGGATCTCAAAGTTTTAAATGATTTAAAAAATGTCAGATGTTAGGTAAAGGGAATGAACTATAGATTGATGCAAAATATTTCAAAACTGTTCCACTAACTATTCATCAGGTTCCCCATTTTTCTGCAACAGTTTGAATGTTTCATCATACCGCAACTAAACTATATAGTTGAATTAATTAACTGTCATCATCCCAGCTTTATTCATAATATATAAAATGAACAAAATTAGAATTTACAAATACAGTGCAGTGTGACAGTCTTCAGAATGATAAAGCAAAAAAAAGGAAATTCAATTATATCATAGAAAATTTCATTCCAGGAAACTCAATTTTCATGTTACTTTGCTGCTCTTTACTGAGCGTTGACCTCTGCATGCAGGCTTATTCAGAGACCTTCATTGCAATCAGGTAAAATCCTTCAGTAAGAGCACCATCATAGAAACCTGGTAACCTAGAAACTAGATCAAATCACATTCTCAGACTATTTATACATAATTTTCCTAATATTTCTATTAGCTAGATACTATGAGAAAATAAAAATAGGTAATCCCAAATAAATTTCAGTTAAAGTCAAATGATTTAGATTTAGGAGTTTCTCTTCTGGGGAATCTTCAGATTATGTGTCTAAATTGGAAAAATTAAATTGACTATTATTCATCTCTAATCAGAGGGGCGAGCAGGAGATCATCAAACTGTTATTATCATTCCAAACCCTACAGAAAATGTAACATTGCAGCCTGCAGAATGCATTTCAGAGCATACAATAAATCTAACTTTCTTAGTTAGAACAAACTTCTGTGTGTTTTCCTAATCTTTCCCTTGAGTAAAAGAAACATCTTATTTTTTTTCTTTGTTGTATTGGTATACCGAGCATCTGTCTAAGCATAAAAGTTTAGTGTCATTGCCGCAAACCATAATAAACTAGATAATGTTACTCTAAAGTGTTAATGTCACCTAATACAGCGTCAACATATTAACACATTGCACACACTTACAGAATAACAGCTGTGCCAGTTTTTTTCTCACAAGAAAGAGCTTGAAGTGCCAGTAAGTGAGTAACTTGAAAATTGTACCTGCCTTTAGCTTACACATTATACAGACATGTGAAACTGGCATGTAAAACATTTTTTATTGAATGTCTATTGAAAAATCAGTTCCTTTTTGTGCACTCAAATTAATTAATGGGCAAAATAATAGGCTATTTGCAGTTAATCATAATGTTTCTTCCCTGGAGCAAGAATAAGCCCAGCATCCTCCCTATTAATGGTACCTGGGCTTATCGCATTCTCTCTATTCCTAGACACAGGCAGTTCTGTTTTGCTGATGATGATTTTGAGGGATATTTTATTCCAAGTCTATGGGGTATATTTATCAAAGTTATTTGATTTGATTGTCATGTGATTTTGCAAATCGAATATTTACTAAAAGCAAAATCGAATGTCAAATCGAATATCATACCAAATCCCCTTCAAAATAAAAAATTGGTTAAACATCAATACTTTTACATAAACACACATAGGAATCCTTAGTTTACTAAAATGTAATTTCAAAATCAATCACAAATCAAACTCAAAAAGGAACACAAAATACCCAAAATAATACACCTGCTTCATGCTGGCAACTTTAGCATGAACAGGTGTGAGTTACACAGAAGCATGCAAAGATCATAGAGATCTGTGCATGCTTCTGTGTGAAAAAAACCTAGAAAAGTATTTAAGTTTAAAAACTGGCAATGAGTCCCCCACTAAATGCACAAAAACACCTGGCTTTTCTGAGCCGGTACTGGTTGTGAAAATATTGGGGGGAAAAAAGACATAGGTACCCGAATATTTTCATCAGCCAGCACAAGCTCAGTGAGCCAGTCCTGGTTGTGGAAATATGGGGAACAAAATGAGTAGGGGTATTAGCAACAACCAGCACTGGACTCTTTCTAGTGGGGAGTAATACCATTGCTGTGGGAAATGCTTCACGGGGTCCCCCGGCCAAAGCATTTTCACCCCACTCTAGTCAGCCCAGGATGGAGATGCCTGGGGAGATGGGGACCCCTCCAATAAATGGGTTTCCCCTCTCCATGACACCCTAGGCCTGGGCTGATAGCCCATGGCTATAGCCAGCACCCCTGGTAGATTGTGTCAAAAATAGAATCAATAATATTGTCCTTTACAGCAATCCTCCCCTACATGCTGGTACTGGAGAACCACAAGTACCAGCATAAAGGGCATTAAGGGATTGCTGGTGCTTCTAGTTCACCTGCAAAAGTATTATTAAAATAAAGACACCGTTACAGTATACCTTTATTACACTCACACTCACACATGCTTACCTTCTCCGTGGTGTACATCGCGTCCCCTTGTCCAGTGCAAATCATATTGGGACCTGTAAAAAAAATAACATACTCACCTACGCCTTGTTTCCGGTCCTCTTTTGTCCATGTAGGCATTCACCATCTTCTTAAAAAAAAAAAAAAAAACCTGGACCCGCAGACATAAGTACCATCCCCTAAGGATGGTACTTCACAAATGACAGCTTAGTCACTGCATTTGCCATAGAAATGCATTGGCTGAATGTTCATTGGCTTAGAGAGGTGAGTCTCCACCTCTCTCAGCTAATGAGTGGTTCCCACTATTGATTTCATTGGTGGGAACTGCTAGGTTACTAAAGTCTCCTATAAAGGACAAATCTATTTTTGACACAATCAACCCAGCATCCACCACCTAGGTGTGCCAAGAATCAGCCCGGCCTTACCCTGGAGAAGGAAAACCCCTTTATTGGGGATACCCACCTCCCCAGGGCTCCTTGGCCTGGGCTCACTAGCGTGGGGTGAAAATGCTTTGGCCGAGGACTCTGTGAAGCAGGTCCCATGGCTATGACATTACACCCCTACTAGAAAAAGTCTGGTGCTGATTGTGGCTAATATAGGGAACCCCTACTGAATTTGTCCCCTGTATTTCCACAACCAAGACTGGCTCACTAAGCCTGGTGCTGGTTTATGAAAATAAGGGGGACCCCTACATCTTTTTTCCCCTGTATTTTCACAACCAAGACCAACCTAGAAGAGTCCGGTGCTGGTTGTGCTTTTAGGTTGCGAACCCACGTTATTTTTTTTGTAATTTTAACACTTTTGGAGGTTTTTACACACAGAAGCATGCACAGATCTCACTGATTGTGCATGCTTCTGTGTAATTCACACCTGCTCATGCTAAAATAGCCAGCAGGAAGCAGGTCTATTATTTTGGGATGTTATGTTCGATTTTGTGTTCGAATTCAAGTTCGATTTTAAGTTTGATTTTGAATTCTACATTCAAATTCAAACAAGAGAATACTTGTAAATCAAACAAAATCGAATTTTAGTACATGTGGGATTTGGACAGTTAAATCAAATGTTGATTTCATTTGATTTCATTTGATTTTAAATGACCTAAAATCGAATATGAAGTTGAATTTAGTAAATATACCCCTATTAGACTTGCCTACATGTCTATAGAGGTGCAAGCAAAAACGGGCAAGGCTTTCCTCCTGTAATTGCCTACAATGTGTGCTTAACTTAATCCCCCCCTCTAGAATTGGATTATTTTGCTCAGTAAATCAAATTTTGATCCTGTTTTAATATTTTTATGGACTTTCTTTTATTTCATTTTATTTATCTGGGTTCTCAAAAGTCACATAAAAATGGAAACTATAGTCCGAGGGAAGACATTACTTAATGAAATATGTGTAGTCTGTACATTTCCTGTCATAGTATGGCATAATCACAGTAGTTTAACCAAAGTGTACCGATATCTTGTACAAGGTGGAGGCAGCCATTACATTGGCTGAACAAATGCTCATAATATGCACCTTATTCATTTACTTGGTACAGTAAAGTCTTATTAATGCTGCTGATTACTAGAAGAGATTTGGCTGAATTTCAGCATAAATCAATTTCATATTGGTCCAGAGTCACGCAAAATATAATAAAAAATTAACATGTACTGGAGAAACATGGCAATCACAGTGCATCAAATGCAAATAAGCCAATAAACAAAGGATCAAAAACGGTTACATGCATACTGTATATTCTGGAAACCCTCTATACAAATCCTGCATTTGTCCCTGTGCTGTGGTTGCAAAATCCACTTTTCCCTGCTAGCAACTTTTCTACCACAGTGCTGATTGGCCAAATGCCTACTCTATGTTTTTGTTTTGGCACTCTTGGCCAAGGTGCACCGCTCAACCACCCGCATGGTCGCTCTCATTCTGTTTTCTTCCCTGTCACTTTGCCCTCGGGTTGCTCAAACAGCGAGCTGCACACTGCAAGAAAGCTACCAGACTTTATAACACCTGTTTCTTCCATGCGATAGCAGCTTCCATTGCTTTTTCACTCATGGTCGAAACGTGATCATCAGCACCCTCTCAGCTGACCCATAAGGATATAATAAACTGCTGCTCATTTGTGCCCCTCACTGCCCCCTCCATGGCTTTCTCACTACCACTTCCATGGCTCTCTCATTTCCCCTCCAAACTTACAGTACCTTTAGCTTTTGTCAGTCTTTGCTTCTACTACTAATTGGCACTCCTCCTATGCTGCTCACGCAAAAAAATAACACAACAGTTCCTCTGAGTACATGACTGTGGGTGCTTTTGCTACTGTCTAACATAATCACTCACATTAGATAATACCTTTGTTGCCCACTAGCTCCAATAGCATCGCTTCTGCCTCCTTATGCTCCTCCCTTTTTCCTAAAGAACTATAAAAATAGATAATACGGCAAATGTGATGGTGATGTGCTTCTACCATAACACTGTAGTTTGATTTATGTAGTAGTTATAACCTCTTGGGGACACAAAATATATTTTAACAATGAGGCACTGTGTGAGTATCCTTAAATAATAAAAAGCATATTTAATAAGCACCCTGTGCAGTCCATAAAATCATCAAAGGACAAATACAGGACAAATACAGATCAAGCATAAAATCACATAATACATCTAATTAATCATGTGTAAGTATAAGCATTTAGTCCACCAGAGGGGAAAAAAATCCCACACACAGAAAGAATCACAGTATGATGTAAAACATTGGATCCATGTAGTGCATATAATTACCGGTACCACTCAGTTCAATGGGGAGGAATTAGCAGTGTTCAGCAGGGTTAATAATAACCTGCAGCCCGTGCAGTCCCTTGGCTGTGGTATACTCCCATGGACAGATGAATCCAAAAGTGGCTTGTTTCTAATTGATCCAGTACTTTGATGGTATAGAACTTTTCCCAGGAAAATGTATACAATGAATAGTCCACAATAGGTGGAGGGTTCTCTGGTAGTGGGCTTGACACGTTTCCCTGTCACAGACAGCTTTCTCAAAGGCAAAAATGGATTATGGTTCTCATTAACACATACTGTATAAGTACCCCCTTTTCATTAGAGGTTAAACAATGCACCTGCACCCTTACTTAATTGTAACATATTGAAATCACATATAATATCCTATTTGAAAAAGAGACTCACACAGTTTATAAATAATATGTTATTAATCGGAGACAAATGGATTCAGGTAAGTGTTTTGAGTGTATGTCTGTGTTATATATGTAAGGGGCACTACTGGTCGGGGACATATATGGGTACTGTATCACTACTGGGACACTGCATAGGGGGACCACTACTGGGGGCACTGCATAGGGTTGCACTGTATAAGGGGCACTACTGGGGGCAATGTATAAGGGGCACAGCATAGGATGGACCATTACTGGGGGCACTGTAGAAGGGAACTACTGAATGCACTATAAAGGGCACTACGAGGGTAACTGTATAAGGGAGCACTACTGGGGGCACTGTATAAGGGTGCACTACTGGGGGCACAGTATAAGGAGCACTACTGGGGCACTACTACATGGGGCACTGCTACAGGGGACATTGCATAAGGGGCAACACTACAGTGGGCATTTCAAGAGGGACACTACTACTGGGGGCATTTAGGTGCATATGGAATGGAAAGGAATGTTTCCAGAGTGATGAGAAATTATGTGTCATGTTGACATGCCCCCATTTTTCAATTGCCACGCCCCTTGTGTGTTATTAGGACTTCATCGCCTACCATTTACACTAGAGATGTGTGCAAGCCCCCGTTTTTTGGTTTTGGTTCTATTCTATCATTGTCATATTTTGGTTTTGAAAAAACCACCCAAAAGTGTTTTTGTTTAGTTTTGCTTTGTCTTTTTTTAAATTAATAAAAACATCTAAAATCATATATCTTGGAACTGTGGGCCTGATTCAGAGCCGGACGCTCTGACCAGAGCGCTCGCTCTGAATCAGGGCCCACCTCCATAAATATTGAGCGTCCTCCTGTATGCTCGTATAGCTGTTGGTCACCACCCACAGCATATACGAGCGTGCAGTATGATGGTCGCAATGGTCTTGACCATTGTGACCATCGCCACTGCGAGCAGAAGCCTGCGGTTGAGTTTCTCAACCGCAAGGCCAGGAGTGATTTTGGCTCTATCAGAGCCAAAATCACTCCCACTGACATCACTAGTGATGTCAGTGGGGCCGGCTTCTGATGGTAGGCATTCCCTTGGGAACGCCTCCGTCTGGCAGGCACGCCCCCGGCACGCCCACCAAAGGGGGCGTGCTGTCAATCAACATCGACAGCTCCCCCCTTTGATCAGACACTACGAGCGAAGGATAGTCCTTCGCTCATCGCGTCTGGCGCATGCGCACGACGGAGCTCCCTCCGTCGTGCGCATGCGCAGTGCAGACCATCGACCCACTTGCGAGCGGACAGCCGCTAGCGAGTGGGTCTGAATCAGGGCCTGTGTTTGTACTTATATTATTATTAACATCAATAATATTCATTTCCAGTTAATTTGAGTCAATTTTGACCACCTCACAGCTCCCAATATTGTTTTCACCAATACTGGCCAGAGGTTGCAGCGAGCTGGCTGGCTAAGCTAGGTGTCAGAGCAGGAGCACACATACATGGCAATTTAAAAGAATATACCTCATATAAGTAAATGCAGCTCACTTCAAGTTCACTTCTAACAAACATACACAAGAGCTTGTTTGCACTGGATTGCAGGTGCTAGCCAGTGTCTGACAAACAAACATATACAGTGACAAAGATGCCTGCAATCTTTTGCATGTTTCTCACCAGGGGCATAAAAATAGCCCCCGCAAACCCTTCAATGGCTTGGGGGCAGTGATAATGCAGATTCCATGTGCTCGATCTATCCGCATGGAATCTGCTGAAAATGTCCCTCCAAAAATGGCCACCACCTAGGAGGAGACAGATGCATGAGGTACTACTTGACCTGTAACATCTGTCAGGAAAATACAGCGCACATAGCATTACCTGGAAGTGCCAGGAACGCTGGCGCCGCCAGGAAAAGATACAGAAAGCTGCATCTTCTGCTTTGAAACCCCTGACAGCAAGCATGAGACCCCAGGAAACAAACATGAAACTCCTGGCAAAGAGCATGGAACCCCTGACAATGAGCATGAAACCCCTGGCAACGAGCATGGAATACCTGGCAACGAGCATGGAAACCCATAGCATGAAACCTCTGGCAATGAGCATGCAACCCAGAGCATAAAACCCCTGACAATGAGACCCCTGACAACAAGCAGGTAATTTAAAAGTAATTAGAAACCTTACTGTGGGGCATAAATTTGTGTCAGGGGCATAACTATATGTAGGTTAATGTGTAATGGGCATTACAGTGAGTGGCATAATGTGTAATGGGCATTATGGTGTGTGGCATATTGTGTAATGGCCATTACCATGTGTGGCATATTGTGTAATGGACATTATGGTGTGTGGAAAAAAACAATGGGCAATACAGTGTGTGGCATTATGTGCAATGGGCATTATGGTGTGTGGAATAATGTGTAATGGGCATTAGGGTGTGTGGCTTAATGTGTAAGGGTAATTGCGGTGTGTGGCATAATGTGTAAAGGGCATTACAGTGTGTGGCACAGGGATGTGCAGTCAGGGTAGGCAGAGCCTACCCTGAGTATTCCCCATAGCAGAGAGTATCACCCTATCATACTCCCTGTCATGCTCCAGATTTTGATATAAAAACTGCATTTTTATAAAGGTGTGGCTCCCCAGCTATTGACCTCATTGCACGTCACTATTATGGTATAATGTGTAAGGGGCATTACAGTGTGTGGAATAATGTGTATGGGACATTATTATAAGAGAAAAAAATGACAAATAATGTAATCTGTCTATTGTGGGTGGGGGCAAATTTTTAACTGTTCACACTAGGAGCTAAATTGCCTAAATGGCCCTGTATTAGTTTCACCAAAATGTCATGGAGGGAGATGGGTGGGGGATGCCAGAAACTTTTCTGGTACGTGGGGAGCAAAATTTATAGTTACGCCACTGTTTCCCACCCACTCCATCTAGCTACAACTCTCTCTAACAGGGACTAATATCTACTGTTGTATTGCAGCATGAACACCACAGCACACACCCTCTCCAAACACTCTCCTGTGTGAAATGACACCTGAAATCATGAGGGAGGGCTTACATGCAATCTTAAACACACAAGATCCGGTTTGAGATCTGAGTTCCGAACTTGGTGAGAAGACTCATGTCAGGACTCTGTTCTACTGATAACCACAAAGTGATCTGAGCAGGGACTCTGTTCAACTTGGAAACCCAAAGTTTGGCTGTATTCGGTTTATAGCAAAACCTAACCTAATTCTAATTTATAGCAATAGACAATAGTTTTCATGATTGGCTAGTGGTTTACATTGTTAAATATCTTCCCTTTTCTTTGTTATCTAAAGGGATTTACTGTGTTTTGCACCTCATTGTGTGGGTAATATTCAATGTTTCATCAGGTACACTCTGTGCATATGATGTTCTTCACTTTGCACCTTGGTGTTGTTCTGCCCTGTCTTACTGGTCCAATTAGCACATTCTTGTCTCTGCATACTGGAAAGGTCTCCAACTCAACAGCTCTGTACATGTGATCCACCTTTGTTGAGGTACAAGGTCTTTAAAGTACACCCCAGAGCAGAGGAAGGGGGTCCATGGGGAGGAAATGCCAGATAAAAAAAAGTTATTTTTAAATTGGACAGAAATAAATTTATGACAGTTTTCTAATAGTTTACTTATTGATAATTTAGGTGATGAGTTTCTCCTTAATACTACTGCTAATGCTATTTTTAACAGACCAGACTGAATACTTGACTAATAAATATATTACATTTGTGTACTTTTGGATGCTTATACAGCCTTGTAAATTACCCATTTGCATTATACATTATCATTTGCTCTGTCTGTCAGTAGTTCTCTAAAATTCAGCTTGGTGCTAGCTTACAAGAAAATACCTTCTTTGTTTTCCAGCCAAAACCTACGGCTTGTATAGCCACTGAATGTATTCTATCAGAATGATACAATGCATTCAGTTCTAAGCAAAGAAAATGACTTGTTTGATTCAATGTTGGATTTTTATTAGTATGCAATTACTTGCTGCAGCATGGAGAGTGCGCAAGCTGTATTTGAAAGGTATTACGAACACGTGATCCTTTGTCAGCTTCTCTGATAAAGTTGGACAAAAAATAATGGACTTGGAAAATTTAACTCATTCTTTATTACAACTGCTAATAACAGCAACAAAACTACATGTCCTAAGTCAATAAAATCTTTTTTGTTGTTGCTTTAGTTCTCTTGTATGTTCTGCATTTGGGACTATAATAAACATTAAGCAAATGTTCTGCATAGTTTGAATACATTATTAAAAGACAGAACTCAGTTGCTCATTTCTATAAAACAAAAGACAAAGACTAAGAATAATAGGATTGTATAATAATAAATAAATAATAGAGATGTTGTATTTTCCAGCAAACTTATAGTGTGGGTTATGCTGATGAAAGTGTTTGTGTGATTGTTTGTTATGGATGATGACCATACCTACATAATTGTGGTAAGTTAGCCATAAAGCAGAGGCATTGCTACTGTATGAGTTGATAGAGTAAACAGGGTAATCCGTGCTCCAGATCCTAGTGGGGTGATCTAGTGGAGGTAGGGGGAAGGGGACTCGGGGGAAGGTAGGATGGGGAATGTAGCAGTGCAGCACGTGAAACAGGAGTACCAGGTCCTGTAGGTTATAACCATATGTTCTCAAAATATCAGTGTCCTGTCCTCATAAGATTTTCCCTGCATAAGTGGTTTGTCCTACAATGCACATGCTCATCGAGCAAAGTTACATGTCTAAGGGCCTGATTCAGTGGTGGACACTTATGTATGCATAGCTTCAAACTTTTGTGGAGTTGCAATGGCGGTAATATGCAAAAGTTAGTTTCAGCCTTACCCTTGTGTACTAGCATACAATAGACTGTTTAAGCTCTGAGATGTCCATTTTTAATGCTCATAGACAGTGCAACACCACCTGCGGTTGTTAATACTCCACATAGGTGCACCATTACTTGCACCATCGACACTTACAACCACCTATGGTTGGCTCAGTGTCTCCTTCTAAAAACTCAATAAGCATGGCCTGTGTGATTGTGAATCTGCATTCGAGAATGCAGCCGCATTCACTGATGAGTATGTGACACTCCCATTATACGACAGCCTTTTTTTGCAATCAGGCTACATCCCAGTAGATGTTCAGCAATGCTCATGAATTTCTGCTGCAAGCTAAAATGTAGAGATGTGCGTCGACCCCGTGTTTTGGTTTTGGAACTGGATCTCCCCTGGTTTTGGATCTGATTTGGTTTAGCCAATACCTCACCTCCGTGTTTTATTTTCGTGTTTTGGTTTTGGATCTGGATTTTTTCTTAAAAAATAAAAAAACAGGTAAAATCACATAAAATGGGCCTTTTTTGTTCCTACAGTATTAATAACCTCAATAACATTTATTTCCACTCGTTTCCAGTCAATTTTGACCACCTCACAGCTCACAAGGGGACCAGGAAGTGTGCTTTCCAAAAATAAATAAACAATTGACTTAAATAATGATTTGCATATCTTCTTTAAAGGCATTTCCCAACCTGTAAAGGGACATAAAAAAAACATAGTTAGTTAGTGGCCTTCAAACTGCCGTTGTCGCCACTGTCAACTTAACCATATGAGATATATTGTGAACAAGCGGAACAGAGCAGCAAATGCAACATTTCAGACTTAAGGTTTAAGTATTACGTTGTGTCTTTCTTGGGAATTCTTTCTTGAGTGCCATGCCTGCTTGCTGGGAGTTGATTTTTTTCATCCCAGAAGGGGACCAGGAAGCGTGCTGCTTCCTGCAAAAATAAATAAGACAATTGACTTATATAATCCTTTGCAAACCTTCTATTCTGTAACAGAATTTCTCAACCTGTACAGGGACATTAAAAAAACAGTATTAGTTAGTGGCCTTCAAATTGCCACTGTTCCCACTGTCCACTTCTCTTAGATATGTGCATGTTAGAAACTTAGAATAGATAGAATAGGTTTGTGACTGGATTAGTGTCTAAAGGAAGAGGAGGCTGCAAACTGGGTGTCATGTTATGAGTTGGGCATATGAGGTATGTTGCTGTTAGGGGATCAGGCTGGTAATCATCAGTGGACACATTAATTATAATAGTTATTGTTATTTTGGGTTGCCATCTTCTGAAGGGTGTTCACCAACACACAGAGACTACCTACTTATTAGATCAGGTATAGACACTTCCTGAGGAACAGAGCTCTGTTCTCTGGAGGGAAGCCAACAGGTGGGAGCCCCTGTTCCAACATCTGAAGTTCTTATCTCTCCACATCATCTATGATAGAAGAAAAAAAATGTCCTTGGGGACAACTAGCTCCTCTTTCTGTGCCCTGCTTACCCTTTTTGGACAGGAAGTCCAAGATGAATGGTTTGGAAGAAGAAGGCCTAGTAACAGATGGGGATGGTCATTATCAAGACCTGGTCCCCCCAGTGGGTGCAGTCTGGGAGGTATTGGTTGGCATGCAGGCAGCGGAATAACAAAGGCCTCCATGTTGTCTGTGCTTACAATTCCGTATATCAGTTTGCGATTCAGGTAGGAATAAAGTCGGCTACAGAACACAGTGACAGAATCACTGGATGTCTTAGTGCATTCAGGCCAAATACGATCCATGAATCCCCAGACAGATTCCAGACAGATGAATCCTTTGCTTTTAATAATCTTTGGTAATTCCTGGCAAATGTGGGTGTTATAGCCAGATACTTTGAAGGCTGTAACTTTGAACTGCTTTCTAGAAAACATGTGAATGAAACCTTTCCACACTGCAGAACATAATGGAGAAATCCCTTGAAGTTCAGCACCTAGAAAATCTTTTTTCATGTTCTCTGAGGCCTCTACTGACTATGAAGAAAGATTCTCCACAATGTACTCTTCCATTGTGACTTTTTAATGGTGATTTCAATGTTGTCCACTGGATGAAATCCATCTCATCTGAGGGTTGGGTTTTCCCAAAGCAAATTAGACAATTCACATCTTATGTTTAGCCGTGGTGTCAGTCTCTCTTTTGGCAGAATTAGGCTTTAGTTTTTTACAAATTCTGTATAGGCTTTAGTTTTTTAGAGCATATAACTTTACTTTATAAGCTGTTAGGATAACATTTCTGCTATGTTTAAGATTAAAAATCATTCTTCTAACCCAATAACTTAAAAAAAAGTTTTCATTGCAATTTTCATGCAGCCCCTTGACAGACAGCAGCACAGCACCCCTGCACAGCTATGCAGATGACACGTGTGGCTGACATGCACAAAAAAAAATAGTTTATTATTTTGGGCAGCAGCCCCTCGACAGACACGAGCACAACACCCTGTGCAGCTACGTTGATGACAGTGACAGCCAGGTGTAAAATTGGTCATAAATTTATTAAAAAACAATTCATTGGGTGCAGCCCCTGGCTGTTAAATTGATCATAACTTAATTTAAAAACAATTCATTAGGTGCAGCCCCTGGCTGTTAAATTGATCATAAATTAATTTAAAAACAATTCATTGGGTGCAGACCCTGGCTGTAAAATTGATAATAAATTAATTTAAAAATAAATAATTGGTTCCTAAACCAACCATAACATTAATTTAAAATGTCAGGCAGCAATGACCCAACCAGCACATAATGGGAAGGTAAAAAGGAGCAAGATGGAATAGTCCTTGGGCCCTCCCATCCACCCTTATGCTGTATACAAAACAGGACAGTTTAACAAACCAATCATTTCAATGACAAGGATCACCAATTGTGGCTGGAATGATTGGTTTGTTTGGACCCCAAAAATACAAACTGCCAATGTGCATTGGACATGGAAATGAAAATGATCCCATACACAAACTGACTTTACATTACAAGTTGTCCTCGTCCTCCTCATCCCCATCAGTGTGTACTGTACATCATCTCCTTCACACAATATTAATTCATTCCTGCTGGAATCCACCATAGGCACCTCTGTAATTTTTTGATGTAATTGTTGGTAGAAGTTTTCTTCATGGAATTTGTAATTCATTTTAATCAACATCATATTTTCCCCATTTTGAGGAAGTAACCTCCTATGCCAATCACTGACAAGGTTGCCAGCTGCACTGAAAACTCTTTCAGAGTACACACTGGAGGGTGGGCAACTTAAGTAATGCAAAGCAAGTTTGTGTATGGGACTTCAAATTGTCTATTTTTCCTGCCAGTACTGAAAGGGACTGCCTGACATGTCTATTAGGATGTTATCTCTGAAATAGTCCTACACCATTCTGTGAATGGAAACTGTATCAAACATAGGGCCTGATTCAGACCTGCAAGTGGGTTAATGGTGGCCAAGTGTGCATGCGCACGACGGAGCCGGCTCCGTTGTGCACATGCGCGAGACCCGGGTAGCGACGAGCAATCCGTCGCTCTGGGTCTCATACCAAAGGGGGCGTGCTGTTGTTGTTGAGTGCTGTCAATGTTCCCATGGGAATGCCTACCGTCTGGGGCCGGCCCCACTGACATCACAAGTGATGTCAGTTGGAGTGCTTTCAGTTCTGTTAGAGCCGAAAGCACTCTGGGGCTTGCGGCAATGAGACCCTACCACAAGGGTCTTGTCGCAAGCCCGATGGTCGTGATGGTCTTGGCCATCGCGACCATCTTCCTGGCCACTCGCTATAGCTGTGGGTGGTCACCCACAGCTATGTGAGCGGCCAGGAGGCAGCTCTGAAAGACAAGAAGGATGGCCCTGGTTCAGAGCGAGCACTCTGTCAGAGCGTCCGGCTCTGAATCAGGCCCATAGTCACAGTAGAAGACATGTCACTAGTAGGCAGTTTTCTCAGGCCCAATCAGATGTCATTTTTTGGTGAACAATCTGCATGACCAGCAGGCATTCTGTAAGGAAAATTGAGTTTTTTCCTGGCAGCTGTTGAAACTGAAGGAGGAGATGATGGCGTTTCACATGCGGCTGCAGTTGACAATTTTTTTACCAACAGCTCTTTGCATAGTTTTAGATTTTGGTCTGCTGGAAAAAAACTCACAAGGTAGGACTTAAATCTAGCATTCAGAATGGTGGCCAAAGTATATTTTTCAGATTTCGATAGATTGGCAACTCTTAGATCCTGGTGAAGTGAATAATGGGCTAGATCCACCAGTCTGACATACTTTGCGCAATCGCTCTGTTTCAGCTCCTCCTTCAGTTTCTCCAGCTGTTTTTGCAAAAGTCTGATGAGGGGAATGACCTAACTCAAGCTGGCAGTGTCTGAACTAACTTCACGTGTGGCAAGTTCAAAGGGTTTGAGAACCTTGCACAACATGGAAATTATTCTCCTCTGCGCTTGAGTAAGGTGCATTCCCCCTCCACGGTCTTTGTCATAGTCTGTTGTATAGGCCTGGATGGCCTTTTGCTCTTCCTCCATCCGCTGAAGCATATAGAGGGAAGAATTCCACCGAGTTACTACCTCTTTCTTCAGCTGATGGAAGGGCAAATTTAAAAGTACCTGCTGGTCATGCAATCTTCAACAAGTGGTCGCCGAATGTCTAAAATGTCTGGATATTTTGCGGGCCACAGAGAGCATCTCCTGCATGACCAAGTCACTTTTTATAAAACGTTGCACCACCAATTTAATTGTGTGAGCAAAACTTGGGATGTGTTGGAATTTGCCCACATGTAATGCTCTAATATTGGTGGCATTGTCCGAAATCACAAATCTCAAGGGCAGTCCATGTGGGGTAAGCCATTTAGCAATGATTTCCCTGAGTTTTTCTAAGATGTTCTCAATGGTATGCCTCCTAATGAAATCACTTATACAAAGAGTAGCCTGCCTCTGTATCAGCTGTCTTTTGGTAGATGTTGCTGCTGCTGTTGCTGTTGTATGCAATACACCTACTGTACCCAGTCATATAATCCTTAGTTTGCATGGTCTCACTTGTCCACATATCAGTGGTCAAGTGGACAGTGGGTACACCGGCATTTCGGAGGACATTAATAAGTTGTTTTTTTTAATGTCCTTATACAGACTTGGAATTGTTGTTTTAGTGAAGTGGAATCTAGAAGGGATCTGGTAGAGAGGACACAGGACCTTAATTAACTGTTAAACACTCACTGCAGTAATGGCGGATACTGGACACACATCTACTACCAGCATAGCTGTTATGGCGTCAGTAATCTGCTGTGCAAATAGGTGATTGCTGTCATACTTGTTTGCCCTTACAACTGATTGTTTGACAGTTAATTGTTTTTTGGAGGATACGCTACAAGTAGTCTTGTTCCTGGTCCCCTTCTAGGATGAAGATGCACTCACAGAAACAGCAGCAGCAACAGGTGTAGTCATCGATGATCCTTCTAAGGAATCACGGACAGGAGAGGATTCAATCATACTTTGAATACCAAAATTGGATGCAACAGGACTACTTGCGATGACGAATGAGGATGTTGATGATGCAGGTGTTGGTTTTGGAGATCGAAGGCACTTAGTTCACACAGAGAGGGAGCAGTTAGGTGACACTGGACTTGTTACATTTTCAGTTTTGGAACTAGGCGACGTATACTTTGATATTTGATGAATGCGCTCCTAGTGACATAACAAGGAGGAGGTTCCTATGTGGTTTAGGTCCATCCCTCTACTCACTCTTGCATGGCAATGGGCACATATGGCTTGATAACTGTTGTCTGGATCAGGATAGAAATAATTCCACACGTGAGAAGCAGATTTTTTTGTCTTTTGTCCCTGCATGACAACAATGGGCTTTGGCTTTTTTAAACCATGGGCAACACAAAGGACATCCTTGGCATCAACAACCTCATCACCAACATCTTCATCATCAACATCCTCATCATCCTTAGCGCCTTCAACTACCAAAATATCCTCCTTCTCCATGTGCAAATCCACAGAAGCATCCTCAATGACTATGTGTGCAAGATGTTGACTGTCCTTCCCCACATTTACAGAGGGCACACAAATGTTGGAACTTGGAGGATCCTCCAGTTCACTAGTATTTAGGTTGGGCTCACACATGGCAACTGCAGACACACTTGCACTCTCCTCGGGGATTTGTGATTTTGATTTCTCAGGGCACACAGTTGGTTTTTCTGGAGCTGTCTTAACAACGTTCACATTTTTAATTGGACCACCACCACTACTACTACTAAAAGCAGAAGAGCTATCAGAATCATCAGTGTTCATAAAGAAAGGCCACTTCATGTAGGGAATGGCATATTGCTAATTTTTTGTTTATCTAAAGGCAAATATCCTTTCAATTTTTTTGCTTAACTTCAGTAAAACTTGCTTTACCATATCAATGGCGTGACTTAAGCCCTGGGGCATGGGTCTTCACAGAGGACGAGGAAGTTGACGGTCTTGCACTGCTGGTGGCAGCTACAACATGTGGTTCTTGGCCTTGCTCTCCTGTCATGTGACAGCCCCCCATATTTGCTGCAGTCTTGAAGCAGTGTCACAATCACCAATAATGAAGCCAAGGTGCGGTTACAAAATTCACACACGTGCAGTCGTGCGCACACATAAAAATATTAGAAAAAAAGACAAATGATGATTTTTATGTTTTGTCAGCTCCTGAAGGCAACATTGTATCAATGATGTAACCACAAGTTTAAACTCAATTAACCTTGTGGGTATGATTTAGTGGTATGCTGCATAGACTTCAATGGTGAATTCTCATCATTGAAGTCTTCGGGGAACACAGGCTTACCGCATTCAGCCAATCAGCGAGCTGCTCCGACGGAGATGCCCGCTGATTTGCTGGTGGCCCCTTCAATGACATGTGCCCCGGTCATTTACGTGGAGCAAAGGTATGTGTACACAATACACATACATACCTATGCTCAGTCCGAGCATCTTTCCTTTTTTTTTAACCCTTTGGATGCCTACAGGGAACAAAGCGGACGTGAAAAAAGCCCCTGGTTATGCTTTTGGGGAGTTGGTGCACATCATTTTTTTATAATTTAAAACCTTTTACTTATGTACACACAGAAACTAGGGGTGTGCATCGGCCACTTTTCGTGTTTTGTGTTTTGGTTTTGGATCTGGATCTTTCTTCATGTTTTGGATCTGGATTGGTTTTGCTAAAACCACCCTTCCATGTTTTGGGTTCTGGGTTTTGTGTTTTGGATCTGTATTTTTTTTTAAAAAAGCATAAAAACAGCTAAAATCACAGAATTTCTGGGTTTTTCTGCTCCTATGCTATTATTAACCTCAATAACCTTAATTTCCACTCATTTCCAGTCTATTATGAACACCTCACACCTCACAATAGTGTTTTTATGTCCAAAAGGTTGCACCGAGGTAGCTGGATGACTATGCTAAGTGACATGAGTGGGCGGCACAAACACGTGGCCCATCTAGGAGTGACACTGCAGTGGCAGACAGGATGGCAGTTAGAAAAACTAGGCTCCAAACAGTACATAAAGCAAAGAAAAAAAGAGGTGCAAGATGGAATTGTCCTTGGGCCCTCCCACCCACCCTTATGTTGTATAAACAGGACATGCACACTTTAACAAACCAATCATTTCAGCGCCAGGGTCTACCACACGACTGTGGCTGAAATGATTGGTTTGTTTGGGCCCCCACAAAACAAGCTGGAAATTAATCTGTCCCTGCACAAACTGGCTCTACGGAGGCAAGATGTCGTCCTAATCCTCCTCATCCACCGATTCCTCACCCTCTTCAGTGTTGTGTACATCCTCATCCTCACAGAGTATTAATTCATCCCTACTGGAATCCACCACCACAGGTCCCTCTGTACGTTCTGGAGGCTGGTCTCCCTGGAAGAGTTGATAATTCATTTTTATAAACATCATCTTCTCCAAATTTTGTGGAGGCAACCTCCTACGCCTTTCGCTGACAAGGTTCCCGGCTGCACTAAACACTCTTTCAGAGTACACACTAGAGGGGGGGCAAGTCAGGTAAAATAGAGCCAGTTTGTACAGGGGCCTCCAAATTGCCTCTTTTTCCTGCCAGTACAGGTACGGACTGTCTGACATGCCGACTTGGATGCTGTCACCGATGTAATCCTCCACCATTCTGTCAATGGTGACAGTATCATATGCAGTGACAGTAGACTTTTCAGAAATTGTTGGCATGTCCTTCAGTCTGGACCAGATGTCCAAACCGGCCCTTGACTTATGACACAGGCGCACGTTTGGTGCTGTTGCTGTGTTGATGCACGTGCGGCTACTGCACAAACATTTCGCACACAAACACAGAAAAAAAAGAATTGTTTATTTTTTGTGGAGTGCACTTTGGGGGTTACACCACCCTTTAGCAGACTTATGGGACACAGGCGCATGCTTGGCGCTGCTCCTTTGTTGATACAGGTACAGTGCACACAATTCACAAACACAGAAGAAAATGTTTTATTTTTGTTGGAGTACACTTTTGGGGTAACACCGTCCTTTAACAGACAGACACACGCTTGTCACTGCTGCTTTGAGGATGCAGGTGCGGCTACAGCCCACACAATTCACAAAGACACAAAAAAAGAAGATTATTTTATTTTGTTTGGAGCACACTTTGGGGGTTACACCACCTTTTAACAGACAGATGCACACTTGTCGCTGCTGCTTTGAGGATGCAGGTGCGGCCACTGCGTATACATTTCACACACAAACACAGAAAAAAAGAAGATTATTTTATTTTGGTTGGAGCGCACTTTGGGGGTTACACCACCCTTTAACAGACAGATGCGTGTTTGGCACTGCTGCTTTGAGGATGCAGGTGCGGCTATAGCCCACACAAAGACAGAAAAAAAGAATTTTTTATTTTTTGTGGAGCGCACTTTGTGGGTTACACCACCCTTTAACAGACAGATGCACGCTTGTTGCTGCTGCTTTGAGGATGCAGGTGCGGCAACTGCGTATACATTTCACGCACAAACACAGAAAAAAAGAAGATTATTTTATTTTGGTTGGAGCGCACTTTGGGGGTTACACCACCCTTTAACAGACAGATGCATGCTTGTCACTGCTGCTTTGAGGATGCAGGTGCGGCTACAGCCCACACAATTCACAAAGACAAAAAAAATAAATATTTTTTTTGGAGTACACTTTGGGGGTTACAGCACCCTTTAACGGACAAGCCAGCTGGCCCTTTACTTATGACACAGGTGCACACTTGGTGCTGCTCCTTTGTTGATGCATGTGCAGCCACAGTGCACACAATTCACAAACACAGAAAATAATTCCTCCACTATTCTGTCAGTGGTGACAGTATCATATGCAGTGACAGTAGACATGCGGCTACTGTGCATACATTTCGCACACAAACACAGTCAAAAAAAGAATTGTTTATTTTTTGTGTAGTGCACTTTGGGGGTTACACCACCCTTTAACAGACTTATGGGACACAGGCACACACTTAGCGCTACTCCTTTGTTGATGCACGTATGGCCACAGTGCACACAATTCACAAACACAGAAAATTATTTTTTTATTTTGTTTGGAGTGCACTTTGGGGGTTACAGCACCTGTTAACGGTCAAGCCGGCCGGCTCTTTACTTATAACACAGGCGCAGGCTTGACGCTACTTTGTTGATCCATGTGCAGCTACTGTGCACACAATTCACAAACACAAAAAAATATATATTTTTATTTTTTTTGGACTGCACATTGGGGGTTACAGCACCCTTTAACGGACAAGCCAGCCAGCCCTTTACTTATTGGACACAGGCGCATGCTTGGCGTTTCTCCTTTGTTGATGCACGTGCGGCCACAGTGCACACAATTCACAAACACAGAAAATTATTTTTTCTTTTTTTTGGAGTGCAGTTTGGGGGTTACAGCACCCTTTAATGGTCAAGCCAGCTGGCCCTTTACTTATGACACAGGTGCACGGTTGGCGTTACTTTGCTGATGCACATGCAGCTACTGCGCACACAATTCACAAACACAGAAAAAAAAAATTTTTTGGAGTGCACTTTGGGGGAGCACCCCTGATGCACAGATCACCCTCTGGACAACACTACAGCACCCCTCTAGGACTACATCCTTTATGGGACACTGCACAACACAGTCCAGCCAACCCCTATAGACTTTGGAGTGGACACAGGGCCTGATTCAGAGCTGGATGCTCTGACCAGAGCGCTCGCTCTGAATCAGGGCCCTCCTACCTAAAATTGGAATGGCCTCCTGGCCGCTCGCATAGCTGTTGGTGACCACCCAGAGCTTATGCGAGCGGCCAAAAAGGTGGTCGCGATAGTCAAGACCATTGCAACCATCGGGATTGCGACAAAACCCAGGTGGTACACCTGTCAAACCGTAATGCAGGTGTCCTAAGGCGAGCTTAGGGAGTACCAGAAACCTCCCGTGGAGCAGAAGGGATAGGGTCTTGCTGCCGCAAGACAGGTGTAGGGTCTCGCTGCCGCAAGCCCAGGAGTGCTTTTGGCTCTTTCAGAGCCAAAAGCACTCCCACTGACATAACTAGTGATGTCAGAGGGGCCAGCCCCAGACGGTAGGCGTTCCCATGGGAACTCACCATCGACAGCACGCCCACTTTGGTGCAAGACCCATAGCGACGGCTGGCAGCCGCTATGCGGGTCTCGTGCATGCGCACGCCGGAGCTCCCTCCATCGTGAACATGCGCACTAGGGCACCATCAACCCACTTGCGAGCGCTCAGCACTCGCGAGCGGGTCTGAATCAGGCCCACAGCCCCTATGACTGCAACTGACTGCACAACACACACAGCTCAGCCAGCCCCTATGACAGCAGCACAACACAGCCCAGCCTGCCCCTATGGACAACAGCAGCACAACACAGCCCAGTCAGCCCCTATGGACTGAGTGATCACAGACCCTATGGACAACAGCAGCACAACACAGCCCAGCCAGCCCTAGCTCCCACCATCCCTCTTCACTGTCCACAGCCAGAGTGAGAAATGGCGCCGACGCGGAGACCTTTTTTAGAATCCAAAACCCGCGAGATCCAGAAGGTGGGATGATGACGTTTTGCTTTGATTTCAGATCCGAGTCAGGCGGGAAAAGTCAAGCCTGACTCGGATACGACTTGGATCGGGGAGGCTCGGGGGGATTCGGATTTCACAAATCTGAACCCTCTCATCCCTAACAGAAACATGCACATATCTCAAGGATATGTGCATGTTTCTGTGTTAATCTGACCTGCTCCAGATATACTTGCTAGCCTGAAGTAGGTCTATTATTTTGGGGACTTTTGGTTATCTTTTTTTTGCGATTCTAAAACAGATACCCTATTACATTGGGCGAGTTGATTGTTTGCAATGTGAAAACATCTGGATGCGAGTTTGAGAATGGAGATTTTTAATAACACTTAAAAAAAGCAAGGTCTATTGAACTGACAGCCTAATATATTGGAGATTTGTGAAAAATTATGAGTTTAGCCCAAAACTTGCAAATTACCAAAACTGACAACCTATTACATTTGGCCCACAATTGGATTTATTGTGCCAACTCAAGTTGATAACCCAGTAGGATTTATCACCTACAGTAAGTGCCTTCTTTCCTCTTAGTTTGTCTGAGATAAGTGTAGTGTAGGTCCAACATTGGGGGCTGATAGAGAGGGAGCCAGAAAATATGAGAAATTTTAACCCATAGTCTACTGTAAGATAACACCACCTGTAGATTGGAAAATCCAGCAACACTGCAGCCCCCATAGAAACATATGGGGGCTGTATATGTGGACATATCTTCTGTGAGCCGTCCATAGTACATCTGTGATAGTTAATATTTGCAGGTACCCCCGAAAACAGCTGTTTTTGGCAAATATCCTGCAAATATTTAATGAAAAAAAACAGATGCGCCCAGTTACATTGTGGCTGATTGTGCCACATATGTGCGCATGCATAATGCCATGTGATTCCCCACAACTGCATACGTCACACTACGCTATAGTGTGCACTGCGATCGTACCATGCATTTCTAATGCATTGCCAATGGCGCGATTCACCGCGCCATTGGCAATAGGTGCAAGAGAACTTAAAATAGGTGAGAACCAATCCATTAGGACAGTTATATATTACTTGTGTATCAACACCTATTTCCCTATAGATTGTAAGCTTGCGAGCAGGGCCCTCTTACCCTTATGTATGTCTTTTATGTATGTCTTTTACAAGCCAGTATAATGTTAATTCAAATTGTAAAGCATGATGAAATTTGTTGTGCTATATAAGAAACTGTTAATAATAATAAATAAATAAATAAATAAATAAGGATAAAGAGAGAACTGAGAAAAATAGAATATATTCTTTATACTTATCTGAGAACATTAGCCCAGGATTTTTCAACATCACTTTAAAAGAGGGAATAATTCCCTGGAAGGTTCTGCTTTTTATTATCAATTATCTAAAGACCCAGGTGTAACATTTCCAAAAAGTACACCAACATAGCCTTTAGTCAATTATATTATTAAGAACTACATGTACTGTAAGTTTTATTGGTTATTTAGATTACTTGCATAGTAGTATAACTAAGTATGAGTTTGTTGAGTGTGGTAGTTACTGGGGGCTAGACTTTAGAGCTAGAGATGTGGTACTAACCCATTTGGGAGCTACTTAGGGGGTAAGCATTGTTACTGTAATTAAGATTTTTCTGGAATTAGTTGAGGGACATCTGGTTTAACCCATATTTTCCCATTGTTCCCAAATGGGAAAAAAATTATATGACCCCATTCGATCCTGGTGTTTCCATTTGTTTTTTATCGAAATAGCTCTTGAAATCATTTTTTTTTTGTTTTTTTTCATATACGTAGCAACAACATCATTTTAAATAAAAAAAACGTGTGCAAAAATGGGTTAAGGGTATTTGATGGGAAATTGCTACAAGTTGGTGACTGGTGATATATTATAGGTGGAGTGAGGGTTTTAATATATTTGGTCAGATCATACCAATAAGGAAATATTTACAAAGCGGTGGTATGTTTTTTGGGAAAGTAAATTTAAAGTGTTGATCTTCCATTTTATCAGTTTCATTTTAAAGTGAAGGTGACCAATTTAATTTGTTGCTAGTTCACATATTTATTGAAATTTAGTGACTCATCAACACAACTGTAAGGAACAAACAAAGTAAACATTATTGATTGAAAATATCCTCTAATATAAATACATTTTTAAGATAAATGTATGAGTAAGTGGTTTATAATGGCTAGGAATTATAGAGTTATATTTTCATTGTTAGTTATTTGAAAGTCCTGTTTTTTTCTATTCCTTTTTAAGAAAATCACCAAGAAGATAGTTATTCAGTAAAATACATTAGTTTTGCATCATGTAACACTATCACATATATCAGGAGAGAAATATAGGTTGGCAGGTGTTACAATATGTAAAGAGCACCCTTGAAACCTTCAGTATTGTATAACACAGCAGCAGGGTCGGTTCTAGACCAAGGGGAGCCCAGGGTGAAAATTCAATTGGCACTTACTAAAAATGAACAAAAATGAACAGTTTAAATATAACAATATGTGATGCAAGGCATGGCACGGGTCAACTCTAACCTTTGGCATTTTTTTCCCATATTGCATACTTTTTCCTGCATTTTGCATCTTTGTTCATTAGTAGTGTACTAAGTACTGTGGGATTACTATTTTAATTGACCCCTCTTTCCACTACAATGCATTATTGACCCCTCTATACCCTACACTACTGAACTCTCTATACCCTATACTACATTACTGATTCTTCTATACCCTACACTACTGAACTCTTGTTATACATTTTTTACCCATCCTATAAGGTACACTACACTGTAAAACATCACTATACTACCTCACAACAATATATCAGAGATTGAGAGAAACAGGATGTGGTCAGAACACTTACCACTGGGATTCTGGCAGTCAGAATGCTCATGCCGGAATCTCGACACTTTTCAAAATAACGGTGCTGGCATCCTGACCATCAAAATCTTGAAAGTAAGTACTGAGGTTAAGGGGAGGGTTAGGCACTAGGGGGAGGGATAGGGTTAGGCTGTGGGGGTGGTTAGGTTTATGCTGCAGTAAGCTAGGGTTAGGTTTAGGAAATAGGGGGAGGTTAGTTTTAGGCCCCCAGGGAGGGAGGGTTAAGGTTAGGGGTCAAGCTTACTTACCTGGGGGCATCAGCACTCTAACCTGGTTAGGAAGCTGGCACCAGGATTCTGTCCGCCAGGATCCCAATCACCGGCATCCCGTTCCTAACCCAAGATAAACACTGGAAAAATTAAGATGAATGGTAAAGCGGGTAACAGACACTAAAGCTCTAGACTGAGGAGAGAGAGAGTCTGTGAAAAGTAAATTACAGGGGAAGTGGGCAACAGACACACCACAGTGAGAAGTGGGAGAGAGAAACACTAGCAATAGTACAGCAAAGTGGAAAGTTGGCAAAAGATACACAAGACACACAAACATGGGGGAAGTGAGGAGTGGGCTAGACAAAAATGCATATCTAACATGTGTACCCTGACCTATGTAGTAGTCTACATAATCTACAGGACTGCTCTCTATGCTGCCAGCTCATCGGTTCCTATGGCAGTCCCATAATATCACTAGGGCTGCTGGACCAAAGGAAAATGTGGGGAAGAGGTCACTCACTGGCCACAGACCAAAGAATAAGCAGCAGCTGCAGCAAGCAAGAGGGGAGGCAACACCACAGAGCTCTTGGAAGGCAGCACAGAGCAGTTTCAAAGGTGGGATAGTTGGGGAGCAGCAACACAAAACAGGGGGGGCAGTATGAAGCATGGGGGGCAGCATGTAGTGGTGGAAGGTAGCATGGACCAGGGGGAAGGATGGAGCAGAGGATAGGTAGCAGCTGCACAGACAAGATGGGAGGTGGGACAGACCATGGGGTGGTGGGATGGAGCAGAGGAGAGGTAGTGGCTGCATGCAGGCAGAACAATGCAGAGACTGAGGAGCCAGGCTGACTCCAGCTGCACCCTGCCAGGATACAGATCTCCTCTTGCCCTGTCAGCCCACCCCTTGACCAACCTTAAACACATCCAGGGCATGGAAATACCAGTCAAACAAATGGACCAACAAACACATGGTAATGACTGCAATAAAGACACACAATCAAAATACCTACCTTCCCTACAAGTTCTTACAGGCTCAAAATGCCACACCTTCTGTAACATGTGGTGATTTGATTCAGGGCAGTTTCCCTCCATATTTGTTACCACCAGTCTCACTGACTGGTCTAGTCATGGCAAAGCAGTATTATTACATTTACAATTATAGGCCCGTATTTAATTAGAGGTGAAAAGCCATGACCGGCAAAAAGTTTTCGCCGATGCACGTTTATTGCCTGTTTCAGAAGTTTCGCCCTATTCAATTCCAAGACGTTTTTGCCTAGGCGAAAACTCCATCGGCAATACCAGGCAAAAATGTTTCTCCACCAAAAGGCAGGAGAAAAGAAGTGCAAAATCCCTATTTTTGAGTAAAAAAAGTGGGGACTTGGTTCAGAACCCTTTGGTCACCCCCCATAATTACTAATTAAGCAAAAAAAATGTCTAAATACCCTTAAAAAGCCATGTCATTTTTGGGGTGAAAATGCAAAAAGAGTTTGAAAATTGGGCTAAAGTACAGATGTGCCCAGCAAGTTTGTTGTTCATGGCGCGCCATTAAGGGCTCTGTGTCATGCCATGGAATGTTAAGTAATGGCTGGACTTGTGGCTTACCATGGTATTCTTCAACAAAGGATACATTACGGCATGTAATACAGCACTTAACCGCTGGGTGGCGAGTGCTCCACTGTTGTAATATGTACTGAATACCATACTGTTAAATTGGATGGATATCACATTCACGCACTGTACAGTATTTGCATGCTTGCACAACCCATATTTTTAAAATCACATACAGTACATACTGTAAGCTCTTAGAATGGGATGCAAATCAGTACACATACTGTACATAACTGTATAGTAGTGTAGTTGCCCAAGTTGTTATCACAGTATAACTGATACTGTAGATTAATGAGATGCATGCACAGCTTTCCATGAGATGGGGTGAATTATTCTCTAATGGTGGGGTACTGTGTATATACAATATGTACTGTACTGTATAATATCTGGAAAGGAAGACAATTTTTTTATTATTAAAAACAGCAGCAGGTGAGTGGAGTGCGCAAGGATAAGCCTGCTACAGTATGTGCGGTTCTTCATATATTGTAGCTAGCTTGTGGGCTTGTGGTTAGGTGATCACTTTGCAACAATGATTGTCCCAGGTTCGAGCCCTGCAAAATAATAATTATTTTTTTTGGCACTGTCGGCTCTGGACACTATAGTGAAACTACTGTAGTAGTGGGCTGTTTAAAAGTAAGACATTACAAACCGTGCATTTAAAAGTGCAAACTTGCATCAATGTTGCATCTGTTTTGGCTGTCAGCTACGAGGGATTACTATGAGATCTCTGCACTGTCCCAGACTTGGACACTATAGTGATTTCATGACTTCAGTAATTGGTAGTGGGCTCTGTTGGAGATAGAGGTCATTGTATTAAAAACTGATTGTGCATTTAAAGTGCAAACTTGCATCAATGTCTGCAGGGTTGGCGCTACGGTGGCAGTAAGCCAGCTTTGAGGGGTTACAAATGGGATCTCTGGCGCATGCCCAGTGGAGGAGTTGCAATCGGATTTCTGGTGCATGCCCAGTGGAGACAAGCCATACAGAATGCCATGGCATATGGAAGATCACAGCACTGCGCATGCCCAGTGGGTCGGGAGTCAAACACAGTGAAAGTGGGATGTCTGTATTACAGTACATATTTTAAAGTGCAAACTTGTGTCAATGTCGGAGCTGTCCCAGACTAGGACACTATAGTGATTTCTCATGACCAGTAACTGGTAGTGGGCTCTGTTTGAGAGAGAGGTCTCTGCATTACAAACTGACTGTGCATTCAAAGTGCAAACTTGCACCAATGTTAGCATGGTTGGCTCTGTGGTGGCTGTCAGCCAGCTCTGAGGGGTTACAAATTGGATCATGCCCAGTGGAGCCGATCCGTAGCTGTAGCGTAAGGAGGCTCATACAGTAGTAATGTGCATGCCAAGTTGGTCAGGAGTCACACACAGTGCATCAGGTCCCTTCCCCCAAAGCAAGCAAGAGCATCTCATTACCATAATAAAGGATGCTCTGTTAATCCATTTACTGTAAGCAGTCAGCTCAAGGTCTGCCCATACCTGTATGTCGCTGCATTTTGTACAATACAAACAATACAATGTCTAGTGCATTGTGGTTTCATGTAAAATACAGCTGGGTGGCATAGAGTAGCATACAGTAGAAATGGCAGGTGGTGGGAAGTTGAGGAGAGTCTACTGTACTGGAGTAAACTTACTTAATAATATTGAACTTCAATTGCTCTATATTTATTCAATGCTGTTTGTGCATTGATACCTATATGTGTTGGTATAAATTACAGAGTTCACACACCACCAAGTGATTTATGTGTAATTCTGTTGTGAAGATTTAAACAAAAATAAAAATAATAAAAAATGAAAAATTGTAGCATTACAGGCTTCCATCCCACGATGCCCACACTGCTTTGCATTCTAACCACTACACCACAGATGCCTGCCACAACAAGTGACACACCTGTGTTTAATGAATGAGTGTCATGCGCCATACTGTACATGTGTGTTTAAGATGGCGACAAGAAGAGAGGGGTGGTTTTCACCAGGCGACCAACCATTGTCCACCAACCAAGAGAATGAGCTCACATATAGGTGAGCGAGAAGGGCCATTTATGAAAAATATGGGCGCTGCCGGACCATCAGGGTCCCCCAAAGGAGGTGGTCTGACTTATTGCGGAGGGTTGCGCCTCAGCTTCGGCACATTAGGAGGTGCCTCCTACGCAGTAAGTACAGTATTGCTGTACAATTGTAGGGTGTTGGATATCTGACAATGACTGACAGTTGTTACCACACACTCACATAACTGGCAGAGATTTGATTGACAGGGTCATTAGATCTACATGGACTAAAGGGTGACACACTATTGGTTGACATGGCTTATTTGTATAGTAAACATACAGTAACAAAAGGCAAGTTGATCCACGATACTATATTTGGTCATCAAAAATATTTTGGCAACATTAATCATGTGTTATCTATTGACATGTTGGAAAATACTGTCTGTGATCATGAGTCACAGTCAACCATTTTTCCTGGTTGACCTAATGCCTGTCGACCAAATCTATGTCGACCTATACACTGTTTATCTGTGCTGGCCTTGCCCCCTTTAAGTCTGACTTTATTACATCATGGACAGATTCAGGGGTCTATTTACTAAGCAGTGTTAGGAGACAGAGTGAAAAGTGATAAAGTGCCAGCCAATCAGCTCCCAACTGCCAACTCACAGGCTGTGCTTGATAAATAATAGTTGGGAGCTGATTGGCTGGCACCTTATCACTTTCTTATCACTTTTCACTCTGTCTCCTAACACTGCTTAGCAATTAGATCCCCTAAATAATTTTAAATGCCAGGGTGTGCCTATAGCGTCCAAAGTATGCAAAGGGCAGCAATTCTGGCAGCAGTTTGCTGATCCTGGCACCCTGCAAGGCAAAAGTACAGGTGGCGACAGTGCCGCCCATATAGCCTCTGTGTGAGGTGGCACCACTTGGTCATAAAGTACAGTACCTTCTGTAGTACTGTATATACTGTACTGTATATTTTTTTTACCAAACTGTACCATGTTGGGCCCAATGCCAGCTTCACAGACTACAGTAGTTTTTGTACTACAGTATACTGTATTGGTTTGTGTTGTTATTCCGGTAGAGACTTGTCATATAGTAGCATTTTTGTTACAGTATACAGTAGTCCAATTGTTTACAAGGCAAAATTATGTTTTATTCTTTTTAAGGGTGTCAGCTCTCCCAGCCCGGGCCCAGTGACCTTGCCAGGCTGCGTAAGTACAGTAGCATACACTACAGTGCATTGTCTTCTATCTTGCGTCTCCAACCTCTTCTCCTTATACACTAATTCTTTCTGTTACAGTATTAAAAATAAATAATTGTGAAGTATGCTCAGCTCACTTGGACTTGGATTTATTTGCACAAAGAAATAAATAGCGTACCGCCCCTTACAATAAGCAACATTGCTCTCTTAATTGCCCTCTTCTTGCTGGGAATACAAATCTTGCATTTCTATTTGTTTCTGTACACTTAAAACTTTAAACATCATTGTCTTAGTAACATTTATCTTTACAGGTACAGTATGTACTGTAGCGTTAGGTATTTGAGTATTCTCTGAATAATTCCCATGTGGTGGGCCGCTTTCTAATCCCTAGTGCCTTCTAGGCCAATTTACCCTGTTCCTGTGTATGTACTGTATAGGGTAATTTCTCCCATGAACCTGAGAATAACCTGAGTCTCTATTTTCCTTCTTGTACTGTACTGTCCCAATCTACATTTCCTGGCCATACTGTACAGTATTGTATGTCCTACTGTATTTGTCCACATGTCTAACACTTACTTTACCTGACTGTGGCTGTCTTTCCTTACCATACCGTCCATTGTACCTTTGCTGCTGTGGATGCTGTTCCTGTAGGGCCTGTGTACTCATAGTCATTCATTTCTCACTTTGCATTTCCTTTCTCTTGGCTAGATTTGTATAATGGTCAATAGCTGATTCCCTAAGGGCATCTACCATAATCCCTCTCCAATTTAGAGGTCTGAATTCTTGTTTTCAAATTCTCCTTAAGGTCATCCATAAGAACTGAAACAGCCACTTCCCTGTGATTCACATTGTCTTTTATGTCAGATAGTGTACAGTACTTGGCCATTTCCAAAAAAGCTCTTCCAGCCATTCAGCGCTTTGCCCATTGAAGGCAAAGGGATTTTCAAAAATGGCCGCTTGAGGCAAAACCTCGAGATCCGACAGCAGATCGCGAGATTTTGCCTCGGGAGAGGGATCCGAGGCAGGCAGGAAGATCCAAGCTTTGCTCTGATCGCCCCGGATCCCCAAAATTTGGGTGGGTTCGGTTCTCTTTTTGCTTTATGGAGAAAATCTTATGTCAATCAACAACTACAGGGAAGTACATTTTTAACTGGGTGTTAATGTTAATAATGTTTGCCTGATTATTCTCATCAGTTAAAGGTTTGTCTTCCTCCAGTTGGCTATCCTTAATAAAAAAAAATTGCACATCAATTGTGGGAGGAAGACATGCCCTTAATACTATTCTCCAAAATGTATTTGTGGGTTCATTGGCATTACCCAAATCCTTAATACATTTTTTTTTAACAATTGGTTAAATCCTACTGTAGGATCTGGGAATTCAGTAATAATTGACCTTACTGTATTTCAGATCTACTCCAAGAACAGTGCTTACTGTAGCTAAATTTCTAAATGCGATCATACTGTCTCCTAATCAGGTTTACTACTGTATTACTGTAGGAACAGCTATTTGCCCTTCTGCTCCATGGCAGGTTTTGGTACTTCCTGAGCTCACCTTAGTACACCTGCGTTATGGTTGACAGGTGTACCGCCCCAGTCAAACTCCCCACCTGCCACTGTCCCCGGAGCATGTTCTGCATGTTCACTATTGTTTATTCTGATTGCAGAGACTATTGTTTCAATAGCATGATTGCTCCTGGGCTTATTAATATCTATTTAAAACATATTGACTGAGATAAAACTAAACTACTGCATGAGCCAGTTGCAGTGTGTTGGAAGGCCACAGCTTCTATTGTCTGTGTCCTGGCTCAAAGTTTTCACATGCTAAATTAACTTGTTTTGAGTCAAAATTACATGTTTTTTTTCCACAGTACAAGACATTAATGGGCCTCAGCCCTCCCCAGCCGAGTCCAGTGACCTTTCTAGCCCATGTAAGTACAGTAGTGTACACTATAGTACATTGTCTTCTATCTCTATCTCCTTTTTCTCTCTTTCTCTCTCTCTCTCTCTCTCTCTCTTTCTCTGTCTTGTACACTAAAGACGCATCTCCAACCTCTTCACTTTGCACACTAATTATTTATGTCCTTGTGTTTTTTTTTATTTTCCAGTACTGTATGTTTCAGTGACCTGTCTTAAGGGGCTTATGCACTAGATGATTTGCATGAATGATAACAATATGGTGCAATGATATATTGTTCATATCGTCTTCTAGTGTGTATGCAGTAAATCACCAAGGATGCGTGCGCGCGCTCCCCTGAGGAGTCAACGATATCCCCAGTGGGCTGTACATGCAGCCCAATTTGGGGATATTGTTAACCATCAGTAAAGTGTAAACTGTCAGTAAGTGTAACAATACTGTAGTAATAGTACTGTCAGGCAGAATTTATTGACATTTTTGCACGTTGTTTTGAGTCAAAATGACAAGTTTTGTTTGTTTTTTTTCCACAGTACAAGACATTGAAGGGCCTCAGCCCTCCCCAGCCGGGCCCAGTGACCTTGCTAGGCCGTGTAAGTAAAGTAGTGTACACCGGTCTTAAGGGGCTTATGCACCAGACGATTTGCATAAATGATAATAATATGGTTCAATGATATATTGTTCATATCGTCTTCTAGTGTGTATGCAGTAAATCACAAAGGTTGCATGTGTGCGCTCCCCCGAAGTGTCAACGATATCCCCAGTGGGCTGTACATGCAGCACAATCTGGGGATATTGTTAACGATGCCATGCTGGCGAATGCAGCATCGAATACTGTACCCTCCCACCCCCTCATCTTTCCTCGCTGCCGGCATCAGCAAGTGCGCATAGGGTACACTTGACGACGCCAGCACTGTGGCAAACAATATCATACTGTACACACCTGGTCTAGTACCCATGGGCTATACTGTACAGTAAGTGCATACTGTCAGTAAAGTGTAATAATACTGCAGTAATAGTACTGTCAGGCTGAATTTATTGACATTTTGCCACATTGTTTTGAGCCAAAATTACATTGTCTTTTTTTTCTATAATTACAGAAACCAAAGGGGTCCAGCCGGACTCCCCAGTCCAGGAGTCACAGGATAGTGGTAATGATTAGTACTGTTAGGGAGACAGTACAGTAGTTACAGTAATTTTTGGACTTGACAACATTTGTTTTCTTTGACACACAGACTGCATCCTAATTGGAAGCAGCCCTCCCCTGAGCCATAAATACAGTAGTTTTACCACTGTGTACTTACTGTATGTTCTTTTTCAGTATATCTCTCTCCCTCCTATACTGTACTTTATTGAAAGCCTTTATACAGCACTGTATAGAGTAGTTGATAGTTTCCATCATGTTCCCCCCTTCAGACTTTCACACTTACAGTATCTTCAATGAACAGCAGAGCCAATGCAGTTTCTTTTTACCTTTAGAGGAAGAGCCAATGGACACGGAGGAGGAGGAGGACCCGCCGGCAATGCCAATTGACGGTAAATACTGACAGTAAATAATGCACTGTACATCACTTTATTACTGCAATGAAAATTGCTTTTCCAAAACAGAATAAAGTGTGAGATGCAGGCTGTACTGGAGAATCAGCAAGTACAGTACAGTATAGTCACAGTTTTAAATCACCACTAATCTCAATTTATACAGAGGGATATTATTTAATACCACGCTCCAGCACTTTTACATTACAATATCTCTTGTTCAAGTTTAATTTTTTGGGTGGGCATCTTACTGTAGCAACCAATCACCATAGTATAACTGCACGAGCTAAATGGTACAATTTCAGAAAATACAGCACTCTGAAGGTGCTCATCCACTTAAAGATCTGAAAACAGCTGCACGATTACGACATTGTAATCGTGCAGTTGTCTGCCAGTCTGTGATGAGCCTGCTCTGAACAAGCAGTCGTTCAGTACAGGGCAATCAATCATCTGCAAACATGCTTTGCACAATGGTAGATGTCTAAATGACCAGCGGGCACGTGCATCGCTGGTCATTTTAGACATATGTCCAAACAATTTACGAATGGTTACGTTATCGTTCAATCACTCACATCAATCGTCTAGTGGATGAGCACCTTAAGCCTACACAGGAGGGAAAAAATGGCCACTGCATTTTGGAAAACAGTAGCTTAACAGTACATCAGTATTTTGGATTCATTAAAAAGTTAAATACATACACTACAGTATACAGGTATTATTACACTTCACAGTAAGTGTCTCCGACTTACTGTAGCTGATCATCTTCCCACAATCAGTAATAGTCATTAAAATGTCTGAGGTTACTGTATCTACTCCACACCTAAAGTAACCCTCTGTCTGCCACCCTGATGCTTCATTCAGTATCATGACCTTTGGTGTAGCAATGTTTAGACTGTATACTGTACAGTACTTTTCCTGCATTGTCTTTTACTGTACAGTAGACATTTTATTGTTTTGTTCATTTATGTAGTTTGTTAGGAGCCAGCCAAACCATGTAGCACCATACCGTATAAAGGTAAATACAGCACTGTAATGTGAATCTATTTTTTTCCAATACAGTCTTCCATGGGGGACCCCAAGGGAGCCAGGGACAGGGACCCCGAGAGAGCCAGGGACAGGGCCCACCGCCATGTCTGACATGAGGTAGAGTACTGTATTTACAGTAGTGTCAAGATTGTACAATATTGTAGATTAGTGTTGTAATACTGTACCTTTTATTTTTCTCCCCACAGACCAACTACAACAGGCAATACCGCTCTACAGGCGCACTGAACATTTGATGGTGGATGCGTTTTGTGATTTATTGTTGACATTATTTAAAATTTTAGTAAAATGTTCATTTCTATAAAAAGTGTTTTGTCTTTTTTTATGGGATCTGGTTGATGACAGTATATTTTATATTGGCTAAATTCCAATATATGTATAAATTCAGTGTTTTTATGTTTCTTACCTTCTACGCTTTTAACATATTCTTTTTTAGTTTAAATAAATTTTGTGTACTTTTATATTGAATATTTGCCCCTTTTTTTTTCTCCCAATATGGAGGTTTATTAGCACCTTTTCATTGCACCGACACTTTATATTTAAAGGTATATTTACTTCTTATATATGTATATATATTGCAATGACACCTTATAATATTAATATTTATTTAGCACTATTGTTGCTTTGCACCAAGTTCACTATTAAAAAAAAATATATACATTACTTGAGTTTTTTTCAGTAAGTATTTACTCAACAACTGTATGACACTATGACATTAGCATGCATTTCTAAGAGGGGTGCGGTTCCTGCTGCAGTGCCGGTGTCCTTCCATAGCATGCTTTGCACAATCTCACCTTCAGCCTGTATGTTGCTCAGATGGTCCTGGAATTCCAAGCTCGACACGGACATGACTACTGTACAGTACCTAGGAGGAAGGATATGATGTGAGAACAGTCCTTCCTCAATGCCCACCGATACGCCCTACCAGAACAAGGACTACAGAAAAAGATTAGGGTTTTAAATGAGAATCATCACTGGCACTTTTGGCCTCAGATCCAGAGTTTCACCTACAGTATACTGTAGGCCCTCACACAACAGATGCAGACTCAACCTCACACCGGAGTGCAAGGTCCACTGTACGCCCTGAAGAAAGGAGGCTAGGCAGAGACAAATAGACAGTAAAAGACAGACACACAGGTTCTCATTAGGGATGTGCAGGCTCGGTTCTACTCGGTTCCGTTCGGTTCTTTTTACCGGATCTTATTGGGTTTTAGCTGTCACGAGTTTTGGATAGCCAATAAGGTTCGGAAAAAAGAACCGAACGGAACCGAGTAGAACCGAGCCTGCACATCCCTAGTTCTCATCAGAGATGCTCTTGTTCTTTGTCCCGCTCGATCCCACACACAGGTCCCTGTACTGTAGGAGAGAGAATTTACCATGCAGGGCCCTTTCCTGCTCTAACAGTGTCACACTAATCCACTTATCCACATTAATATCAGCCCTAAATAAACGGCCTAACAAATTTATTAATAACAAATTTGTATTATAATTAAGCCTGGTGGTGAAAAAAGCAGTGCCCATAGGCCCACAGCCCATATAAAGATTTATTTACAAAAAAAAGACATGAAACAAGATGGAATTTCGGTGACCCAGGTGGAGGTAAACACCACCTGTCTTTTTGAGGTCAAAAGTGAAAATAACTCCAAATCACCCCTATCAGCGGGTGGCATAAGGCCCTGGGTTTCCCAAAGAACAAACTGGCAGAGAGCTAGAAGAGTCAGACGATTCCTCTGAATGAGCGCTAACATTAGCCAAAACACTCTTCTCACCTGATCTTGATGTCGAAGGGACCGCCGCCCCGACTACAGATGTACAGTAGAAGCCTGTCCTTCAATGCTTGGTGTGCCCACTACTGTATGTCTGTGACTATGGATGTGGATGTTGAAGCAGCCACTACTATATGAACCAAAGGAACCAGAAAAATTGAAACATCTGCATTACAAACAGCAACATCAAGCGCAGTAGCAGAAACTGCCAGCTGCAGCACAACCTGTGACGATGCCGTTGCAGATGGTTGCAGTGGCAATGCATGCCTTGGAACAGGGGGCAATGTAGGTGTAGGAGCCAGTGGAAGGGGAGGTTGAGCCATTAGCTGCGGGCTTTTCAAACACAGCCTGTAACATGACAGTTGGGAGCTGATTGGTTTGTCATTTATCACTATGCTCTTTATCACTTTCTAAAGCTTCATAGTATACATCTGCCTCAGTGTGTGTTATTTTATTTCTGGGAATGCGCAGTACTATGAGACTCAATACGTCACAGCGTAGCACTACATGGGGTATGGACATACTTGCCTACTTTTGAAAAACCATTTCAGGTAGATTGTGATAGAAACACCTAAAGTATGAGCGTGGCGGTAAAGTAGACGTGTACTGCTACAACTGAGAGGCGTGTCATAAACTGACCTACATCCAAATGTAATAGAGTCCCAAAGCAGTTAGTAAAATATATTTGTTGATGAAAACACACTGATACTTTTAAAAAAATGCATGTAGCCATAGAGATTATTGTGCTTTATAACCAATGCAGGGAAATTATACTAATGATCACATTTGAATGTTTATATCTCATTTTTTTTTTAATATAACAGCTACATAATGGGGTAAGGTAGAATCGGGGAGATTGGCAGACTCTTCAGGGAGACAGGGAGGTTGCTACTAATTCAGGGAGTCTCACTGACAATGAGGGAGGGTTGGCTAGTATGGGTATGGAGCAACAAACTACAGTAGCAGGGCACATCTAGTATATATAATGTATTGATTTTAGCAAGGGTTGGATAACAATACAAAACAAGTGAAGAATTAAAAAAAAAATTATTAAGGTCTCGAACAGGTGGGACAGGCAGGTAGAAAGACAGAACACCTAACCACTTGTCCACAAGTCTGTCATAGCAAGACCTGCACCTGTTGTGTACTGTACGTGATGTGGCATCCGCGAATTACGTTTACCGTGAGCCTCCTTGTAGCTCGACTGGCTTCATTGTTTGTGACTCGTGAGCCACTGGGCATGTGCAGTGCAACAATCTTCCATAAGCCATGGCATAGCATTACATGAGATCCCATTACAGCAACCACAGCGCAGAGTTTGACGCAAGTTTGCGCTTTAAATGCACAGTCAGGTTGTAATACAGAGACCTCTCTCTCAAACAAAGCCCACTACCAGTTACTGGTCATGAGAAATCACTATAGTGTCCTAGTCTGGGACAGCGCCAACATTGACTCAAGTTTGCACTTTAAAGTATGTACTGTAATACAGACATCCCACTTTCGCTGTGTTTGACTCCCAACCCACTGGGCATGCACAGTGTTGTGATCTTCCATATGCCATGGCATACTGTAGTGCTACCTGGCATACTGTATGGCTTGGCTCGACTGGGCATGCACCAGAAATCCCATTGCAACCCCTCCACTTGGCATGTGCTAGAGATCCCATTTGTAACCCCTCTGAGCTGGCTTACAGCCACCACAGTGCCAACTGTGCAGACATTGATGCAAGTTTGTGCTTTAAATTCACAGTCAGGTTGTAATACAGAGACTTCTCTCTCAAACAGAGCCCACTACCAATTACTGGTCATGAGAAATTACTAAAGTATCCTAATCTGAGACAGCGCCGACATTGATGCAAGTTTGCACTTTAAAGTATGTACTGTAATGCAGACATCCCACTTTCACTGTGTTTGACTCCCGACCCACTGGGCATGCACAGTAGAAATAGACTTGAAATGCAATACTATAGCGTGACTAGCTTTGTGCTATGTGGGTACTGTATTGGAGCACCATACACCCCTTTCGAGAGCACACAGTGGCATTAAGTAGCATAGAAATGCCAGGTGGTTTGAAGTTGTGGATAATGTATTGAATACTGATTAAGTGAAGATTTAAAAAAAAAAACAGCTATATTTTTAAGGTCTCAAACCCATGGGACAAGAAGATGGGAGAAGCAGTGAGACTAGGCATTAGCCCCTTAGGCCACATGCCTCATCCCATTACTACAGTAGTTCCTAAAGTAATGAAATCACTACAATGTCTAAGTGTGGGACAGTGCGGACAGTACTTACATTAGCGCAAGTGTGCAATTTCAACCACACAGTCAGTGTGTAATACAGAGCTTAATGATTTTAAACTTTATTAGACATTCTTCTAGAGCTTTATTATACATTATACATTCCTGAATCCATGTGGAAAATACTGTACTACTGTATAGTGGTACCAAATCACAGCTTCTGTCAGCCAATCATCGAGCAGTGATACAGAACATGCATTGGAAATCAGACGCATGTGCTGTGTAGTTTAGGAAAAGTGACACCTGGTGGACAAATTGTTGTATTACACATTCTCACTTTTTTTCCAGCACTAAGCTATGCTACATTACAAAACTTTTTGTGTAGCGCGACTCATGGCGTGGTGTGTGGCGCGCCATGTGAGGCGCACTACATAGTGTATGGAGAAACAAAGTAGCTGGGAACATCTGTACTGGGATAGGTATTTTGGGGTGCTATATGGATGGGACAGGTGTTTTTAGGATTGCAGGAGGCTGAAGCAGGTCTGTTTTAAAAAAAAAAATGTATTCTGCACTTTATAAACCCCAAAATATACTAGTATCCATTTACATCTACCCACAATTTAACTACAGCAATCATTTTTTCATAAAAGACATTGCTTTATATAATTTTCCACACTTATGCAAATATGTATATAACAGCCCTTTGAATGGAAAATAAGATCCCTAATTACTTTTAGTATGGCTAATAATAAACTTCTATATTTATTCCCAAGGCAAGTTAAGCTTTATTGGGGGTACAGACTGATTTCCCCGAGTTACGAATGATATTTGCTGCATTCGCCCATATGTGTTTATTCCTGCTTTACAGTTGAATAGGGCGAAAAGTGGATGCGCACATTGAGTAAGCTGGCAAAAACTTTGCCTTAAAACACTCAAATGAGGCGAAACCATTGCGCTTATCATCAAACGTGGTTTTTTGTCTCTAATTGAATTCGGCCCATAGTTGGAAAATTAAGCAGTGCTAGACCATCTATAATAATGAATCACTTTTAACTCCCTGTATATTTTCTCATCTGTACAGAATTGTACAGTATAGATAGTAGAGTGTTGTACCACATAACATTATTTGTCCCAAGAGCTGACCAGGGTTACTTCTATTACCCTATTCTGATATCACTATAGGTATAACTTCACTTTAATTTCTGCATCCTGCTTCACTTGGTAACTTTGGGTGGGCATGTTTAACACACAAGCTTCTCTTGGGATGCCTCCCAGAAGGGACACTCATGCTCATAATTGTTATCCCTGTGAAAATTTTCAGAATGGCAGACATTGTGTAACAGAGCAGCATTACCTCTCAAAGAGTTCCCAGACTTCCTCTCCAAACTCAGGTTCAATCTCACACAATGGAGCGAAATACATACGATTTACCACCAGCCACATGGTTCTAATGCCGACACCGGCATCCCGGCAGAGGAGGGAATCCCGATCGTCAAAGTTAAGTATTTACTAACCTAATTCTACCCCCTAACCCTAACCCACCCTTAGGGGTGCCTAACCCTAACCTCCCCCCTAAGTGCCTAACCCTAACCCCCTTCCCCTAGCCTAACCCTATAAACCTAACCTCTCAGGGGGGTGCCTACCCCTAAATCCCCCCAGGAACCCTAAACCTAACCTTTCACCCCCCTCCGTGGCTGTCCGCACCTGGCATCGGGCTTACCTTCGATTGGTAAGCCAGGTATCGGGCTCCCGGCATAGGTAAAATGACAGGCATCGGGATATCAACGACTGTAATTTAACCCCTTGCCGGTATTAGACAGACTGGTAGCCGACGGTCAGGATTCCGTCCATTGGCTTCCTGACTGCTTCCCAATGGAGCACATATCTTATTCAAGCTATTTCCTGTAATCTCGCCATCAGAACAAATGCTGGCTCATGCTGAGTGTCTAGAACTTTCCAATTCCAGGTCCTGTCAGAAGGATAAAAAAAGCAAAATGATGTCCTCCTGGGCACCGGAGAAAATATTTAAGTGCTCCACTCCAACAACTACTGCACATTGCACACTTGCCCTGGAGGTGATACCATTCATCACCCATTACTCTGGGTTGTCAATGCATGTAAAGGGGATGTTGCATTTTAAAGAAACTTTTTTTTTTTGTAAAAATATTTTAACAGTCATAGAGGGAGATGTATTAAGCCTTGGAGAGAGATAAAGTGGAGAAAAATAAAGCACCAAACAATCAGCCCCTAACTATCACTTTACAGACTGTGTTTGAAAAATGACAGTTAGGAGCTGATTGGTTGGCACTTTATCTATCTCCGCTTTATCTTGCCCCACGGCTTAGCACATCTTCCCCATACTCTGTTATTTTCATACAGGATATTTTCCTTCTTACGTAAATTGAGTGCTAAGTCATTCAGAGAAAAAGCTGCTGTACGTGTATTCTTTAAAAGTAACATTTTATTTTTGTGTAAACTAAAACAAGAGACTGAAAGTAAGGTGCCATTATAAGAGAAGCCAAGATTTCTCCTTTTGTGGACTAGATGCTTCAGATTTTTGTAAATAATGACAATCATACACGTTGATTGAAACTCAGTAGCAGTAACAAAGACTATGATAAATTATTTACCTGTTACAATTTTCAAATGCACGCATCACATTTGATTTCATGCACTTCATTACACTTCTAACTGAATTGCAACAGCGTGTCTATCATAGCTGGCATCCTATTATTATCATGATTTTGCTTTCGTATTTTAAATTGCTAGGTGAATCCACGGTTCATTACATTGTATTGAGCAGGGGGATAGCAGGGTGTGAATAGTATTACACTGGTTGAGTGACTTTCCTGTCCTCATTTCTCACTTTCCCTCAATTAGGCACGTGAAAGACTGTGTAGAGCTTTGTCGCTCAGTAGGTTAAGGTCGCAAGATACAAAGCATAATGTGCAAGTTGGCAGCTGGCAATAGACCTGTTGTAATTTGTAGGAACAGCTGTAGAATGAGCAGATGTTCGTTTATCCTGTGTTCTGCAACAGGGATGCTTCTAGTATTATCCGGGGAAAACAAGTTAACAAGATATTAATATAAACAGTTAAATCACAAAGCATGCCTAGCTGTTTCACCTAAATGAACTTAAAATTAAAAAGATTTACTTTGTATTCATTTTAATGGAATTATTTTCTCTCTCATTCAGATAAATGATCTTTATGTAGAAATTCATTGGATAAGTATATGAAATATGCCAGTGTGTAACACAAAACTTCAAGTGATCTTATAAAGGTCAGTATTTAATTAATACTGGCTGTATGAATCCTGGCATTTGGGAAAGTCATTGCCATGTTAAATAGGACACATAGAATAATAATACTCTATTTATGTATTGGTTTACAAATTAGGATCATGTATACAAACTCATTAAATGAACATTAAGGGTAGTTTATGAACTTGGAAAGTTGCTGATGCACATCTTTGGTCACATTATATGCTGAATGGAATTATGACAATTTTCATGGATAGTTACATGTTTTAGAGGACACAGAACCATTCAGTAAATTCCCGTTCTGTACATTTCCACATTTTTCAAATAATGGGCCATACCTATCCTCCTCCATGGAATGAGTGGCGCCCCAGGGAATCTACCAGCAAAAACGTAACAGAGCAAATGCCATTCTGCACCCACCCAACCAAGGTTCCCTATGAACCGCAAATGCCACCATACCAAAATACAACTCCCTTCAAACTGATCTGAAACCATCAAATGAATCTGAAATAAACAAACACATCCAAGACTCAGAAAGATGCACTCCATCATCCCTGAACAAATGCCTATCCCTAAAAGAAATCCTAGGATGACTAATAGCAGAGTCTCCTTGGTCTACTACTGCCCTGGATACCACCATATTCACCCTACATCTGGCTAAATCCACAGCCTCATAGCATCCAGACGAACCAAATGCGGTATAATCTCGGACAAAAATATCTTGCAAAAAGGCCAACTATCGATCAGCTCCAGGAACTCCCTCCTAATTCTGCATCTTAGCACCAGGGACGACACTGATGTTAAGTCAATCCCCCCAAGATGAACAATGAGGAACAAAGGACAGCCAAAATCAGACACAGCCTGTTTCAATTTTCGATGCTCTATCCACCCGATCAACCAAGTTTCTGGAAAAACCCTATAATCAGTCACAAAGGAGTGCCCAAACACCCAAATAAAAGTGCTATCTAGCCGGGAACCTGTCAAAGAAGCAATAAATAACATTAATAATTATATTAAAATAAAGCCACAAAACTGGCCAAATAGAAACAACCTCAGCAAAGCCATCTAAGTAACAAAACTACTAAAAATAAGGGAATGGGAGTGGGGCTAAAGTGGGCATAAAATAGGGAGGGGGGAAGGGGCTAAAATGGGCTTTAACTATGGGGGGGAATCCCAACTCCCAATTGAGGCAAAACACAAAATATTTACCAGCTGGCAAAAGCCATGGTTACCAACTGGTGGTAAAACAAAATTCCTCAAGACCACCACCCAGTAGGGTGGCAAGTAGCTAGTCCCCAAGTTGAGATTAAAAGCCAGACCGAAGTCTAATGTATCTCTGGTACACCCCAGACTTCCATGTGCCTAGTACCCGAATTTCACCTGCCGACCATCCTGCCACTGCAGCCATAATCAGATGGTGATAAACCTAACTCCATAATACATTTCAAAATCCACACAAACTGGTAGCGCTTGACTGGCAATGCATCCAAATGCATCAGCCAGGCACCGACCCACCAGGCCTGGTGCAAAGATAAGCCAATGCCAGGACAATGGGACAAATGCCCCTATCCTGGCAAAGACCTAACAACACCTAACGACCTATACCAGTCTGGTCCATTTTCGAATGCCAAATTATGCACAGCACCACGTCCAATCTGACCGAGACATGCAAGCAAAGCATAGGTGAATAAGCCATCCTGGAAGAGGCAACCAAATCAGCTACCCTAAATCCCCGATGATACTCTATCACAAAAGCAAGTCTGAATAGCCCTATCATTGAGAACCCCCAGAGGTCCCAGAGAGCCCATTCAAACTAATAGGTTCACGAGTACTAGCTGTCCGGCTAATGCCTGCCTCACTGGGGCCACCATTTTGAGATCAGGAGGCCTGCATAATGGCTGCCGCGTCCAACCCACGAGCGCCTCTCCTAACAGGGGTAACAGGCAGACCACGCGACGCAGTCACTGCTACCCAAGGAGAGGTACTGTGCCCTGGGTCCACAGGGGAACCAGATAGCCCCCTAATGGACCCGCAATCCTGCGGATGGCCATGGCCTCTAGCAGACCCCACCCTGCTACTGCCCGTGGCACCCATGCCTTCTGAGCCATGCAACCTAGCTGGCAAAGGACTGCGGCCATGGACCCTAACACCCTTATGGCGCTACTCTCACCCACTCCTCCTGCACCAGTATCCATGACATACCATGCAGGGAGGGCCACCACACGCCAGGAAGCTGCATATCAAATTGAAGAGATCAAAAGAGAAAGATAGTATAAAATAAATAAAAAGAAAGATAGGTAGAAAATAGAAACAGAAGAACAAAAAAAGTAAGTAGAATGAGGAGTAGAACCATAAAAAGGCAACAGAAAATACTTTAATACTATATATATATATTGAGCACAAAATGGTACTACTCTATCCAACTTCAGAAAGGAAGAGAGAGAAAGCATATGTACACTCACCTCTGAAGAACCATAAAACTCCTCCCCTCTACTATAAGACAAACAAGTATTGGGCCTTACAAAAACAAAGTCCCGCCCTATAAAAACGTAACCCCTGAATTGTCTGCGGGGAGAGTCAAATGCACAGGCCTGGAGGTTTATAACACTTCTGTCATTTCAAATGTCTCCTGTGTTCTTTCTATTGGATGAGTTTTGGTGTGCAAACTGGGATCCAGTCATATAGAAAAGTAACACTAAAGATATTACACCAGTTTTAGAAAACAAATAAAATCAGGTTAATAAAGACACAATTTACTTTTAACCTTTTTTATTAATACTTAACCTATTCCAATGGCCCTGAAGTAGTCCAAGTGGATTGGAAAATAAAGCCATGCCCCCTCCTCCCGCCCAAAAATAATCCACACTCGAGAGGTTGCTAGATCCTGGTGGTGAGCAGGTCATCTGTAATGGGCTGTTTCTGCTAGTAGAGGAGCTAGGATGCAGAATTGTGTAAAGTTAAATCTGGGAAGTTCATATGCAATATTGTGGGGTTTACTCCCCAATAACATTGGACATTGTCGTAAATGCTTGTAATAAATTTCAAAAGTTTAATTTTTCCCTTCAGTGGTCGCTCGGTTTATCAGATTTTGCCACCAAACCCTAAATCATGGCAATAATGAGACAATAGTTCTGATTCAGTGATGGATGCATTGGCGGTTTCAGAGGCAAATGGGCAATTTGTTTGCCGATGGTTACTGCAGGGGGATGCAGAATGAATTTGGACATAGAGAAGCAATTTCAGTGGGCAGTCTTGGGTGGTAACGGGAGTGGCTGGCCAGATGTGAGCATGTTGCAGTCAGTGACTGTGGATTTTCTTGCATTTGCACTAATTTCAGTGGCCATGTTCAGATGAACATTCTGCACCTCCAACGGGTTGGTGCAATGTCTGATGGTGCGACTGATGTGCTGTCGATAGTGCGGCTATGTATGCACAGCGGTGGATTAGCGCAGCAGCTAGAGGGCAACTGTGTACGAATCTGATCAGCTGTGACATTAGCATAAAGTTGTTCTGCATAAGTAGACCCAGTCATGTTGGAATTAGTGCCCACCTCTGAATCAGGCTCAATATCTGCATACTATGCCCTTTAATTTTTTTGTTTTTTAATACATGGTGCTACACACACAAAAACACAAACTAGAGATGAGCGGTTTGATTTTGATGGAAACTAAAACACACCAGAACTTTGGGGTTCCAAGTCAAACTGAGTCCTGGTTCAGTTAATTTTTGGGTTCTGAATAGAACCGAGTCCCGACTCTGGTATTCTTGCCAAGTTTGAATCTCTGATCTAAAAACTGTATCTAATGTATTTGGGATTGCATTTAAATCCCTCCCTCGTGATTACAGGTGCTCAAAATTGGCTGGTAATGTCATTGATGTTAATAATACTTTATAAATAAAACAGATGGAAGTTACATGATTTTAGCTGTTTTTATAAATTTTGAAAGAAAACAAAAACCAAAACCGAACCAAAACACTTCAGGGTAGATATACCAAAACCAATGCACGGCAATATTTTGGAACAAAAACCAAATCACAGGTGTTTGAACAACTCTCTAGAACAAACCTGAACCTAGCCATGCTTCAGCTGCTTTGTAAAACCTTTGATAGGTCAGTACTGTATGTGACAATTGCATGATGGGAAAGCAGGCACGCTGCCCATTCCACAATTCAGTTACCAGAGATGAGCAACCACTGTCACTTGTGCACATGTACATGTGTGGGCCAATGGAAGAGGAGTCACTAGTTCATATACTGTGTATTGCTGACCTTAATACTATTGGTTATTTTCAGAACTTTATTTCAATTAAATCCCTTTTGTATACTTTGGGATTTGAAAACTCATTTATCCAAACACATAAGCCACTTCAATTAAAACAATTCTGTCCCTAAAATATGTGGATACTGCTATTTTTGCATGTTTAAGGGCAGAAATAAATATCCCTTAAAATGGGCTTAAATGTACTAACAGAGAAAGCAGGAGATATAGGATATATCTACTGCTTCCTGTCTGTTCGCCACTATAGCAGCCATCCCCATAGTTTTCTATGCAGATGGTATTTATCAAGATCTGAAAAGCGTTGTGGATCTTACTTGCGTGAGCCATGAGCTAACCTTAACGTTAGCCCATTGACTTAGTGAGCTGCTCTGCCTTAAGGGCTATTGCCACTGTACATTGGATAGCAGTGCATGCACAGTAGCCGCAAGGGGGTCTGCAGGTGGAAATAAAATGATCACGGATGCATTCACTTTACTTCTTCCTGGTACCCGGGATGGGCTCTTGTTGGAGCAAGTGTCCCTGCAATTCATATTACATTTAAATGAATAAAGAATTCTTTTTGCTGCAATATGAGCCTATAAAGATTCTTAAAACTTGGTGCTTTCCGCATTTAAAAATAAATATTCCCCAAATGGACAAATGTGAAACGTAGTATAAAGGGTGGTCCAACTTCCCTTTTACTTGTATTTTAAGCAAAAAGAATAATTATCAAGTACTATTTTAGGGGGAAAAAAAGAAAATTGTAATTAATTACTCAACAGCCCACCTCCCCTAATCGTGATTTTCTTTTGGCTGTCTTGCACGCATCAAGATATATTGTATATGTTAATTAATAATTTCATAGATTTGAGATGTATGAATGAAAAAGCCACTTCCCTTTGTTATGCATGAGTAAAACATACTACCTACAGGAGGCCCAGTGGTGGATACATTAGTATTTGGTAATGGTCACTCTGAAAGTAGTGTATGAGCCAGATTTGGAGGTGCACGCTAAGTACACGCACTGTCAACGTGCATGTAGTTACACGATTATTTGCTACTACGCATGTGCAAAGTATCCTGAAAAACCCCTATGGTACATGCGTTACCTTGAGAGTAAGCACAAATGCAATGTTGTGTACGGAACTGCTGGTATTCTGGATGGTCTTCGGAATTAGCCTAAAAAATATACAAAAATCCATTGCATGTGTGCGTTATGGGAGTGTGGCAGGCGTGTGAAAGCTGCTGCATTTTTATACACAGAGGGCCTGATTCAGAGCCGGACGCTCTGACCAGAGCGCTCGCTGTGAATCAGGGCCGGCCTAGCTTAAAATGCGAGCGGCCAAAAAGATGGTCGCGATGGTCAAGACCATCGCGACCATCGGGCTTGCGACGAGACCCTGCAGAGCCAAAAACACTCCCACTGACATCACTAATGATATCAGTGGGGCCGGAACCAGACGGTAGGTGTTCCCATGGGAACGCCTCCGCCTGGGCAGCCACGCCCCCGGCACGCCCACCAAAGGGGGTGTGCTATCACTCACCATAGACAGCACACCCCCTTTCTTGCGAGACGCTGAGCGACGGTTTCCCCGTCACTCGCCAGGTCTCGCGCATGCTTACGACGGAGGCGCCTCCGTCATGCGCATGCACATTTGGGTAACATCGACCCGCTTGCGAGTGTACAGCGCTCGCGGGCGGGTCTGAATGAGACCCAGAGTCACAGCCACAGAGGCCATGTTCAGATGGAGACACTGCAGCCGCCATATCCGCCACAGCTCTGCAAAAAGCCGCAGGTGCCGCAGCGTCTGTGTGCACCACTTAGTCTCTATATCTAAAAATATTCTTTATGTGAAAATTACAGCACACTGTTATATGCCAATGTACCTGGGATAGATTAATGGCTAAAAGTGCAGAATCACTTGGCATAAAATATTTTGTTTTGCTTACAGTGATTATTTAGATAAAATAACATATACAGTGAGATCTTTATCAATTGTAGGAAAATATTCCTGTTATCCACATGTACTGAAAGAACATAAGTGATAGGCGAGAATTATACTTCTGGGCATCGCAGTGAGCTATATATCAAGTTTCTGCTGCACGCGTTGAAAATCAGTATCTTTGGGCTCCTCAAGGCTCTAGCTGAAGATTCCAAAGGCCTTTTAAGTAGATAATTAGGTTGCTTTGCTGTAGCTACTCCGCATCGAGCTAGGAAGGCTTGACCCATCCAGCTCCTGCCATCATATGGAGCAAAATTATACTTCCCTCCTGCTGAAATTCCGATGTACTAACCAATGTTTATATTTGAACAAATTAGCACATAAAGAGGAAAATGTAATGTTTTACTTTTGTCTACAAGACTCTACATACTTTTCTGTATTTGGAAAAAGAACTTGATATCACAGATGATGTCAACAGTACATTTTATCCTTTCTCTTCCAGGCTGGAGGATTGAAATGTGTGCCTTTTCTGGTAACTACTGTATGAAGAGGGATCCACATCTAATTGCTACGGCATGTTAACACTTGACCACTGTAAAAGATGTCTAATGCAGAAAATCCCCATTTGTTATTATATGATAATACATAAGGGATACTCTGGGAAACAGCAAGCCACATCCAGATTACAAGAGCCAATTAACAGAACTAATATTTTTTCCATTTATGTTGTTTATTTAATTTTAGGTTGCCTTTGCAAAGTATGTTTTATGTTTTCTTGCACTGAAAACTTTGATATGTGATCAAATGTATAATAAGTTCTAACTCGTGTTGCTGTAAAAAACAAAGACAGCCAATGCTTTGAAATGTTGAGCATAGAATTCTATACACAGACAAAACAACCAAGAATTAATGTGAAGCAAATTAAATTTACTGCGCTTTTTTGTTTATTTTATTAAACAGAGGAAAGTGTGACAAATTAGATTTGGAATCTGAGGGAATTCAGCTGCATTTCCCCCTATTTCATAAATTCTATTTATTACGTTCAGTGAGAGAAATGCTTTTAACACACTGACAAGTTCAATTTCCTCAAAGCTTTATTACACAAATTACTTATTATGAGAATAGAAATGTCAAGCGTCTACTCTCTATATATCTCAGAGTGTTTAAAAATAATCAGTAGTGTTAGATTATAGATCTACAATAGTGAAGAATACATTTGAATGTGTTGACTCTACACCTTGTTGCCCGGCCTACAGTGTTTAATCCTAATATATTTAATCTTCACTCATCAGCACTGCACATGATCTAAGCATGCAGAGGTGGAGTATGGATACAATACATTTCTGGGAATACTGATAAACAGTTAATAAAAATTAATTTTTGGACTTAACAGTGGGAATGGTTCTTTTTGTAAAATCAGCCTTCTGCTGTTTCTTTAATATTTTTTGCCAATTTCAGATGGATCGGAATGACAAATCCCGCAGGGTCCTCCGTCGCTTCTTCAGATCTGACGTACATGTTGCTCAATCTGAAGATCTGACTGATTACACCATGCATTTGGATGCAGCGGGGATAACGACATACTGTATTGTACGGTCAGTCAACAGATCATGTGGTGTGTACGGACTGCACAATATGTCGTTCCGTCCCATATGCTGCCGGACGGGTACACAGGTCATTCAGTGTGTACCGAGCTTTACAGTAGCTTTATACTGTAAGGAAAAGCAGCAGGTTTCAAATGAAGTCTACTTTGCTAGATATAAATATTATTATAACAGCTCCATATGTACAGTACTTTTGAAAGTTGACCACTGATATTGACTAAACAAACAACCTGAAGTTTAGCCTGGTCTTTCTTTCGGAAAATAACAGATCCATTTGTGGCATCAAGAGGAAAGTCTGTTGTTCTATTTGGAATGCAGGCTGTATCAAGATAGCTCTTTTTCAAATAATAAAAGGAGACAGCCAATCAATACAATTGCTATCACACTATAATTCTCCCAGAAATATCATTGTGAAATAAATGAATTTTGTATTGAAATATGCTTCCTGATGAGAAAATATTAAGATATTTGCTATATTAAGTTTTGTAGGTTTATTCCTAAACTCTGTACACAATGAATTTAAATAGAAATTGCATCTTAAATTGTACCTTAAGGTTTCAAAGTTTTATTTTAGTTGTATAATATCATATCGCATATTTATAAGGTTGGTTATATTTGAGATGTGCACATAAACATTTCAGTCTTATAGAGAAGAATTATCTATTCATCGTTGTTTATGTCAATACTTGGATTTGTGTGTGTACAAATGGTAACAAATAAATTAAAAATAGGAGCAAACTATGCATCTAGTCTTTCCAACACAACTGCATGTATGTACTTCTATACTGTAAATATATAAATGGTATTAAGAAGAAGTATTTTTTTGGATAGGAGTGGTTTACTTGTATATTGGCCCTGCCTGTTGGATTTGACAATTTTAGGACCACAACCCTTTAATGAGCACAAGAGACCCAGCTAGCATGGTTTTGCCTTGTAGCATTCTTTGTTTCTCTTAAGGTATATATGGATGAAGTATTCAGTCCACTTGGACTTATTCATTATTCCAGAATACAAACCATAGTCAAAAGTCCAGAGCTTCAATGTATGGCATGAGTGCTGTCTATAGAAGGTGCTATTTTTTAAAACACAGTTACATACAGAAAATAAGTTATTGAACATAAAAGGTCCAGCACTCCTCGTGCTTAAAATCGGCCTTGGTCTCCCGGCATACCCCTTGGTCCCTGGCACTACAGCCACTTGGGCCTACTCACTGGCTGCTATTCAGCATCAGTGCGTGGAAGACTAGGTGAAAGAGTGTTTTAAACTCTTCCTCTGCTGTTGATTTCCTGCTAGCTCTGGGCGACCTGGAAAACCTGGAATTCAATATTTCTACTTTGAGCTGTGCAGCCCAGAAAACCCAAACTTTCAAACTACTATTGCAGCTGCAGAATGTGCCAGTCTTGTTTTCCTCTCTCTTTGAGGGAGCTGATCCCAACAGAATGTGGGCAATTCGGGTGAGAGACAACCCCTCTCACCACACATCCCCCCCTTTCACTTTTCCAAGCTTGGGGAAGTGCACTTTACCTTCTGCGACAGCCAAGACCATTCAGCCTTCCAAACCACCTTTCCAGGCATGTCTTCTTCATACCCCATGAATGTGGTATGTTCTGGCAGAGGAGCAACCATCCTTCCTTTCTTGCGGACTCCAGGTTCTACTCTTTTCCACAGCCCCACAGACAATGGTTACCACAAAGGGACAGTGGAAGAACCAAGTGACCTATCCAGGGGCACAGGAATCTACATCACCTCTTACCAGGGTTTGAGCAAGTTAATATGGTATATCTGCTCTGTATGTCTTCTTCCTGGTTGCCTGACATGGTAATTTACCAGTCCTACAGGTTCCACTACTTCGTAGGGCCCATGCCAATGGGCAAACAATTTGCTCTCTTGTGTCGGTACTAAGACTAAAACTTTGGCTCCTGGATGAAACTTCTGAACTTATGCAGAAACATCATACAGTAGGCTCGTTTCTGCTGACTTTGAGGCTCTATAAGATTTTCTCACACAACAGGACCTATTTTATATAGTCGTCCATATAATGTTCTAACAAATTCTTCAACATTTGATTCCTCCACCTGCTGTTCCCAGTCTTCTTTTAAAAAGTCCAGAATACCATTAGGCTGCCTTCTAAAAAGAAGCTTAAAACAGCTGAACCCAGGACTGGGGTACTTCACATATAGCAAACATGAGGTAAGGGGGTACTTCCTCCCATTCCCATTTACTATCTAGGACAGCTCGGCAGATCATAGACTTTCCACCAACCCATCCTTCTGTGGGTGGTAAACTGAGGTATGTAGACGTACTATTCCTAACTTCTCACACAGCTTTGCCATTACTTGGGAAATGAATGGGGTTCTTTAATCTGCAAAGGATTTCATAAGGGTATCACTTTTGGATAGCGGGTGGCATAATCCAAGATTACTAAAACATATTGGTTACTCTGCTTAAATTTTTCCTGTGGACCAACGAGATCCATTGCAATATGGTCAAATGGTACCCCAACAATAGGCATTGGTGCTCTCAAATGAGGCCTTTGGCTTCTCTGCTGGCACACAGGACACCATTGGCAGAACCTTTTTATTTCAGCCATAGTTCCTGGCCAAAAGAATCAGAGCAGAATATGTTTTCGCTTCTCCGAGATGACCTCCCAAAGATGGGTATGAGCAGCTCACAAAACTAGTGGTATATATACCATGGGCACCAACAACTGTTCAATCTTCTTCCCTTGCTCCACTTGACTCTATATAGTAGATTGGCTTTAAGGACAAAATATGGAGTGCCCTATGGTGGGTTGGTAGTTTTTGCAATGCCATTAACTTCTATGACACTAGACATGACATCCCCGAGGGCAGCATTGTTTTGTTGATCTCAGGCAAAACTTCACAGGTCAATGTTAGCTGGCAGCATATCCCAACCTGGACTGGGCCATTCTCATTTAATATTGGTAAGTCAGACATTCCTTCTCCAAATAGGACTGGCCTTGCTTTTCCACTCTTCCCCTTTTCTGAGGTAGGGCCTTGGAGACATTACAGTGGCATTGTCTCTTTGGTTCCTTTAAGAGTTCAACAAATCCTGGGAAATTGCATCCCAGTATAATAGAATTGGTGAGTTTAGGACCAACCATGGCAACCACCTCATAAGTGTGCCCCTTTATGGTGAGGCTCACCTGCAATTGAGAGAAGTTGTCTCTGGATCTATGAATGCAGAATACTTCCACTGGCCTGGGCAGGACAGCCTCTGAGATCAGGGTTAGCTCACTCCCTGAGTTTATAATAGCTTGGATTTCTTGGCCATTCAGTAACACAGTTTCCCACATTAATGGGGGTCTGGAATCCAGGGGGTATCATCTTGCAAAAACTGGGGTACATAGCACCCATACTAGCAACCCCAAACTCCATAGGCTCTGTTTTTCAGGGACAGCTCCGACTTATATGACCTGGCTTCCACACTCATTGAAAATTACCCTGGCATCTTCAGCTGTGTTTCCTTGAGGAGGGATGACAGTCGGGGTCACAGGCCAATTGGGTGCCATTTTAACGGGTTGCCCATTCCCTGGTTTCTTTTCTGGCATCTTTGTTATATTTCCTGCAGTCTCATACTGCTCAAATACTAGAATTAATACCTCTAAATTCTAAGAATCAGCGTTTATGACCCAGCACTGTATATTACACCTTAGGGTTAATATACACTGCTCAATAACCACCGCCTCTACAATCTGAGCAGCAGTGTAGTCTTCTTGCTGGAGCCAACTTTGCCACTGTCTGGCAAGTTCAGCCACCCGCTTCCGAATTGGGCATCCTGATATAAGGGCCTATTTGTGGAAGTGCTGCACTTTCCCAGCAGTTGTGAGACCTGACTGGACCAGAATGGCACTTTTAACTGTCATATTTATCCACATAAGCAAAGGAAAGATCAGCATATGCTTTCTGAGCCTCACCAGTAATATAGGGGCAAGTCTATCAGCCCAAGTATCCGCTGGCCACTTTAAACGTTGTGCCACCCTCTCAAATATGAGCAAATATGCCTCTGGGTCATCTGAGGTAGACATTTTATTTAGATGCCCAGCAGATGTGCCTACTGACTTGGTCACCAATGGCAACATCTGTTCCTCTGTCTTTGGTGAGATACCAACAAATTTACTATACAGTAGTGCAAAAAACATCCTCCATTTTTACAGTGGGAGGTATAGTATATGTAGGAACTTAGAGACTTTTAGATAACAAGCCAGTTTACACAAATATATATTTTGCAATGCAAAGTAAACTAAATTCAGCACAGCAGAGGCAAAATACTGTTTTTTAGCAATGCAGGGGTTAAACAGAACACATGAGAAAAAAAACTGTTTTTCCCCTTTTCAGCAATGCAGTGCTTAATTAAACCTCAGTATGTGTGTTCTGCTCTGTTCAGTCATCAGGTGAACTTGATTACACTGCATGCAAAACCTGGCTCGTGAACTCATAAGGGAAAAATAAAATAAGCAACTTTTCCTTTTTCTTCAGCAGCAACTTAACTTACAGTGCACAGCACATTACCCAAGTTATTTCAATCTTCCAAACATTACTCACATATACTGGAATGTTTTACCTTCAAATACTTGGCCCCGCCTGGAGGCATCTGGCATTTGCACAGTGACTCAGTAGCCCAAATTGTCCCCGTACAGGCCACCATATGTAAAATGGGTACTTAAAATATGCACTTGGTAGTCATATTTCCGGTGATTACACAGAGTTTTTTTTACTGGCAGCAGACACTAAAGAACAGCACACTGTACTCAGTATTAGGCCTGGAAACACAGGTACATACAGAAAATAAGTAATTGAATATAAAAGATCCCAGCACTCCTTGTGCTTACAATCAGCCATGCTCTCCCGGCATAGTCCTTGGTCCCTGCCACTACAGTCACTTGGGCCTACTCACTGGCCGCTATTCAGCATTAGTGCATGGAAGACTAGACAAATGAGAGTTTTAAACTCTTCCTCTGCTGCTGATTTCTTGCCAGCTCTGGGTGACCTGGAAAACCAGGAATTCCATATTTCCACTTTGAGTAGTGCAGCCCAGAAAACCCAGAGTTCCAAACTTCTATTGTAGCTGCAGAATGTGCCGGTCTTGTTTTCCTATCCCTTGGAGGGAACTGATCCCAGCAGAATGTGGGATCTAATTGGGAACTCACTCACCTCCAGATTGAAGTTAGATATCATCAGTCTGCGTTGCAGCAGCTGAAGACTATTTTGGGACTCTCAGAAACTCTCTAGCAGCTACTTCTGTTCTGTCATGCCTTGTGGCCTACTTGCACCCTACTCCTCTGCTGTGAATGGCATCTTGAGTATTTGAATACTTGACATTTGACCAAGAGCTCTTTGAACACCGACATGGGCTCTCTTAGTCAGACCCATTTTTAATATTACCAGCTATCTTGGATCAATACCCCAACCAACAGTCCCTGCATACATTGTGGTCAGCTATGAGTCTGAGGTCCGAACCTTAGGCAGCTCTCCTTTTGATCCTGCTCCACCCCTACTTAATACTCTCACCGTGGACGTTCTGATGTGCAGCATCCTGCTAACTGCCATCAATGGGCTTATCTAGGAACTGGGGCATTTTCCCTTCACTGTTAGCTACTGGGAGTACTGAATACATGGGATGTATTTATAATCCCGACAGATCGATTGCTGGCGCTTACAATGCCAGCGCCAGAATCCCAACACCTGTCAGAATTACATCGTCGGCATCCTGACTGACAGCATCCTGAGGGTAAGTACTGGGATAGTGGGAAGGTTAGGGTTAAGCACTAGGGGGAGGGTTAGGATTAGGCACTAAGGGGGGACAGTTAGGAATAGGGTGCAAGTGGGAGGTTAGGTTTAGGCACCAGGGGAGAGGGTTAGGTTTAGGCAGTGGGGAGATAGGGTTAGGGGTAGAGAGAGGGGGAGGGTTAGGATACTGACCAGCAGGTGTCAGTATCCTAACCCTGTCAGGATGTTTTGGTGTTGGGATTCTGACCACCGGAATCCAGAGCACAGGCATCCTGTACCCATCCCTAATAAACTTATACTGATGAATCTCAAGGATGTGAAAAGTTCAGTAAGTATAGCACATGGAAATACACTATGGGGATTATTTACAAAGTGTCAGGGTGTAAAACCAGACACTTCTGTTAGTGTTTATGCCTGATATTTAAAAGGGCAGCAAGACACAGCTAGGGTTTTACAACCCGACACTTAGTAAATAAACCCCCTATTACTGTATCACAGTTCGTTCTGTGAATACCTGCACAGCTTCCCCCAGTCCTGCAGCAGTGTACAATGGCAAGTTCATTCCTGGTCTTTGGCTCAACTCCAAGCATCCAGTCTCTCATTGCATATTGTTTTCCACAAAATAGTTTTGATGGGTTGAGTATGATATCCTGGCGTCTGAATAGCCGCAAGGTAAAATACCAACAACGGAATCCTGATGAGGATAGATCCCGACAGGAGAAGGTAAGTAGTCTAACCCTACCCCTGTCCACACCTAACCCTACCCTTGGTGGTGCCTAACACTAACTCTCCTGGGGGGTGCCAAACCCTGAATTCCCCTCCCCGCACCCTAAACCTAATCCTCCCAGGGAGGTGCCTAACCCTTCCCTCCCCCTGGTGTTGCCAAACCCTAACCCCCCACCCTCGGCTACTACTTACCTCTCCACTGTGTCCTTTTAATTGGGATGCTGACTGGCAGGATTCTGGCATTGGCATCTGCTATGCTGTCAGGATTCCGTCACCGATCTTTTCTTGGTGATCGGGATTCTGGCACTGGGATTTTAGCAGCTCTCTTCCAGATAGTTGGGATATTAACCGCATCCCATTTGTCTTCTGCTACAGTCATAGGAAAAGAATGTTCACATCTCTTAAACAATGTTCTGAACCTGTTTTCTCCTGGAACCTGCTTGGACACTCTTCCTGGCCTGCAGGCTTGACAGTTTCTTGGGGTTATTTGCACACTTACTCTTCAGCATACAGGCCTGATTCTAATCCGATGGCAATTGACTGTTTTATTATGAAGCTGTGGAAGCCAGGTGTACTACCTTATGCTAAAGAGAAATTCCATACAGCTAAAGTGAGAAGCTGCACTGCCCACTGATTCTACTCAACAACTGCAACTGTTACCACTAGTACCAGCACTTGCACCTGCGCTATGCTAGGTGCATGAGATCAATTAAAAACAGGCTTACCCTCGGCACGCATGTAACTCAGAATCACACAGAGCTTTAGCTACAGTACAGTCTGATCAGACAGATCTCTTGTTTGTTGCCACAAAGTTGCCACACATTTTCAGCCCATGTCATGCAAAGATACAGCAGGGATCTGTCTGACTAAGATTTGGTTGAAGATACCCAAAAAATGTGTAAACGCACTTATATGCAGTATGGTAAAACTTGTTATATGCATTCATTATTGAAGAAAGATCAGACTCAGAATCAGCCCCACAGAGTGCAAATATTGTGCTGACACCTGCAGAATAACATTTTACAATGTTTCCTAGCTATTGATCACATCGCTGCAAAATATTCTTTGTTATGAATACTGTTGCCCTTAAGCAGCTCTTTTTCTGTATTTGTACAGCTTTCAGATATGGGCCCTAAAAACAAAAGTTTCCAAAATGTCACCTGCTGTATGATTTTTCAACATATCACCATACCAGCTCTGGATAATTCTTCATCCCTACCTGTCCACTCTCATTCTGAACTGGTCTTGATAAATAGATAGCTTGAAATCCACTCTATAAAACAGGATTTCATGACTTGAGAGACCATAGTAATTATTTGGTAACAATAAGGGTGAATTGGTCCCATGAGAGCCCTCCTAGAAAAAATTGTTGATATGGATGACAGGTCCTGTAAAAAGAATATTAAAATCCAGGACATCATTAAAACTATGGATAACCCAGACTTTAAGGACTTTGTCATATATACTCCGTCCCTTTGAGGATTCTCAACAAGTCTTGGACCATATCCACCATCTCCCCAAGACTAGAAATGAACACAAAGGGTCACTAAGAGTCACAATCATGAGAATGCACTAGAAAACATCAACATGATCATTACCCAGACTTTTTATTCAGTATTTCTAGTTCCTCTTTGTTAGGATCTGCGGTTAGCAGATCATCTTAGTTGCAGTTCCCAGTCTTAGCTGGTTCTAGAACTTTGCATTTAATCCTGTCTGTCTGTGTGCTGATCGCATGTTTTCAGTAATTACCTGTCTACCTGTGTGCAGTATCAGCTGCACACTAGTTAATTGTCTTGTCAGTGTGCACAGGCCTGCTGCACACTGGTCTGTCATTAGGGCGGCTTGCAAGGCTTCTTCTGATTGAACCCTGTTGATGTTAAATTACAGCCATCCCTTCACTCCATGCCGGTGATAGAGTATTCGTGTTTCTGGTTCTGGCTTAGTCTCCTGTCACCCAGTCGAACTCCAGTTCTCCTGTCTTTTGTATTGTGTTATTCTGCCGTTTCTGTCATCCAGGTGGCACGGTTCGCTTGTCATCTACCTGCTGTTAGTGTCATCTAGGCAGCACAGTTCGCATACCTGTCCTCTACCATTTGTGTCATCCAGGCTACATGGACAGTACTCTGAATCCAGAGTACGCAGACCAGCGTGAACTGCTTGCATCATACTGGTGGCAAAGGCGGCACTACAGCATCAGCTGCTTTTCTCAACCCGAGGGCACAGGCCACACTACACTGGTAGTGTACAGATCTTCATCTTCCACATCTTTCCAAGTTTATTCAACCCTCAAGGCTGCTGCACGGCCTAAAAGCTGCACCATATCTTTTGGCAAAAAGACCACTTCTGGCCAAGTTTACCAGCCCTCAAGGCTGCTACACAGCCCAGAGGCTGCTACCCAGCCCACAGGCTGCTACATGGCCCAAAGGCTGCAAACTGCCAAGTTACTCCAGCCCTCAATGCTGCTGCATGGCCCAGAGGCTGCTGCCCAGCCCACAGGCTGCTATATGGCCCTAATGCTGCAACCTGCCATATCACTCCAGATTCCAAGGCTGCTATACAGCCCAGAGGCTGCTACCCAGCCCCCAGGCTGCTACATGGCCCAAAGGCCACAACCTGCCAAGTTACTCCAGCCCTCAAGGCTGCTGCATGGCCCAAAGGCTGCTACATCACCTACAGCTTTCAGGCCCACCTAGCCAAGTTGTCTGCCAGCTCTCAAAGCTGTTGTATTGCCGCATCTAGCCAAGAATTACAGCCCTCAAGGCTGTTGCAGGAGTAACACTCATAAGAGTCCCTCGTATTATTTATACAAGAGTATAATTCAGGATTTTTTATAATATATCTCAATATTATTTAACTGTACAGTACTCTCTCTTGTTAATGTCTACTAGTTATTGTTGTATTTGTGTATGGTTTATCAGTTTTTTATCTCTATATGTCACCCAGATTACTAAAATGTGATGTTATATTTACTATAGTTATTTCTATATTTTCTAGAACATGCCCCTTGTACCCCAATTTAAATCCGGCTCTGTGGTGCAGACTGGGAGGCAGGTAAAGCATGTTGCTTGGTCGCTCTGATTGTGTGCAGTTCACAATCGGAACAGGCAGGGAGATTCTTTCTCTACCTGCCCCTCAGTCAGCTGCCCTATGCTGGGAGTGAGCTGCAGCACACTCCATGTAGATGCCCAGGCCCAGCCTGTCCTTGCTCCAATGCACCAAGAATAGTGGGGCCATGGGGAGCTGCCCAGTGTGTCCACACATTAATATGGTCCTGCCCCATTTTTCCAGTTTGTATTGAAATTTCTAGAGTTTTATGTCAGGGTATTCTATCAGTAAAGCATAGAACAAATAAACAAATGGAGATAAATAATATAATCATGGACTTATTTATTTAATTAAATTGAAGCTAAATGTTAGACTCAGCAAAGTAACCACCATTTGCAGATATAACTGCAGAACACACTTTTGGAATTCTATATACCATGCAAATCTAATATTGTTCAGGAATTTCGTCCCAACAATTTTGCAGAAGTTCCCACAATTTTGTTGCACTTTTAGGATGCATTACTTTCACTCTTCTGTCCAGTTCATTCTGAACCAGCTTGATGAGGTTTTGAGATTGTGCTGGCAATTCCATGATATGATTCCTACCGTCTATTTATTTTCCTCAAAGATAGTTCTGACTTGGTCATTATCTACATGTAGGATAAAACCTTGACCAACTAGGCTTAAACCACAAACTATTGCATGGTTCTGCTGATTTGATAGCCCTTTTGGTTCTGGGTGACAGTCCGGCAAGTCATCAACATGGGATCCAGAAAAATAGCCCCAGAGCATCACACTTCCATCTCCGTGATTGATATTTGGTATGACACACACTGAGGAACCATCCTTATGCCTACATGATGGTGTAGAAAAACAATAGGTTATGATCTAAAGATTTAATTTTGTTTCTTCAGGAGTCAACTGGTGGTGCTTCATGCCACAGGCAAGACTCTTTTTTATTTTGCTATTTTAGCAATGAGTTCCTACTGGCACTTGACCTGAAAAACTCAAAGTCTTCTCTTCATATTGAAACTGAGACTTTCTTAGTTTAACCAGTGTTTAGCGGTGCTTGAAGCATTTGTCCTGTGAGCCACCTATTACACAAGCTCTCAGAAACATGTCTTATGATTTTTTTATGGCTTTGGTTCTGCGGGGACTCTTCCTGTCAGAGTATCCACATGCCTTTTGATGATGTATGAAACTGTACTCACTGACACCTTGGCGTTCTTTGCAATTTTACTAAAGGAAAAAACTTCTCTTTTAAGGGCTATAATGGTCTGTCTTCCTTTGCTAATTGCATTTTTTTGCCATTTTGATAAGCAATATACTACTTTCTGCAGTGCAATATTGTCTAAATAATGAATCATATGGTCTAATAACAGTCTGTTAAGACACCGTTTTTATACAAACAAGGGGGTTGTAATCAAAAGGTGTTGGGACTACTTGTAGGAATTGTTTACATCAACAGTCAAGGCTTACTGTATTTCCATTGCTGCAGAATAGCTGTATGTTCATAACTCATTACTTGTTCGCTAAAATTGCCTTTTGTATAACTGTAAACTAAATAATTTTTCAGTTTTTGCTAATCTAAACTTCTAGCAGTTTACTCATTACCTTTGTGCCATTTCAGGTTATTCACTGTACTTAAATTGCTTAGATTTGAATAAAACTGTAAAAATTGAGGTGCTCTAGAACTTTTGACTTTTTGTAATTTTCATAATGGTAAAGTTTATGACAAATGATGCTAAAGACTTAAACTCACCATATCACTGGGAGCTAGCCCTCCACTATTTTGCTAAACATAAGAATTATATTACAGAAGTGCAATAAGTTAATTTTGTTAAACTTTCCCCAACCTCCTTACCATAAATGTTATTATGCTAACAGGCCAGTCAAAAAGGGAGGTGTTGCAATTATTTTTCACCAACAGTGCCAGATCTCCCTTGACATCCAGATTTCAGATAACTACAGCAGGTACTTCATTTTGGTACGGAAGTGAGATAACTACAGCAGGTACTGTACGTCATTTTGGTAGGGAAGTCAGATAACTACAGCAGGTACTTCATTTTGGTAGGGAAGCTGTATGACAGAGATGTTACTCCTATGCACCCAACACTAAATAGATAATTTTTAATGAAAATGTATAGAGAAGTTAAGAGAGTTTGTAAGGGCAGAGTATTGCTGTTAAGATACTTCAACATTCTAAAATGGATAGATATACCCATGCTGAAGCTCACGGAACATCTGCACACACACAAACAAATGTTTCAGGACCTTTTTGCAGATCCTCTCGAAATAAGATCTACAATATACAATGTGTTTGTAAGCAAACCTTTTAACAGTGCTGGATTATACTTATTTTTCCCATTTACACAGGTCATATTCTCAAATTGATTTATCCTTTAGGGACAGGTAGGCCCTACAGCAGGTTCAATAGATTGTAATTCTCCCTATCATAGTCTGACCATTTACTTTTACTTCTCCATCTAAGCCTTCCTTTCTCATAGGAGCTAGTCAAGCTATACAATCATCTTTAGAAGAATTCTTACATAATAACAACCTAAAGACACAGTATATCTTCAATTTTTGGTGTACCCTGATGGCTGTTTAATGGGGTACTGGTTATCCAGAAAACATTTAGGCTTAAAAAGCAGGATGCACAAATGCATTACCCCCCCCCCCCTTAAATTACTTAATTTTTTAAGGCTCATAACAAAGCAAGGACAGACTTCAGCATCTGTACTTTGAAAATAGTTCAGAACAATGTTGTCCACCTAAGTTGGTTAGACTCACATGTTAACATTGTGCTGGTCTTTTTGGTAGTCATTGGCTTAGTGATGGACATTCCAGAAATTGTCTCCATTGTTCTGATAAGACCTATGTTTTTAATTGCTATGGACTTTATGTCTATTAAAGGGTCCTTTTATGGTTTCACTCTGTTGGCCTAGTGTGGCTTTTTAAATTTTCAGTGGTATTTTGAAAAGTAGCCGACCAGTCATCATACATCAATAGGTGTTGGATAATATGCTGATACCATTTGATCAATGTATACAGATAGTCACTTAAAACCTTAGTGGTGGGGTGTCCCACTCTGCACAGCAACGGGGCACCTGTGGGGCTTTCTTCCTTGTGAGAAACCCCCACAGGCAAAATATATAGAATTGGGTGTCCCATTGCTACATAAAGTGGGACACCCCAGCACTCAGGTTTTACATTACTTTCTCAATTCTTGATCTATTTTGGATATTATTATACTATTATCTTAAGTATTACACTGCAAGCAGTCCTTAGGATACAGGCTGCTCAGGAGTATATGCAGTGAGCCTATTTTATTATTACAATACTGTTTTCTTCAATATGACTGATGATTTGTCATCCATAGCATTATAAACATGCCATTGTTCTTTTGTTGAGTGTATTATCCATAGGATTGTGTCTTCTTTTTTTGTCTACAAGAGTCTTATTAATATTTATGTTTAAGGGGCTGGTAGAAAACTTATACAGGCATACCATATTTGCTACACAGTAGCGTCTTTAGTATCAGATACCAATTAAAAACAAATGCACAGTGTTGAAATGATACTTTAATTATTACATAACTATTTTTTATCTTTTGGTGTGTTTATATTGACTGAAGAAACTGCAGGCCAAATGTAATAGGGTCCAAGTTTTTTGTGCTGAACAAACTCATACCTTCTCGCACATTTAAAGGTGCAAGTTTGTCCCACAACTAAGCAAATGTAATAGCCTGAGTTTGAGAGAGGTTTTTTTTTCATTACAAGGTGTGAAGCCTTCACAGATCAGTGAGATCCGTAACAAAAATAGTAAAGTGTTCAATTTTTTTTTAAATGATGTGGGGTTCCCCCTAAAATCACAATTAGCACCTGGCAAATCGGAACCGTTCCTGGTTGCGAAAATACAGAGGATAAAAAACATAGGTTTCCCCTTTGTTTCCATCAACCAGCACCAGGCTCAGTGAGTCAATCCTCGTTGTGGAAATACAGGGGACAAACTAAGTTGGGGTCCCCTCTATTTTCCACAACCAGCACCGGACTCTTTCTAGCAGGGGTGTGATACCACAGACATGAGACCCTTTCACTGGGTCCCCTGGCCAAAGCATTCAAACCTGAATGCTAGTCAGCCAAAGCCATGGATTCTCTCTCCAGGGCACCCCAGGTCTGGGCTGATAGCTCAGGGCTATCCCCGACACCCCTGGGCAGTGGATGTTGGGGATGGCCCGGTCTATCAATCAAGTGTTGAATGCTTTGGCCTGATGACCTGGTGAAAGGGTCTTATGGCTGTGGCACTATACCCCTGCTAGAAAGAGTCTGGTGCTGGTTGTGGAAAATACAGAGGACCCCTGCTCATTTTGTCCCCTGTATTTCCACAATGAGGACTGGATCACTGAGCCCTTTGCTGGTTAATGAAAATACAGGGGAAAACTAATTTTTTTCCCCTGTATTTTCATAACCAGGAACAGATCAGAAAAGCTTGGCGTTGGTTTGTGTTTTTTTTGGTGGGGCCCCACGCCTTTTTTTAGTTTTACACTACTATAGGTTTTTAAACACAGAAACATGCATGGATCTCACTGATCTGTGCACATGTTTTTGTGTAACTCAGACTTGCTCAGGTTATACTTGCTAGCCTGAAGCAGGTCTATTATTTTATGAGTTTTAGGTCTGTAATAGTGTGCAAGTTAAAAACTTGCACTCTATTACATTGCCTGATTTATATCCTCACAATGGCAAAACATCAAGATGCAAGTTTTGCCATTGTGAGTTGCGGGGATGTGAGAAACATGCCAGTTTGCATGTTCCCACACCCTACTATATAGCGAGAGTTCTAAAATTGTGTGAGTATTGCACTATACTTGCACATTTTCAAACTCGGACCCTATTACATACGGCCCTATGTGTTCTTATACTATTGACTGTCTTACATATGCACAAGTGCTTATACAATTGAATATCTTGCATATAGTATGCTCATCTCAATGCCTATAATTACTACATAGTAGCTACCACTGAAAAGCTGTATCTTTCACTCAAATATTGTTCTATTTCCTATTGGTTAGATTAGGAGCTTCGTAATCATCTCATTGGGTGTGCAATGCCAGCTGGCAAACAGTCAAAAGTAGAGATGAACAGCTTTCTACACACTCTGATATTGACTGTTGCTTTCAAGGATATACTTTAATGCAAGTATAAATCTCTCACTCACCATCCAATTCTTTCTGAGCAAATGGAGAGAAAGCAGAATCTAAAAAACGTATACATGAATATATTATACTGTATATTACAAGTCATTGGGAAACATTGCTATTATTAATATCAGCCTGGTGCATTTTTAATTGATTTTCTATTTATGTTTGTTATGTCTATAGTTTATTTGTGATTATATTTCGCTGTCATTAGGAATACAGGAATTATCCCCTCTTTTCCTAATTAACACACTCTTTCACTTTTAGTTTTGAACATGTCAGTTTTATATAGACATTTTCATTTAATAAAAGTTATGCTTTAAAAAATTCCTATTGGTTTGTTGTTCGAAATTGTGCCCTCACTATAGTGTTCCTTTCTTTTTCCTCTTACAATTATTTTTATCCTTGCCATCAAACTGGTAGCTGAAAATATATACAATTTATGAATCAATTAAAGGCACCTTAATCCAAGGTGCAGAACACAAGTTATGCTTGTTTGCTGACAACTTGCTTATATTTGCCATTAATTCTGTGGTCTGGCTACTGTATATACTGTATAGAGATGTGCAGTTCAGTTCTCCAGAAATCCAAATCGACCCCAATTTCGTGAATCGTGGTTGTGATTTTTTTACGGTTCATAATTCAAATTTTAAATCCGAATTTTGGGTTTTAGATTGCATAAATTACATTATTTTAGCTATTTTTAAAACTTTTTATCTATTTTTTATTTCAAAATTCCAGATCCAAAACCAAAACACTTGAGGGTGCTTTGTAAAGCCAAATCCAGAACCAAAACCTTGAAGTAGATACAGATCCAAAACCAAGACATGGGAGTCGGCTCACATCCTTAATACTGTACCATTCACTGTGTTCAACACCTATTCCTCAGTTTTGAGTAACAAATTAATTATGTTAAAGCAGAGGGAATGATTCAGACCCGCTCGCGAGCACTGAGCACTCGCAAGGGGGTTGATGTTGCCCAAGTGCGCATGCGCACGAAAGAGCTGGCTCCATCATGCGCATGCGTGAGACCCGAATAACAATGGCCAAGCCGTTGTTATGGGTCTCACAGCAAAGGGGGCGTGCTGTCGATGGTGATTGACAGCACGCCCCCTTTGGTGGGTGTGCCGGGGGTGTGGCTGCCCAGATGGAGGCGTTCCCATAGGAACACCTGCCATCTGGGGCCGGCCCCACTGACATCACTAGTGATGTCAGTGGGAGTGCTTTTGGCTCTGATAGAGCCAAAAGCACTCCAGGGCTTGCGGCAGCGAGACCCTACCGCAGGGTCTCGTCGCAAGCCCGATGGTCGCGATGGTCTTGACCATCGCTACAATCATTTTGGCCACTCGCTTAAGCTGTGGGTGGTCACCCACAGCTATGCGAGCGGCCAGGAGGCCGCTCCAAAAAGAAGCAGGGACGGCCCTGATTCAGAGCGAGCGCACTGTCAGAGCGTCCGGCTCTGAATCAGGGCCAGAGATCCTACTATAAACATGCCCCAGACATACTTGTAGAGTTGCAATCTAGGTTTAAGTATGCCTGGCAATGGACATCCCTGAGTAATTTGGTTATCTACATCCAGGGGTTACAGGGGGCTGGAACAGGGTGGAACTGCGTTCCATCAGTTGTATTTGGAGGCGGAAAGGGTTAAGCCTCCTCCGCCCACCTTACCCAGCCACAGCACTTAGAGACTGCTGCATGTCTACACATAGTGATGCAGGCCACTGCTGCTTTATTATGAAGGAGAGGACTTGGAAATAGACTTGCCTGCACAAGTGGGTAGCGCTACAAAGATTCAGTCACTTAGAGGAGTATTAAATTAGAGGCGAAATAGTCCGATTTCGCCGACATTGGCAAAATCAGCCAAAATTGGTCGCAACCATCCAATTTTGTGGCCGATTTCGCCAACGACGGCAAAAGAATGTCATTTTTTGCCTAAAAACTGGGGAAAACTTTTCTCCAGCCAAGGGCAGGCAAAAGAAATTAGCAAAATCCCTGTTTTTGGGTAAAAATGTGGGGATTTCTTACAGAATGCTTTGGACAGCCCCTCTAATGATATTTTAGCAGAAATTTATTTTTGGAAGTTGCATACTTTGGCTAAAAACGACCACTGAAATTTCTGTAAAATTCTTATTTTTTTCCATGAAAAATTTATAAGGATGCGCCAAATGTTTTAAACATTGCATGTGGATGGCACAGGCATTTTTTTTAACCACTAAAAAAACACCTGTGCCAGCAATGTGCGATGTTTAAAACACTTGGCGCATTTTTATGGCCCTCCAAAATACCAGACAAAAAATGTTAAACACATTTTTCACAAAAAAAAAAAAAATTTATGAAATATCAGCGGTCATTTATTTGCCAAAGTGCGCTTACATTTTACTCATTATACAAGCACTCTTTTTATACTTAAATTTATCAAGTGCTGCTCCTCATACTTAGCGCAGCTTACATAATCACATTTCTACTGTCCTGTCCATAAGGCTAGGGCTGCAGTCCATAAAGGGGTGCTGTGTTATCCAAGGGAGGTGCTCTGTCAATTAGGGGTAATCTTCCCCAGTTAAATAAATACAAGAACTTTTTTTCTTTCTTTTAATTTTTTTTTATTTGTGTCTGTGCTATTATTGTTTGGTGACACTGCCGCAGTTTATCATCCACGTATTTCTTACTCTGCAGGTGGTCTGTCTGCACTTGGCAGTGGTGCTCTGTTGTCCATAAAGAAGGGGTGTTGTCTGTGTTGTTCATCAAGGGGCTTCTGCCTCATTCAGGGGTGCTCTTTCCCAGTGTAGAAAAAAGTGCTTTTTTGTGTATGTGCATTAGCAACTTAGCTGCACTATTATTGTACAGTGATACTGCCGCAGTTTATTGTCCACGTATTTGTGACTCTGCAGGTGGTCTGCCTGCACTCGGCAGGGGTGCTGTTGTCCATAAAAAGGGGTGCTGTCTGTGTTGTTCACCAAGCAGCTGCTGCCTCATTCAGCGGTGCTCTTTCCCAGTGTAAACAAAATAAAAGTGAAATTAAATTAATATCAATCCACAAAAAAAAAAAATTGTGTGTGTGTGCGTTAACAACTTAGCTGCACTATTATTGTTCGGTGACACTGCAGCAGTTTATTATCCCCGTATTTGTAACTCTGCAGGTGGTCTTTCCACACTTGGCAGGGGTGCTTTGTTGTCCATAAAAAAGGGGTGCTGTCTTTGTTGTTCATCTAGGGGCTGCTGCCTCATTCAGGGGTGCTCTTCCCCAGTGCCCCCCCAAAAAAGTGCTTTTTTGTGTGTGTGCATTAGCAAGTTACATGCGATATTATTGTTTGATGACAGTGCCGGCCAGAACTCAGTTAATTGTCCACATATTGTGACACTATAAAGTCAAAGCACTTTGTGTTATTCTTATTCATAAAAAATCTTGTGACATTGTAAATGGTAGCGCAGTGTTTTATTCATAAAAAATCTTGTGACACTGTAAGTGGTAGCGCAGTCTAATATTCAAGTTTTCACTTCTTTCCTCAATCGTAAATAAATGATTAGTCTACATGCTGACTACAAGACCACAACAATGTGATAAATAACATGCGTTATATATAAAACATAATGACATCACTATAAGTGGCAGTGCAGTGTCTTATTCTTTTATTATTCATAAAAAAATCTTGTGATATTAACTGGTGGTGCAGTGTGTTATTCTTTTCTTATTCATAAAAAATCTTGTGAAACTATAGGTCATTTATACTGCAGTGTAATATTTAAAATTGGTACAAATTGATGTGTGTACTATTCCTGACTTCATTCGTGTTTGTTGATATGGAGAAAGATCAGTTGATAGGAGAGCAGGAACCACATACTAGTGCTGGAGCTGCTGCCAGTGCCACCAGTCGTGACAATACTAGTCGATCTACATCATCTACTAAAGCCAATGCCCAAGGGTATACAGGGCTTAAGTCAGGGCATCTAAAATCAAGAACCAATCTTTTACAGTGGTAAAGATAAAATTATCAAAGGCAAAGTTAGCTGCAGAAAGACATATGTCAATATGCCTTTCACCACATGAAGTAGCAAGGAAAGGCTAAGGCCTTGGCCTTTATTTATGACTGGTGGTTCTGCTTCTTATGATGATGTACTGTAAGTACAAGTGAACATGCTGACATAGAAATCAAGGATGCTTCTATGGAAGTGCACCAGGATGAGCAGGAAATTTGTGTAGCTGATGCTAATAAGGATGTTGTTGATGAGGATTTTGTTTATGTAAATCAGGCAGCAATGGAAGAAACAGTTTTGTCCATGATAAGGAAAATTCCATTGTCATGTCTGGGCACAAGAAAAAAAAATCCACTTCTTATGTGTGGAATTATTTCTACCCAAATCTGGAAAACAATTGTCAAGTCATCTGTACCCTTTGTAAAGCCAAAGGAAGTAGAGGTAGGAAACTTAACCACCTAGGAATCTCCTCCCTGTTAAGTCATGTGCATTACATCCATCCAAAAAGTAATCTGTATCACCAGTGGGTCTTTTGGGAAAGTTTAGTTTTTTACTTGGCAGATGCACTTGCTGGAGAAACTGAAGGAGAAGCCATCACTGCATCACGTGCCACTTGAACTGAGAATTTGCTTACCAACAGCCCTTTGCATCTCTTCAGATCTGTGTCCATTGGGAAGAAGAACACAACATATGACTTAAATCTTATATCTTAAATCTTGCATTTGCTCTGTTCAGCTTGTCCACATATCTGTGGTGCACAGTGGGTAAAATGGCATTTTGGAGGCCAGTAATAAGTTTTTTTAATGTCCCTGTACAGGTTATTAATTGCTTTTCTAGTGAAGTGGAATATTATGGGATTTGGTAGTGGGGACACAGGGCCTCAATTAACTGTCTAAAACCCACTGCATTATTGGTGGATACTGGATGCACATCTAATACCAGCATAGATGTTATGGCATCAGTCATTCACTATGCAACTGGGTGACTGCTGTCATACTTGTTCATTCTTGGGCTTTAATGTGGTCAAAATCAAATGGAAACAAGGGAAAATTAATGTTATTGAGGTTAATAATACTGTAGGAACAAAAAAATACAAAAGATGTGATTTTAGCAGTTTTTATCAATTTTTGACAAAAATACAGATCCAAAACCAAAACACGCAAGGGGCGACTTTGGCAAAACCTAATCCAGATCCAAAATATGGGAAGATACAGATCCAAAACCAAAACACGGGGGTTGGTGGGCATATTTAGTTATAAGCTAACTGACATTTTTTATTAGTAGTAAATCACTCAACTCATTGTACTGGCTGAAACCAGCCACTTGAACACTAAAACACAAATTTTGCAACACCTCAGTGATTATATATTCTCTGTACAGCTCTGAGTAATATGATTGGCATGATATTAATAAACAATAATAACATTACGTGGGAAAACACATTGCCTACTGTGAAATCCATGGATATTCTAAGTCACTGCGGAATTATCTGACTATTTACAGAATGGAATGCATTATTTTATTATAATACACACATAGTAGTGTTATGACAGAGAATTTAAACATTTTTATATTATCATTGTATTAAATTATGTTTTGGTTTAGGTAGGAAAGCTATCACCTTGTCACACATCTGTTTCTTGTGAATGGATTCTGTTGCCAGTTGTTGCATAGGGGAGGAATTTTGGAGCTGAGTGCAGTATAATCTTTGAGGCATGGATGGAGTGGTCATATGACTCACCAGTTTTTGCAGTGGGCTGGAACTTTTTGGGGCTAATGTAAAAAAAAAGTAACTAAAAATGTTTTTGTTTTATACAGATCAGCAGTCCCCATCTTCCATCAATGCACTTGTTACCTTGAAACTTGACTTGGTAGTTGCCTAACCTTAGCCATCTGTCCTAACTTCCCATTGGTGCAAACTCTCACAGACTCTCTACCTTCTGTTTGTTCTTCCAGGGACAGTTGAGAATGTGTCGGTGTGCTGGAGCCCAGAAGATTATTTACACTATTTTTACAGTCTCAGTGACAAAACATCTCCAACAGTTTCCCCCTGTACAAATAGGCGGGGGGGAATATGAATGAAATGTCTGAAAAAACTAAATCCCTTCTTAGGTCTCTCTCGCTGAATATTTTACCCATCCCTCACTGTTAACACAAACAAATTCCAGTATGTAGAGCCCAATGATTTGCCCCCTGGCTGTTAATGTTGTCTGTGCTTTATGGCAGTCACTGGAGTGCTTTTGTTATTGTATGGCAGTGATGTGGATTATCTCTGTGTTATCTGGGAAATATGTGATTGCTTTATTTATTGTATGGTGATCACGTGGATGCTCTCTTTACTGTATGTCCATCATGTGGATGCTCTCTGTATTGTGTGTCAATCATACTCTTTTTAAATCTCTAAATCTTGTAAATAAAAGGGGACGTCGTGATAGGATTTGATCAAAATCCCCTTTTGGTGAACGCTACCGAGAGCCAATCTTACCCTTACATATGAGGAAGCTTATTTATACAAGTATTGCAGCTGTACTCCGATTGCTAACAACATCTCAGAATGCCAGGAGTGCCCACAGAGAAAAAGCTTTATAATACAATTTTTTACTTATTATATTTTTTTAATCTGGAATGGAAAGATCTGATAAGCCTGCTCACGCATGTGCACCCTGGCAGTTAAAGTCTACACTTACAGCTACAGGCCAAAGTCAATGGGTAATTGAACATAACCCTGCTGACATTTTCTTGATAAATACCTGAAAAGACAATTTTCTATCACTGCAATGACCACATGACCTGAAACAAAGCTATCAATCTGCAATTTAACTTTAGTGCAACCTAGACAACAAAACTAGTTTGCGACTGTTTGCCGTTATTCAATACACAATTTCCAATGTGTACTAATTCTGAATGTAATATTAGCATATGTGCTGTAGTACTGTATAAATAAACGTGAAATATAGTTATGTTTGCCATCTCTGGCATTGATAAGGTAATTTACAGCATAGCTATTATAGTAAAAGAAGTTATTCTTTTTGATTACTATTGATGTCAGAGTGACCAAGATAATGATTTCTTTCACAACTCTTTATAAATGCATTCACACAACTCATGCAGTATAATTAAATGCATGCTTTTTAAAAGATATGCCTTAAAATACCAATCTGACAAAGGAGGCTGCAAGAACACAATTAAAGAAAAATGTTGCTTCTGGGTGGTAATTTGTTGTGCATGAAAGACAGTCATTTATCATATGGAATTGTACCCTGAGCTTTTAGTCAATTCCCCTGTTAAGCCTGTCCAATTTGACTTAATTATGTCCTGCATTTGCAAATCTTCTACTGTGGGGATATCATTTATGAGGTTAGACTCTAAAGAGCAATAATCACATTTTTAGCTTTCCTTTATTATTTTTTGTCATTCAATTAACTCCTATTTCTAAGAAGCATATCCTCTAAACTTAACAAAATATGAACTATTAGACATCTGTATGCAGATTATGAAGATTTTTTTGTTGCTATCTTTGATCCAAGTTTGGTTCTCTCGAGATAGCTGGAGAGATTTTTCCTATTCTTTCTTAGTCATCAATTCACTTAAAATAAGGAAGAAGGGAAGTAAAAATACATCTAATTGTGAAGATCTTAATTTTCTAATTTCATACAGGAAAAGCATTGGCGGTTTAATTACTTTGTATGCCTGCTGAGCACAAACTTGTCATTTAAGAACAAAGTTACCTGATTGGTATGTACGCTTATGACAAAAATGTTCAGGTGAGGTAATTGGTATAGGCATTAGGACATATTTAAATGTATTCATGTTTGAAGAATGCTTTCAAACTAATTAAGAAAATCTCTGTCTTGAATGTTTTTTATAATTAAAAATTAGGTTTTGTGCCCAAATTTGTTAAGAAAAGTAGGAATATAAGAAAGCTTGAAAAAGGAGAGATGTTACTATTTTATTCTGCATGTATTTTAAACTAGAGATTAAGAAGCTTGGCATGACTCTTATACCCCTTTAACATGACCTAAAAATCCTGATTTTTGTTGGTGTAAATGGATCCACCCGGGTCCAGGGACCCATGGATCCAACTAGGGTAGTTTGCTGGGTTGGCCACGAGTCATTCCCGTGCCATCCTGCAGTGTAAATGGCGCAATCTGGGTCACGATGAACCGGATCGTGCCGCATGCTGCCCGAATGGCCAGCTTCAGTGGCACTTGGAGATGTCATTATCTTCAAGCGTCCACTACAACACTGGAAGAGCAGGGTCACTGCAGACCTGGCTTCAGTGTGAACAGCGCCGACTCAGAAATATCCTGGGATAGCGCCCTGCAGTCTGAAAGGGATTAGTCCCTGGTCTGATCAAGATTGGAACCCTGTTTCAACTCCCGGGTCAGACCTGGAACTTTGGTATAAAAGAGGTATTAGTAAATTTGTGCAGTATTTTATTTTCAATGCTTGAGATTTCTGGAAACCAAATAGACTAACTATTATACTTTCTGCCATACCATTTGAGATTTGTTCATGTCATTTTCTTATTTAGCTTTCTATTTAATGCTATATAAATTGGCCATGTGATTTCCAAGCATGATTGTAGGATCAGTCTATGTAGAAATTACACTCAATATGAATTTTTAGTTGCGAGGAGCTCACATTAACATAACAAATTGAACTTCATGTTACACAGAGGTGTAGTGAATTATGAGTCACATTACTCATTGGTGATGCTGGGAGACCCTGCTCCTCCCATAATTTCTCTCTTATGTGTCAATTCATATAGAGGCGATGTGTGGGCAATACCCAAGATGTGCTGTTATGACAGTGTTAGAATGCCTGCAATGGCACCCTACACCACCCCTAAATTGCCCCAATTTTACAGATGTATATTTCCTAAAGTGAGAATTTGTAGAAGGGGAGATGTTGCCCATAGCAACCAATCAGATTCTAGCTACTATATTACCTTCTACAAGGTGCTAGATACATTTTGAGTAGAATTTGATTGGTTGCAATGGGCAAAGTCTCCACTTCTAAAAATCTGCACTTTAGTAAATATACCCCTTTAGTCTGTGACATATAATTTGCATTCTCCTGTTTTAACACATGGGGCTCAATTCAGTTAGGAACAATGCATAATTTGTCCATTCCAGTGCAATATAAATGAAATGTGTAGTGCACGCAAATCCCATACATACAGTAGCTGCAATTCTTACATTCCGATACACACCTGTGGGCTGGGAACTAAAATGCATGATTTAAAGGCAAAATTGGGGCAATTTATGGTGATGTAAGGTGTCATTGTCAGATTGCCAACATTGTCAGGAATCACTTGCACATCGTCTCTTATTGAATTGACCCAAATAGCTCTATCATCACAATCACAATACTAGGCAGGCCACCGTTTCTGCTGACTCTGTATTAAAAACTACTTGATTATGCTTTCTCTCCTCCAAGTCTATCAACATCATCCGCTCTATGCATAATAGTTGCCATCTAATTATAAATTTACCTATGTAGGTTTTAATATAATATCATATTCTCACTACTAAAGTATACAAATCTGCATCACACATTTAATCTACTGCAAAGATGTAATATATATTTCTGACACTCTCAATGCTTCCTGCATCCTTGTATTGCATAATGAATGTAATTTCAAAAAAGATCTGCACAGATTATCATTTTTTTTTTTTTTTTAGATGATTAGCATACATGGTAGAGAATAAATTTTAATTACTCTTAAGTTTTGGTCAAGTAAGAGTTAAGATTACTTTACAAAAAAAATCCATAAGATATCAGTAATATCTTGTAGTTGTAAGTATGTAACTATTGTTGCACAGCCTTTGGCAGTAATTTCAGTGTCAGATGAGTTTCTAGCAAATGGTTGGTCTTCAAAGGACATTTGATGCTATGAAGAGCAACTTGAAATAGGTGAAGCAGGGAATTTAATATATGTGAATTGCAAGCAATATCTTGCAGTCAAGTGACGGCTGAGGTTAGAATAAAAAAGAAGAAAGGTTTAAAATCAAAGCATGTTGTTGAAATCGTGGACTGGGATGTCTGTCTGAGCTGCAGTGTTTGGGAGAATTGATGACTAAATAAAGCTTTTTTCCCAGAAAAATAGAAACACTGTGTTTTGCATAATAGAGGAACGGAGAAGAGTATCTGGTCAGTAAGTCAGATAGAAGCATCAAAAATAGGCTGCAGGGAGAAAAATATGGAAAATTCCAGGGAAGAAAAAATATGTAATTTGCCTTAATTTCTTAGTACAAGAAGTTCTGCTAAAATGACACAAGTGGGTTTGGTGCCAGAAGTATAGCAGAGACTATTGGTCACCTGATCAATCTCTACTCCCACAACCCAGCTCTGATGGGGCCACGGATAGGGTCAAGCCCCACTGGCCCCCACTGAGTCCCCCAAAGTCAAGGCTCTTCAGCAGAGTCACATTTCCCAGTACTTTATACCTTCCCCCCTTTGCACCATGACCATTAAGCCAATGAGTGCATGGTGAGCTTCTAGGGTGAGCAGTAGGAGCACAGTAAGTGATGCATCAGGAGCATCACATGTTAAAACAGCAGAGGAACAATAAAGAGCATCATGAACAGGGGTATATAGCAAAGAGTCATGGTGCACAGAGCAAGTACATGGTATGGCTCCCCTCCAGTATTTCTGGTGGAAGGGATATGGCCATTGTAAAAAGGGTTCACTGGCATGCAGAGGAGCTACAGCTGGCATTTAAAGGGTCATGTTGAACTGTGGGGTCTCTGGACAAACACTAATAATAGAAGACTTTGATACAATCCTCTTTCTGTTATTTTTTTTCTAACTTTTATTTTCTTTCTCTTTAATTTGAAAATTATATTTATCTCTCACTTTAGTTCTTACTGTCACCTGTCCTTCCTTTTATCTTCAATGTTATTTTTTCAAATTCTCTGTTTGTCTCCTGCAAGTTTCTCTACTGTCTAACTCAGTGTCTATACACCTATACTCCACCCCTATACACATAACTTCCTCTGCCATTGGTTGGCACAAAGTTGTGCATGTGAGGAGCTCCTAATTGCCAGTCTATGCCCCTGCATGCACACTCAGCAGTCTGTCGGCCCTGGTAGCTCAATAAGAAAACTCCATCCTGTGTGCAACCCACTTAGCCCACCATGGAAGGGGGGAACTACAGATTAAACATTACATTGGTACCTCATAGCACATCTGGAAACTGGGGACATGCTCCATAAAGACTACATATTGCACAGGGAATATTAGAGGTGATAACAGCTTATATATACGTGCACAAGCAAAGTGGAGGTGAGCACAGTACGGATAAAGAGCACAGGGAATATTGGAGATTAGCATAGCATAGTTATGATTTCATTTGACATCCGAGCATTGAGGTGAGCACAGTATGTAGAAGACACAGTGATTATTGGCAGTGAGCATGACATCTAAAAGAGCACAGGGAACATTGGAGGTGAGCATACTCTAATACAGACATGACCGTAAGGAACAATTAAGTCAGCAGATAGCCTAACATGGAGAACAACTGAGTTAAGCACAACAGGGAGCAAAGCATGGTGACATTGGAAATAAACATGCAATGAAACTGGATGTCAGTAGATAATCAGAAATGCATGGGAATCTATAGGAAAGCAAAGTGAGATATCGAAGGTACACTGGAAAAATACCCCACAAGCAATTTGCTTGGGACAGAAATGGGCTTATTATTTTTAGCAATTATCATGCTTGTGAATATTCACATACACAAGTAGCAAATGTGGGACTGTTAGTATAAATCTGTCACTAAGCGTTACATGTACACTCCTGACATGAAAAGCATACTGTTGTGATGGGACTGTTATAGATCAGTAACGTATGGCTGAGTTGAAGAAAAAAGATAACGTCTATTGACTGACATTTTTTTCTAACATACATTTGCTTATTTTTATTTTTCAGCCTTTTATAGTGACAAAGTTGTCTATGCTCAGCTCGGCAATCTATCAAAATAAAACACTGCCGTTATTATAATATATATTTCACTCAGAAATTGGGAGAGACACTGTGTTCCAGAATCATCTAGGGAAGACATACAGGAGCTAAAGGAAAAAAAGAAGGAAATATGACAGCCTTCACACTGAATAGAGAACCAAGACAGCTGTTGGCATTTTTGAGTAATTACATCAATTAATAAAATATTGGATGACAATTTTGTGTCTCATGCAGCTGAAAATGTCTGGTATGCTTACGAATATTGAATCAAATAAAAGGGATTGAGCTTGGAAAGTACTGTGCAGATATTATTGACAGCTCTACATGAATAATGAGTCTATGGTGGAAGAAAGTAATTTAATGGTTTGTGCCAATAATCCACAAATAAATAACTAGACAGATCAGATGGTGAGATTATATGTGAATATATTAAGTTTGGAGGAATTAATTTTAACAACCTAAAAGAGGCTATTCACTAGCTTTTTATTGTTTTTTAGTATGGAGGACTATATATACATATATTGTGTATATATATATATATATATATATGTATATGTATAACACTAAAAGGTAACTCCTCGGGTTACGGAGATTAAGGCACTCTCCAGACTTGTTTATTCACAATAATGCATAAGCTTTATTAGCATGCGTAGAAATAGTTGCCAATGTTTCAGTCCACATTAGAACCTTTATCAAGGCAAAGTATAATAAGAGATACATATAGCTAAAGACATAGTGGCTAGAGCAGAGCCCCTGGCAAAGTAAGGAACTGGCACCCCCCTTCTTCCCCTTTGCCAGTTAGTAACAGAGATATATATATATATATATATATATATATATATATGTGTGTATATTGTGATAGGATCACTGGTAAAGTTGTCAGTTATAGATAAATTTGCCCTAGGTTTCTGACCTATGTGTTTTAAAACCCCCAGGAGAAAGTTTGCAGTGAAGCAAGCTTGAGTTTCGGCTTTTTGAAAAGCCGGTTTGGGGCCTGGGGGTGTGGGTGTGAGGAGAGGGTGGGCTCCATCCACAACCCACTCCAGGTTTTGGTTTTGGCCTGTTGGCAGGCTAATAAGGGCTTCCGCCTAAAACTGGTGGTGATAAGCTCTATCCAGTTGTAGCTGTGGGTCTCATACCTGGGGGAGCAAGCAGACTGGCTGGCTCAGAGACACTTGGTGAAAACTAACTGTGAAATTCTGTGCATGCACTTGTGTTGATGGTGGAGGCAATAGGCCCCACTGTTTCTGTAGAGAGGGAACCTCTTGTCTAGTTACCGCCCAGACAGGCTAGCATTTATTTTCATGTTTGTTTTTCTTTTACGTTGCACAATAAAGACTGGCACTGACCAGTTAGCACGATACCCCAGACTGGTGTACTATTTTCCGGTTGCTGTGTGTGTGAAGAGGGAGTCCATCTACCCCAGGAGAGGGACCCCTAATCCAGTCCTGTTAATATATATATATATATATATATATATATGATTATGTACACACATACCTGGCAATGAACATACATATACATAGCACACCACACACACATTGTTCACACATACCTAGCACTGCACCTAAATATACATAGCACACATACTGTACATGGCATACCACACACAGACACACAATAACATACCTGGGGCTGAGATGAGGAGATCGGCAGCCACGGCACCACATATTGTGTCCAAGTCAAATAATTGGATATGATCGTTTGTAATTATTATCTGATGATCTAGTAGTTTATGGGCTGATAAAGAGTAAAATCGGATGCTACTCTGCATTGGAAGCAAGCCGATGCGCACAAATGTGTGTATATATATATATATATATATATATATCATTCAGGGTTTAGCCAAGTATGTGAGAAGCAGGAGTATGTCTGAGAAAAGTAATTAAAAATACACAAAGATACTCTGAGTGTTTTGCATATAAATTGAGAAGCTCTGCATACAAATGCAGAATGTCTGTGGCAATTGAAATATTACACAGACACTGATATGCACAATTGAAGTGTTCTGAATGTAGAGTTAGAAACAATTGTCAGAAGTTTGAATATCATTAGCAATTGTTTGCCTTGTGTCCAATGCTGATGTGTTTAAGAAGAACTAACACTTGTATTCTAAATAAGCATAGGAAAGCCTTTGTCAAAATTATCAGACTTCTTGCCAAGGCTTGGTCCACCTGTGAACAAGGCAAACTTCACTGATTTGTATTACCTCTTGCGACACATCTGTCGAAAAATAGGTACATCTCCACATTTTATATATTCATAATTCCTATATTCTTCACTACAAAAATATTACTGAACTGTAGGTGATCAGTCCACAGTTTAAAATTATTAAAGCATCTTAATACAGCTACCTCTATTTTTAGCAATATTACTTAAATGCAACAACACACAATATAAAATCACCTCTGAATTCAACTTTAGCTACACCCCCTCATCACCCAGTCACCCATTTCCTCTCATTCTTACATAATACCTCGGAGCAAAGAAACATACATATATATATATACACATAATGTATATATATAATTAATTCTGATACTCACGAAGATTTTGGAGATTGGATGTCCCAGCTGCTGGCCAGACAGCAGGTACAGCCACTCCTCTCCCATTCTTGAGGTAGTGAGGAAACCTGACAGGTGCACAGGTAGATGATGGATGTCATAAAGCAATAGCAGTGCCTCCAGCTGTTTAAATTACCTTTAACCAGGTGTTGTTCCATAATAAGTAATATAGACTCCAATCCAGTATACTTAATAATTTGTCATTTTATTAATTAAATAAATAGATCAAGCCCTTAACTGGGAGATATAATGTATTCCCCAGGATTAATGCAGCAGTCAACCCCCATTGACATTGTCACAAAGTACTTATACCTTATTATAATATTCATGTAATATGCCTTCCTTATACACCCACTAACATTATCAGATAGACAAAGCTTGTTCTTGCTAGCTCCTCCTTGGCAATCAGAATCGAAACTGAATTCTTTTAAGAGATACTTATTGCTTGCTGCATCCCCATATTTGGTCTGAGTGTTGTCTTCAGCACATGTATACATAAATGGACAAGCTTTTGTTCACTGTTTTAGATAAACAGTTTTCCTTGGGAGCGGCCTTAAAGACACACACTAATTTCCATTTAAATGTGAGTTTGGACAGAGAAACAAAATGGATGTACAAATGCCCTACTGAATCTCCTGAACTGCGTCATTATACAGCATAAAGCATATGTAAATATGGAATTATGTAAATTAGTCTTTGACAAAATATATATATATATATATATATATATATATTAATCCATGACACATATTCAGACACACATTAACAAATAAAATACATACTGCACATGTTTGCATGACACATGCTTGCAGCACAGCGTTTGCACTGTGTTCAGACGCACAACACACACTGCTGAATTCCTGTAAATATCTCACTATTACTTATGCAAGCACATATAGAAAAGATTCCCTAGCATTAAGAAAAGGTTTTGTTAGACAATCATTATGGTATAAAGTGTGCATATATGATATTTAAGGTATACAACATGGTAGACATGGCATGTTTGGTACTATACGGACACCCTGTTTATTTCCAGATATTCGAGTCTATCAGCGAGGGAGTCGCATCTTGCGTTCGATGGTTATGAATCATAGGAAATTATTGGTTAGAATATATACTCTGTATGTAGTGTCTTAAACCAGTTAAAGAAAGACAATGTAATCTCAAGACATTGTTGGAGAATTGGGACATACCCCTAGTGACAACATATGAACTGTCCTATGAACCACAGCGTACTACAAAGACCAAGAGCAAGAGCCAATGAAATTATGTTTGTCTGTCTACATTGTTGTTATCTGTGATCTGTAAAGTATATAGCCTGCTTGCTGATCCCAACATACAGCCATTCTCCTTGGATGACCACAGGTTTCTGGACTGATGACTGTATGCTGGGATCAGTGCGCATGCATATGTATTGGGCTGTATCTTATTTTCTGTATTTAATTGTCTTCGCGCTAATTGTGCTAGATCAAAGCGTGTACCTTTCTTTTTAAATGCAATAAGAATTTTTCTGCTTTGGAACCACAATTATTGTCTGGACAGCGATTATTTCTCTCTAGCAATTTATGGATATTCATAACTGTGAGGAGGGAGAGGGAGCAGCTGTGGCTGAGCATGTGCAGCAACTCCCCAGCTCCCTGACATTCTGAATGAAGAGAGCCCTGCCGATCCGAGCTCTCTGTAGTGGTAGCTGTGATCGCGGCAGCATTTGCCGTTTGTGTTGAGATGGAGACACAGCTGTCTCCATCTAAAAAATAAATAATTGGACTCATCAAGGGGGGTTTCTAGCTGCCGGCGGCATTTGCCAGGGGCACCGGCCGGTGGGGGGCCCCCCACCGCCGCCCCCCACCGGCCGGCACCCCTGACAAGTGCCATCCTGGCCAATAGGAAGATGCGCCCCTGCTAGCCATTATGCCTTTAGCTATATGTATCTCTTATTATACTATGCCTTGATAAAGGTTCTAATGTGGACCAAAACATTGGCAACTATTTCAATGCATGCTAATAAATCTTATGTATTATTGTGAATAAACAAGTCTGGAGAGTGCCTTAATCTCTGCTACCGATGGAGTTACCTTTTGGTTATTATTGAGTTACCCATATGATATTGGGAACTCTAAGGATAACACCCCAGCATTCACTGTAACAACATACAGGTGTGAGTGCCAGACCACAGGTCGTGTATATATATATATATATATATATATATATATTCATTATATATAAGGGCCATCATTTACCAACCACAAATTGTGTGGATGTAGAGCAAGTTTTGCGCGGCAGTGAGCATACTTGGCCATGCAGTGTATACAAAGGGGCACTTCCTCCCCTTGCAAGTACAAGCCTGTGTATTTATTGTTCTAGGTTCTTTTTATTTTGCTATTTCCATTATTGTGGCTCTATGGGAAAAGGAGATACAGAAAAATAGCAAGAAGATTATGGGGTGGAGTTTGTACAAAAACTACATTAAAAAATAAAAATAAAACCATGACCTTCAACTGGAAAATATGTGGCTGCTATTAACAATAATACAGTACTAAAGATTCATTGCTATATTATATCTTAAAATAGCTTTAACTGTTAAGAAAAAGTATCTGAAAATATCAAACACCTAAGCTCCCACTCAGGGGACTACCCCCCTATCGGCCCCTCTGTAGCCACTGTAGGCCCATTAAAATCTTATTTTTTTGTGGCTGAATACAAAAATCACACTTTGGAAACTTAATAATGGGCAGTTTTGGTGAAACTGTATTATTTTAAATTGTATGGTAAGTCTCATGTTGCCAAACTACATGCCCTGCTGTATCCCACCAGCTCCTACTCAAAGCCTTTGAATTTCTTTAACAGTTCTGTGGAGAAGTCTACCTCAATGCAAGAATGTACCTGATTGAGTGACATGAGCTCTGGCTCTATACTGAACAGCCTTTGATACCTGTACAATTGTGTAAACCTGTTTAGTGGAATAGGATACACAGAAAAAAGCAATATTTGCAGTCTGGGGGGTATATTTACTAAAGTGCAGGTTTTTAGAAGTGGAGATATTGCCCATAGTAACCAATCAGATTCTACTTAACATTTATCTAGCACGTTCTAGAAGATAATAGCTAGAATTTCAATGGTTGCTATGGGCAACATCTCCACTTCTAAAAACCTCCACTTTAGTATATATACCCCTGGGACTCTTCATTCAATAGTAGAACTTCTTACATGGTTGCTAACCATCAAAACATTTATTAGTAGAAACAAATGAGCAACTTTTAAGGGCATCAGTATAAAACTGTCCCCAACATGGCATTAGAAAAACATACTCTATTATGTTGTGTCTATGCAGATTGTAAACACCTTACTTACAAACCCCAGACTGCCCTTTTGTTGTAGAAGCTGCTTAGACTTTTGTTCCTAGACATATTTTCACACAGACTGATGTCAGTAAAAATTATAGTTTTCAGGAAGTTTTATAAAATTTGTCAATAGGAGAAAATGTGAAGTGCTGGTAACCCAGGGAACCTCCAATACTATGCTAAACGAGAGAGGTGTTACCGAGAATAAAACAAAACAAAATAAACATCCTTCCTTTATAGATATGTCCTCATAAACTGTTGCTCTATTTGCGACAAATAGCCCCGCTCAGTGTGTAATGTCAGGGCAACACGGCCAAGCAAGAGTTTTTCTTGCTCATAATGTGCTTTTTAGTCACATAAATAAAATAACTGGGGGTGACTTACCTAATTTACATTGCTAGCTTGCACTGATCAACTGTTGTGCAACATTTGTATATTTACTGTATGTGCTACTGAGTCTGACTCTCTCTGTGAAAGATGTTCCTATGTGCTTCATTTGCCACTTTGTATGGGTTTAAAAATAAGTTGTTTGCAGTTACAGTTGCAGCCCAGTGCCTTTAGTACACTATGGGGGTCATACAGAGGCATTCGCAAGAAGCGATCACTCTCTCTGAATGAGGGCGGCTGCTTGATTTTTTAAGTGTGGCCTCCTGGTCGCTAGCTAAGCTGTGGGTTACCACCCACAGCTTTAGCGACCGACCAGGGTGATGGTCGCGATGGTCAAGACCATCGCGACCATCGGGGCTTGGGACGAGACCCTAAGGTTGGGTCTCAGCAACCGCAAGCCCCAGGGAGCTTCCTGCTCTGATCAAGCAGGAAGCTCCCCACTGACATCACTGCTGATATCAGTGCGGCCGCCCACAAAATGGCATGTGTTCCATCAGGAACGCCTCCGTTTGTGCAGCCACCCACCTACCCCGCCTACAAAACGGGGCGAGCTGTCGATCAACATCGACAGCCGCCCCTTTTGTAGTGCGCTCCGGAGTGAAAGAATCTCTCTCGCTCCGGGGCTTGCGCATGCGCAGTGCGGCTGCTGCACGTGCGCAGGCCTTTACCATTGAACTGGTTGCGAGCGCTCAGCGCTTGCGACCGGGTCTGAATGAGACCCTATGAGTGATTTTTCACTGCATCTGCAAAGCAAATAAGTTGCTAAATTTTATGAAAAAGACCATACGCTACTTCTCAGTTGTGCCAGGCATCTCGTGGCATGTGGCGTATAGATGCTTGGTGTATGAGGACACATCTGTAGCTGGAACATTTCCACATAAAATGGCTGTCAATTGTACATCAGCATACCCATATTATATCTCATTCTCAGGGACTTTGTTTGTCCTGTATTTGTGATTCTACAAACATATACCTTTGCTTACAGGATGTCATAGTCAATTTGAAAGAGATAAAATGCAAGAATCTGCACATCAAATTCTCAGGTGTTAAGATTGGCCTGACATGTCTCACATTATGTTAAAAAAAATGCAGATTTAAAAAACTGCCATATGAGAAGCAATTTGTCATCTGTGCGAGGAGATAAAGTTGCATAGTATGAAATTGTGTTTTTGATGAAAGTGGTGAAGTGTTGACAACGTAAAAACACAAATTTACTTTGCCATATATTTCTTTCTTTTAACAAGAAAATGTCCTTTTTGTTAACAGTTTATTAACCCTTATTGCTGGTCTATTCTGAGCGCATCACAAAATGTTGTTTACATTTGCATGACATTACAGACAGACACGTTGGAGACAAAAGCAGACTTTTGGGGGTAAATTTACTAAAATTCCTGTTTGCCCAAGATTGCATTTATGGGTGTGTTTGGAAATTTACTAAAGGCAAATTCAGGTGAGAAATCATGAAACTCTCTGCAAAAGATGGGTGAAAACACAAATAGAAATTAGAGATGTGCGGGTCCTGTTCTGAGAAAACCCACAACTGAATTTAGGGGTTCCGAGTCGAACTGAGGGCCAATTCAGACCCACTCGCTAGATGCTTTCACACGCAGCCAAAGTATGCAAATCCCGCGATCACACGGCAAGACATTAGCATGCCCACTATGTCTTGGCGTGCAAATGTGGTATGTATTTAGATGCCCAGCAGCCTGTCACAAGACACCCACTTTCCCTTAGTAACACACATCATCTCCAGGAAATGTATGAAACAATCGGTTACATTGAGTAACATCGGACCCATACGCAGCACTTGTGGCAGACCATGCACTGCGAGTGCTGCTGTGTGTAATTTAGCTATGTGACGTGTATGCTGACGCTGTGTTTTAATTATGTATGCCCCTGAAATGGTGTTCAGATGCACAGACACACCTGCATTCGCACCACCACACCCCCATTTCCATCGACCATCGCCTATCACCACCCACATACTGCTCGTCCTGTCACTCATTCTAGCGAGGAGTCTGTGCACAAGGGGCGAAGGCTTTGCGATGTCAGTGACTGGTTCGCGCATGCTCACTGCATCTAATACTCATGCGCAGTTGCAAATATCAGCAGGATGCGTGCAAATGCATTCTAGCCAGCGGGTCTGAATCGGGCCTTGAGTCCGATTTCAAAATCACTTTAGGGTACCGAGTCAAAACCGTGTCCCGGTTTGGATCTTCCTGTGGTTTGGAACTTGAATTTAAAAACTGAACTTGGGTTTTTAATTGAAGGCTAACAGGTCAAAATTACATAATTTAGCAATACAAAACATGTGAGGGTTAGTTTTGCAAAAACAAAAACAAAACACGAAGATGAAGATGAATCCAGATCCAAAACCAAAGCACAGGGATCAGCGCACATCTGTAATAGAAATAAATGCACCATCGGCAAGGTATTTTGCATAGACAGTCATACAAAAAGGGAACATAGTATTACAAAAAAGAGAAAAAGATCTGTATATGGCGCACATGCAACATAATAAAATATAACTTTTATTTATTCAAATTAAAATACATTTTGGGATTTTAAATAGCGTAATATTAAGATAAAGTCATATTAAAGAAAGTGAAAAAAAAGATAGAAATGTGTAAATAAAAATGCTGCCAACCTGTGTTGTTTCTTCTTTTTTCAAATACAAGTATTATGTCCTTAATTCATGACGATCTTATTGTAGAAAATATAAAGTGGATTATGAGACAATTCTTATAATAATTTTGTGCATCCAAGTTAGTGGGTTGTTCGTAATATATAGATATGGATGTATTAATAACAATATTTCTTTCGAGTATACAGTCCCAAATGTGTTACAAATCTTTTTATTTTTGTAAGATATACAATACTGTAAGTTATCTATTAGTCACAGTATTGCTCCATCAGCTATGTGAATATACTGTATATGCTAGCCAATACATATTGGTGATAATAAGGTCAATTGAATTCACAAAGGCACACTGTACGTCCTGTAATATGGTAGATTGAATGGCGTTCATAACTTGTCCTTAAAGTAGTTCCTTTTGGGATTTAGGTGTACTCTAGTTTGTATTCATTCCACAAATTCTTTATAATCCACCATGCCCTCTCGTAGTAAATCTGTACATATAAATTCTCATTCCTTTCACTTAAGTGCATGGACTCTTTGGAAGAAATGTATCCAGTACTCGTAATAAATGTTGCTACTTGTATTACTAGTTGCAACCAATGCATCAATTCCACACAGGCTTATAATCCACTACATTAGCCTGACGATTGTCTATCTATTCACTGCTCTGCCATTATATACATGTATTGCACTTCTGCTATCATATATAGTATATATAGTGCTAACATTAATATAGATATTGTATGTCCCGTTAAGCTTCTAAATTGAGAACAATCTTACTGTCAGTTAATGATAATTGATCGTGACTAATATTTAATCATTGTCCTTAACTGATTACGTTTATCAGGGCATGTATAAAACTGAATGATGTCAAGCTCCTAGGTAAACATATAGGATTCAGCCCCAAAATTAAATTATACATCCGGGCAATATATAAACGTGTGGAATTTAATAATATTAAGCTCCTGTGATAGTTCACACAGAACTTAGCCCCGGAGCTTGGTCATATAGATGGGCAGTATTTTAATAGCAGTCGGGCTGCACGTTGATACAAATTCAGCTCCTGATTTTACCAGCGACAGTGTGTTTATGTCAGAAATCCAGCTTATACATTTAGCGATCTGACATCGCAATGATCACTCCACTATTTGCAGATAAGATCACCGCTATATGATAGGGCATACATACACACACATATATATATATATATATATATATATATATATATCCTGGACATACACAATATATTACTGGTCCAGGAGCTTAGTCATATACACAGACAGTGTTTTAGATAACAGATTGGGCTACAGGCAGATACGAACAAGAAATACCGCTCAAACATTTAGCAGTCACACACATCATTTTCATATTTGTGAGATCGGCGCTTCATGATAGGACATGCATATGCATACTTTATGAGACAAAAAGCACATAGCATAAACACAAAGATTAATCCGGATCCAAACCCAAAACCAAAGCACGGGGGTCGGCACACATCTCTAATAGAAATAAATACACCATCGGCCAAACTCTTAGTTATTTTCCATAGACAGGCATAAAAAAAGGGAATTTATCAAGAATCGTTATTATAATCACAGGTGTAATTTACGCAAACATGGTCCAAAATAGAAGTTTTAAATTGACTATCTCCTGAGCAGCATGTTTAGCAGAATGATGCACAGATCAGTGTGATCCATGCATGCTTCTGCCTGTAATAAAGCAAAGAAAGCATTCAAATTTGAAAAAGAAAATGGTGTTGGGTCCCCCTAAAAGTATAAATAGCTTCAGGCTCTGTGAGCCTGTCCTGGCTCAAAAAATTTGAAGGACAAAATTTGTAGGGGCCCCCGTATTTAATGAACCACCGTTGGGCTCTGTGAGCCGGTCCCAATTTTAAAAATACTGGGAAATATGGGGAAAATATGGGGTTACTAGAGTAAGCAGCCATTAATTGGCTGTGATTGGTCTGGCTGCCAAGCAACAGCCATGCTGCTGATTGGCCTGTCTTACAGCCAATCAGTGGCTGCTTACTCTGGTAGTGGCCTCTTATTGGCTAGTCCTGTCACTTGCTAGGGAAGAGCTGGGCTGAATTAAGGTTCTTGGGGGCCCCTTGGAATCAAACATGTGGGGCCCCCTATAACTTAAAGTTGTATATATGTGACACAGTTAGGTTAGGGGGTCCCTCTCCTGGGTAGAGGACTCCTTCCTTACACACACACAGCAGCAGGGAAGCAGCACACCAGTCTGGATGCAAGTACAAGCTGGTCGGCGCCAGTCTTTATTGTACAATGTCAGAAATAACATAAAGAAAACAAAAACATAAATCCTAGCCCTGTCGGGGCACTAACTTCACAGGTAGTTCCCTCACTACGAGAACCTGGCAGGGCCTAATGCCCTCACCAGCAACAAAATCACAGCACAACACTTACAGTTAGGTTTTCAAGTGTCTCTGAGCAAACTCCCTGTCTGCTCTCCCAGGTGAGACAATCAGCCCTCAACACACTAGGCTTATATTGGCCACCCTCAGGTGGGAACCCAATCAAGCCTGTTACCAGGCTACGAGAACCAAAACCAGGAGTGGCCGTGGGTGGAGCCCTCCCTCTCCTCTCACCCTTAACCCCCAGGTCCCAAACCGGCTTTTCAAAAAGCCGAGACTCAAGCCTGCTACACTGCAGACTTTCTCCTGGGGATTTAAAACACATAAGACAGGAATCTGGGATAAATGTCCCTGTCACAGACCACTTTACCAGTGATCCTATCACATATCCCCCCCTTTGTTTCGACCTATGGGGTGGAACAACTGAAGCCCCCAAACAATGAACGCGTGACAACGCATCTGCATTAAACAACAGGCCCCCTGGCCTGTGTTCCACTGAAAATTTAAAAGTTTGTAACGCCAAGAACCACCTCGTAATTCTCGCATTACTGTCCTTATTTTCGGACATCCACTTCAAAGGGGCATGGTCAGTGATCAATTTGAACTTTCTTCCAACCAAGTAGTACCTGAGAGCCGCTAATGCCCACTTTATGGCCAACACCTTCTTCTCCACTGTGGCATCGGGTAGGCATCGAATTTTGAAACACTGCTCAACTTTCGGAAGTCATTGCAGAAATGCACACTCCCGTCGGGCTTTGGAATCAACACCATGGGAGTTGACCATTCACTATGTGATTCTTCAATAGCCCCTAACTCTAGCATATTTTTAATTTCTTTCGACACCGATTCTCTTTGTGCTACTGGTAACCTATAGGGCTTTAGATTTACTGGAGGGGCTCGGTCGGCCGACAGTACCGTTCTATCTTTCCAGGGCTTTAACAGATTTTTATGGTATATCTGTTCCGGCATTCTTTTCCCCGGCTGGTAAACTTTGTAATTGACCTGTCCCACTCTTTCTAAGATTTCAAAGGGGCCTTGCCATTTAGCCAAAAGTTTATTTTCCACAGTGGGAACCAACACTAACACTCTGTCCCCAGGAGCAAAGCTGCGTAACCGAGCATTGCGGTTGTATACCCTCTGCTGTGCCTGTTGAGCCTGTTTCAGGTGCTCTCTCACTATCGGCACCTCTATAATAGGCAATGGAACTAGTTTTCCCTTAAAACGTGGTTTGGGAGCATGATACTGACACTCAGGGCAGGATGTGCAGTAGTGAGATACCTCTTTATGAAGCCTGGGCCAGAAAAACCTCTGCATTATTCGCTCAGTGGTTTTCTCTACCCCTAGATGGCCTGCCGTTATATGACCATGGGCCAGATCCAACACTGTTCTTCTGTAGGCTTTGGGAACTATAAGTTGTTCCACAATATCTTCCCCCTTGTTAGTCACCTGATATAACGAATCCTGACACATTACCATGTGGGGATAGGACAAATGACTATCAGGGTCTACGGGTTTACCATCAACTACTTTTACATTCTCCCTGGCTTTTACCAAAGTAGGGTCATTCAACTGCTCCATGGCAAAGACCTCTCTTCTGACATCTAAATCAGGCAGACGATCCACTGGCCCAACAACACTTCCCACCTTAATGGGAGGCACATCAGTTGGCGGGCCACCGTCACGCTCCGCATTCTCTAGTTCGCCAACCATAGTAGGAAAAGGGAATAACTCTGACTCAGAAGAAACTCCCTCCTCCACTATATCGACAACCTTCTCAAGTGGACCGGGGTTGTTCACTTCTGGAAAAAAACGGCTTTCCCACAATTTCCAGAAGTGAGCAAAGTCTCTCCCCAATATTGCATCGTACATCAGACCAGGCACCAAACCCACAGAAACTATAGCAGAACCACATGGTGTCTCGATGTTCACCTCGGCAGTAACATAATATCGATTATCCCCATGTATGCAGGTCACACCAACAGTTTTCCCTTATGCCTCAAGGGGTTCACCAGCTCAGCTTTTATAAGTGTCACCATGCTACCAGAGTCTAACAGTGCCTCTACTCGGTTGCCATCTACAGTGAGTACACACATCTGCTTATCAGTCTCAGCCTGCCGGTCAGCCATACAGGCTGTCTGTGCAAAGAAAGACCCCCTGCGGTAGACATGAGCAGTATCACATTGCATAGGTTCAGTTGTAAGTGAACAATTAGCGGAAATATGGCCGAAGTCACCACACCGGAAACACTGAATCATATTAATGTCTAGTCGTGTACGGGGCAAGAACCTTCCTGGCCTGGCAGGCCTGTCTCCAGGTTCTACACCTTCAGTCTTAGGTACATCCCACCACCCAGTACCCTTCTCCCCTGGAACAGTCTTACCAGTGTCTGTGGGAGTTCGCCGGGGCACCATCGGGGCTTGGTGGGGCATACTCCTCAGCTGCCACGTACCTCTCCACTAGCTCGACCAACTGGTCCGCGGTCTTAGGGTCTGCATGGCTCACCCACTTGTGCAGAGTCGCGGGTAATGATCGCAGGTACCGGTCCATCATGACCCTTTCCACGATCTGTGGTCCCGTCAGCGTCTCGGGCTGAAGCCATTTTGAGGACAGATGGACGAGGTCATGCATCTGTGAACGTGGAGGCTTGTCCATATGGAACTCCCAGCGGTGGACCCATTGGGCACGAACAAAGGTGGTGACTCCCAAGCGAGTTAGGATCTCCTGTTTTAGTTTTTTATAGTCCTTGGCATCAGCCAGGCATAAGTCGAAATATGCTTTTTGTGGCTCCCCAGACAAAAAAGGTGCCACCAGACTTGCCCACTGCTCCTGGGGCCAACTCTCCCTTTCGGCCGTTCTTTCAAATGCGGCGAGATAGGCCTCCACATCATCGCCCGAAGTCATCTTTTGGAGGAAGTGACTGGCTCGTACGTAGTGAATGGTGGTGGGAGGACCAGTATTAACATCTCTGGGCTGGGCGACCACGTGTTGTACCACCTCCTTTATGGCCTGGCTGTTTTCCTCGATGGCGACCTGTTGAAATCTGTTAGATTCCTGCTGAATTTTGTTTGTCTCCTGCTGAGCTGCTGTAGCTTGAAGCAAGGCCTTAATAATGTCCTCCATTTTGTCCTTTGGTGTAGGTTGGAAGCTGAACCTTGCCTCTCTGAGCATTGGCTGACGCCTCCTCTATGGGACTCCAAGGACACAGTGTTATTTCCACACTCACAAATTGGGTGTCTGTCCCTTTAATTTTTAAACGGAAAGTTTTCCTCTCGCTGCAACTTCAGTGTGTGTGGGTGCCCGCATTCTCCACCATATTGTGACACAGTTAGGTTAGGGGGTCCCTCTCCTGGGTAGAGGACTCCTTCCTTACACACACACACAGCAGCAGGGAAGCAGCACACCAGTCTGGATGCAAGTACAAGCTGGTCGGCGCCAGTCTTTATTGTACAATGTCAGAAATAACATAAAGAAAACATAAACATAAATCCTAGCCCTGTCGGGGCACTAACTTCACAGGTAGTTCCCTCACTACCAGAACCTGGCATGGCCTAATGCCCTCACCAGCAACAAAAGCACAGCACAACACTTACAGTTAGGTTTTCAAGTGTCTCTGAGCAAACTCCCTGTCTGCTCTCCCAGGTGAGACAATCAGCCCTCAACACACTAGGCTTATATTGGCCACCCTCAGGTGGGAACCCAACCAAGCCTGTTACCAGGCTGCGAGAACCAAAACCTGGAGTGGCCGTGGGTGGAGCCCTCCCTCTCCTCTCACCCACAACCCCCAGGTCCCAAACCGGCTTTTCAAAAAGCCGAGACTCAAGCCTGTTACACTGCAGACTTTCTCCTGGGGATTTAAAACACATAAGACAGGAATCTGTGATAAATGTCCCTGTCACAGACCACTTTACCAGTGATCCTATCACAATATATATAAATAAATATATATATATATATTGTCAAAGCCGGATAATCAGCTGAGACAGAATCTGTTTACAATCGGAATCTGCGCGACGCCATCTCATGAATGGCGACAAGACTCCATCTTAGAAATAGATCACACAATGCCATTTTGTCAAACCACAGAGTAACAATCTTCCCCAAACACATACCGACAGTGTTTAACATACATAAAAAATGACTTATTAGCATTAGAACACTTTTTAGTAATCCTTCCAGAAATCATGCCCTGATGTACACAAAGCCCATTCTGGGGTCAACCTTGATACCATAACAAACACAGTATACTAGGAAAACAACTAACAATACACCAGAATACTGGGAGCATTCTACATATAAGCTGTGGCAATTGTAATATAACCCAGACATTGATCTACACAATTGAATTTGTCTGAATCCTAAACAGGTTTTAGTCTCACTATCAGACAGAATGGCCCCTGTTTTGAGAGTGAAGCTCACTGCCCATAACACATTTGCATTGCAGTTTGAAATTGTTAGTAAGAAATGAGATTATATATATATATATATATTAACTCCATCATAAATAGAATCTCATGCATAAACACCACACATTACGCACAGTTGCGCTGCTAACATGACGCACATTAGCGAATGCACAATATCCTGCATGCGAATGCTGTTTATTAGCTGCATGCGTTCACATCTGCCCCAAATCAGATAAACCTAACTAGCGTCTTTACCCAAACCCCTAATATTTACATAATGCACACTCACATTAAAGGTTCCATAGCTTTAAAGTATAAGTTCCAAGTTTTATACATTTATTACAAATGCTGTGAAATAAAGACTATTTTGATATCTAAGGTTTAATAAGTGATAAGTAAGCCGTGTTTGGTACATTGTACAACCAACAGCCAAGATTTGCATGAGGCGGGGAAACAGAGACAACAAGCTGTTAGAGGCTGTTCTGTGTCCATTTGAATCAACCTGTTAAATGCCCTGTAACAAACGCACCACGATGGGGAACCAATGGGATCAGCAACAAACCTCTCTATTGTGTTGTCTGTTTCTGTAAGGGTATAAATGTGTGTGTTGTGACCCCAGTCTGGAGTCTTCTTGCTGATTGCTGATTGACGGAGGTTTCTTGCTGATTCCGGTATCTGGTCCAGAGCGCGTGGGTAATGTATAACTGTATCTTGGGTATATATAATTCTTTGCGCTAAATTGTACTTAGATCACAGAGTGTAACTGACTGTACTTTACTTGAATAATACTTTATGCTTTTGGAAACACATGTTCAAGGTCTAAAGTCCTTATTTTACTGTATGACTGCGTACGCAAATAGCGTAAATTTTAGAGGTTTATAGGCAGGGTTTAGAAGGTATAGGTAAGTGCGTATAGAGGTTGAAATCCAGTATCCTTAGAATATATATATATATATATATATATAGCAACAAAGTCCAATAAGGAACATATCCAGCACATCCAGTAAAAAAGTTATTTTAATGTCAAAATCACCAACAGGGACATAAAGCCATGTAGCACAAAAAGTGTATACTTAGCATACTTAGTGAGTATAGTGTGAGTGTATGTAATAAAACTTTCTACGGTCTGTGTGTACTGTGGTTATTTTCATTTTTTTACAGTGGGGGTACTGGCCACTTGCTGGCACTTGTAGTTCTACAAGTGCCTAAAGAAGGCACTCTGGGTCTTGTAGTCCCACTGTAAAAAGTAATATTACACTATTATTATAACTATTACCACTGCACCCACTGGCCAGAGGTGTAGGGAATAGCCCAGGGCTTCAGCCCAGGCCTGGTGTGCTCAGCAGAGGGAAGACCCTGTTATTTGGGGGTCCCCATCTCATTGGGAACCCCAGCATGGGCTGACTAATTTGGGGTGTTAATGCTTTGGCCGAGTGACCCAGTGAAAGGGTCCCCTAGCAGCGGGATTACACCTCGGCTAGTGGATCCCGGTGCTGGTTTTAAAAATACAGGGAACCCTATGCCATTTTTCCCCATTTTTTTAAAACCAGGACCAGTGCTTGTTCATTAAATATGGGGAACTCTTACACATTTTATCCTCTGTATTTTGTGAACAGAGCCTGGGGCTGATCATGCCTTTGGGAGGGGGAACAGTGTTTATTTTTCTGTTTTTTAAACTTCTATTACACAATGCACACATGCAGACTGATTGTATTTCACTGATATGTGCAGGCTGCATGTTTGGGAATGTTGGGTGATTGGGAACACAGGGATTAAACACAAACACATACACCATAGAAAAATACGATTCAGCAAAACACAGTTCTTAATAAATTTGAGTGTTTCAGCTGACAAAAGTCACCCGTGCTCCTGTGATGCTGTGCATGTTTAAACTTGGGAAATCTCAGACCTGACACAGGGCCTGATTCAGAGCCGGACGATATTTGCGGACAGTCGTTCCAAAAAAGGCGCCGGCTATTTAAATTGATCGCTCGCTCTTTGCGGTTTGTTGACGCCTCTATGTCTGAGCAAACGAACGAAAAATGCGCTCGCTATTTTGTAATGACACCCCTTTGCCGTCCGCATCACACGTCATCTCCGGTATTTATTAGATTAATTGGGTACATCGAAAGTCATCTGAACTGCTCGCAGTGCTTGTGGTAGGTTTTTCTTGCCGCTATCACTGCGAGCAGTTCAGGCTAAAAGACAACCAAGTGACGTGATCGATGACGCTCATTTACTAATTATGCACTCCCATTAAATGCCCTTTTGACTGTTAGGCACGCCTGAGTTTGGATCTCCACTCCCCCGTTTTCAAGCACCTTCCCGTTACCACCCACAAACGGTACATTCTGTCAATCAAATTAGCAGCCCCTTGCTGTTTTGCGAGCGCACGATTTCCAACCGCAATGACTGGTTTGCACATCCGCATTATGACCCATATGCATGCGCAGTTGTGTGAACATCGCTCAGAGCGAACGAGCGGCTGCTTACGAGCAGATCTGAATCAGGCCCACAATTCATAATAAATTTACCCCTAGGAATCTCAATTTAGATCATGGAACTTAATATCATAGTCAAATGTTATCAAGTCTTTGCTCCATTGGAATAGCCCAAAATGTTCCATATAAATATAATGACTAGTCATGCCTCTATGTACAGATGGGCCTGTAGTTTGTTGCTCATAGCGCGACATTCAGACTTCTGATCCGAGCCTTGGAACGTTGCATAATGGCTGTACTGTGGCACACCGTGGCGTTCTACAATGTCAGAGAATCCATGGCATGTAATACACAGCTTAACCGCTGAGTGGCAAGTGCTCCACTGATGAAATTTATACTACTGAATACCATACTGTAGAAGTGGATGCATATCCCTGACCAGTGGGCCAATCACGTGTGGGACACTACTGTAGTGTATTTGCATGCTGCATGTTCGCAAAACCAATCTTTTAATAACATCATAGAAGCTCGTTGAACATGACGCAAATCCGTACACATACAGTACTGTACAGTAGTGTAATTGCCACTATGTTATGATGTTATAACCGATACATAAATAAGACGCACATACAGCCTTCAATGAGACGGAATTAATTATTATTCACTAATGGTGGGGTACTGTGTTTACATGTACTAGTATAATATTTTGAAAGGAAGACACATTTTCATTATTTTCATTATTATTATGCATCCCTCACTGAGCTCTTCCTACCAGCAGCAGATGGTTAGAGTGCACAAGGATTAGATTTGAAAACCTTCTTGGCCTAGTAGTTAGAGGCATCGTTTCACATTGCCATGGTCCAGGGTTCAAATCACACCACAGCCCGATATTATTTCATATTCCTGATCAGCTGTACTTTAGAATCATTCCTCTACATATTTTTTTTATAAAGTACAGTGGTGGGGTGGGTCTATCCGCACTAAATCGGTTTCAGACACACCTACAAGTGTTGGGGTTCAGGGACACAAACGCAACCTCAGTTTTCAATGCGACAACATGATTTCCTGTTCATTAATGTTGCAGTACTGTATTGATGGTACTACATAGCTCCACAACTCCCCTGCACCCTGCAATGACACACCCATACAGTTATGGAGTGAAGGGGCTCGAGTGTTGGGTTTCAGATGCACCCTCAGCGTCAGGGGTTCAGACGGGCCAGACACACACACAGTGGGCCTGATTCAAATCCGGTCACAAACGCTGAGCGCTCGCAACCGGGTCGATGGTGGCCCACAGCGCATGCGCACGATGGAGCCGGCTCCGTAGTGCGCATGCGCGAGACCCTGCTTGCAACATGCAATCCGTCAATCCGGGTCTCGTACCAAAGGGGGCGAGCTGTCGATGTTGAGTGACAGCTCGCCCCCTTTGGTGGGCGGGACGGTGGGGTTGGCTGCCCAAACTTAGGCATTCCCATGAGAATGCCTGCCGTTTGGGGTGGCCCCACTGATATCACGAGTGATGTCAGTGGAGAGATTCTGGCTCTGTTACAGCCGAAATCTCTCTCGGGCTTGCGGCCACGTGACCCTATCACAAGTGTCTCACCACAAGCCCGATGGTCACGATGGTCTTATACCATCGCGACCATCATCATGGCCGCTCACAATAGCTGTGGGTGGTCACCCACAGCTATGCGAGCGGCCAAGAGGCCGATTCAAAAACAAAAAAGCCAGGCCCTGATTCAGAGCGAGCAGCTCTGAATCAGGCCCAGTGTGTGGGAGTTCTGCACTCAAAGAGGTCTCAGACACACTTACAATGTGATTCAGGGCTCAGACAGGACTCAGACAGGGGTCAGACTCACGCACAGCTTTCAATGAGATAAACCTAACCCAAACCCTAAGAAAAAAATTATCCTGTGTTGACCATTTCTGTGTCAACCATTTCTGTGTCAACGTTTGACCAAACTCTAACCATAAAACATTAATATCAATCTAAAAAAATAATCTCGTGTCAACCACTTTTGTATGTTCGCACAACCAATATTAATAATATTGCAGAAGCTTGTTGAACTAAAGTGGCAAATCAGTAGACATATAGGCCCTCATTCAGAGCCGTACGCTATTTGTGGTCGCTCGTTTAAAAACAAGGGGTGGCTATTCAAATGATCCGTACGCACATTGCAGTCTGTTCACACCTCTAAGTCTGAACGAGCGAGCAAAACATACGCTCGTTTATTTGTTATAAACGCCCCCTGGCCGCTCGCATCCTACGTCATGTCCGCTATTTATTAGATTAATCGAGTACATCGACCAGCGTATGAACTGCTCGCTATTCTTGTGGTTGGTGTTTGCTACCACAAATTTGCGAGCAGTTCTGGCTATAAAATAACCCAGTGACGTGGTCACTGACGCTGCTGTTTTAAATATGCACACCCATAAAACGCCCGTTTTGACCTTTAAGCACGCCTGCGTTCGGATCTCCACTCCCCATTTTCAAGCACCTTCCCCTGTTACCACCCACATACGCCTCATTCTGTCACTCAAAATAGCAGGCACTCGCTATATTGCGTACCAACGATTTTCGGCCGCACTGACTGGTTCGCGCATGCGTACTAAAAACCGTATGCATGCGCAGATGTGCAAACATCGCTCGGAACGAGCGTACTGCCGCTAACGAGCGGCTCTGAATGAGGGCCATAGTTCTGTACAGTAGTGTAATTGCCGTGGTGTTATGACGATATATCCTATACATTAGCAGCTAATGAGTTCACATTAGTGCATCACAACTGCAAAATGCCGATTAATTTACAGAAGTTTACGTGTCATACTGTAACTTACTGTAAAAGGGATGCAAATAGTTTTTTTTTATAAAATTAGTTAAATTTTTTTTACCTACAAGGCGCTTCTCAGATCCATTTACAACAGGCTACTTAACTTGTAACTTCAGGGCTGGCTATGCACTTCCCCCCACCACATCACACAAATAAAATTAATGATTACAGTGTACATCACTGTGTTTAACTCCCCCCATCCTCTGTAGGTATCTCGGCACCAAGCGCCATCCCGTGCTCCCCTTTGGCCCTTCCCTCAAAATAGCTATATAGCCATATACTCCTATTGTACTGCCATTGTGAGGTGTGCTCGTGTAGTATGTGATGTCATAAAGACACACTGGAAATACTGTACAGTATGTATGCAAAGGCAGCTAAGTCAATAAATTGTACAGAGGGGGGAAAACATTTTATCCCTTTTCACCCCCTTAGGAGTAGAATGTAGAAAAATCCCTTCTTAGTGGGTGCTTATGTCATGGAAATTATATACAGTACTCCCCAAATTTCATGTCTCTAGGTCCAGGGGATTGGGATGGGCATTGGTCAGTCAGTCATATTTACAGTATATACTGTACTGTGTGTACAGTACTGTAGATTCTGTCCTCAGAACCCCTAACATTTAATTTCATGTCAGCGACAGTAGCCAGAATTGGTACAGTATGTACTATATTCCCAATGGACGGGATGCTGGCAGTCTAAAGACCGACAGCAGCGTCCCAATGTTCCAAATACAGACAGGGGCCAGTAAGCACAGTAACCCTACCCCTGTCCCCTCCTAACCCTAACTCTCCCCTGAAGGTGCCTAACTCTAAACTACCCCTGGTGGTGCCTGGGTGTGGATTTAAATATGTACTGTACAGTAAAAAGATAGACAATGTCTAGATATAGTAGACACCAGATGTTAGACAGTCAATAGGTCAAAAGTGACTAAAGGTCCACAGGGACATAAGGTCAACACACTATAGATCGACATGTAAGAAGGTCAACAGGTACAAATGGTCAACATGGTCAAAAGGTCGAAACAAAGGCCCTCATTCAGACCCACTCGCGAGCGACTGTCCGCTCGCAAGTGGGTCGATGGTATGTACTGCGCATGCGCACGACGGAGGGAGCTCCGTCATGCGCGAGACGCGACGAGTGAAGTACTTTCCTTCGCTCGGAGTGTCTCATCAAAGGGGGTGAGCTGTCGATGTTGACTGACAGCACGCCCCCTTTGGTGGGCGTGCCGGGGGCGTGCTTGCCAGACGGAGGCGTTCTCAAGGGAACGCCTACCGTCTGAAGCCGGCCCCATTGACATCAGTAGTGATGTCAGTGGGAGTGATTTTGGCTCTGATAGAGCCAAAATCACTCCTGGCCTTGCGATTGAAAAACTCAACCGCAGGCTTTTGCTCGCAGTTTCGATGGTCGCGATGGTCAAGACCATCGCGACCATCATCCTGCATGCTCGTATATGCTGTGGGTGGTGATCCACAGCTATACGAGCGTCCAGGAGGACGCTCCATATTAATGGAGGTGGGCCCTGATTCAGAGCGAGCGCTCTGGTCAGAGCGTCCGGCTCTGAATCAGGGCCGAAAAATGGAATGGTCGACATTTGTTTTTGTTTTCTAACCCTTATCTTCTCCCTAACTCTAACCCACATCTCTCCGTCATGCACGCCAGATCGTATAGTGTGTACGGCGATACAATGTATCATTGCATAGCATTGGTGGGTTGCATTGTCATATAGTGTGTACCCATCTTAAGGGGTCTTTTTACTAAGCCTTGGATTAAGATAAAGTGAATGGAGATAAAGTACCAGCCAATCAGCTCTTAACTGCCATGTCACAGGCTGTGTTTGAAAAATGACAGTTAGGAGCTGGTTGGCTGGTACTTTATCTCAATTCATTTTATCTCCATCCAAGGTCTCAGTAAATTGACTCCTTAGTCTTCTGTATGGTCCTGGTGTTTGCAACATAAAAAAAATTGATTTTATCTGCAGGTTTATCAAGAAACCATCTGTCAGCAGAAGGATGAGTCCATGCAGGATTCTTGAGTATCTAACCAAGGGTTCTATTTACTAAGCAGTGTTTGGAGTGAAATGAGATAAGGTACCGGCCAATTAGCTCCTAACTGCCATGTCACAGGCTGTGTTTGAAACATGACAGTTGGGAGCTGATTGGCTGGTACCTTATCTAATTTCACTTTGTCTCTTAACCAGTGGCGTAACTAGGGTATTTGGAGCCCAGAGCAAATTTAAAAATGGAGCGCACCCCCCCTATGTGCAGCAAAAAATGGGCGAAGTCACTTAAAAATGACACACCCCTTTATCGTCACTCTGAACATATACCTTTCCAGAGGCACCTTAACCCCAGTAGTGCCCCTTTTACAGTACCCCCAGTATGCAATGTCCCCAGTTGTGGTCCCTATTATGCAGCCCCATAGCAGTGCCCCTTACACAGTACCCCCTAGTATTGGTCCCCCTTATTTAGCCCCTCATTAGATCACCTTATTCAATGCCCCCAGTAGTGGTCTCCCTTATGCAGTGCCCCATGTAGTGGTCCCCCCTATGAAGTGCCCCCAGTAGTGGTCCAGCTTACACAGTGCCCCAAGTAGCAGTCCCCTCAGTAGTGGTACCCCCTTATGCAGTGCCCTTTATATAGTGCCCCCAGTAGTATTCCTCCATATGCAGTGCCCTTAGTAGTGGTACCCCCTATGCAGTGCCCTTTATATAGTGCCCCCAGCAGTGGTGCCCCCCATGCAGTGCCCCCAGTAGTGGTCCCCCTTATGCAGGCCCCCAGTAGTGGTCCCCCTTATGCAGGCCCCCATCAGTGATCCCCCCTATACAGTGCCCCTTATACAGTGCCCCCTGTAGTGGTTCTCCCTATTTAGTGCTCCCAGTATTGGTACCCCAGTGCAGTGCCACTTGTGCCTCTAGTAGTAAGCCCCTTATATAGTGCCCCCAGCAGTAGTCCCCCCTATGCAGTGCCCCCAGTAGAGGTCCCCCTTCTGCAGGCCCTCAGTAGTGATCCCCCCTATCCAGTGCCCTTATACAGTGCCCCCTGTAGTGGTTCTCCCTATTTAGTACCCCCAGTAGTGGTCCCCTAGTAGTAAGCACCTTATATAGTGTCCCCAGTAGTAGTTTCCCTTGTGCCCCTAGTAGTAACCCCCCTATATAGTGCCCCCAGTAGTAGTTCCCCCCCCAGTAGTAGAACCCAGTAGAGGTTCCTTCTCCCGATGCAGTGCCCCCAGTAGTAGTCCCCCCAGTTGTAGTCCCCAGTAGTGCGCCACCCCCAATAGAGGTCCAGTGGCAAATGCAGGATTTATAGAGGGGGGTTTCCAAATGCTTGATTTTTGAGTGTGGCCTGAAGAGGGCATAATTAGCACTTATCCAGCTTTAACATGTTACATATTGTGTTTCATAATTCCAGCATATACAGGACCAGCGATCACAGAGAGCCATTAGATGTGGCAGTAGGTCCATCCTGTCTGAGCAGAATGTTTTTTTTTCAGATGTGGGCACCATTCCTGAGCATTGGAGCAAGTCCAGGAGTCTGAGGAACTTAGCACTGCCCTGGACATATATGTACATATCGGTCTCCTTATGTACTGGATAGTGTATTATTATACAGTATTAATTATTAACCCTATTGATGGTCTATAGCAGTGCACCCCTAACAGTGCATGTTTTCCACATCTCCTAGTTGGTGCACAGGTATATTTATTACTGGCTGACACATTTTATAAGATCCACAGTTGGTGCTAATCATTTCATTTGTGATACTGAGAAGAACATGCAGCACTAGTAACATTCTATTATATTACTATTTCTATTGTGGTCATGGTGTGTGCTGGGGAGGGGGGTTTTCAGGCAGATGGAAACCCCCCTTGCGTTTGCCTATGAGGTCCCCCCAGTAATGGAGCCCCCCATAATGCAGACACACAAGTTTTAAAAAATATAAAAAAATACATTTACCTTAATCCATGCTCCGGCTCCGGCCACTGCTCCCGAATCCGCATGTCAGTCCTCCCGGGCTGGCGCGCCCTGCATTATGGGAGAGACATCATGACATCTCTCCCATTACCCACTGCAAGAACCAGAAGGCGGAGCTCATGAGTGAGCTCCAGTCTGGCTCTTGTAGTGGGCACTACAGCAGTCAATGAGAGTCTGTCTGACTCTCATTGGCTGCTGGTTAACACACACATCACCACTGCACGGCGGTGATGTGTGTGCAGCAGCAGCAGCAGCCAATGAGAGTCTGTCTGACTCATTGGCTGTTGGTTAACACACACATCGCTGCCACGCTGGCGGCGATGTGTGTGTTAAACTGCACAGCCTGAGCCCACCTCCCACCCTCCTCCTGGCGCTATTGGGCAAGCACTCTGGGGGAGGGAAGGGGCCCGGCTGTGCAGGACTGGCACTGGGTGCAGGGATGACTAGCGCCGGTCCTGTGTAAATGTGTAGCACTGACCACACACACTGCGGTCGTCGCTACACTGCCTAACTAAGGTGGGCCGGAACCATGGGCGGCAGCACCCCCCCTGTGCCGCCGGTCATAAGGCGCCAAGGGCACACACCCTGCTCGACCCCCTTAGTTACGCCACTGCTTTTAACACTGCTTAGTAAATAGACCCCCAAGTGTCAAGCATAGTCCATCATTACTGGTGCCACAAAAAGCTTCACTAATGGCATGTATGAGGGTTGTTCAAAAAGTAATGCCTAAATGCTCATAACTCTGAAATAATATGAAACATTTATTTGAAACTTTGTCAGTTTCTAGTTTAATATGTTTGCTAACTATGGGCCTGATTCAGAGCCACTCGTAAGCTGCCGCTCGTTCGCTCCGAGCGATGTTTGCCCAACTGCGCATGCGTACGGATCGTTATACACATGCGCGAACCAGTCAGTGCGGCCGAAATTCATGTGCTCGCAAAATAGCGAATGCCTGATAATTTGAGTGACAGAAAGAGGCGTATGTGGGTGTTAACAGGGGAAGGTGCTTGAAAGCGGGGAGTGCAGATCCGATCGCAGGCATGCTTAAAGGTCAAAACGGGCGTTTTATGGGTGTGCATAATTAAAACAGCAGCGTCATTGACCACGTCACTTGGTTATTTTATAGCCAGAACTGCTCGCAAAATTGTGGTAGCAAAAACCAACCCCAAGAATAGCGAGCAGTTCATACCCTGGTCGATGTACTCGATTAATCTAATAAATAGCGGACATGTCGTAGGATGCGAGCGGCCAGGGGGCATAGGTTCCCAAAAAAACCCCGCAAGTTTTGTTCGCTCGTTCAGACCTAAAGGCGTGAACAGACCGCAAACAGCGAACGGTTCATTTGAATAGCCACCCCTATTTTCAGGACGAGCGAGCGCTAATTGCGTCCGGCTCTGAATCAGGCCCTATATATGTAGTTTTGTTTAGGTAGTCCAAGAAATACCATGGAATCCAAGATGAAACAAAGAGGTGTCATTGAATTTCTGGAAAAAGAAGGCTGCAGTGCTACAGAAATCCACAGAAGACTGAAAAAAGTGTATGGTGAGTGTACAATTGACTATAGCAATGTCAGAAGGTGGATGAAGCATTTTCAACTGGGAGAATTGTCCGTGTGTGACAAACCTTGTGGTGGCAGACCATCAACTGCAGTGACAGCAGAGAACTGACACAAAGTCGATGCCATGATTCAGAAAGACTATTGTGTGACCATCAGAGATATTTGTGATGAACTTGAATTTAGCCATGGCACTGTAAAAACAATAATCAATGATCTGGGATATTGGAAAGTGTGTGCTAAATGGGTTCCAAAGCTATTAACCAGGGATCATAAGGCCCAGAGGGTGGAAGTGTGCAATGACCTTTTGACCAACTCTGAAGCCAACCCTGAGACATTTTTGGAAAATGTTATTACAGGAGATGAGACCTGGGTATTCCTTTATAACCCAGAAACAAAGGCCCAGTCAAAGTAATGGAAACACCTAAGTTCACCCAGGCCAAAAAAGTTTAAATCACATTGATCCGTAAACAAAGTCATGGCCACATTCTTCTGGGATTGCCAAGGTGTTATTCTCATCGATTACTTGGAACAAAACCAATCAATCAACAGTGATCGATACATTATTACACTTAAGAAGCTAAAAGAAGCCATCCGCAAAAAAAGGTCAACAATTCGACTGTCAAATGTCAATGCCAAACCTCACACTTCAATGGCAACATCAGCTGCCATTGCCAAAATACAGTGGGCAATAATGCTACATCCACCATACAGTCCTGATTTGGCCGCTTCTGACTTTCAATTATTTGACCCTCTCAAAACTGTTACCGTGGTCAACATTTTGAAGACATAGAGGTTGTTAAAAACGCCATACGTTCCTGGGTCAAACACCAACCACTGGACTTTTTCCAAAGTGGATTCACAGCTTGGGTTGAGAGGTGGAGAAAACGTTTGAGGGCAGATGGTGAATTTTTTGAGTAGCGTCATTCTGTTACTAAGACTTCAAAGTATTTTACTGCAAATTTTCAAATCTGTATCTATAATAAAATTTGAGTTGTGAGCATTTAGGAATTACTTTTTGAACAACCCTCGTATATTAATGGAGCTCCACAATAAACTGCTATAAGTGTGGGAACATTACAGGATGCTATTTACCATTTAATCAGGTCTGTCCAAAGCATATGGGATTTTCCTTACATTTATCAATTGAAAATTACAATGGTTTTTAAAGGGCTTCTTTACCCCAAACATTGGGTAAATGTAATGAAGGCAAGGCAGTACCTGTACTTCTTCATGCTGATCATTTTGTGGCAATCTCTTGTGCGGTATAAGTATAAGGGAGGATGTATAAAATGACCGACTGCGACCAGGGCCGCTGAATGGAGTTTGACTATTGAATAGGTTTATAAATATTTTATACACCTGCTGCACATACATTTCATAAGATAAATATACAATACATTGGATTGGGAAAACTTCATGACACATATGCACAAAATTGTGCCTTTCATTGCTTAAGACTCAATAGCTACATGCATAATTATAATATACTTACAATAATACCTGGATGTTTTAATAATAGTATAAGTATTTTTTTCAAACTTTATATAATGGAGCTCAATGCAGCTTTTAATCGTGTTCTAGCCATAACATCACTGCAAACTGTAGCTTTTGACCTTGAAGTTCTGCATTGTCATTGCGTCAATTCTCTATCAGACTCTATTAGAGCCTGGAACAATGAACTGAGGGTGGGTAGCAGATGCACCAAGATGCTTGTAGCACAATGTACCATTTATTTCTCTAGATTACTTGATGTAAAGTTCTACTTTCAAACTTTACTGGAGAACTACAATGTGCATGACTCCATGAAATAAGGATTATTGTTCCAAGGTTTAGTTGTCAGGCAAGTGAATTCATTTAAGAGTTATGTTATTTTCAAAAGAGCCGCTGTTTAATTGATCCACACAACCCCCAGCTGGACCGGGAAATGATTTGAGAAAATTAGGCTGTACATAAGATATCAATTTTCCCGTTATTTGTTGGAACAAATTGTGTTTCCAGCTGATTTATTTCTAATATCTGTCTGAAAATAAATAGATGTGGCTTCAGCCTTGGGGATAAAGATAAGGAAAATGGCTGAGGAACGTGCAACATAAATTAATGTTAAATAATAAGTTATTAGAACACAATGTTACATTGAGAGGAGACTATGGATTCTTTAAAATGCTCAAACTCAGAGCACTTGTCGTGATTTAGTGAAACTGTAATTGCTAATTATTTAGTTCCTGAAGCAAAAAAGTGTACATACTAAGAATTAAAAGTATTGGGTCATGGCGTCTATGAGTATCTAATCTGTATTTTCAAAGCTAGCCCACTATTAATGGTGCTCTTAACACAAAAGAATTATTAATTAACTTTTTTTGGATGCATCCAGATTTCCTACCTTGGTTGTTAATATCGCTTAGTGTAGTTTATAGTGTTATAGTGCTTACTATTATTTTTAACCCTAGGGCATTAGAGAGTGACTTGGTAAGGCAGCCTTTTAAAAATATTGCCATTGTTCCAAGAGCATTCTAGTTATGTCTGAGGTCTTGTCTGTGTGTTCAATTGTTTGTTCAATTATGTGTATTTACTGCATATGACTAGTGGATCTATGTACTAAGCCTTGGAGACAGATCAAGTGGAGGTAGATAAAGTACCAACTAATCAGCTCCTAACTGTCATTTTTCAAACACAGCCTGTATGGAAGTTAGGAACTGATTGGATGGTACTTTATCTCCATCCACTTTTTATCTCTCCAAGGCTTAGCACATAGACCCCTAGGTGTCGCAAATGGCCATTACAGGATGCAGTCAATGTGACTCAATAGGTTTGTTAGCAGCTCTCATAAAGGAATTTCTCTAATTGCATCACTTGCTACACTAGTTGCTAAACTTTAGAGGTTACCTACTGTACATATACACTGTGACACTGGAAACTATGGGCCTGATTCAGAGCCGGACGCTCTGACCAGAGCGCTCGCTCTGAATCAGGGCCCTCCTACCTGAAAATGGAGCGGCCTCTTGGACGCTCGCATAGCTGTGGGTGACCATCCACAGCTTATGCAAGTGTCCATGATGATGGCCGCGATGGTCAAGACCATCGCAACCATCGGGCTTGCGACGAAACCCTGCGGTAGGGTCTCGCTGCCGCAAGCCCAGGAGTGATTTTGGCTGTATCAGAGCCAAAATCACTCCCACTGACATCACTAGTGATGTCAGTGGGGCCGGACCCAGAAGGTAGGCGTTCCCATGGGAAGGCCTCCGTCTGGCAACCACACCCCCGGCACGCCCACTAAAGGGGGCGTGCTGTCAGTCACCATCGAGAGCAAGCCCCCTTTAGTGCGAGACCCATAACGACGGCTTGGCCGTCGTTATTCGGGTCTCGCACATTCGCACGACGGAGCTCCCTCTGTCGTGCGCATGCACATTTGGGTACCATCGACCCGCTTGCGAGCGTCCTGCGCTCGCGAGCGGGTCTGAATGAGACCCTATATTCGAATGAATAAACAAATAAATATAACTAAGTATTGTATCATGCTTGTGATTTAGTTTATTTATACAATACTTTCTAAGCACACTGTACAGTGTACATACAATTATACTCAATTATGTTAGACTATACACCACTAACTTACTGTATAATAACAAAATGCATAACTGTATCTAATTGTGCAGCAGTATAAATAATGCTGTGTTATGGCTTACGAGAGATATATATATATATATATATATATATATATATATATATTAGCCAGGCAGAGGAAGTTTTAAAAATAGCTAGCAGCTTCCTGAATCTATAAGTCAGTGGCTCTGGAGTATCCCTTAACTATTGCAAGCCCATTTTTTTATATATATATTTTTTTTACTGGTCTATCAAATACTGTAGTAAAAAAGAATGGAGGTGATCGTGCAATGTGGAATCTGTTATAACAGTGCTGTAAGTGAAGCGATTGTGGGTTATATAATTATCAAAGTTCGAATTTGCATTTTATGTTCCATTAAGTTCACCTGAAATCGAGTCAAATTGATTGTAGAAATCCCTGTCAAAATCCCACATTTACAAAAATTCAATTTTGTAAGCCTTTTCTAAATCAAATTTGAAGTGGTTCGATTTTGACTAATGATTTCTTGTTCGATTTATGTTCACCATGTCTATACCAAACAGCAAATCAAACAACAAATCAAATTTAAAATCCCCAAAATAATAGACCTGCCTCATGCTGGCAATTTTAGAATGAGCAAGTGCCAGTTACACAGAAACATGCACAGATTCTTGAGAGCCATGCATGTTTCTGTGTGGAAAAACCTATAAAAAGAGTAAAATAAAATAAAAAATAATGGGCCTGATTCAGACCCGCTCGCAAGCGCATAGCACTCGCAAGCGGGTTGATGGTGGCCCAGTGCGCACGCACGAACCCCAGAGCAACCACAAAAAGCACTTGCTCCGTGGCTCACTACAAAAGGGGCGGCTGTCGATGTTGATTGACAGCTCGCCCCGTTTTGTAGGCATGGTGGGGGGGTGGCTTCACAAAAGGAGGTGTTCCCATGTGAACGTCTGCTCTTTGTGGGCGGCCCCACTGACATTGCCAGTGATGTCAGTGGGAGAGCTTCCGGCTCTATTAGAGCCAGAAGCTCTCTGGGGCTTGCGGCCACGAGACACTAAAACAAGGGTCTCGTCGCAAGCCCAATTGTCGCAATAGTCTTGACCATCGCGACCATCATCCTGGCCACTCGCAAGAGCTGTGGGTGGTCATCCACAGCTATGTGAGTGGCCAGGAGGTCGCTCCAAAAAAAAAAACACCCTGATTCAGAGCGAGCGCTCTTTCAGAGAATTTGGCTCTGAATCAGGGCCAATGTGCGGTTCCCCCCTAAATACACAACCAGCACTGGGCTTTTTTGAGTTGGTCCAGGTTGTGAAAATACAGGAGGATAAAGACGTAGGGGTCCCCCATATTTTCATCAACCAGTACCAGGCTCAGTGAGCCAGTCCTGGTTTTGGAAATACGGGGGGGACAAAATGAGTAGGGGTCCCCTGTATTTTCAAAAACCAGCACGGATAAGTCCCACCCTGCAAGTATCCTGCATTGCATCCTGCAAATACCGCTACATTGCTGCACCACTACTGTCATACATGACCAGCTGGTCCTCTGTTTGTTCCGCTCAAGCTCCACTCATCGAGATCCACTGAGTGTATAAATGTAGGTATAACTGTACAAACATCTTTACTACAACCATGGCCAAAAGTTTTGAGAATGACACAAGTATTGGTTTTCACAAATTTTGCTGCTTCAGTGTTTTTAGACCATTTTTTTGAAGATTGACCACAAGTTCTCAGTGGAATTAAGGTTTGGGAGTTTCCTTGCCATGGACCCTAAATGTCAATGTTTTGTTCCTGAGCCACTTATAATAGTTATCACTTTTGCCTTATGGCAAGATGCTTCATCATGCTGTAAAAAGCATTGTTTGTCGCCAAACTATTCTTGGATGGTTGGGAGAAGTTGCTCTTGGAGGAATGGTCCCAAAACATCCTCCAAGAACAACTTCTATCAACCATCCAAGGACAGTATGGTGATGAACAATGTCTTTTCCAGCATGATGGAGCACCTTGCCATAATGCAAAAGTGATAACTAAGTGGATTGGGGAACAAAACATTGAAAATTTGGTTCCATGGCCAGGAAACTCCCCAGACCTTAATCCCATTGAGAACTTGTAGTCAATCCTCAAGAGGCAGGTGGACAAACAAAAGCCCGCAAATTCTAACGAACTCCAAGCATTGATTAGGCAAGAATGGGCGGCCATCAGTCAGTATGTGACCAAGAAGTTGATTGCTGTCAGTGCGAATTGCAGACCTCTTGATAAAGACGGGTCAACACTGCAAATATTGACCCTTTGCATAATCTTAATGTAATTGTCAAAAAAAGCCTTTGACACTTATGAAATGTTTGTAACTTTATTTCAGTATACCAAAAAGGTCTAAAAACACTGACGCAGCAAACTTTGTGAAAATCAATACTTGTGTCATTCTCAAAACTTTTGGACATGGCTGTACACTTCAAGAAACCAAACACCTGGTAAAATACTTGGGTTGTCTGCTGTACCTGGATTCTGCAGGTGTCTAAATTTTAATAACCTGTATATCACAACAAATAGTACACACATATCAACATTGGCAGAGGCTTACAATCACTCAGTTTGCAAAAACATCAGCATTTGCATACAAATCTGAATCAGGCCCTCTATAATGAGAACATTCTGATAATCTGATTAGCTACACTTTGTTTTATCCCCACCCAGTTAAAAACTTTCTGTGCACAATTTTTTTCTAAGTCAACAGCAACATAAAGACAAAACAGGTTGATTTATATTTTTGCACGCAAAAATTGAAATTTACTGTACAGTATATACAATGATGAAGTATATTTATAATATATTCATAGAATTTCCAAATGACTTGTATACTACTAGACTTTACTATTAAAGAAAGGTTCCAGTTCTTGAAATATGCCCTCTGTGACTCACCTGTGACTGAGGTGAGAAAATGACAGACACCATTCCTCATTAATGTCTTTGCCTATGTATGTTTCGTTGTGATATTTTTACCCTCGAGCAACAAAATGACCAATATATTATAGATATGACACAACCTATCCCCAAACTACCTGTCATATCTTGACATTGTCTAGTTAGTGTTCAACTTGTTCTGGTGAGCAGCATTGTCTAAAATCTTCGTTAGAATGTTTTAACGGTCATCATTGCAAGTGAATTATGACACTGTGGCTTTCGCTTTAGGATTAAGCATATTGCCGGCATTATGGGTTTGAAGCACACTTATGCACAAATCTCTTTTATAGACTGAACTTACAATGTTTAATACTGTTTATTAGAGGACTGTGGTTCGGTTCTTCAGAAATCCGAATTCACCCGAATTTCATGAATCCCGATAAATACGGGTAGCGATTCTGATGTTTTTACGGTTTGGAATTAGGATTTTAAATCTGAATTTCATGTTTTGGATTGTATAAATTACATGATTTTAGCTGTTTTTTAAAAAACTTTTTATCAATTAAAAAAAAGAAACCAGATCCAAAACCAAAACCAAAACACTTAAGGGTGGTTTTGAAAAACCAAGACCAAAACCAAAACATAAAGATGAATCCAGATCCAAAACTAAATCCAAAACACGGAGGTCAGCGCATATCTCTAATATTTATACTCCATGGCTGAGTGTATGAAAACTATGAGCAACTACTGGTGATTCTGCTCCGTACACAACTCAGTTGCTTCTCCCCTTGTGTGAGGGCATGTTGTGGGTGTTTAAGCAGAATTCTGGGCAATGCTGAGTTTAGTGTATGCAGATATCCATCTGATTTTGTACAAACCTCTTGCATCATGTGGCTGGTGCAAATATGCATGCTGATAGTGATTATGGCTACATTATCAAGCATGTAGATTGGAGCATTGTGTTTGCATACATGCATGCAACTATGCATATGGTCAAATATCTGCATTTATTTCCATGCACCCAATTCAGCAGCAAAATTGTGCACAATTCTGCATCAGTCTCAATCTGAAAGGCAGACATGGGCTTAGCAGATGGTATGGATTACAACTCTCAGCATGCCAGGCTACTTTAAAGAAAACAAATGTTGATTAAACTTTGGAATTTGTTTTAAATGGGAAGATTTGTTGTACATTATTCGAGCTACATTACAGAGGGTCACATTCTAATAAACATGCTTTTCCAAGAATCTCCAGCATATATGCATGAAAAATTATGAATAATCAGAATTAAATACCTTTAGGGCTTTTATTTGTAAGAACAGAAATGTTTACAGTATTCTCATTTGAGAATGTTTATAAACTTAGCACTTCCTATTCTTGAATATTGGACATTTATTAAGGGGGAGATTTATCAAAGCTTGGAGAGAGATAAAGTGGAAAGAGATAAAGTACCAACCAATCATTTCCTAACTGTCATTTAACAGGCTGTGTTTGCAAAATGACAGTTAGGAGCAGACTTTATGGGCCAAATGTAATAGGTAGTCTGTTTTGGTAAATTGTGAGTTTGGTGCTAAACTCGCAATTTTTCACAACTCTCCAATGTCGCGACATTGTATCACTGATGTAAACCACAAGATTAACATCAATTAATCTTGCGGTTACTATGTAGCGGCTCTCACTATAGACGGGCTATGGGGATTTCTCACCATAGACGTCTAAGGGAGACAGAGGCTGGCCGCATTCAGCTAATCAGGGAGCTGTTCCGACGGAGATGCTCCCTGATTGGCTGGCGGCGCCTGCACTGACGGGACACACATACCTTTGCTCAGTCCGGCATGGATCGGGTTTTTTTCGTTTTTTTATTTTAACCCCTGGATTGCTTACTTGGAGAAGAGGACGTGATCTACGCATAGGAGAGGTGAGTATGGATTTTTTTTTTCAGGTACACCCCTATGGATTACTTCGGATACTAGGTGAGTATGTGTGAGTGTGAGTGTGAGTGTGAGTGTGCATGTATGTTTTATTAAAATTATACTTTCACGGTGTAAGTTTGTTTATTTACGTATTTCTTTAGTTGTGGAACTACAAGTGCCAGCGGGCCCATAATGCCCCGCATGCTGGTATTTGTGGTTCTCCAAATACCAGCATGCAGGGGAGGCTTGTTGGTACTTGTGGTTCTACAAATAAAGACAATATGGAAAATTAAATTTTACACTTTCACTTTACACTATCAACCCGGCACCCATCGCCCTAGGGTGCCGGGGATAGCCCCGGGCTATCAGTCTAGGCCTGGGGTGCCCTGGAGAGGGGTACCCCTTTATTGGGGGGGTACCCAACTCCCCAGGGATCCCCGGCCTGGACAGACTAGTAGTCAGGGATAATGCTTTGGCCGAGGAAACCGGTGAAAGGTTTTCCCTGGCTGTGGCATTATCCCCCTGCTAGAAAGAGTTTGGTGCTGGTTCAGGAATTTTCAGGGGACCCCTACTCGTTTTGTCCCCTGATTTTCCAGAACCAGGACCAGCTCAACAAAGCCCTGTGCTGGTTCTTAATATACAGGGGCCCCCTACGCATTTTGGCCCCTGTATTTTTAGAACCAGAACATGCTTTATAAAGCCCGGGGCTGGTCATGCTTTTGGGGAGGGGGTGCACGTTTTTTTTTTTTTAACACACACAGAAGCCATCACGGATCTCACTGATCTGTGATGGCTTCTCTAAAACTCGCACCTTTTAATGCTACTCGCATTAAAAGGTGTCAGTTTACAATGTCCTAAACTCACCTGCACTCGCAAATGCAGTAGCCTCGAGCTGAAAAGTTCGCAGGCTATTGAATTTGCGAGTTTCAGTACAAACTCGCACTTTTTAAAAGTGCGAGAAAGTGCGAGTTTGTACTGTTACTAAAACTGACTACCTATTACATTTGGCCCTATATCTCTCTCCAAGCTTTGATAAATCGCTCTGATAGTGAGTTAAGCATTGGTGTGAGTGCAGATTGTAGGTACTCTAAAAAAAATAGGACCTTAGACACTGAGTTGTTAACTTAAATGTTTGGATCAAAAGACAGATACATAAGACAGATTTTAAAAAAAATGGTGGTTGCAGCAGAATGTTATTCCCCCATCATTTGTATGCATGTCATTTTTTATTTCAAAGCACAATATTTTGAATAGACAGCATTTCCCAGAATTGAACTTTTATCTCAGTCTTGATTCACTTTCTAGTTCATCAAGAACAGTTGAAACTTAAAAGATAATCCAGTAAAAGGACAACTTTTTATTTATTTTTTTCACTTTATGCATTTAATTCAATACAATGATGTTACTTCTGTTCTGAATATAAAAATCCAGAAAGCACAATTGAATAAGAATGAAGCAGCCAGCATTAACAATGGAAAAAAACTGAACTCATTACACGACAAATTCTAAACCAATTAGCAGAAGGTATGTCTCATGGTTTACAATTTTCCCTGTTCCCCAGGCCCCCTGTCTGTGGTGTCAGCCTTGACTCCATTCTTAGCTTCAGTCCACACATTTTTTCCCTTATGTTGTCTTGTCAGCAATTCAAAACATTGACAGAATATGGCTTTCTTACTCTGGGGCCTATTCATCATCGATAAATGGTCCAGTAACCATGCAGAAATGCTAGTTTCCGCATATTTTGGTTACCAGCTTTTCATCATCAGCGCTCTGATGGGACCCCCTGATATTTAGCAAACTCAGTTTTTGGAATTTGCTCACAAGAACAAGCGACATCTTCAGACAGAGCTTGCTCTGCTAGCTCTGCTCCTTCCTATGGGAAGGAGTTCCGGGGATGTGAAGAGGGAACAGAGCAGATCCCTCTGCCACCTTCTCATGGACTCACCGGCGGCTGTGCACATGCATGACCTCGGGCAGTGCCGGGCCAATGGGGAGGAGGTGAGTAACACAGCAACATCTGTAGCTGCGATACTAACCGAGGGGGCAGCTACTTTTTAGAGCAGCTGTCCCTGCACCGGAGCAAAGATGAATTGCTCCAGTGTAAACCAGGGCTTGACAATTTTTTCTAAAATCTAGGAGGCAGGATGAAATCGTAGGTGCCAGACCATCAGCCCTCCCCAAAAAATTACAGGCGTGAGTAAGGAGCACAGCTCTGTGTGTTATACACGCTACACTAATCCACAAAATGGTCACAGTTGAATGGATACAGTAAAATGGAGGCCCCCTCACTGCTCTGCACAGCTCCCCTGCTCCACCCCAGTAATAACGGTCCACATTTCACATAAAACAATGGTGCCAGAAAGTTCAACAAAACCCCCCTCCTCTCAAGGTCACACCAGTATCCCTCTTAAGCTGCTCCACAATCCCTGGCCACGCATAGACCCTACTACCAGAGAGCTCTATGCAGCCAGCATTGGAGACAGTAGACAGTTTGGACGTACAGGAGGATCAGCGTAGACTGGGACAGACAGCAGGGATCAGAGCAGGCCAGGATGGAGAGGAGTTGTCAGTGCAGGCTGGGACTGACACAGACAAAGCAGTCACCGCAGGTGACACTCAGCACATGCACTCTTGTGCATGATATGAACACCGCAATACTATAGGCATGAAACTCTGCCAGAGCTGATGAGGATCTGCTTCCTCCCTCAATGCAAAATCTGACCTGGCCCCCGGGATTTGTCGAGCCCTGGTTTAAACTATCCCCCGCTGCGAGTTGGATACTTAAGTATCCCTCACAGCGAGAACAATACTTAATCATTGGAGGCCATACGGCCTTTGATGATGAATAGGCAACTTAGGCTGTTAGCAAAGACTCTGATTCATTCCCTATCCTAAATGCCATGACAATCCAGATCTTTCTCTCTCATTGCTCTGTATGCACTGCGCTGTTCTGCATTGTCTTCCTACTCCCTCAAAATTAGATTGAAACGTCACCGTCCCCCTCAAAGCCCTCACTGATTCCTCCCCTTTATACATGTTATTTAAAGGCAAATTTACTAAAGTGAGAGATTTTAGAAGTGTTGATGTTGCCCATAGCAACCAATCTGATTCTACTTAACATTTAACTAGCACCTTCTGGAAAATAATAGCTAGAATCTGATTGGTTGCTAGGGACAACATCTCCACTTCTAAAATCTCCCACTAAATTTACCATTTATAGTCTATGGATAATGATGGCCAATTAATTCTGTGTGGTTCAGTTCGGTTAAGATTGGGAACAGTTAAGCCCAAATTCAGCTGACAAGACAAGTAGAAAAGATTTAAATGTTGCTTTCATCTGAGAATAATTTTTTATTTAGGTGAAAATTTGTGATCAATATAGAGATTTTACTAAGGGCAAATCTGCAGTACATCATAGCATGTCATTGGCAATTGCTTATAATCTATCTACTGCAAGTTTGAACTTATTTCCATATGTGCAAAAGGGCAAGAGCACAGAGTAGTTGCTATGTATAAATTAAGCATATATCTCAAAAATGTTTTCATTTAAGTAGGTAAGTGTGAATTTTAAGGAACTGATATGTTGGTCCACTGATAAGGAGTTTTGCCCTGATTTTATATAGTTGGGAGATGTGTTTGGTTCACATGGTATTGAAAGAGTCTTTTTAGGAAGGGGCCTGATTATGGAACATGCCCTTAGGCGAATGTAGCAGCATCTATGCCCCCATTTGATGCTACCATCCATGCACCCTTCAATCAATGGGCCTGATTTAGCATGGTTCACTATCACAACAGCATACGCAGATAGGTTGATGGTGCGTACTGCACATGCGGCTCAGTGCGTGTGCCTGAGTTAGCATTGCGATCGCTTTGCAATCACTCAAGCAGAGTGAGTATTTGGGGGGTGGTGACGGGGGAGTGGTCGGAGAAACGCAGGCCCGCCTGTCTCCTTGAATGCCATTTCCTGGGCGTGCATAAATTAGCCACTGAGATGGCATACACAGCTTGAGTACTCACTGCGTTCAACAAGACTTGCAGTTTCTGCAGCAGGTCAGACCTGCTGTAATTGTGTGTGAGGAGCCAATGTTACTCGATGTTACTGATTTATATGCAGGACTGCAAGATATTACGGATGTGAGATAGTGGTAGTGGGAGTCTGTATGCAGATGCTTGGATTTGTTAAGCCATAGGTGGGCGTCTCAATATAAATCCTTGCGGCTGCAACATTTGCCAATTTGTAGACAGCAGCTGCGTACACAGATATGGCAGTGGTAGCATTAGTGTACAACTCTGAATCAGACCATGAGTAAGTTTAGAGGCCAAAATGTAGCAGTTATGGTGATGTAAAAGTTTTAGCTGTCTAATGGAAGGAGTTACATGGATCATGGTTAATTTTGCAGGGGTGGTCCTGTGGACCAGAAACAGTGTACATGCTTGAAATGTGCCTTGCAGACAAGTGAGCACACTTATTTAAATAAAGAAACAAAGATCAGTAAGGGGTATATTTACTAAAGTACGGGTTTATAGAAATGGAAGTGTTGCCCATAGCAACCAATCAAATTCTACTTATTTATCTAGCACCTTCTAGAAGATAATGGCTAGAATTTCATTGGTTGCTATGACCAACATCTCCACTTCTATAAACCCACACTTAAGTATATTTGGTTTGGGTTTAAGCCATCATTGACAAATTTTTAATATGTCTACATATATTAGTTTTTCTGTACATCAAAGGATAGGTGGCTTAAAGGACTGCATAAGCAATTGACTTTATCTAATGAAATGCATTTTCCTGTGAAAATTATACTCTGTGAATACACCTTTGTATAATGCTTTAGATCCGAGATTCCTAAACAAGGTCCTCAAGGCACCCTAACAGTTCAGGTTTTAGAGCTATCCATGGTTGAGCAGAGGTAGTTAAATCAAATTGACTGAGGTACTAATTAAATCACCTGTGGTCAAGCATGGATATCCTTAAAACTTGGACTGTTAGGGTTCCTTAAGGACCTTGTTTGGGAGCCTGTGCTATAGATGCTAAAAAATTAAAGAAATATAATACAAAGGACATTAATGAAATGTATTTAGAAAAATCTATACAATATACAACCATTACACTGTATAAGTTGTTTACAATAGAGAGCTACAAATCATACACATTAGTACAACTGTACACTATGTTGTGATAACATAAACTATCTTCAGCGTTTCACATTTCTATATTCATACAAGTTTTACTTGTTTCATTACACATTCTATACTGGGGTTCAGGAGCTTTAAAAACTACACTGAAACATACTAAACAATGGAACAATACATGTACAGAACTGTGATATAAATTGATCATTAACCCCAAATTTGCTAGACCAGCCTATAGAATATCAGTCTGATGGATTATGGCAACCACTGAGAATTCTAATAGGTTCTATAGCCACAATGGGTCAAGGAAATTTAGGGGGTTGGAATATTACTTTTAGAATGTAGACGAGCACACAGAAGTGCAATAGTATTTGATTCGTTTTTTTCATCCAGAGGGATGAGATGCAGGCACGTTTAGTAAATAAGTAATCTGTATATGTTATGTCATCTCCAGCAAGCTGTATCAGGCTGGCAGCTACACAACTACCTGGGCAAACTCATTAATAAAAAAAAGACTATACACTGAGGTTTAACATACAAGAACATCTAATACAGAAGCATCACTCAAAATCACATTTCTTGTCTCCCGCTGCTGCACGTACATAAGATCAGCAACCATTCTATGGAAGCAAATCAGGAGACAAAACTCCTCACCGAAAATGAAATTTGCAGCAGGGAATTGATGCAATTGTTTTTTTCTTCTATTTGACCTCAGTGAGGCTTTGTAGACTGTAAAATAAGACAACAAAAACCTCATCTGTTCCCTTTGACTGTGGGACAGCATTATTACTTTCACACAGCTCACTGCTGCCAGAATGTGCACTTCACGTTATTACAGAAGCCATTCCCACTATATTCTCATTTTTAAAGTTTAATAAAACAGACTCAATAACTTGAAAGAACTGTATATGCTTGTGAAATCTAATCACCCACCATAAAACAAAATTTTTAATCTTTTGGGTTATTTTTTTTATTGATACTCTGTTGAGGATGGGTGCTCTTTTTATTCTGCCTTCTGTAACTGGGCAAACTGTATGAGAAATACAGATAGTGCAGAAGTGGAAAACCTGCCTTTTAATCAGGTCAGGGCTGACTAGGGGGCATGAAAGCAATTGCCCATCAGCTTCTTCTACATTTACCAAAGAAAGGAGATAAGTACAAAATAATCATTCCATTCAGTAGTTAAAGACTTCGTTCCCAACACTGCACAGAGGGCCTGATTCAGAGCCGGACGCCCTGACCAGAGCGTTAGCTCTGAACCAGGGCCCTCCTCCATTAAAATGGAGCGTCCTCCTGGACGCTTGTATAGCTGTGGGTGACCACCCACAGCATATACGAGCGTCCAAAAAGATGGTCGCGATGGTCTTGACCATTGCTACCATCGGACTTGCGACGGAGACCCTGCGGTAGGGTCTCCCTGCCACAAGCCCTGGAGTGATTTTGACTCTATCAGAGCCAAAATCGCTCCCACTGACATCACTAGTGATGTCAGTGGGGCCAGCTTCAGACGGTAGGCGTTCCCATGGGAACGCCTCCGTCTGGCAGCCACGCCCCCGGCACGCCCACCAAAGGGGGCGTGCTGTCAGTCACCATCGACAGCACGCCCCCTTTGGTGCGAGACCCGGAGCGACAGCTTGGCTGTCGCAGTCCGGGTCTCGCGCATGCGCACGACGGAGCTCCCTCCATCGTGCGCATGTGCAGTGGGGAACATCGACCCACTTGCGAGCGTACTGCCGCTTGTGAGTGGGTCTGAATGACCTCCACCCCAGAGACAGCACTGACTAAGGGTAGTGATCTGGTCACTGCTAAGGCTAAAGGCCATTACTCACTTCTAATTCTTATAGATCTCTCTGCTGCTTTTGAGACTGTTGGCCACTCTCTTCTCTTAGAAACACTAAAATCCCTAGGTCTTAAAGACACAGCTCTTTCTTGGTTCTAATCCTACCTATCTAATCGCTCCTTCACTGTTCGTTTTTCTGTATCTGCCTCCTCTTCGTTACCTCTATCAGTAGGAGTAACGCAAGCTCAGTCTTAGGTCCTCTGCTTTTCTCAATCGATACCACCTCTCTTGGCAAACTAATCAGCTCTTTTCGATTTCAGTACCATCTGTATGTGAATGATATTCAAAAACTCTAATCCATGCACTCATTATTTTCTGCATTGACTATTACAATAGTCTCCTTACTGGTCTTCCCAATAACAGGCTCTCGCCTTACAATCCATTATGAATGCAGCTGCGAGGCTGATTTTCCTTGCCAAATGTTCATCGTCTGCTGCTCGAGCCTGTTAGTCCCTCCATTGGTTGCCAGTTTTCCACTGTATTCAATACAAAATACTTTTACTTATACATAAGGCTAATAACCAAACCACACCAACATACATCTCTTCATTCATCTCTAAATATCTCCCAACCCATCCTCTCCTCTCAGCACAAGATTTGCATCTTTCATCCCCACGCATTACTTTCTCCCATTCACGGTTACAGGAATTTTTTCGGGCTGCACCCACTCTATGGAATGCCTTACCATGTACAATAAGACTTTCCTCTAGTCTCCAAACCTTCAAGAGTTCACTGAAAACTCACCTCTTCAGACAAGCTTATCAGATTCCAGAACTGACCACATAACCTTCATAGCTTCCATATATAATTACATCCCCTTTCACAGGCCACTCACTACCTCTCACGTTGTCTTTCTTTCACATCCTCCTGATATTTAGCTGACATTCCTGTGTGACTGGATCATACAGGCCACTAAGAAACTCTGCATTCTGGTTGGACCAAAATGCAATATATAGCACCTATCCTTGTGTATCAATGCCTATTTCCCTATAGGTTGTAAGCTTGTGAGCAGGGCCTTCCTACCTATATGTCTGTCTGTTATTACCCAGTTTTGTTCAATGTTTCCAATTGTAAAGCACAACAGAATATGTTGCACTATATAAGAAACTGTTAATAAATAAATAAATAAATAAATAAATGTAAAACTTGTGTGAAGATACAGGGCCTGAATCTGAGGTGAACAGAAATTCATCCATGACGGTGATTCCATATGCAGTGGTTCTGTGAAAATATGCTAATGCCACAGCCAGGGCTGCTAAGAGCGGGTCTAAGCCCAGGTGAAGGGGGCGTGGCCTAATCATGGGAGGTAAGGCCACGACCCCTTAAGAAAAAAAGGTAAAAAAACTAGTTGCAGCGCTGCAGATGGGTGGTGCTGTGAGTCCCTCAGCCCAGCAAAAATCCAGGGTAAGGAGTGATTAGGATGATCGCTCCCCCCCACAGGCAGAGAAGACTGCTGCTGTTTCCCTTTGCAGCCCAACACAGAGCAGTGTGTGCTGGGCTGCTCAGCTGACAGGGAGGAGGAAGGGGGGTGGTGTCGGACCCAGGCCCAACGGGCCGCTCCAGCTGGCCTGGGTAATTAGTACCCACTCCCCCCCTCTTGGTGCCCCTGGCTGCAGCTGCTAAGATTTGTACAGAGAGGCCCACTGACTGTGTCTCTAATCTACTGCTTGCATACAAAGGCATGCCATCGGTCGCTCCATCGATCCTCTGAGCAACCCTATGGTTGCTCACAATGTCTGTTTGAAGTCAGACCCCTGAGCAATTGTAGCTGACTACAAAGACACAGTTGCAGGCTGAGATACACTCCCAAAACAGTTGTGACACCGGGAGGAGTATGGATCAGGCATTGATTACCCAGACTCCCTCCCCTAGCCATGCCTCTATATATTAGACCATGGCCCCTTCCCAGGACACAGGCATGTCACCAGGCCTCTCTATAGCCCTGGTGACGTGCCTGTGTTTGACCTGACAACCCCCCTTGCCTTCCACAAATGGTCTGACTGTCAATCACTCTGTATCCAAGTCCTCACTGAGAATGGTAATCAAACTTGGCATATGCATAGTGCGACTCATACAAAAATAGTGCAACTCAGTACAAAAATAATCACTTCGCTTAACTCTGCTAACATCGGCATTGCATTCTCCTCTGAATCAGGCCCACAGTCCCAGCAAATTGCCTATAAACCCTCATAACAAATATAATTTTAGGCTCTGTCCCATTAATTGAAGCACAAGATAACACCATTAAAGTGATGGAAATACTATGATTTGCTAAATCTCTCAAGGTAAATCGGTCCCCTAATGGCAAAAAGCATTTCACAGAGTGAACTTGGTCTTCATAGAACAAAGTCTAAAGGTGCGTACACACTGGGCGATTTTACTGAACGATTGCAATATTACGACATTTTAATCTTGCAATCGCTCAGTAATCGTGCACGTATCATGCACTTTTATGTTGGAAATGACTTGTGGTGCGCGCTCTTGCTTTCGTTCCCGACATTTTCCATCACCTGAACATGCAGGCCAATCTGTCGATAACGACAAATTGGCCATGTTCAGGAAAGAAGGAGGGTGCCCACACTGAATGACTGATCGTTCAGTGTAGGCTCTACAGGGGATCAGGAACGACTGTACGATTACGTACTGTCTTTCCTAATCGCCCAGTGTGTACGCACCATAAGGGAATCAGACTCTGGAGAGATTACTTTTTTTAGAGATGTGCGGGCCCGGATTTCTGAAATCTGAACACACCCGAATTTAGAGGTTCCAAGTAGAACTGAGTCCCGGTTTGGATCTGTTGCCAGTTTGGAACTCAAATTTACAAACCAAACTCGGGTTTTGGATTCGGACATTTTAGCTGTTTTTATTGATTATTATAGATTTTTCCTGATTTTTAATACATTTTTAATGATTTTTATCCGAATCTAAAATCAACACATGAAGATGAATCCAGAGCCAAAATCAAAACACAAGGATTGGCGCACAGCTCTACTTTTTATCTAAAATTATAAGAATTTACCCCAGAACCACAGTGTAATTAACTGGAAATGTCATGTCGCCCATGGCAGTGGCCATAAGGCATTATGGGCTTGATTGAGAGTTGTACAGCATTGCACAGCTGCAGGGAAGTGGCTTTGTAATACCATACAACTAATATGTTAATGCAGCAAGAGAAGTCCGGTGTAAATAGACACCTCCTGACCACAACGCAGATGCGTGTGCTGCAATTGTGACATGGAACCTCAGGCAGCAATAGGGTTAAATGTAATTTATTAATTCATGTCTTAATATTTGTGAGATTCTATTTAACTGCTCAGGTATTTTAGGGAGAAAATAGACTCTTAGCTGGCATACTAGTCTTTGGAGCTGATATTGATTCATTTTTTACTGTATTGGTGTCATGGAAACAAGGAGCAACTTTAGAATGGATAAACAATGTACTTTTCAAACACATACACTGAAGTACTTATTATTCACAACTATAGGGGCTGTTGGTTCTTGACCAAGAACAACCACGTAATAGATTGTTGAAGAGTTTTGCAGTGAATAGATTTATGATTAAAACACTCTCTCATTATTATACAGTATTAATTGATCTGCTGCATTTCTAAATGTAACCTTTATTTGTTCAGAGTACTGTACATATTAAATGGGGCCAACGCCATAGTTTCTAAATAAGAAAAGTAAACTCTCAATACAATAAGTAACACCCATATTTGTGAAGTTCAGTTGCCCTAAGTCAGCATCACACTCTTTGATAAAGCTGCCATTAAAAAAGCGAAATGCGGCAGCCAACTTTTTATACTGTTCTGATATTCCCTTGTGGTGCAATTGATGGAAGCCAATTCTTACACCCTCAGCGTGACCCACAAATGGGGAAAAAAAGACAGTGGTCTGCCGGATATGCTGACACACTGAGTGCTCACCTTACAGTGCTGTGAGGGGCCGTCACAGGCTGATGTAATTATTACCAAAAGAACTGCTACTCCAGCTAAGCGATGGATATTCAGCCAATCACAGGATGAACGGAGCCCGACGGGGCTTACACTGTAATAGACCTGGAGGTCTGGAAGTGTAGGAGCAGACTCTTATTCACCTTTATAAACTGCTTGATGACATTCTAACAGGACAGACTAGGCTTTATTAAATGTGCCACTGAGGGTTCATATAAAGACTAAGAGGATCGTTTACCTGATACATTTATTAAACATCAGTCACAGTATTCACTATAATCTGATATATTGTAGCAGACTGCCATTGTTTATATGTTTTTTATATATTTTATTGAGTATTGTTTATTTAATATAAAGCATTTATAAAAGTACTTTGGCTTCTTGATCTCTTTAGTTCTGCCATACCCAGTATTAGTTTATTTATGTATATGTTCTAATTAGCGCAAAACCTGTTTTAAAATTAATGTCAACTAGTTTCTTTGTGAGCAAACACAGGTTCACAGATGTTTTTTGCAGCTGTATGATATAATACCCAGTTTATATAATTATTTTTACGATACAAGCCTATTAGGCCCTGCTTATTAGTGTGTTTTTTGCTTGTGTATCATTTTAAGATACATGTGTCTAATAAGGGTAGTTTTTACCCTTAATTGTTAAGGAGTAGTACCAGCAAAGACAATCTAGGGCCTGATTCAGAGATGGACGCAGGAGACACAGCAGTTGCCTCTTTGGGCGCAGCTTCTGTGTAAAAATATGCTAATGCCGCAGAAGGCGTCTGGTGTAAAAAGATGCCTCCTACATGCTTCAGGTTACTCAGGATGGTCTGTGTTTTCATGCTGCTGGGGCCAGGAAATCTGTAGCATAAGTCGCAGACTCTGACCTCATAACAACTACAAAATTAATCCCACCACTAAATGACTGCAGCATGTCAAACATGCTGCAGCTTAGGGGAAACATTTGCAGATCAGTAATCATCGGAGATGTACACAAACCAGGTTTGTGTATATCTCTGAGTCAGGCCCATATTTGCCAACTCTCTCAGAATCTCCATGAGACTCAAGAATTTTGAGGAGTCTCCATGGACTTCCATAAGAGTAGGTATCCCTCCTGCATTCCACTCTTTACCTAGTGAAATGGGTGGTATGTTGGTGTGATGATGCGATCCTTTGTGAATCAAGTCATCATGGTCTCACCAAATCTGTGATCTCACTATTCATGCCTAGTGACACTAATTATGCTGTACCTTGCAGCATAGTAGCTACTGCCATGCTCCAGAGAATTTTACCAAAAGCCTGTAAGTATGATCTAGGAAAGGGATATGCTTACCACTTAAAGGGTGGGATGCATCAAGCATTGCATTTTGAATTTGATGCATCCTGCCACTCATCACATGCATGTCAGCATTACTTACACCAGAATGCATGAAGTAAATCGCAAAGGACAGCTCTCCTGATAAGAGTTGTCTTTTGGGATAGAGGGACTTCTGAGTTTTTGACCCAGAAATCCCTCTTGCGTCCTTCTGCGCATGCACAGAAAGATGCGTGTGATGCAGGGGACATTGGGAGGGATCCAATTGGATACATCTTTGTGAAGAAAAACCCATAGGCTCTTATTGGGCAATGCTATCTGAAGATAAGCTGTGGAAAGCTTTGCTTTTGTAAAGATGTGTAGTAAAGATGTGGAACTGTGGCACACAGCCTTTCTTTCTTCTTCCAGAGACTTCAAAGACTAGGTGGTGGGACGACTCACCAAGTCTAAAACAGTTTTCACATCCCAGTTCATCAATAGTGGCCCAGTCTCCTGGCTCTGCAGGCCCTAAGTAAGGCCTTCTTGCCCATCCGTTTGGAAGCCATGGTAATGGTATCCTAAAAGCATGGATGAATAATCTTGCCTATAGGATGTTTGGTGTCTACTGCATTTTTCGAGTGGTTCAGCACCTTTGTGAATTGGTGCTGGCTGTGGAGGTCACAGAATAGCTACCTATATAAAGGACTTCCGGTATGGTGGATTCTAATCTTGCTGTTTTTTTAAATTTTCATATAGCCCTGTTTGTATATTTTGCATTGGGAGGGTCTGATATATTGACTGAACAAATTGGGTATATAAATTGATAACCATGATGAATATTGTTGTCTCCCCCTTGACAAGGTTGAAAAACATTTCACTTCTTTGACGTCATGTTCAGCTGTAAATAAAAACAGTCTACATCAAGTTAACTAATTGTTAGGCCTGCTTAACTTTGCTTGTAGGGTTATCTGTAGGAAACTTGAGAGCTGCGGCTGGAGTGGTCAAGCCTTCTCACTTTATCAGAATCATCTGAGCTAAAATGCAAACTAAGTGTTTGAATGATGTATTTGGGGACCTTCGATGGTGTCTTTCTCTGGTTACGTCCGGCAGTGGACCACTTCAAATTGCAGTTATTCACTAATGCCACTGGGTCCATGGAGTTCAGATGTTACCTCAGTGGTTCCTGGTTTGCTGCTCCTTGACCTACGGGATTGTAAAGGATCTGTTAAGGGTTATTTCTGGTATTAGTTTGCAACAATGTATGGTGGCAGTGCAATGATCCTGTAACCAGACCTCGCTTTGGTGGCAAAAGAATCGGAGGTCATTCAATTTGGGTGCAATTATTTAATTTTGGGTGCATCCACTTTCATGTACCACACAAATGGGGGAGGCGTCATCAACCTCACAGGAGGGTAGTCAAGTTAGAAGGTTGGGTTGGATACTTTTTTTGTGAGGACTGTTTTGTGTTGTTTGACACACTTGGCGGTATCCACCTACAATGCATGTTGTTGTTGGTTGTGATGCATTGATCAGTTGTTTTGATCTTGGCCATTCTTTTCTTTGCCACCGTAAATTGCTAACATTTTTCTGTCAAAAATATTTGTCTAGGTGTCTTTATTTTAGATGTATAAGTTACATTTTGTTGAGCTACACATATGAAGCATATCAGTCATTAGAAGGTTAAAATGCAGGTAAAAAGTAAAAGAGAAATGCAAAGATTGCATTGCAGAAATTTGCACTTCTGAGAAACAGACCACTGTGAACTTCAATGTGTATGACTTATCTCTCCTGCAACTCACCAGTTCCTCTATTTACACTCGACCCTGCCCCCCTGTGCCACTTACAAACTGGTCATTGCTTTCAAACTGAGTGGAGTGAATAGATTTCTATTTGAAATCTGATGGTGATTTCCCCATTGAATGTTGATGGTGTAAGCAAATGAAGGCCGCCATAGAGCCCTGCAGCTATGGGAAGAAGTTCTGTGGAACAGGAACAGTTAAATTTGGGCCTTCTAAATAGGCATAGTACAGTAGTTATTAAACTGTCTTTAATATGGAATTTTATACCTTCCCTTTAAAATTAAAAAACATAGTACAACAGCAAAAGTGGTAAAATAATCTGAAATTACATAAAAATTACAATAAAGACAAACATGAAAAACAAACAAAACATAAACCTAACATTTCCATCTGTCTTTTGTTCCAAGAAATATGCGACCAGTTTTATCCTCTCTTTACAATTCTCTGTTTACAATTCCTTCACGTCCCTCTCCATGTATTATGCATTCCCATTAAACCCCTTCTGTTCAGTCCCAGGTACAATGTCTATGTTTTGAAGCTACACTATGGTACAGTAAGACAACAGGCATTTATTTGCATCTTATATAAAAGAAATAGATGATAGTACTAATAATATATATGAGATATTTCTGCAAAAACTTCAATATAATAGTGAAGTTGATTCTATATAAACATTTATAAATACAGAAAAATGTTTTAGAGTATAACACCAATAAATACACATAAAACAGGATATAGAGGTGTAGAACAAGGGCAAATCCTAACAAAAAAATTTGCAAATCTCCATATAAATAGTCATTTAGGAAAAATGGGCTTATTGTTTCTTCAGAAGTGTATTGTTCCAAGTAGATGTATAAATAGCAAAAAGTTCCAGATGAGAATAGTGACAGTACTTTGCTGGTACTAACATAATCCTTGGAATGTCCACCCTCTGGAAAGAGAGTGCACAGAATAGATGTGCTCTCTCTGTGTTGCTGTTGTTCAAGGGTGCAGTGTTGTCGGGCTGGGGTTGCAGTACATAAAGGGGGGCTTCAGTACATAAAGGGGTGCTGCTGTGTTGTCCATAAAGGGGCAAGGGGCTGCAGAACATAAAGGGCTGCTGCCAGGTTGGGAATTGCTTTTATAGTGAAGTGGAATCTAGATGGGATTTGGGTGCAGGGACACAGGACCTCAATTAACTGTATTAAACCCACTGCATTATTGGTGGATATTGGATGCATATCTAATACCACCATACTGTAGATGTTATGGCTTCAGTGATCCGCTGTGCAACTGGGTGACTACTGTCATACTTGCTCCCCCTTGCAAAGGACTGTTAAACAGTCAACTGTTTTTTTTTTTACAGTACTACTAGTAATCTTCCCTTCTGGGATGAAAATCCACTCCCAGCAGTAGCAGCAGGCATAGCACTCAAGGACTCTTCTGGGGCAAGGACTGATGTGAATGATTTAAATATTTATTGTAAATGCCTCCCCTCCTCCCTTATAAATTTGTTTCAGAATCAAAAGATGAAATTAAATGTACTAATATAATCTTCCTTTCCCCGCCTTCAACTACATACATACTCCAACTCCCTCAGGCCTCTTGAATAATAAAAACAGTTGTTTCCTCATGTTGGATGTTAAACTGCTGCAGCTGCTGCAATCTTTGACATGCAGTTGCTGAAGGCAAAAGTGTCTAGAAAAGTTTATGGCCACAGACAGCATCTCCTGCATACCCCTTCAATTTTCAAAAAATATTCTAAACCACCATGCTGATTTTGTGGGCAAAATATGGGAAATTTAATTAAATTTACTACCAATCAACCCTTCATTTACCTGCCTTCAACTACATAAATACTCCTTCTTACTCAGGCCTCTTGATTTACGAAAACATGTTTCCTTATGTGCCTTGTTTTTAAGTTAAACTGCTATGTGTTTGTGCCGCCCACTGCTGCCGTTTAGCTTAGTCAGCCAGAAAGCTTTGTGCAAGTTTTGGGCCTAAACCAGATGAAAACAATATTGTTAGCTATCAGGTGGTTAAAATTGACTGGAAACGAGTGGAAATTAATGTTATTGAGGTAAATAATATTGTACTGTAGGAATAAAACAAAGCCCAAATTACGTGATTTTTTGCAGTTTTTATAAATTAAAAAAAAAATACAGAACCAAAACCAAAACATGCAATGGTGGTTTTGGCAAAACCAAATCCAGATCTAAACACAAAGGAGATACTGATCCAAAACCATAACCAAAACATGGAGGTCGGTGCACATCCCTACTAATCAGTAGGGCACCTGTGTCAAGACTACAACATCTGATGTGGATATGATTAAGCTCTTACAGCTTGGTGGATCATGACATGAAGCTCCAATGATGTACAATGATGTGGTTCCAGACCTCAGTGATGTACACAGTCACATCTCTGGAATGATCGGGTAAGCAATAAACAGTGGACAAGTCTTTCTATAAAAAAGACTGACAATTCAAAAGACTTTTCAAGACTTGCTTTTGATCATCTTCAAAACTTGTAATAAATATCTATGAAAATGCATCACTGTACTTACTGTACTGTTTTCAGAACTGATTTCCTTTGCCCTGGGCAGTTTATCATAATATGGTAAAAAATATAATTTTTTTCTGACTACTGTAGGTTTATGGTTTAGAAAAAGTTAATCCTGATTGAAAATGGGGACAAATATTGTAGCATCACAGTCAGGCTTCACCAATCCAAAACACTTAGGGGGAAAATTTACTAAAGTGACAGTATTTAGGAGTGGAGATGTTGCCCATAGAAACCAATCAGTTTTTAGCTATTATCTTCTAGAAGGTGCTAATTAAATATTAAGTAAATTCTGATTGGTTGAGCAACATCTCCACTTCTAAAAACTCTCACTTTAGCAAATAAACCCTTTAATGTAAGAATACACCCCCTTTTTCCACAAAGCTACACTTTTTGAGACTGTTGGTAGCTATGCGGGTGTCATATTTTACTTATATACTGTATATATATATTGTTATAAACAATACTACTGCAGGTTAAGGGACACCTTGCTTTGTTTTCTCTTTAATCCATGATGACCATTAAGGGGTCTATTTATTAAGTATCAGTGTTAATGTTAACTAACAAACAGTATAACTGAGGGGTGTATCTATAATGGGTGCTGGGTGTATGGGGCACACACCGCTGCCATTTTTCCGGTGTTTTGCGCATGGACAGTAGACTCTAGGCACACTCAAGTGCCCATAGTCTACTGCTTCTGCGGTGGCCGGCCAGACGCGTCAGTTGGCTGCTGGCTGCCGGGGAGATAGTAGGGGGTCCTGCACAGGGAATGCACGCAGACCCCCTCCTCTCTTAAGACACCCCTCGTATAACTACTTATCACACTGATACAGATTTTAGTAGCACCAGCATTTATCAATCTGGGACTCCTTTTAAAGTACCTCTGAGAAGGTTCAATCTCCTCCACTGGCAACCTGCAGTAATGCTGCCAGAGAAGGGTCACAGTACAAGATGCATAAGCAAAGCAGTTTGACTTGGCAGGGCTGAAGCACAGCCAAGAAGACACCCTTTGACAGGTAAGGGTTTACCCTATCTCAAGATAAAAATAAATTGGGTTTAGCCTCCATCCCTAAAGAAGTGAGCACCAAAGAAATCTCTGACCTATTAATAAATTGAGAAAAACCATCTCTCTGGTCAAAACACCATACTGTATAAAGGGTTTTTTACAGTTAAATAAATTATATAGAACCTTTAGTCATCTAACTGCTATCCACAGTGGCTGATTAAATGCTTATTCCTAGTGTGATAACATAATAACCTAGGAGCATACTTACCAACTTTACAAATCTCCTCTCCAGGAGCAGCCTGGAGAGGAGATGCTGCTGACAGGTTCAGGGGCGGGGTTGGATTGTATAGCCATTAGTCCATGCCTCTTCACAGGAAAAAGGCCATGGACCCGTTTCAAAAATACTGGGGAAAATGGTGTGGGGTTCCCCGTATTTTTAAAATCAGCACCGGGCTCAAACTAGCCAGAGTGTAATGCCACAGCCAGGGGACACTTTCACCGGGTCACCTCAGCCTAAGCATTAAGGCCCCAAACTAGTCAACTCAGGCCTGGATCCAAGGGGAGGTGGTAACCCCCAATAATGGGGTCCCCCTCTCCTGAGCACCCCAGACATTGGCTGAAGCCCAGGGCTCTTCCATGCACCACTGGCTGGTCAGTGAAGGGGTAATAGTGATTAATGTGTACTATTGTATATTACAGTGGAACTACAGGTGCCAGCATGCCTGCCCTTTGGCACTTGTGGAACAACAAGTGCCAGAACACGGCCAGCACCAGTATCCCCACTGTAAAAAAAATAGTAAAAAAAGACAGTACACACACACAGTAGAAAGTATAAGTTTAAAGTACACAAAACACACACATACATACTTACCTTGTCCCCTGTGATTTGTCAGTAAATCCCCGTTTATCCTTAATAAAAAAATAATACTCACCTACCTTCTGGCACAGGTCAGACCTCTTGTCTAGTAGAGTCCCGACAATAGAAAATAACAAACCGAAATAACACAGACCTTTCGTACAGTGAAGAGATGTATGTGTTTCCACATGCATCTCTTCCCCAGTAAATGAAGGATACCTCATGTGTTCCATCATTTGCAGGGCTGCCAACCAATCAGAGGCCGCTCTAGAGTAAATGACTGGCTGTGAGCAGCCTGATTTTCAATTAAAAGCCACATGGCTCACAGTCAATCAGCAGCCACTATAGAGTAAGCGGTTGATTGACAGCCACGCGGCTCACAGCCAATCAGCGGCCACTGATTGGCTAGCGGACTGGCAAATGAAATGCTGGAATGAGATCTCCGTCGTGGAGTGAAGAGTTATAAGTTTAAATTCTTTTGCACATAGTATTTCTTGTGGTGTTTGTAAAAAAAAATCTTGTTCTTGCTTTGACATAAATCACTGTTCTAAAATACACTATGTAGGCAAAAGTGATTGGACACTGACAGCAAATAGATCAACAAGATTTTAATGATGTCAGTACTTTGTAGGTCCACCACGTGCAGTGATTACTGCAGACACTCTACTTGGCAAACTGTCCACAAGTTCCTATACAATAGCAGGCGGTATGTATTGCCATTCTGCCTTAAGTATAGTGACCAACTGTGACATTGAAGAAAGTAGAGTTGGCCTAGAATGCACCCATCTCTCCAATTTATCCCAGGAGTTCTCAATGGGGTTAAGTACTGGACTCTGAGCTTGCCAGTCTGTCTGGGTTACTGAATTTTCTGTATACTAGTCCAGCGTTGCCCTGGAAATATGACAGGTGGCATTGTTGTCCTGATAAAAAACATTTGTTGTTTCCAAAAAACTGCAAGTGCATGGGCCTCTCTACAAAGTGTTCTTGTCGAAACCGCCACATTAGCGGCATTTGGATCTCTTGTGCAATGGTATGCATGGTATGTATTTCTCTTGCACGAGGCTGTCCAATAATTTTTATCTATTGTACATAGTGTAGCAAAAATCAGGATTCTACAGTACGTGTAAGTCTTCATAACAAAATCTAAATTGAAAATAATAATGCAAAGTTGTTGTGTTTTGTAATGTTCACCTTCATCAGATAATAATTACTGAGGGGACACATAATTTGAAAACAGGTAGTCCCTGTTTTCAGACAACAGTGTCCTCATGTGTTTGGACCAATATGTGGGATGTATGACACAATTAGCCCTGATTCCATTTGTGGAAAACTAAATTTTTTTGTAGTGAAAGGTGATACTGTCTGGTGATAAGAGGTGATCAACAACAATAGATGCTAAAGGGTTGCATCATTTGAAAGAGTGGACTCCCCTCTTTCAAATGTGCAATTATCTTAGTCATTGGGTACTTAGCGGCTTTAGCGCACTCTCCTCTGCAGAGTAGTAATGTTTGATGATCACCAAACAATTGCAGGTATATTGTCACATCATTGGAAAGAGAGGACTTCTTTTATTTGTTGGAAGTCAAGTTCGGTGAGATATTGTTTCATTCCTGAATTCATATTTTCTGTTCTGTAGAATGAATGTCCAGTGATCACGTGCTCACTAGACACTAGCTTTTTTGCGTCCTCTGGTGATCCTTTGACCAGGGAGGAAAATAACTAATACCTAATACTGCCCATTCCAGAGTGAATGGAATGTACTGTAGTTTAGAAAATTAGACTCCGCCTTCCTTCACCTGTAGCTAAAAGCCGCACACCACTGCACATTCCCACAGTCAGTGGTAAGAATCGACCTTGTTGTGGTTAAACCTCGGACGTGAACTAGATAATCCCATAAGGATTTTCCTATGAGGAGAGAGGTAAGTACTTGATAGATATTTAGAAATGTTTCATTATACTGTATGTGCTTGATGTAAATACATTGGGGTATTGGGTGAGATTATAAACTAAATCTATGATGGTCAAAGTATGAAAACAAATGAGCCACTGCTTATTTCATGTACCACTCCCTCCCTCAAGATTATGTAACAATACAAAATAGCAGTGGTGTGTCTTAATGTGCACAGTGGTGGATTAATTCCGCAGCTGGTGGGCATTTCAGTAGGAAGCCCATAAAGATGCAACTGCAATAGAGTCCACCTTTGAATCAGGCCCTTAAACTGAGGTAATGTTGTGTTTGCAGGAAGGCTAGTGGGAATGTCTGCAGTGTTTCAAACCTCTTGATTGCTTCTGGGATAGTTAGGGGTTTCTTTGTTAATCAGTTGAAAAAGTGGTAAATAGAGTGAATGCAGTTTATAAAGACATACTGTAGCAAGCTATGCCATCTTGGAATTCACAATTTTGTATGAAAGATAGATGAATAGATTTATGGACATTCAGTCCAAACTTGTAGTGAAGAAAATGCCACAATTTACTTGTATTCCAGAGATGATGATTATCTCTTACATTATATTGTGTTTCCAGGTCATACATATAGAAGTATTTAATATTATATTAATCAAAGATAGTGTTTGTAAGGATGTATTAGCATAGGTATCATGATTGTGATACTTGTCGACCAAGTATCGCATCCAGGTTACATGGTAATAATCAGGGCCAGACTAAGGTTTGTGTGGGCCCCAGGGCAACTAAATTGTGGGGACCACTAGCAATAAAATTGTCAAAATTATATACTGGAAATTTTATTTAAAATTATTATCTGTAAATGCTCCCAGCAACATAAATGTGTTGAACATACTACAGTGCCTCCAGTTCACATAATGATTCAGACTTGGGAATAGAGTGAGATATCTCTCTCAACTGATCATCTTGGTGAAACCATGCTGCACTGCAGGTGGAGCAGAATTAAAATGTGCAGAGAGATTTAGATTTAAGAGGAGTATTTCCAAACTGACATCTAAATTGTAGAGTAATAATAGAGCTGTGCAGTATTTGAGGGCTACATGAAAAAGCAGCCAGTATTTACCCCACATGTAAAAAAATATATGTATTTACACCCCTTGCATTGCAATATGGTTTGTTCAGATTCACAGTTGAGAGAGATATCTCACTCTATTCCCAACTCTGAATCAGGCCCAGATTCCCCAGTTCAAATTAGGCCACAATTCCTCTAGTTGACATCATGCACAGTGCTCCCTGTACACATTATGTTATACTGTAATGCTACAAGTTCACATTATGCCGCACAGTACCCTTAGTTCACATTATGCATTTCCATTGTTACCAACCTCCCAATGGTCTCAAATCTTTGCAGACTGCAGCAAAATCTATGAAGGACTGTTTGCTACACCCCCTCCATAACACTAATGCTGCCCGAGAACTTCTTGCCCCTCCTGCTTGCCCCTCCCACTGGACCCATCTAATGTGACCTGTCATTTATTACAGCTAGGGCCATGTCCACGATGGAGCACTCCAATGCAGAGTACTGTATGTAAATATGTGTGGACCCAAACCCTGTGAGTGTGGGCCCTGGGAGACTGTCCCAGCCACTCTGTTGTCGATCTGACACCACTTATAATTGATGACATTGTGAAAACTTATTCCACCTTTCAATTTTGGATTAAATAGTTTTCTTAGGTTTTTATGTGCTCTCTTACCTTGCAAAATGACATGGGTATTCATTTATCTGTATTGACCACCAAGCCAGATATGATTTTTATTTAGTATAATCAGTAGGGTTTGACGGGATGAACCTATATAAAATAGCAGTCCTCAGGAAAATCTGTGATCTCAACTTTCCTGGATCTGATTTGCATTAAAATAAGTTATTCTAGCAGGATAGTTTTAGTCTGAAGGATAGGTGAGAAAGGGAACAACCTGTCACACATTGGTGTCCAGGACCCTATTACTGGGTCTGGAGCTGTCACTTTGCTACCATTCATGTCCCCCTGGCCACCTGCAGCACCCTCAAAGTGTTTAGTAACTTATCTGTATATGTGGCTGGGTGGTTCCCACTGTTCTGCATCATAGGCGTCACATCTTGGACTGTATCAAATAATTCTGTCTAAACAGCTCCTAGCAACTCCAGACACATGTTTTACACAGCCTTTCAGTGCTTAGAGCACTGTATTTAAACCAGAAACTGCTAACATCACATTACCAGTACGACATCTCTCTGAGTGAATCAGTGGTTTAGTGTCTGCTTCAGATTTGATTCTCTGCATTCTGCCTCAGTATGTTACAGCAAACCTGCCTCAGTATTTGTTTAACAGTATTCTGCCTCCATGTGATCCAGCAAGCCTGCTTCTGGATTTGCTTCACAGCATTCTGCCTCAGTGTGTTCCAGCAAGCAGACTTTAGGTTTTTCTTCACAGCATTCTGCATCAGTGTATACCAGCAATCCTGCTTCAGTATTTGCTTCACAACATTCTCCCTCAGTGTAATCCAGCACACCAGCGCCATTACTGCTTTACAGCATTCAGTATAAGTGTAATCCAGCAAAACTGCTCCAGTATTCTTCTCAATATATAGCATGGCAGCATGCTCCACTAGTGCTTCAGCACCCAGTTCCAGTGTTTCCTGCCATCTGCTTCAGTTGTGCTTCCAGCACTCAGTACCAAGGTATTCTTGAAGCCTTCTTCAGTCATGCTCCAGCACTCAGTTCTAGTGTTTCCTGCAGCCTGCTTCAGTTGTGCTTCAGGCACCCAGTTGTTTTGCAGTCTGCTCCAAGATATCCTACATATAGATGGGCCCAGCTAGTTTGTTGCTCATAGCGTGCCATTCAGGCTTCTGTGTTGTGCCATGGAACATTACATGATGGCTGTACTTTGGCGTACTGTGCACTCTACAATGAAAGATATGCTATGGCATGTAATACACTGCTTAACCGCTGGGTGGCGAGTGCTCCACTCATGTAATTTGTACAACTAAATACCATACTGTTAAATTGGATGGATATCACATTCACGCACTGTATTTGCGTATTGCATGTTCGCACATCTTTTTAATATCACATAAGCTCTTAGAACGGGATGCAAATCAGTACACATACTGTACATAACTGTACAGTAATGTAATTGCCGTGGTCTTATGATACCGATATTGTAGATTATTGTTACGCATACACAGCTTTCAATGAGATGGAATGAATTATTCTCTAATGGTGGGGTACTGTGTATATATGTACTAGTATAATATTTTGAAAGGAAGACACATTTTTTTATTATTAAAAACAGCAGCGGGTGGGTGGAGTGCACAAGGATGAGCCTGTTATTGACATTGTACACATTGCTGTGTGGTTGGGCTTCTAATAGAGCGCTCCTCACTGCAACTGCACTTCTCAGGTAGATGCATGGAATGGGACAAAGTTACAAATATTGTGTCATATAGCAGCACTGCGTTTGTGATGTACAGAAAAGACAAAAGCAATCTTCAGTGTATGTAAATCTTCCTAAACAAAATGTGATGGCAATCCTCTGAAAAAATATTTAAATAATGTAACCAAAATGTCTGTCAATGTGATGGTGCTGCTTGCAATAAAACAAAGTTTAAAAAATGCTGTTAATCCATAAAAAACAGTGTTTAATAAAACAAAATTTCAAAAGCAAAATAATACAGTCTCCTTTAAAAATACGATCTTCTCAACAAAGGAACTTCTATATAATACCACGATATGAAGTCTGTACATACAAAAAAGGGGTTGGCTTAACGGACCTGCGGGGACACAATCCTGGCACAATGTGTTTAAACGGGTAAGTGTTTATTCTGAAGAAATCCTATAACATCTGGAAATTCCCAGGATGGGCGGTAGATGTAGAATAGGACTCGGCTCTCACCGAGACCTGCCCGACTTCTTCAAACACTTACTCCTGAGTGTTCATGACTCTCACTCATGGCTATTGCTTGTGGCTCTCACCCACAGCTGATGATCCATGCTCATGACTCACATACGCAGCTCGTGCTCATGGCTCTCACCCATGGCTGATAGTCCATGTGCAGCAAATGCTGTTAGGGTTACACCTGTTCCGGCTATCCACTGGCAGCTGCCACCTGTCAGTTTTGCCCCTCTAGTTAGGCATCTCAGATGATAGTTATGGGATATGTGAAGATTAAAAATGTTTTTTCAAGTCAGCTGGTGACGCGTTTCCACCCTCCACGGGTCTTTGTCAAGGTATAGCTGTCCTGAAACCTGCCGCTTCCTTTTATGTTCCCTACAGATCCGGTATACATGTTCCCAATATCTTATATAAGTATACATATTGCATGTACACATTGCCGCTGTAATTTGCAGACGTCACATCACATACTGTACACAACAGGTGCAGTTCTTAATATGGCTGGCGTGTGGGCTAGAGGTTTGGTGGGCACCTTGCAACAGTGCTTGTACCAGATTAGAGACCTGGAAAATAACATTTTTTTTTAATCTTCTCTACAGGATTAAAAAGAAATCACTTGGTGGTGTGTGAGCTCTGTCATCTATACAGATATCTGTGTTGACCAAAAAGACACACTCCCAGCATTGCATATAGACCGAGCAATCGAAGCTCAATATTCTTATCCAACCCTTACTGAACTCAATACATTATCCACAACATCCCACCACCTGGCATTTCTATGCTACTTTATGCCACTGTACTGCTGATGCACTGTGTGCACAAGAAAGTGGTGGGCGGCGCTGCATACGCCATGTAGCGCCCTGCTAGTCATGCTATGCTGTGGCTTATGGAGGATCATAGTACTGTGCATGCCCAGTGGGTCAGGAGTCACACACAGTGCATCCCAGACTTAGACACTATAGTGCTTTTCTGCCTTTAGAAACTAGTGGTGGGCTCTGTTTGAAAGTGGGGTGTCTGTATTACAAACTGACTGTGTGTTTTAAAATGCACACTTGCAGCACTGTCGGCATGTCAGCACTGTGATGGCTGGCAGCTCTGGGCAGTTGCACATGGGATCTCTGGTGCATGCACAGTTGAGCCACTCCATGTGTCATGTAGTGCCCTGCTAGTCATGCTATGCTGTGGCTTATGGAAGCTTATAGTACTGCACAAGCCCAGTGGGTCAGAAGTCACACAGTGCATCCCAGACTTATACACTATAGTGATTTGATGACTTTAGAAACTCTGGGCTCTGTTTGAAAGTGGGGTCTCTGTATTACAAACTGACTGTGTGTTTTAAAATGCACACTTGCAGCACTGTCGGCACATCAGCACTGTGATGGCTGCCAGCTCTTGGGTGTTGCACATGGGATTTCTGGTGCATGTCCAGTGGAGCTGCTCTAATGTAGCGCCCTGCTAGTCACGGTATGCTTTGGCATTTGGAGGCTCATAGTACTGCACATGCCCAGTGGGTAGGGAGTCGCACACACTGCATCTCAGACTTAAACACTATAATGATTTCATGACTTTAGAAACTAATAGTGTGGTCTGTTTGAAAGTGGGGTCTCTGTATTACAAATTGACTGTCAATGTTGGCACTGTTGGCACTGTCCCAGACTTAGACTCTATAGTGATTTCCTGACTGTAGAAACTAGTAGTGGGCTATGGACCTGATTCAGACCTGCTCAATAAGAGTGATCACTCGTTGCTGGCGATATTTACAAATGTGCGTGTGCTTATAGTTTCCAGTGTGCATGCGCAAACTAGTACGAGAGATCGGGATACGCTCATTCACCTGCAAAGACAGCTCAGAGGAATGATTGACAGGAGAGGCCATTTGTGGGTGGTAACAGGGGCAGGTGCATAAGTTTTTAAACGGCATTTCAAAGGCAACAGCCAGCATCATAGGACACGTCACTTGCTAGAAATATACACCGAAGTGCTCGCAGTGCTTGCGGCAGGGTACAGTCAACCTAAAGCGCTGCGATCGCAACCGATGGTGCTCAATGTACCAATGGTTTCATGCACTTCCTGGAGATGACGTATGCAAGTGGTCGTCTTTAGACAGGCTGGTGGGCATCTACAAACAAAAAGTGATGGCTCACCAAAACAAAGTGGGCGTGCTTATGACTTGCCCTGCGAGCGGCTGCCTTGACATCACTTAGCCGAATTTCCATATGATCTGAGCGAGCGATCGCATCTAGTGAGCTAGTCTGAATGAGCTTATCTGTCTGAAAGTGGGGTCTCTGTATTACAAACTGACTGTGTGGTTTAAGATGCAGACTTGTGTCAATGTCGGCGCTGTCAGCGTTGTCCCAGACTTAGACAGTATAGTGATTTCCTGACTTTAGAAACTAATAGTTGGGTCTGTTTGAAAGTGGGGTCTCTGTATTACAAACAGACTGTCAATGTCTGCACTGTCGGAGCTGTCCCAGACTTAGACACTATAGTGATTTCCTGACTTTAGAAACTAATAGTTGGGTCTGTTTGAAAGTGGGGTCTCTGAATTACAAACTAACTATATGTTTTACAACACACACTTGTGGCACTGTCGGCACATTGGTGTTGTGGAGGCTGCGAGCTCCAGGGGGTTGCACATGGGATCTCTGGTGCATGCCCAGTGGAGCTGCTCCCATGTAGTGTACTGCTAGTTGCGCTATGCTGTGGAGTAAGGAGGCTCATAATACTGTGCATGCCCTGTGGGTCGGGAGTCGCACACACTGCATCCCAGACTTAGACACTATAGTGATTTCATGACTTTAGAAACTAATAGTGGGGTCTGTTTCAAAGTGGGATCTCTGTTTTACAAACTGTCTCAATGTAGGCACTGTTGATGCTGTCCCAGACTTAGACACTATTTTGATTTCCTGACTTAGAAACTAATAGTGGGGTCTGTTTGAAAGTGGGATCTCTGTATTTCAAATTGACTGTCAATGTTGGCACTGTCGGCACTGTCCCAGACTTAGACACTATAGTGATTTCCTGACTTTAGAAACTAGTAGTGGGCTCTGTCTGAAAGTGGGGTCTCTGTATTACAAATTGATTGTGCATTTTAAAACGCACACTTGTGGCGTTGTTGGCACATCAGCACAGTGGTGGCTGCCAGCTCCAGGGCTTGCACATGGGACCTCTGGTGCATGCCCCGTGGGACCAATCCATACACCATGAAGCGCCCTGATAGTCACACTATGCTGTGGCATATGGAGGCTCATAATACTGCGCATGCCCAGTGAAGTCAGGAGTCAAACATAGTGCATCAGGACCCTTCCCTCAAAGCAAGCAAGAGCCTTTCATTACCATATTAAAGGATGCTTTGTTAGCATTTGTCACCTGAGATTGCAGTGTTTTCTCTCTGACAAACTCACCTGAACAAGCAGCCTGCACATATCAGTGAGATATATGAAGGCTGCCTGCGTTGTCTACCTGTAAAAAAAGGGTTGAAAGTTTTAAAAAATTATGTAGGGTCCCCACCAAAAAAAATAAATAACCAGCCCCACACTACTCAGTTAATCCTGGTTCCTAAAATTACTTGGAAAAAAATGTGTAGGGTTCCACTGTCATTTTGGAACCAGCACCTGGCTGCAGGCCCATTCCGTGTTTTAAAAATAGGGAGAAAAATGCATAGGGGTCCCCCTATATTTAAAACCAACACCGGACCCAAACGACTGGGGTTCAATACCACAGCCAGGAGGACCCAATCACCGGGGATCCATGGCCAAAGCATTCGCACCCCAAGCCAGTCAGCCCAAGGCAGAGATTTCAGGGGAGGTGAGGACACCCCAAGAAGGGGTCCCCCCTCTCCCAAAAACCCAGGCTTAGACTGAATCCCGGGGCTCTTCCCCTCACCATTGGAGCAGTGAGTACGGGGGTAATAATGTTGTATATAGTTCAAAACTATTGTAATTTACAGTGAAACTACAGGTGCCAGCATGCCTGCCCATTGGCACTTGTGGAATTACAAGTGCCAGCAGGTGGCCAGCACCCGTACCTCCACTGTAAATTAAATAGTTAAAAAAACACAGTACACACACACCATCAAAAGTAAAACTTTATTACACACCTATCTACCTCACTCACACATACTGTACTTACCTGCTGCCAGGTCCCCTTCTCTAGTAGAATCCGTTTAGAGTACCTGGAATAAAGATCTTATATTCACCTCCATCACTGCGCTGGTCTCAGTAGCATCCAGTGGACTTAGAGAAAAAAAAATGAACCCGATCCATATACTTACATATGGTATATAGAGGCATACGGGGCCTGCGTACAATATCACAGGACCCTTTTTGCACATGTGCAGAATGGGTCTGGTGCAGATTCCCAAATAACGGGAATCTGCAATCAGCAGTGCCTTAGTGTTCACTGCTGAATCAGGCCCCTCTCTGGTAAAGTGCAGGACAAAAAGGGTAAATAAACACCTCAGAGAGAGAGAGAGAGATAAATGGATTGGTGAAGCAGCTATGTAACTTACCTCATTACTGGGACCTGCCTACACAAGCTCAAACACGATATCGAGCAGGTTGGGCAGCATGCATGGCTGATGGATGATATCACTATCTCTCCATACTTGCTTTGTTAGCAATTTAAGCCCTTGCAATTACACAGTACAGTGGGGGGGATCTTCTTTAGTCAATGTAGACAGAAGCTTATTTTGATGATGTACTGTAGACAGCTCAGGTGAACTTGCTTAAATCTTGTTGACGTCTTCATGATAAAGGCAATTGAACTTTCTCTTCTGTAAATTGTTAAATTAAAAAATACAAAACAGCAGTACGAGCAGCAGTACGCTTGCAAGTGGGTTGATGTTCTCCACTGCGCATGCACGAGACCCGGGGAGCGACGGGCTTTCCATCGCTCCGGGTCTTGCACCAAAGGGGGCGTGCTGTCGATGTTGATTGACGGCACGCCCCCTTTGGTGGGCGTGCCGAGGGCGTGCCTGCCAGAGGGAGGCGTTCCCATGGGAACGCCTACCGTCTGAAGCCGGCCCCACTGACATCACTAGTGATGTCAGTGGGAGTGATTTTGGCTCTGATAAAGCCAAAATCACTCCAGGGCTTGTGGCAGGGAGACCCTACCGCAGGGTCTCCGTCGCAAGTCCGATGGTCGCGATGGTCAAGACCATCGCGACCATCTTTTTAGCCGCTCGCATATGCTGTGGGTGGTCACCCACAGCTATACGAGCGGCCAGGAGGCTGCTCCATTTTCATGGAGGAGGGCCCTGATTCAGAGTGAGCGCTCTGGTCAGAGAGTCCGGCTCTGAATCAGGCCCATAGTGTATAATATAAAGGTTTATTACAAAAAATAAAAATACAATAAATAGAAAACTTAAACAAAACATATGACAAAATTAAAAAATTATTCAACTAAAAGGTGGGCTATCACCCAAAACATTTGCTGAACTTGTTCTGTCAGAAAAAAAGAAAATGGCACAGTATTACAACACTAATATAAAGGAAAATACTATAGAAGTAAGCATTGATTTACATTACCTTGGGTGTAGCCCCGTTGGAAGTTGGCCTGTGGTCTTGGCGCCTGTGTGGTATCTCAGGAATTAGCTCTATTGTAAAAAAAAGATATGATGATTGAGTATACCCTTTACATTATGCAACATTGTAGTGCTGCTACGTAACATTATGTACTATTGAATTGTAGTGTCACCACTTCACATTGACACATTGTAGTGCCCACAAATCACATAATAAGATATACAGTAATCTGCCTCATGCACGGTGCATGTCTCAGCAAAATATTTTTATATTTACATTTTTAGGTCACCATATTTTAGAATGCATTGTGGAGCATTGAGCCAAATCTGGGAGTCTGGAGCAGCAGCAGAAGAACATTCAGTACATTACCTAAATGTGACCAATCCATCTCATCGGCTGTGGATCTCCCCGACTCCATAGCTGACTCATCAATGATTAGCCGGTCTGTGTGTAAAAAAAATGCTTTAATGTTACAGTAAATCAAGTGCTTTTAGAAAAAACGCAAGGTTAAGGCTTACCAGGATCACTGCTCTCCTCACTCTCCGGTGCCACAACTACGATATGGAGGTGTTCTGTGTAAAGAAAAGAAAAACACAGTAATGTACTCAGCGGGAAAGTAGAGGGTAAACATAACATTATTGTACACTAAATAAAGGGGCATACACACTAGATGAATCTTATGAATGATATGAACGATAATTATATCTTTGAACTATATGGCCATTCTGATAATATCATCAAAGTACAGGGGGCACAGGATGTTCTTCAAAGGAAGAGTAGTACAGTACAGTAGTAAAACACAATGTATTATACTACTATATACAGTACTTACTTGGCTGGGGAGGGCTGTCGGGCTCAGCTGCCCCATCCTCTGCCTCCTCCACCTCATTCTCCTCAGGTTCTCAGCCTGTGTAAACAGACATATATAATTGTGTCTTTATTTACAGAATAAGGCACCACACGTGTACATTACAGTAACAAAAACATAAACAGAACACAATTAACAATTAGTACTGTGACTTGATTCTCAGGACACAATATGGCTGAGAAGTGAGGTACAGTAAGTGAGAAGTAGTCAGAGAAGCATGGACCTGACTCCATTAGTGATGGCACAAGTAGCAAAGCAGCAGTCATTGGCTAACCGGAGAGGGCAGGAGGCAGTGTGTTAGGAGATGAGGTTGGAGATGTGAGGAGCAGAGTAGTGGAGCAGTGTAGTCTTTGAAGTACAGGAGGTACAGTACAGGAGGAACAGGAAATTCTTCAAAGGAAGAGAAGTACAGTACAGTAGTAAAACACAATGTAATATACTACTGAATACAGTACTTACTTGGCTGGGGAGGGCTGTTGGGCTCAGCTGCCATGTCCTCTGCCTCTTCCTCAGGTTGTGGGTCTGTGTAAAAAAAAAATATATAAATGTCTTAAAAAAATGTGAATGGCGTCATTGGCCCTCTCGGACCGCCCACTTTTGGCACTTACTGTACCATTATTCTCTGAACACAGTACTACTCCAATAGTGATGGCGCATGTAGCAATAGTAGAGCCACTGAGAGTGTAGGAAAGAAGTACAGCAGAGTACAGGCTATCATTTCTTGGCAGAGGAGGGTTGTCGGGCCCCACCACCCCGTTCACCACCTCAGAGGAGGAGGAGGATATCCAGCGGATGCGGCGTCGATATACATTGAAACAAAATACTATAATGTCATTTTTTATCAACAAATTTTAATAAAATAACTCTTACAAAGTTACACATACAGAACTTACTAGGCAGTGCAGGCTCCCCCTCTTCTGCCTGCTGCTGTCTCTTCTGATGTCCTGTAAAAAAATATCAGTACAATGTATACTAACGTTCATCTGACAACAATTGGAACACAATCTGCATTATGACAGGGCAAGGCAGGACAGGGGTACAACATGGCTCCAGCCCAGGAATAAAAAATCAAAGACATTGGAAACAAATCAAAGAAATTTGACCCCAAGAAAAACAGGATATCATGCCAGGTATTTATAAATGCCTAGCATTTCTCAGCATTGTTGTAAAGCGGCCGATTCCTCCACTCAAGGAGAATCTCCTACTCTCTCCTGGAATATTGCCGCTGCCTCACAGCCATTTTCTACAACATATAGTAGGGCGCACAACGCACAATGATGGATATTAATGCATTGGAGTGCACGTTTGCACAGGACATGAAATGATTCTGTAGTGCTGCATTGACCAGCACTTCTGGCTATGTGTCCCACTGGGCATGCGCAGTACTATGAGCCCCTGTACTGTACATGGCTGTAATGAAAGGCTCTTGTTTGCTTTGGAGGAAGGGACCTGATGCATTGTGTGTGACTCCCGACCGGCTCCACTGGGCATGCGCAGTAATATGAGCCTTCATATGCCACAGCATAGCGCAACTAACAGGGAGCTACATAGCGTATGGAGCAGCTCCACTGGGCATGCGCCAGAGATCCCATGTGCAAATCCCCAAAGCTGGCAGCCATCACAGCGTCAATGTGCCAGCAGTGCCGCAAGTGTGCATTTTAAAATGCACAGACAGTATGTAATACAGAGACCCCACTTTCAAACAGAGCCCACTACTAGTTTCTAAAGTAAGGAAATCACTATACTGTCTAAGAGGGGTATTCAATATGAAACGTTAACCTCGCCAGCGAGGATTTCGCCGCACATCGGAGGTTTTACCAGCGAAAAAGTATCGCGCGCACTCCTGCTTATCCCCGTATTCAATTTGAAATCATCGAAAACGGGACCCAGCGATACTTGGATCGGCGAAAAACAACTTGAATTTTCAGGAATTAATTGTAGAAGCCCCCTAAAGATGTTCAGACCTTGGGGATCACTATGGCTACCCCCGTTTTTGCCTGCAGAAGAAAGTCGGGGTTTTTAAATAGCCGTGCAGGTGGTTTTTTTCCCGACATTGAAGAAGTGATGCAGAAGAGCACTTAGGTTTTTTTTTTTCATTTTTTTAAGTGGTCTCATCAAATTTGGGGTACATGAAAATGGGTACTAGCATATTTGTAAGTCCCTAAAGGTAATTTTTAAAAATTCAGCAAATATGCACCTGCCGCTACTTTGTGCAATGAAAAAAACACCCTGACCCATACTTGGGGACCCCACCAGAAATAAATTTTTTACTTTTTTTTTTTACCTAATTTTTTTATTTTTAAACCCAATTTTTTTTTTTTTTTTCTTAATGGTGTCCCAATATTTTTTAGGACATTTTTTTTTAACATTTCCTTTTAAGGGTACATTCCCAAAACTACAGGCTATGGCCCTCATTCAGAGCCACTCGTTAACAGCAGTACGCTCGTTGCGTTCCGATGTTGAATAACCGCGCATGCGTCGGTGTAACACTGTGCATGTGCGTACTGCAGATTGCGAGTTTTTTGGGACTCGTTCCTAAAATAGCGTACAGGAAGTGACATGTCAAATGTGATTGACAGAACAGGGCGTTTTAGGGTGTTGACGAGGGTGGAGATGGAAAAACACAGGCGTGGCGAGGCGTTTTTGGGGCGTACATACATTAGCAGATGCGAGCGTAAAATGTGTACGGACCGACTCCTACGTCACTGGATGATCCTCTTTCCCTTCCAAATGCTCGCACAGTTTAGGGTCTGGATTACTCGACCACATTGGCGATGGCCTTCTCCTCCGTCCCTGGACTCCATGATGTTGTTGCGATTAATCGCGGGCGGGCAGAAAAGCAATTAGTGTTGGATTGAGAACCGGCTTGGTATGTGTTTTGAAATCAGTTTTTTGGGATAGCACAAAACGTACACAGGTGGAACTCAGAGCTGCTAATGTCAGGATGACACAGTCAATTTGCGTACATTTCGGGGGGTTTATTTGGGCAGCAATTTGTTGGTTAGGGCCTATTGTAACAATAATTTCATCATGTTTTCAGTTTTGCACCATTTTATTTGTGCCTCTTGAATTTGCCGAATTATATGAATTTTTAAACGTTCCTTAAAGAGCCCTTTTTTTTTTTTTTTGGGCCAAGTTTTTGCCTTTTGGCCCAGGATTAAATGTAACCCATTTGTACAATAATTTCACAATCCAATGTCATTGTTTAATTTCCAATTTATTGCTCAAACAAAAAAACTTATTTTAAAAATTTTGGGGACTTCTTTTTTGCCCAAAGATATGTTCCCAAATCAAACAAATTGTCCCAACATAACTGTTGACATAAACATACATCAAAAAAATAAAAACATTTCACAAGAAAGGAGAGGGAAGTTTTGACCAGAAAGGAATATGAGCCAAGCACAGAAGGATTGTGGGAAAAGTCACCATTGCTGTCACCGTTTTTTCACCCGTTTGGATGGGGGAGGGAGGGCGCCAGACCGGGTCCGGGATGTCATCGGGCTGGCCTGTCCAGAGGCAGATGTTGTGGCCTCTGGACTAGGCACAGGGCTAGGCACATTTGGAGGATTGGCTGATGTTGTGCCAGAGGTGGAGGATCCTGATGTTCCGGCAGGAAGGGAGGTCGGCTCCACCATGTGCTGGCGAACGAGCTGCTCCAGGGCATTGGCGATGCGGATGTTGGCCCTGGTATTTTCCGCCAGGGCCTGACCAATGGTCTCGTTGGCCGCAGCATTTTGCTCCAGGGCCTCAGCCACCCGTAGCAGACTGGCGTCCATCCTCTGCAGAATCTCCGTATGGGAATCCGATTTGAAATTGAGTTCTGTGAGGAGGGCCACTGCCTGCGAGGGGGATTGTCCTGGACTGGCTTCTGCAGGGTCCTCAGCCGGATGTACTGGTTCCTCCCCTGCAGAGCCAGCAGAAATTCGGCGGCCAAGGCTCCCCTCTGGAGCAGACTCATCCGCCTGTGTCTCTGTTAGGAAAAAAGAGAAAAGCCTCACATTACAATCTACACATTGGCACAATAACATTTCAGAGTTGATGACATCCAAAGATTTACCTGGGACAACATGAGGAGCCGCAAAGTTTGGCATGTCCGTATCCATGTTGGACACGCCAAACACCTCCACAGGCTGCACACACCCCTGTGCCAGCTCTTCTAAATCCATCAACTCCAATGACACAGGGGTGGGACCCCCACCTGTCCCCCTTGCATGCCTAGCCCTGTCCGCGAGTTTTTGTTTTAAGCGATATTTGAAGTCGCCCCATCTGTGGGAAAAAATGGAAGCCATTATCCTTTGGTTTAAAATGGGGTTTGTTTTTAGGGGGGGCAAGGGTTTACTTACCGCCGTTTGACATCCGGGCTAGACGGACATAATCACCCACCCTATTGACAGCAACGGCTACCTCTTCCCACATTCTCCACTTCTGGCTTAGACTCATATTCCTGTCTGCCTGTGGCAGGATGTCCACACACTTCTGGATCAAAACCTCCATCTCCTTTTTTGTGAAATGTGGCTGCCTTTTTTTTTTGGCCGCTTTGGCCGGAATACTGGGCCCAGCAGCCTCTTCCATGTCATTCTCCTCACCTATTTGTGTAAATTTACAGAATTCACAAAATCACAACTTGCCTAATCTTATGTTTCAAATTAATCATTGATACAAAATGCATGAAAGACTTACCGCCTGACTCTTGGGCATTTTTTCCCTGGTCTGTCGCCATGTCTGAGGTCCAAACAAGAAATACACCAGAATTTGAATGTGTTTTCGTGACGTATTTATACATGCGTCCTTATTTTGCGGCCGCATCATTGATTGTGCGGCCCTATGATCCCTCCTTAATTTGTGCGGGAAACGAAACACTATTTATGGCTTGGTGTGTCTCAAGTCGAGGTGGCGTTTTTGGATTGTTGGAGGTTATCTTGGCTGGAGTTTATTGATTGCGTAGAAAGGAGTTGGCGGTTGGAGATTCGTTTGTTGGTTAGATTTGCGTTTTTTTTTTCCGTTATCTTTGTTGGTTTATATTTTTGGGACCTCGTTTCTTGATTTGGTAAGTTTTGTGAAGTCTAACTTTTGTTCAATTGTTGTTTCATTGTGTTTCTTATTTTTGGTAAATTTTGGATCCATAATTTCTTCTATTTTAGATTTTGTTTATTTTCGACCCAAAAGACATTTTGATTTTGACTCTTATATATTTGCTCTTGGTAAGTCCATTTTTTATCTTGTATTTGCAAACTAATTAGCGCATTTTTAGTAGTTACTCTTGTGACTTGTATTAGCGAACTAATTAGCGCATTTTTAGTAGTTACTCTTGTGACTTGTATTAGCAAACTAATTAGCGCATTTTTAGTAGTTACTCTTGTGACTTGTATTAGCGAACTAATTAGCGCATTTTTAACAGCTTAATAATCATTCTAACTTTTTGGTGGTTTCTCTTTCGCTTTTTGTGCCAACATTTCGACCCATTTTGATGTACTGTGTTAAATGTCGCTTTGCTGTTTTGCTAAATGGGTGTTTGGCATATTTTAACTTTGGTCTAGCACAAAATTTGTAAACAAAAATGCACAGAGTGAAATGTGTCAAGTAATTTTGGTGTTTATTTTCAGTTTGGACGTATCATGACAATACCCCGGCATGTAAGCAGCAATGGATGGTATCATCAAGCTAAGTTGTTTTAATATAGTTTTGGGGTGGGTCAAATGCCTTACTTTAAAATCTTTGAATTTCAGGTTGATCTGGGGCGGATTGTTCTGGCCATGCTCCCGGAAGCCGACCAACCTCAATCTCGTCCCAGGCGTAGGCATCGTAGGCATGCAAGGCCCCAGATATTTCGAACACGTGTCACCCTTTTTGGAATGCCCGATGATGAGGTTTTAAGACGCTACCGTCTACCTCCCAAAATCATCATAGACACTCTCTCATTAATAGAAAGTGATCTTGAGCGGCAAATTGACAGTCCAACAGCAATACCACCACTTACGCAATTTATGGCGGTGTTACATTTCTGTGCCTCAGGATCGTTTCAAACAACGGTGGGAATAGTGGCGGGCATCTCCCAATCCTCCTTTTCCCGGATCCTGAGGGCAGTGATGGAGGCACTTTTCAAGCACCTCCATCATTTTATTCAAATGCCTTTGGATATGGGTGCCCTTAGTGTGGCCAAGGCCAATTTTTACCAAATAGCTGCCTTCCCACACATCATAGGGGTTGTGGATGGTACTCACATACCACTTCAGCCTCCAGCCCGGCTGGAGGCCATATTTAGAAACAGGAAACACTATCACTCCCTGAATGTAATGGTGGTATGTGATGCCTCCCTCCAGATCCTGTCCTTGAATGCTAAATTACCCGGAAGTGTACATGACTCCTTCGTCATCCGGCAATCAGGGATATGGCACAAATTAACCAACCTACAAGCTGGTGATGCGTGGCTTCTGGGTAAGTGGAGACCTTTAGTACATAACAATGTTAAGCTTGATACACAGTGTTCCTGATGTTGTCAATTCTTTTCCATAGGAGACAGTGGATATCCTTGCATGTCCTGGCTGCTCACTCCTTATTTGGCTCCCACACCAGGCCCACAAAGTGCATTTAATTCCGCACTTACAGCCACCAGGAAAGTGGTGGAGTGCTGTATCGGCCTTTTAAAAGGCCGATTCAGATGCCTCCACCGCTCTGGTGGCGAGCTCATGTATTTGCCGGATATGGTGTCGAAAATTGTGGTCCTGTGTGGGATATTTCACAACATCGCCATAAGGAGTGGTGTCCCAATGCAGCCAGAGGATGCCTTACCTGAGGATGGCCCCCCCGAGGTTGGTCGGAGGTCAGTATGTGGGGGGGCCATACGCGATGATGTGGTGGCCAGATTTTATAGGTAAGTTTGAACAAAACAGTGTTTTAACCTAATGTGTTTGTGTTTGTTTGCAAACATCTAATTTTGTTTTCTTTTTTTCAACATCTTCGGTTTGTTCACATAATCTTTGGCACTACAATGCTCACTACTTCCTGCTACCCTTACCAAACCTGGATCTGCTCATTTTGGGAATATATTCTGGAACCCATATCGCAACGCCATGTTTGTGGAATCATTTTGGCATGGTCCTTCCTCAACCAGTTCTTGATTTGGTTTTTTTTGGTTTTTTTTTTAATTCGGTATGTGTTGTATTTGAGATTCTCACTGTGTGTTTTTTTTGTGAGTGACCACTTTGATTTCTCAGTTATGTTGTGAATAAATGTTTGGAGAGTTAAATGTTCTTCCTTTTTTTGGACGTTACCAGCAAGTTTAACCAGGTTAACACACCTTACATTTGACTAAGGGGTAATCCAGTACTGACGCCAGTTGAGCAAAAATGAAATATGTTTTCAGGTTCCCAACCCACACCAAAAGGAAGCCTGTCCAATCATTTGGCTTTGTAAGATTCGCCTAAGCAGCTTGCCCACCAACTAGGAACCTGTAAAATGTAGAAATATCTAATTGCCACTGCACACAAAAAGGGAAATGACATTGTTACTGTTATGTGTTTCTTGAGGGTGTTTAACATACAAATACAAAACCCAATCTAATTTTTAAAAAATGCAAAACCTTGCAGGAACAGTCTACTTATGTCAGGGTTAACTATCTTTGGTTCTGAAAAAACGAATGAGGCAGAACGTATATTAGAAATAAACAATTTATTTAGAAAAAGATAAAAACAAAAAAAAACTACTGCCGAAGGATGCCAGACAGCCGGTCAAGGGCCACAAGCACCCCAATTACATTTTGGCGCATGTGTGCCACACAATGTTCGACCTCTTGCCGACGCCTCTGTTCCTCTGTGGGTGAGAAAAGTGTGTGGATTAATCAAACAATAGGGAATCCACATTAAAAAAACAAAAACACAACGAAATCACTCCAAAACCAAAATTTTTAAAAAAAGGGGTGCTGCAAAAATTACAAGGCCTATGTAGAAATACCCACAGGTGTGATATGTGTATGTTGAAATCAGCAGGAAGAGGTAAAGGCAAACTGCTAAATCACCAAAAAAGAACCCAAAAATCACGAATAAAGGAACAACACATGATTACATTCAAACAGTTTGTGGTTAAAAAAAACGCAAAAGAAAAACATACCGGTAGCCAAAACGGCAGATCCCGAAGTCCCTCCATCTTCATCCTCGGAGGAGCCTTCATTCCCCAAAGAATGGGGCGGGGTTATCACGGACTCCGGGGAGGGGGTAATTGGAAGAGGGGTGGTTGGAGGAGAGGGGGAAGGGGGACGGAGGGGAAGGAGGCCCGGCAGTTCCGGGAGAGGCTCTTGGAAGGCTTGGGATGAGGGGGGAATAGGGGAATTATTTGGGGTGGAGTGTTGGCTGGGGGTGGGTGAGAGTGGGCGGGACCGCCGTCTGGCCGGACGGTGACGGCGTAGTCTTGCCTGTCCCCCTAAAAGATGTCAAACAAATTGTGGTTAGTTTCTGGCCAAATCCTGCCCAAATAATATTTTAAAATCACCCACCACCAACAAAAAACATGCAAATATGAGTAGAATGAATATATCAGAAATAGAGGGAAAACATGGTCATGCAGATATGAGGAGAATGAATAAATAGGACAGACATAAAAACATGCACACGCAGATATGATGAGAATGAAAAAATAGGACAGACATGAAAACATGCACACGCAGTTTGCCCCACAAAGACAAACATGAAAACCACAATACATAACACTTACTTTCCAATATCTGCATGCGAAAGCATGCCAGCAAGCGGGGCGTTCGCCGTTGCAGGTCAGACCACCTGCGCTCCAGCTGGCCGATGTTGTGGCGTGAGCCGAAAGAGCGCAGGCGGGCCCGTGCCTCCGCATACGCGGAACGCTTCTGCCGGTTGGTGATGGGTGGAGGCTGGCTGGTGATACGCCGATCCAGCACCTCCGTTAGCACCAGCAGCTCGCGCCTGGTGAATGCGGAGGCTCTCATGATGGCAATGGTGTTTTTCTTAAAATTCATTTTTGATAAAGTGTGCCAAAAATTTCTGATTGGCTAATGTAGCTTGGAAATTAACAGGAGCAATTTGATTGGTTAGTGTATGAGTCATGTGTTCGACAGGGCCAGAAATCTCTGGAGAGTTATGATAGGCTAGATGCAGTGACATGCGTAAGCAAATTTAAATAAAGAAATGAACCCCGGAAAATATGCGGGGATCCACAGCAATAGAACAATTGTCTCATTGTGGCTAACATGTTTTTTGAGCAATAAATGCGAATGTTTAAGCCGTACGTATTCTGCGGGTAAACACAAGAGTAAAGTTTCTTGCATTGTGTTGAAAAAAAAAAAACATTAAGCTAATTGATACATTGATTGGCATGATACGATTGATGGAGGTAGGCAGAATAAAGGAGCAGGTAATCGACATCTGACATGGCCACTTCCGGTTTATACTTGTGCGTGCGTTCCCTTCAAGCCATTTCGGGGATGTACGCTCGCTATTTCCCACGCTCGTTAGTTATAGGAGGGGTCGTCTGAGTTTGGGGAGGATTTTTAGATGCGATCAAAAATACGAGCGAGCCCTTGAATTTAAATATTTTTGTACGTACGCCTAACGTACGTGCGCCCGCTTGCGAGTGGCTCTGAATGAGGGCCTATGTTTTATAAGCCTACACCCCCAAAGCCCTATTCTGCATTTTTTTTCACTTGCTATAGTGCTTAGAAAGATTATCCCTGTTTTTAAAAAAAATTACCCTTGACCCCATTTAAGGAAAAAAACGGGAATTTTCGGGAAATATGCCTGGGACCCCCCAAAAGATGTCCAGACATGGGGGATCACTATGGGTAACCCCGTTTTTGCCTGCAAAAGAAAGTTGGGTTTTTAAATAGCTTTGCAAGGTGTTTTTTCCTGCCGCAACTATTAGAAGCCCCGACTTCCTTAAGTAGTTAAAAATGGGGGTACCCATAGTGATCCCCCATGTCTAGACATCTTTAGGGGGGTCCCTAGAATATTTCCCGAAAATTCCCGTTTTAGTTAACCTGTAAAAAAAATTTGTAAAAAAATTACATAAGGTCCCTCCAAAAAGCCAAACCAGCCCCAGGCTTGCAGCCAGTGGTGATTTCTAAAAATACGGGGAAAAAAATATGTAGGGTTCCACCATATTTTAGAAACCAACACCAGGCTGCAGGGACTAGTGCTGGTTTTAAATATAGGGGGCAAAAACGACGTGGGGTACCCCCTATATTTAAGACTAGCACTAGACCCAACCGACCGGGGTGTAATGCCACAGCCTGGAGACCCAATTACCGGGGCTCCAGGTCCAAAGCATTACACCCCAAGTCTGTCAGCGCAAGCCGGTGATCTCGGGGGAGTTGGGGACCCCCCAAAAAGGTTCCCGCCTCTCCCAAGCACCACAGGTTTACGCTGAAGCCTGTGGCTCATCCCCATACCTCTGGAGTGGTGGGTATGGGGGTAATAGGGGGGCCAAATAATGTAAGACTATTATACTGTACAGTGGAACTACAAGTGCCAGCATGCCTGCCATTTTGCACTTGTGGAACTAAAAGTGCCAGCAGACATGCGGCACCTGTAATTTCACAGTAAAATAAATAGTTAAAAAAGACAAAACACACACACCGTGCCCAGTATAGGTTTATTACATACACCTACCCATTCACACATACTTACCTATACCAGAAGTTTCTGTCCCCTTCTCCAGTAGAGATCCTTACAACTTGGCCCTGCAAGGAAGATTTCATACTCACCTACATCCAGCACTGGTCTCCGTAGTAATCCATGGGATTTAAAAAAAAAAACGCATTTAGCTGAGCCACGAAACACAGCTATCTTATTGTGTTGTCACACATACAGATAGCTCCCGAATGGCAGCTATCGGCACTTCACGGGGCATTGCAGTTCGGTCAGCCAATCAGCGGCAGCGCTGACTGTAGAGCGCCCGCTGATTGGTTCCGGCAACTGACAGTTCCCACGTGGGAGACATCCCACTTGGGAACTGTCAGTTGCCGGAGCCAATCAGCGGGGTTTCTAATAGCCGCGGCAAGTGCATAAATGCGACTTTGAAGAAAGTGGTGCAGAAGAGCATTTACATTTTTTGGGGGGGAAAAATAACTATGCCCAGCAAATTTGGGGTACTTGAAAATGGGGGTCAGCATATTTTAAAGTTGCTAAAGAGACTTGAAAAAATCGTGAAAAACCCACCTGCCGCAAGGAGCAGCAATGAAAAAAACACCTGGGGTATACTTGGGGACCCCCCCAGAGTCAAGTTCGCTATTTTTTAACTTTGTTCCCCAACATTTTTTTTTTTGGCACCCAAAATTGACAGTGATTTTTTTGGGGTGTCCAGAATTATTTTTTTATTTTTTTGACACAGATCGTTTCAAGGGGTCATTCTGAAGGGTGCAGGCTATTTTTTTTAAGCCTGCACCCCTAAATCCCAATTCTGCACTTTTTTTCGCCACCTATTCAGTGGTGAAAAGTTATCCCCATTTTTTTCTAAAGACTCTTCGAACCTGAAATTGAATACAGTGTAAAAGCAAAACCTTCGATAATGATGTCATAGGTGCGAAAACATCGCAAAAACTGAGTTTTCACTCCCATATTGAATACCCTATAAGTCTGAGACAGCGCTGATAGTGCTGACATTGCCGCAAGTGTGCATCTTAAAACACACAGTCAGTTTGTAATAAATAGACCCCAATTTTAAACAGACCCCTCTGTTAGTTTCTAAAGTCAGGAAATCACTATAGTGTCTAAGTCTGGGACTAAGTCAGGGACAGCGCTGACAGTGTCGACATTGACGCAAGTGTGCATCTTCAAATGTTTTTAATACAGAGAGCCCACTTTCAAAATGACCCCACTATTAGTTTCTAAAGTCATGAAATCACTATAGTGTCTAAGCCTGGGATGCAGTGTGTGTCACTCCTGACCTACTGGGTTTGGCAGTACTATGAGCCTCCATACTCCACAGCATAGAGATACTAGCAGGGCACTACATGGAGTATGGATTGGCTCCACTGGGCATGCACCATAGATCCCATGTGCAACCCCCTGGAGTTGGCAGCCATCACAGCACCGAAGTGCCGACAGTGCTGCATGTGTGCATTTTAAAATGCACAGTCAGTTTGTAATACAGAGACCCCACTTTCAAACAGAGCCCACTACTAGTTTCTAAAGTCAGGAAATCACTATAGTTTCTAAGTCTGAGACAACGCCAACAGAGTCGACATTGATACAGGTGTGCATCTTAAAACGCACAGCCAGTTTGTAATACAGAGACCCCACTTTCAAATAGACCCCACTATTAGTTTCTAAAGTCAGGAAATCACTATAGTGTCTAAGTCTGGGACAGCACCAAAATTGCCAAAATTGATGCAAGTGTGCAGCTTCAAACGTTTGTAATACAGAGACCCGACTTTCAAAAATACCACACTATTAGTTTCTAAAGTCATGAATCACTATAGTGTCTAAGTCTGGGAAAGCGCCGACAGTGCCAACAATGACGCAAGTGAGCTGTGCATGCATGTCGAATATTTTTATAAAAAAGTATAGGACTCACATACTTAATGTAATGATTTAAAACTTTATAGACATTCTTCTACAGCTGTTATTCCATGAGGACAATGCTGTACTACTGTATAATGTACCAAATCACAGCTTCTGTCGGTCAATCATCGGGCGGTGATACAAAAAATGCATTGGAAATATGACGCATGCGCTGTGTAGTTTAGGAAAAATAAACACCTGGTGGAGAAGAAGTTGTATTACACTTTATGATTTTTTTCCAGTGCTACACTACCAGAACGTTATGATGCATTCTGTGTGGCATGACTCAAGCGTAGTGTTTGGCCCTGGACACCATTAAGCAGCAGAAATGTAGTATGTATAAGAACCAGAGGAGATGTTTCAAACCTGGTTTAAATTATTGTTGCTTCAGAATGATAAACAGGTGAGGCCGCAATACTGTATTAAACATCTTATGCATATCAAGGAACAGGATGATTGGTTTTGTAAATTGGTCACTTGGGCAGGCTTCATAAAAAGAAAGCTCTATTTAACTGGTAAGAATAAAAATATTCAATTTATTAAGAAATGTTATAAATAATCAAATAAAAAATTATATCTTGGGGAGGCATTCACCACTGCAATCATTGTTTTAATACCTCAGACTGAATGAAATCCTCTTGCAAAACCTATATTATGATCAGTTAACAGGTTCAGTAAAATTTGTTGTAACCTGTTATCCATAAATTCTGATACTACTTTGAAGTCTGGGTTTAACAATGTTATAGGTCTATAGGTGATAAATATACTAAGAATCAAGTTTGGTTGTGTTTGCAAACTCATGCGAATTAGCCTTTTTTTCAAACTCGCAAAACACAGTAGGAAGTACTTTACATGAAAAAGTAGCAACTCGCAAATTTACTAAGAATCGAGTTTACAATCTCGGGTGAGTTTGTAGCAAATTCACTGTGAAATTGAAGTTTCAAATAGACCACTTCCTGAGCTGTGAGTTTGGCAGAAACATACACAGATCAGTGTGATTTGTGTATGTTTCTGCCTGAATACCTAATATAAAGTGTTTATTTTTAAAGATGTAGGATCCCCCCCAAAAAGCCTAACAAGCCCCGGACTTGCCAGCCAGTCCTAGTTCCTAAAGTTATGGGGAACAAAATGATCAGGGTTCCACTGTAATTTAGTAATCAGCACCTGGCTGGAGGGCTACTCCTGGTTTTATTTATAGGGGACAAAAAATTGTGTAGGGGTCCCCTATAATTAGAACCAGCACCAGATCCAAACCGGCTGGGCTGTAATGCCACAGCCCAGAGACTCTTTCACCGGGGCTCCATGGCGAAAGCATTATCAGCCCCACCAGACGAATGCACCACCAGCAACGGTGTCAAAGCCCCCATAACAGACACCAAAAGCCCCATTACTGCACCTAAATCAGGACCCACCATGCCAAGTGCAGGCCTGGCACTAGAGGTGGCAGCAGAGGTGGCATGACCTAAATTGGTGCCACTACCTACAGCAGAAGAATTAACCTCAACTGCGGGAGTAGAGCCCAAAAAAGACCCACTATTGCCTGCAGCAGCCCCTATTGCTGTCCCCTGTTGCTGTGCAGCCTGTAGACCAGCACCTACATTCCCAGCTAAGCCCTGCCCACCCACAGGGACTGGCTCTGCTGAAGACTGCTGATGATGGGCAGTAGGTTGTGGAGCCTGGCAGGAGGACCCCCACCCAGACTCCCCCTGCCCCCTGCTCATGGCCTGCCTCACATAATTCCTGGCAGTGCCACAATCCCCATGGTCAGATAGATTGCAACTCCACCTTCATGGCCCCACACGTTGGTTTCCGGCGGCTACCACTATGACTCACATTGGAGCCAGAAGATGGACACAGGTCAGAGAATGACCCATGTCTCCTCCACTGACCCCCACGTCTCCTCTCATGGGAACCCCCCACCGCGACGCCTGCAGGGGGAGCTGCCGCAGGAGATGCAGCTGGGAGCACACCAGTGGCCAGCTGAACTGCGTTTCCCTGGTCACCCATGAGAAAGCAGACCCACCCCTTGTTAACTGGGCATGACGCTGCCCACCGAGCACTATGCAGGTACTGCGCCGAAGGGCCTGTCTGGTGCTGCGGACGAGCAGACATCCCTGAGGTAAGAAAAACAAAGAAAGGGGGAAAAGCTAAAGGAAGGGATAGGTAGAGAAAAGAAGTAGAAGAAAGGAAAAGCAGTAGAACAGGAGATGAACAGAAAGGAAAAGAAACAAGAGAGTAGAGAAAAATATACTGTATTCAGCAAACAAGCAACAGCACCTTCTTTCACCAAGGATCAAAGAAAAAAGAGGCTGATGCTATTTACTGTAACCCACAAAATATTTGCCACCCCTCCCTAAACTCACCCCTAACTAACCCTATAGGCTATTCTCCTAAAATAAAACCCTATCTTGTGATGGTGTGCTACCCCACCCTCCCTACGGGTTTAAACTTGCTTGCGCTTATTCAAGCACTCGCTCATCATAATAGCATACAATGTCACTCTGAACAATGAACTAAGGGCCTGATTCAGAGATTTTCGCAAAGCCGATATTTTCGCAGATCCGCACTGTGCATGCCCAATGTTTGGTTTGCATATATATTTGCTTTGAGGAATAATTTGCAAAGTGAGTGACAGGTAATCAGCAATGGGGGTGGTAATGGGGGGGATAGTTCCAAGACCCAAAATGTAGACCATCTGAAAGATACTTTCTATTTCTGTACATCAGACAAGTAATCAAAGCTACCTATCCCAGCACAGGTCACATAATATGTCAAAAGGGTGGCAATGTCAAATATGCTAATCACTGTGGCTCTTATCCATTAAATAGTGGCCTTACATTTCATTTAAAGGGCATTTCAATCTTAAAATAAACTTTTGGGAATCCCAGTAACAAATTTATTGATGGAATGGTAGCCAATGACGTTACAGCACTGTGTGCAATAATTGTGTCAATAAACTTTAACTTCTAACATTTAATGCACATATCCAAAAAACAGCAGAGGTTGAACCTTAACCATATTCAAATCAGGCAGAAAATGTACCAAAAAAATCAGTTTGAAGAAACAGGTACACTATCAGACTGAAGAGGCTAAGCTAGTTGTTACCCACTGCAAATAAGTTAAGCAATATTATTTCACAAATGGCCAGGCAGCTACTTATCCTCAAAACTAAGTATCAGTCATACAGCACTATGCATGGGCATAGCCAGAACTTCGTAGGTCCCTTAGCAACATTTTGATTGGGCCCCCACTCCAATGTTCTAGAAATACACCTCTTTCTGTACTGGTTGTTCATTTTATGCCCCATAGTAATGCATTAGTTTATGTCATGCCACATATAGTGCATTAGTTAATTTTATGATTCATAGTAGTGCTCTATTTAATTATATGTTCCATAGTAGTGCCTTAGTTAATGGTATACCCCATAGTATTGGTCCAGTTCATTTAATGCCAATTAGTATTGTGTTATACCCAAGTGTGGTTAGATATCTTCAGTGTAGACTCTCTCACCATTCCTCAATTATTCATGTTGTTTCTAGTTTCCCTTGCAACAACAGAGAGGAAGGTGGTCCACGATCCCAACACAGTAATTGACACAATGCATATAATCATGTATATTTATTATTCAGGAACTCTTTGTTAGTTGGTTTCACTCTTTTTATCTCCCTCTGAATGAAAATAACAACAATTTATATACTACAACATATTATTGTTACAAATGTAACAAATGTTTCACCATCAAATTTCAAAGTTGACTATAAATAAAATTACTCTTTTATTTATCCTAATCTACTGTATATATAGTCCATTGTCACTAATTCTAACTACTAGGGGTAAATTCACTAAAGTGATAGTTTGCAAACTCTGGAGAGTTTGGTCATTTTTTCCCACTCTCAGATTTACTAATGTCAAACTAGGGAGATAGATCTCTTTTGCTACAGGAAAATAGCGGAGAGTTAGCAAACTCTCTTCAATTCACCATCGGCAAAACTCGAGAACCTTTTCACTAGTGAAGATAGGATTCTGAAATTTACCAAGAAGAGAGTTTCTAAACTCTCATGAGATGGGAAAACTCTCCTATAAAACTCGTGAAATAAATACACCTGCCTGTTATCTACGAGCTTGGCAGACACATACACAGATTACTGTGATCCATGTAAGTTTCTGCCTATAAATTAACTACTCTGAGTCTCTGTCCTAAATTGGTTAAATTGAGCTGGTAATCTATATTTGCTCAACACCATATCAGAACTTTGGGCCTGATTCAGACCCACTCGCAAGCGGCTGTCCGCTCGCAAGTGGGTCGATGTTGTGCACTGCGCATGCGCACGATGGCGGGAGCTCCGTCGTGCGCATGCGCCAGACGCGATGAGCGAAGGACTTTCCTTCGCTCGTTGTGTCTGATCAAAGGGGGCGTGCTGTCGATGTTGATTGACAGCACGCCCCCTTTGGTGGGCGTGCCGGGGGCGTGCCTCCCTGATGGGGGCGTTCCCAAGGGAACGCCTACCGTCAGAAGCTGGCCCACTGACATCACTAGTGATGTCAGTGGGAGTGATTTTGGCTCTGATAGAGCCAAAATCACTCCGGGCCTTGCGGTTGAAAAACTCAACCGCAGGCTCCAGCTCGCAGTGGCGATGGTCGCGATGGTCAAGACCATCGCGGCCATCAAACTGCACGCTCGTATAGGCTGTGGGTGGTGACCCACAGCTATACGAGCGTCCAGGAGGACGCTCCATAATTATGGAGGGCGGCCCTCATTCAGAGCGTGCGCTCTGCTCAGAGCGTACGGCTCTGAATGAGGGCCTTTGTGCATTAAAGGATTAATGCCAGTAATCCCTCTATTTAATTGTTCACAATAACTGGAAGTTGAACCATTCTTTACAACCATATTTTTACTGACAATTTATTTCTCTATCTCCCTCTTTTCCTTGATTCTGTTATAGAAAGAATCCTTCATTTTCAGATATATTTGTGCTTAGTGTATCTATGACAGTATACTAACTGGTATTTGGAGTGCTAATCTGACTTGCAAAAGTGTGTATAAAGTTTCACAGAACTGTCCCAGATCAGTGCTTTCTGGCCTCACTCTTGTCTTCTGATCAGAACCCTCCTCTCTCATAGTTGCTTCCCTAACTCCACTTTGATGACTGTGTCACTTGACAACCATCTATCTCATGCTGGATAATCATAGTCAGCTACAAGCCACAAGGGCGGATCTAGACTGTTCTTTTAGGGGAAGGCGATTAATGATTAATTATGACTCCTCCTCTTCTGGTATTGGAACCTCCCCTTTGTTCCCAATGCCTCCCCTTTACAGGTTTTTTTTTGTGGCCACATTTATTATTGCAATGTATATATTTATGTATTTACTAGGTGTGAATACACAATTTGAGCACCAACAGCCATCTCTCTGCTCCCCCTTCCCCCAGCTCCCCCTTTCCCAGCAATCTCTCTGTGCCCCCCTTCCCCATGCCCCTGTAGTAGTGCCTATATAGTAATGTCCCCATAGTAATGCTCCTGTGCCCATATGGTAACGCCCCCATAGTAATGCCCCTGTAGTAGTCCCCATATGGAAATGACCCCATAGTAATGCCCCTGCAGCATCCATATGGTAATTCCCCATTTGTAAAGCCCCTTTAGCGCCCATGTGGTAATAACCTATTAATAATGCCCCTGTAGTGCCCTTATAGTAATGCCCCCTGTAGTGCCCATATAGTAATGCCCCTGCAGTGCCCTTATAGTAATGCCCTCTGTAATGCCCTTATAATAAAGCCCCCTGTAGTGTCCTTATAGTAATGCCCCCTGTAGTGCCCTTATAGTAATGCCCCCTGTAGTGTTCTTATAGTAATGCCCCTGTAGTGTCCTTATAGTAATGCCCCCTGTAGTGCCCTTATAGTAAAGCCCCCTGTAGTGTACTTATAGCCACTGACACACACTCACACAGAAAAAAACTTACCTTAAACCAGCTCCTGAGTCCTCCGCCCTCTGGTCCGCCAGGCTGCTCCTCACAACTATGGGAGAGACATCATGACGTCTCTCCCATAGTGCCCTTGGGGAGAGCCAGAAGCTGGAGTTCAGGGGAGAACTCCAGCCTCTGGCTACCGCACAGTCCGCATTGTGCACTGAACTGAGCAGTCTGTGTTCAGCCAGTGCTGTGATCAGAGCCTGTGTAATGCGCTCTCCGCGCATTACACAGGCTCCGATCACAGCACAGGCTGAACACAGACTGCCCAGCTCAGTGCATGATGCGGACTGTCTGTGCTAGGCGGGGCGATTGCTCCAATGGCCCCCCCCCCTGGATCCGCCACTGATTAGCCATCAGTTGTAGCTAGCGGCATCTCCAACACCCGGCTCCTGCATCTGGACCATTACCTCAGGACTTCCTGGAATGGACACCCTCAGTGCGCCTCCTTACAGCATAGCTCTGCTCTGACCAGCTGCAGCTCACCACCAACTGTCACTTGTTTGACATCCTCACACTGCTCATGTGACCTCCCCTTGACCTCTTGAGCAACTACAGAGGCTGCTGGGAATTGTGGTCTGTCTGTGTAATGACATACACATGACCTGTAGCATGATGCACAGAGGCAGACGTAATACCTTGCATAGCAGGGTATTACAAGTGCACTAGTTTACATTACACCACATAGTGGGCCTAATTCAGAAATGTTCAATAATGCAATCACAACTGCAATTTTGCATGGAACGCAGCTGTAAAAATATGCTAATGTTTCCAAAGCTTACCCGAGCATAGGGACACCCACTGCTGCCTTCTCATATCCATTTGATGAAATGCGTAACATGGGTAACATTGACGGAAATTGGCCAGCCATGCAGTTTGTAAGTCAAGTATGATCTGCCTCAAACACTACGGTTCTCCTGACATGCAGAGAGCTCTCATACTGCAATGGAGATCACAATTGCTAATTTATTCACATCCTTAAAATGGCATTTAAACTGTCAGACATGTCTGTGTTTGCCTAGACACCCTTGTTACCTCCCCCAAACTCTGACTACCTGACACACACTTTGCCATATTTCAGAACCCAAGTTCATATTATGTAAAGTTACAGTGCCCTCCAGCTTAGATTATGCCACATTACTGTGCCCCCAGTAAATTATAACAGCCACTACACATGCCCCCTTAACATTATACCATCCACTCTACATGCCCCCATAACATTATACCATCCACTCCACACGCCCCCATAGCATTATACCATCCACTCCACACGCCCCCATAGCATTATACCATCCACTCCACACGCCCCCATAACATTATAACATCCACTACACACATCACTCAATGAAAAAGAGGCTGATAAGATTACAGTTGGAGTCAGTGTGAAGACAGAGGAGGAGGTGGTGGGGAATACCAGCTACTACCTGAGAGGATACTTCCTAATGCAAAAGATGCCACTTGCAGTGGAGATGTTCTAAATTTCAGCAAACTGTCACTTTCTAGGAGAGTCCCAAACTAGGAGTTTAATCCCCACCCCCAGCTCACTTCACAAATGCTGTAATCAAGGAGAAATCTTCTCTCCGACACTGCCAGGCTCACTGATTAGCACAGCTATGTCTGTGAGGGTGAATTGGGAGCACAGGAGATGGATCATATCAGTGTGGAGCTTTACTGAGAGGGAGAGACCACCACCTATATGAATGCTGATAAATCTCCATTTTCAGACTGGCCCAGACCCAAATGCATAGCAGACAATTCTGGGATCATGGTAGAAAACTATATGGCCTGGGTCTGGATTCCCCTACACCTCTTGGTCCCATAGAAATGGGACCAATATGCCCATCGTACCATGTTACAGAGGACATTTTTATAATTGCACCTGCTATATGATGGCCCATGTTTGAAAATGCATATCTTTAGTAAATCTTTAGCGTATAGTGATTTAAAAGTGCAGTCTCTTAAGCTGGCCACACATATAAAGATTATCTGTCCAACCAGCCAACTAGTTGATTGGTTGGAATGAAAATCTGGTAAAGTATGGGAGTAACTGATTATCAGCAATTTGCGCCTAAATGTCAGAAAACAGATGAAAATGGTCGTTCAGACAAGTTTGTTAAATGTTTGATCTAAACAATTTGTTCAAACAACAGTTTTTGTCCATTTTCTGGCATTTGGGAGCAAATTGCTGATTGTCATTTGCTTTCATACCTTACCAGATTTTCATTCCAACCAATCAACTATTTGGCTGGTTGTACAGATAATCTTTAGATGTGTGGCCAGCTTTAGACCCCACAGGCAATCACAGATAAGGAGCCACTACTGATTGGCTGCCTGGCTGTGAAATAGGTGGGTTCACCAGATATTAACTCACGTCGATATGCTCCTCTTGAGTGGTTCATTCCATCCAATGGGGTTCCCAGCTGGATTATCTTTCTTCAATTAAAAGAACATTTTATTACAATAGGCATGGAACTTTTCATAGAGCACTATTACAAGGCTGCATTAATAACTTTTAATAGTACTGGGACCAGAGCCGGATTTAGACATCATGGGGCCCTAGGCAAGATACCAGTTTGGGGCCCACCCCTTGTTAGTCTCTGTTGAAACCTTGTGGAAATTACAGATATTATATATATCTATATATTTCACAATATGCCCCACAGCAGTGGGTGACAGGGGGAGGTAGAGGGTGACGGGGGAGGCATATGGTGACAGGGAGAGGGTGATGGGGGGAGAAAGAGAGGTGGATGGGGAGAGGGTGACGGAGAGAGGCAGAGGGTGATGGAGAGAGGCAGAGGGTGACGTGGAAAGGATGACAAGCAGAGGGTGTTACTGAGAAGCCGTGGGTGATGGGGAGAGAATGACAAGCAGAGGGCAATAGGGAAAAGCAGTGGGTGACAGAGTAGGTGAAATAATAAGGGTGAGGGGCAGTGGGTGACAGGGAGAGGGTGATGGGAGAGCGCAACAAGGAGAAGCAGTGGGTAACAGAGAGGGGGACAGGTAGAGGAAGAGGGTGATGGGGAGAGGGTGACAAGCAGTGAGTAACAAAGAGGGTAACGGAGACAAAGAGGGTGACAGGCAGTTGGTGATGGAGAGAGAGTGTACCGGGAAGAAGATTACAAGGAGAAGCAGTGAGTGATAGACAAAGGCTAAAGGGTAGAGGCAAATGGTACAGTATGTTAGAAAGGGGGAGGGGGGGAGAGAGAGAGAGAGAATAAATAAAAAAACACAACAGGAGTTAACGGTGAGTGAAAGAACTGACCTTTCATCCACCATGGGACCGCCGGGCCCTAAGCAGGCGTCTAGATTGTCTAGCGGTAAATCCGGCCCTGACTGGGACAATATTTAATCATTTTTACTAGGGCAATGATCATTATATATACCAGTGTGTTTGCCATTCATGAATTCATTATTTTCATAAGGGGGTAATAAATATTATTTTATGTGGGATAGGTAACATATACTGCTCACTTATGGCACTACAAATGCACTTCCACACATTTTTGCATGCTGGCACTTGTACAGTACTTCTAAAAGTGCCAGCATACAAGAACATGGATTGTGAGTGTATGCTGGAACATGTACAGTAGAGACTGATTCTGAGTCACACCCAAAGTGCCAAGGCCGGCTCTAGGGGTGTTTGACTTGAGCGGTCGAACAGGGGTAACACCCATAGAGGGCGCATCCTTCCCCAGCATCCCGATTTCAGCAGGACAGTACTGTTCCACGGGTGGTCAAATTGTGGGTTTCGGCACCCCCAACGCCGCAGCTGCAGTATGCGCGCAGCATCCATTCAGTGCCATGTGGGCACGCCCCTCAGATAATGACATGTAAGGAGGTATGGCCTATGGTCATTAGGCCACACCCCCAATTTTGCAGTTGCACACGATAAGGAGCGCAGAGCACTCGGCCTGCACAGGGTGCTATTAGCCCTGGAGCCAGCCCTGCAAAGTGCAACCCAAACTACTGTAGGTGCAAGCAGCAGTGGAAGCTGGATTTACTACCTTATGCTATTGTTGGAATCTGTAGGGATAATACATGGGTTTGTGTGTTTGCAAGTGGAAACCTTTGCCTCTCATTGATTTTACGCCAGCCATCGCATTTGTCATCACTAGTGTCGGCAATAGCACTGGACCCATGCTAGATACAAAACATCTGTCAGAAACAGGTGTCATTTCCATGTACACATGACTCAGAATAGCATGGAGCTTTTGGTACACACCCACTACACTCACACTGCTTTCCAAAAAGACAGGGCAGTTCTGTGCACTTGCACTGTTGATGCCCCGAAACATCTAATTTCACAGAAAGACAGATCCAACTGTTTTCTGTACAACTCTGAATAGGACAGTGAAATGAAAAAATGCATAAACTTGCCTTTTGCATGCTTGCACAGAGATCCATTCAACTCAGAAGCAGCACTGTAGTGTCACAGTTGCTTGCACGTTTGCAACACTATTACGCTGGTATTCCCAGGCAGCAGGCACAAGCAGGGTTCCAGTGCTACTTTGTTTTGCTCTTTTAAGTTCTAGAATTGGGGGTTTTAATCTCCTCCTAGAGTACCAGGTGAGATGCTGAGTTGCAGTTGGCTTTTGCAGAATAGTTGGGATAAGAACAGATTGTTTGCAACCAGTTTCACCATGAGGTTTAGGGTTTTGCACACTTTAGCCCATCACAGAGCTTATTCTCAGAGAGACGCTGACACGACCATGGCTGCGTCTTTTGCTGCAGTCGTACCTATGTCTTTATTTACTTAGTGCTGCAAAGTCCTTCCCGGGTGTACAGCTGTGTGTTCAAGAGTGTAAGGACTGAGATGAGCACTGTCAGTGTCCATAGAAATACTGCTTGCTGAGTCTTTAGATGCACCATCTGTCACACCATAGAAACTTGCACCTGCCTGTGCACAGGAGCAAACACAGGATTTTTGCAGGGGTTTTTTCACACACATACACACACATATATACTGTATACTGTTTATATATATATATATATATAATATATATATATATATATATATACTGTATATATATATATATATATATATATATATATTATACATACAGGCACATAGATACACACTCACATACATATGATACACATACCTTACACACATGCACACAAACCTACTGTATGTCACACACATTACACACACACTTACCTTGCAGTAGCTGCAGGTTGTAGGTCTGTGATGAGGATGGGACCTGGCAGGCTGGCACCATGTCATTAGGCCCCTCCCCCAGCGACAAAATGCCACGATTCATGGGTCAATCAGGAGGGGACAGAGCCAAATTATGCAATTCAATTCAAATTGCGGCATTTTGCAACGAGGGTGCAAGGCTTAAGAAGATGGTGTCTGCTCTCCAGTCTGTCAGGGGTGGTTTCTGGGTACTCAGATACCCCCCCTGTGTGCGCTAATGATGCAGGTGCACTTTCTTTGAGAATGGTGTCCAATGTGAGTAGTTCAGCATCTCTGTATGGATCCACAGGTCATTTGAGTATCAAAATTTTGAGTAATCCTATGGCTACTCCGAATGGCTGCGTGAACGGAGGTGCTGAAAACATTATTTTTTGCATGCAGGATTGCAGGCGCATGCTGAAAATGGTCACGCCTATGCTTTTTGCTGCCACTCCCCGTTACCTCTCACAAATGTGCTCTGGGCCACCATCGACCAGGTTGCGAGCGCTCAGCACTTGCGACCGTGTCTAAATCAGTCCACCTAGCCCACAGTCCACACACAACGATTTTTTGAACGATTATTGTTCAAAAAATATTGTTTAACGATAATCATTTGAAAAAATCATTCACTTTCTGAGTCAAACGATGAACGATCATCGTTCATGCACGTTCACATTTGTAGTTTAGTCAGACTTGTCAACTCAACCATTTTCATTAAGTTAATATGCAAAAATCATTTGTAGTTCAAAAAAATCGTTCATTACACTTTAAAAACTCTGACAGATAATTGTTCATAAAATCGTTCATAAAATCGTTGGTAACAAAATCGTTGTGTGTATGCACCTTTAGGGGTAAATATGTGTTTTTCAGCATTTTTCCAACGGATTTGCAAATCAGAGATTTACTTAAGGCAAATCCAACAGAAATTTGCAAGAAGAAATATATTTTAGACAGCAATAAACAATCAGACTAACTACAGAATATTTAACATAGACAACAATAGAAACTCAGATATACTGACCATCATGTTTGTTAAACTGATAGAACCTGCAAATAATCCGCAGAACATACAGTACATACTGTATATTAAGATAAATAGACTACAAATTGACCAGTGAGTTTGTATGTAAAAAAATTTTGTATTTGTCCAAGTTTCATCACAGAGCCACCTGCAGGAAATATGGCAACAATAGCATTTTTTGTGCTCACAACTTAACTGAGATACGCAGCACTCAACCAGCAAACTGAAAGGGCCCAGGTGGCAGAAACACAGGAAATAAGCAGCTTCCTGAGGTACTGTAGACCCTTTGCAGCCTTAGGTTTTTCTGTGGGTGGTTGAACCTCAATGCAGTGTCTGATGGCGAGGTCATACAGATGTTCTGCATCAACCGTATCAACTTAATGAACAAGTATGGTCTCGTCAAGATTCAGCTCGAAACAGATACTGCATGGTCACTTGCTATTTCAGGCCTGCACAAGGTGCTGACTGCTCTGCATTTTTTTCCTACTGGTTCCTTCCAGTCAGTGCCATCTAGAGTTGTGGGCATATCTTAGGCTATATTCTCTTGTCATCTCCCCTAGGTTATGGCAGTGCTGAGGACCCTCTGTTACACCTCTATCTGCTTCACCAGCCAAGAATCACAGTGGCACGAGCTAAGGGTAGCTCTCTATAATCTTGCTGGGATGCCTAATGTCCTGAGAGCTAGAAACTGCACACACATTGGTGCTGAGACCACCTAAGAATAGGAATGAGATATATATCAATAGGCACCATGTCATTTTCCTTCAAGATTACACTTCTATTTGACAGTGAATTATATCAGAGAGGCGTAATCCACAGGGTTTTCTCCACACCGGCATCCCAACAGGGTTAGAATACTGACACTTGTCGGTCAGTATTCTAACCCTCCCCCTCTCCCTACCGTCCCCCCTTAGTGCCTAACTCTATCTCTCCACCCTAGTGCCTAACCCTATCTCTCCCCCCTAGTGCCTAACACTAACCCTCCCCTTCTCCCTAAAATAGCCCTCCCTCCTTGGTGCCTAACCCTAACCTCCCTCTTAGTGCCTGAACCTAACCACCCCCTCCCTGCACCCTAAAGATAACCCTACCCCTCTTAGTGTCTAACCCTATCCCTCCCCCTAGTGCCTAACCCTAACACTAACCATTCCACCAACCACGCTACTTACCTTTGGTATTCTGGCGGTTGGGATGCCAGTGCTGGTATTCTGACAAGTGTCTGGATTCTAGCCACTGGCATTCTGAGCGCCAGAATCCCCTTGGTCAGGATATGGACCGCATCCCAAATTTAGTGTTGTTTCTATTCATGGCTGTGCTATACTTTCCTTATGTTTGCTGTATACATTTCCAAAATCATCTGGATTTTTTATGAATTTACAGCATAAGAATAATATGAGACACCTTTTTTTCAATAAAACAAATATATATATTTACACACAAAAAGATAGGCACTGGACACACACTAACCAATTAGCAGAGGTAGATATTGAGAGGTCTATTAAAAGATATGGAATGGATCAGTGAATTATAATAAAAAGCAGCCATCAATATATGGAGGAAACTGGACCCTCCCAACATGAGCCAAAAATCGAAAAAGACACAATGAGATAGATCTGATTATGCTAGAGGGCAAATCAGGATTTTTAATAGGTAAACAAGAAATATCTGGCTCCAGACATAGAAGTAGGTCTAATGAAAGATGGAAAGTAGTTAAATTTAGGAATTATCAACCACAATTTAGATCAGAGCAACCTAGGATATATCAACCACAAGGTAATATATACTATATGTATCCAATGAGAAAGAATAGCTGTAAACAGCAGGAAGAGAAATTAGATGGTATAAAGCATCTAAATAAATTTGATCCTTTATATAATGAGGATGAAGGCTCTGTCTGGAATGATACTCCAGATTGGAGAACTAACCAGACGGTTAGAAAAAACAGAGATTACTCTAGTCCATCACGTACGACGCAACAGAGTTTTTTTGGGGATGGTCACAGGTTTCGAGACGATCCTAAAAGAAACCAAAGGCCTACGTGGATAACAAAAAGAGGCCGAGAAAGAGAAAAAGGGGAAAAAGGAGGCAGGAGAAAATCCAACCAAAAATTCACATACAGATTAGGCCACAATGGGAATGATAATTTATCCTTGAGAGCCCTTAAAGATACAGAGTCTCAATTATTAAGTAAAGGAATGAATTTTGCCCCTGCATCAAAACCAAATCTGTTTAACCACTTTGTAGATCTAAATAGATACGTAAGAAATTTGAGTATAAAAAGATTTTTTGCCATTAAATCACTAAACCATCAAAATAGGAATGGCACTCCCATAGTTTTATACGCATTTGATGAGGATGCATTGGACATCCTAGTATCACTAAATATGGAATCATTAGGTGTAGGTAATAGCCCCGAAAGTGTTTGTGTGTATGACATAAATAGGGAGCATACTACTGAAAAAAGGTTAAAAAACAATTCAGATTTTTATCCTTTCAAACATAGGGGCCTCTATGTTGAGAGTTTTTATAAATCTACATTGGAAGGCCTAAAAGATTTATGTGAGAAAGCAGAGAAAAATCTTTGAGAGATAACCTCACGAGAGGTGAATGCAATGCTCTAATGGAATTGAGATTAGATCCCACAATCACTATTAAACCAGCCGATAAAAGTGGTGGGATTGGGGATTGTAATAGAAGATACTGAAGCTTACATCAAAGAAGTGTACCGTCAATTGAAAGATGGTATGCATTACCAACTTATGCCGGGAAATACCACTGCCCTATTTCAGAAAAAACTATACTCTCACTTATCTGATATGTTGGAAGAGGGTGTAATAAATAAAGACACTTTTCACTTTTTGAATGTTACACATCTGGTTGTCCCCACTTTTTGTTATTTGCCAAAAATTCACAAAACACTATTTTTTTCACCTGGGAGACCTATTATTTCTGGTGATGGGTCACTCACGAATAATTTATCCTATTTTGTTGACACATTTTTGCAGAAACATGTTAAGATGCTCCAGTCATACATTAAGCATACTTCTCATTTTTTGAGGTTAATTCAAAATATTGAATGGAAAGAAAGCTATATTTGTGCCACGTGTAACGTTGAATCACTAGATTCTAATTTTCCACAGGATAAGGGAATACAAACAGTTAAATATTACTTAGAGGGAGATAGCAGCATGATTGTAGCACTTAGGAATTTTATTTTGGCATCTATTAAATTTATTCTTGAGCACAATTATTTCACATTTGATTCACAATATTTTTTACAAACACTTGGTACTGCCATGGGAACTAGGTTCACCCCCAGCTTTGCCAACCTGTACATGGGTAGGTTTGAGGATGAGCATGTGTGGGGTCGGGGGCCTGGGGCGGGCCTAGTTCTCTATGGCAGATACATAGATGACCTGTTTTTTATTTGGGATGGGGATGAGTTATCACAACACTTTTTTGGAGAGTTTTAATCACAATAATTTTGGCTTGAGGTTCACTAGCACCACCAATCCACTCTAAATCAACTTTTTAGACATTTCGTTATTAATAGGTACCGACCTTAAGATTCATACACAAACCTATATAAAAGAGGTTGATCAAAACAGATACCTCAACTATGGAAGTAGCCATCTACGAAGATGGAAAGAAAATATCCCAAAAGGGCAGTGCCTTAGGATTAAAAGGAACTGCTCAGAGGTCAAGACTTATGAGAAACAGGTTTTGGCCTTCTTTGGCTCCTTTTTAGAACAGGGCAATCACCAATATGTATTAGATGATACAGATCAATAGCAAATTTAGATAGGAAGCAATTGATAAAAGATACTAACAGAGAGAAAGGAAATGAGGATAGATCCTGTGTATTTGTGACACAGTTCTATTCATATTCACAAGAAATAAAAAAGTACTTAAAAAGAATTTACCCATCCGTAAATTAGATAACTATATTGGTCCATCCATTGCACTTAACAAATCAATAGTTTTTAGAAAATCAGGCAACCTGAAGCTGAACTTAGTACCCAGTCACTTTAAAAGGGATAAAAAAATGTACAGAAATCAGCAATACCTGGCTCCCCCCAAAACCACTGGGTTTCCATAGATGTGGCAGGGATGCATGCACAACCTTTAAATATACAGAGAGGAAAATAGTAGATTTTAAGTCTACCTTCTCGGGAGAAATGTTCCAAATTAGAGATTTTTTGAATTGTAGGTCGACCTTCCTGATATACGTGATCGAGTGAAGATGCAGCCTGCAATATGTGGGCCACACTACGAGAACCTTGCACGTCTGTTTTATGGAACATAAAAGGAACATAATCAATAAACTAAAAACATATACTTTATCAAGACATGTGGGACACTGCCAAGGAGGGGGTATGCAGGGGATTACAGTGAAAGCCATAGATTTCATTAAACCAACCAGGAGATGGGGAGACAGATTTGGTATTCTGTGTAAGCATGAAGCATACTGGATTTTTTTATTACAAACTCTAAACCCTCAGGGACTAAATGATACAGTAGAACTAAATAATAGCCATTAATTTTCTAGTGCTGTCTAAGTGACCTCAGGGTTCTTTGTCTTTTATAGTTAATTTACACAGAGATAGAAGACACCTGCCCCTAATGGTTGGCACCATATGGGGTTAGATTTAATAGTAAATAAGTGCTTGTGATAGTATGATTGAGGGACCTTTATGCTATGACTCTGGCACCTAAAATTAGTATGGTGCATAGGGTATAGAGTTACTAAATAGATGAGTCTTATGATTAGGGCTAGAATATTTATATGGTTTGGGTATATACATTGATATATGTTTCTGTATTTAGATATCATCTTTTATCCTTTCTGACCATCAGTCTTAATTTTATATATATGCAGTATTCATATTGTTATCGATATCATTTTATATTTTGACCATAGAGATGGTTGTTAATATGGGTGCCTATTTGGGTAGATCACTCTGAATTGTGGTTGATTATCTGAAGAGTTATAGACAATGTAGACCATTTCAGAAGTTAATATAAATATCTTTATTTTTATAATAATTTTTATAATATTAATTATTTCCCTATATTAGTTATGGGGAAACTAATGATTTAAATAATATTTTAGATTACCTCAAACATGCAGTGTGAGGACAAGTATTTGATAAATGACGATGATTGATGTATGATAATATATGTTAGAGACTTATATATACAAACACGGTGTTGATGAATGTTATAAGTGGGTTATTAAATAAATCAGGCTGTGATTTTGTCTTGAATATAAATATAAATACCAAGAGTCTAGACATAATAAATTGAGTATGATGTCATAATTGTTATAATCTGAGTATACCTTTAGTTAAAAACATCTGATGCTATATGCCATAAATGCTTCACTATAATATTGCTAGATTGCTGTAAATATACTGTATATTATAAAAATACAAAGGATCTGAGGACGCTTTGTTTTGGATTTAATTCTAATGCAATCGCAATATATATGTTAGCAAAATGAGGTCTGCAATGCAGCAGCAGTATGAACACCTGCCATCTGAGTAATGTCTATGATTAATAACAGCTGAGCTAACAAGAGACACGCTGATAAAAACGGAACTGCACTACCATTATACATTCTGTCTCCTGAGGAAGCCGCTGATATTTTCAAAGTGGAGAAACACATAGAGGGAAGCACGTGAGACCGCAAACCAGGTAAACAGATCACTGGCCGCTCCATACTGAGGACTGTCCAAGTAGGTTATATGCTGCTCACTGACGGGTGATTGCACTGGAGTCTATCCTGACCGTCTCCAGGACCAGGTGCAAGGACACTGTGTGCCCTAAGAGCAAAGAAAAGACCACAGTGAGAAGTGTGGTTACATCAGGATCATGAGTGCCTTCACACTATGCATGCATTCATAAATGTTGCACATACCATTTTTGCTCTGATACATTGTGACAGAGACTCCAAATGCCTGTGAGGTCTTTACCAAATCACGAGTGGCTGTAACAATAAAACAGTCCACGCTCCGGATAATAAGAACAAGACCCCGTTTCAAGGGGGTTTTAACACATTTTTATGTGAACAGAATCGGACACAAGCAGTCCTTACCTATAACTGAGAACGTGTTACTTATTATAGATAAAAAGTATATATACCGTGATATATCAACAGCATTAACTTGTAACTATGGGGCAGGTGTCGATGTTGATTGACAGCTCGCCCCAATTTGTAGGCGGGACGGGGGTTGCTACACAAATGGAGGCGTTCCTGATGGAATGCCTGCCATTTTGTGGGCGGCCACACTGACATCAGCAGTGATGTCAGTGGGGAGCTTCCTGCTTGATCAGAGCAGGAAGCTCCCTGGGGCTTGCGGTTGCCGAGACCCAACCTTAGGGTCTCGTCGCAAGCCCCAATGGTCGCGATGGTCTTGACCATCGCGACCAGCACCCTGGTCGGTCGCTGAAGCTGTGGGTGGTAACCCACAGCTTAGCTAGCGACCAGGAGGCTGCACTAAAAAAACCAAACAGCCGCCCTCATTCAGAACGAGCGCTCGCTTTTTGCGAGCGCCTCTGAATGAGGGCCTGTATGAGATGTAATAACTATTACCATGTTTCATGGATTTACCAAGACAAGTGTCTTCTAATACAATATACTTGATATCTGGTATTGTGCACATGTTAAGCTAGTTCAACATTGCTAAGTACTGATGTTATGTCAACCACTCTTTTATTTTTAATTATTTGGATGGAATTCTAAGGGCTGTATTTTTTATTGGTTCATCACATCATTTTTTCATTGTAATAGGTGTTTAGTATAATTGTTTTCTACATTACATTTTTTATTTATTTAATTCTGTTTTTCCTTTTCTATTTTTATGTTGTGGTCTCCAATTATTAAATATCTTCTAGATATTTAGCAGAGATAAATTAACAAAACTGTAAAATTAACTTCTCTACTGCAAAACATTTAAAAAGAGAAAGAAACTTGAACAGTATCTCTATGATTTTATTGTAACCCCTCCCGTAGTTCTTTAGCCAGTACTAAAAACATTTAACCTAAACTAATGAGTTCTTCATTAATGAGTAATGGAACATTTACACATACAATTGAAGGGGCTTAGACAGGCGGTCAGGGACAATATATGGCACTAAAATATTCTCTAACATCTGTTTAGTGCCTCATAATGAATTACTGTATGGCGTGCCAGAGGTAATTTGCTGCATTAATGTACGGTAATAAAGTAATGTGTCATTATTTTACTAAATACTAGAAAAAAGAAGAATAGCTATTATTTTGAAACCATTAGTGCATCAGATGTTTAGGCGGTCAAAACAGCTGAAATATGGCTATTCAGCTACCAGATCACTTCCGGCTTACATTGTGGCTTTTCATCGTAACATACTGTATGTTAGAGTTGTGTTTGTTGTGGACCCGGGGTGGTAACAGGAGTAAACATCGGAATAGGTTTAAACTGAAAGGTGGGTTGTTTAATATGAATGTTGGCATTCATAAACAAGATAAACTAAAGTCCAGTAATAAACAAACTAATATATGTGGCAGGAGGGAACTGTAGTGAGTGGGAATAAACAAATGTTCAGATCAGTGACAGAGATGAATGAGGTGAATCCATATAGACTGTAAGGGTGAACTGGATATCTTGGTATGCTGAATAGTGGCTGAGAGGGATATCGGGTAATGCTGTGATGATGGCTGAAAGGGAAGTCCGGTAATGCTGTGATGATGACTGAAAGGAGAATCCGGTAATGCAGTGATCATGGCTGAAAGGGGAATATGACAATGCTGTGATGAGGGCTGCTTAGGAATGGGTTAATTGACGAGACAGGTTCAGGCAGGAGTGGGTCTGGTGGAAGGTGCAGGCTAATCCCAGCAGAGTGCAAGGCAAGGCAGACCAGTGCAGGCTATGCAGGGAGCAGTAGGCTGACAAGGAGCTAGTGCAAGCACCGGAGCACAAGTGTAAGATTCAGGAGTGCAGAGAACTCTCTCACAGCTGAAGTTGTAAACACGTTGCACTGGCAACTACAGGGCACTCCAAACACCGTTAAGTACCCAGTAACAGAGCATGATAGGCCAGAGAGAGCAGGTGACCCACAGACGATTGGCCTGCTATGTCACATGGTCAAATACAACATAGTGGCACCCAGACAGCTATGGCGCGGAGACGCCTCTAGACTTACCCTTTCCAGGATGGCCCAACACTGACAGACCTCTCCGTACATGCAATACCAGTCTCCACACACCAGCTCCCCTGCCAGAAGGACCGTGCCACAGCGCCCTCACCAGTAAGAACCGCAAACATCCACACTGCAAAACCCGGGTTGTGACACTGTTACTGCACCGATATGACTGTGAGAGTAAAAAGTAGGCTAGTAATCTTCATGAATTGCCCTTCATATATAAACTGTGCCAGAACTCCACAGGTAGCATATTAGGCAAATGTAAGGCAAGAAGCATTCATATGCATTAATGGTACTTACGATGTACTTTGGTTTCATTTAAAAGATAATCTTATAGGGATCTATTTGTTAAAAGCACTTGTGCACTGGTAGATTGTACCATAAGCCATTATTTCTTGTTCTTGTTGCTACTTTTTACTAGAGACATACGTAGACCCCTGTGTTTTAGTTTTGGTTCAAATCATCGACTGGTTGATTAAAGTGTTTTGGCTCAGTTTTGGTTTTGTATTTCTTTGAAATTAATAAAAACAGCTAAAATCATGTAATTTGGACTTGTTTTGCCTCTATACAGGTCTATACAGGTCCCATATCCAAATATTCCGAAATACGGCATTTTTTTGGCATGACTCAGATAATGAAACCTTTGAATTTTGATGGTTTAATGTACTGTACACAAACTTTGTCTAAGGCACAAAATTATTAAAAATATTGTATAAAATTACCTTCAGGATGTGTGTATAAGGTGTATATGAAACATAAATTAATTTAATTTGTGTACACAAACTTTATTTGAGCCACAAAATTATTGAAAATATTGTATAAAATTGCCTGTAGGCTGTGTGTATAAATGCATTCTGTGTGTATATTTGGGTCCTATTACCAAGATATCTCATTATGGTATGCAATTATTCCAAAATACGGAATATTCCGCTATCCAAATTACCCCTGGTCCCAAGCATTTTGGATATGGGAGACTCAACCTGTAGTATTAATAACATCAATAGCATTTGTTTCCTGTAATTTCCAGTAAATTACTAGTGCAAAAGTACACACTGCTCGGGTTGAACCAATTGTGAACTGAGTTCATGCATGCATACTGCCAGAGGGGGCGCAGGGCCAGAGAGGGCAAGGGCTTCATACAAATCCTTCTTCTCAACCTGAATCTCCTTCCCATAGGTAGAAGCAGGACATAATTTGAAGATGACATTAGGTCCTGAATTCAAATTTTGAAAACTTTCTTAGTTTGATGAATGCGTATTCCCATAATGGTGTCTGGAGATTGTAAGCCACATCAGGACAGCCAGGTAAGCAGTAATTTGTTTGTCTATACAGTGAATGACTGTGATATATTTAGTCATACAAAAGTAGGTCAATATAATAGGTCAGTATAATATTTTTTACCTTATTAGACCACTAAGTTAATGAGGATTTTTCAACCCCTGAGTCAAGGCAATTTTCTGATGTTTGCACTCATCATATTTCAAACTCATTATCAATGTTTTTGTTAAGGCATATATGAAAGGGTTAAGGAATGATAAATAGGTCCCCACTGTATGACACTATTTCATATCTCTCAACTTTGACATCCCGGGAATTATGATAGGCCAATCTTTGTAGAACAGCAGTGAACAGAACATGCATCTCAACTCAGGACTATAGCTGGGCTATATTCATTGTCAAGGGTGCAAGGCCACAGGGACCAAGAAAAGAGGTATGCCAGGACAGCTCTACAGGCAGCAGGGTGCTGTTCCAGACAATTTGCCAAGTTTGATTTGCAGAAATGTACTGTGAATGGAAATTATATACACATGGTCAGAACCTGTAGAGCTAGTCCTGACCAATTTTGTGCCCTAGGCAAGATTTAGTTTTTTTTACTGCCTGACTACATTCCATTGGCATAACTCCCGAAACCCTGGTGTCCTACCTGTACCTTACCTGCTCTTTTATTCTTGGTGGTGTTAGCACCACTCCTTAGCCTGTCTTGATTCCATCAGCTACTTCACTTTTACCTGACTTCATTTGAAGAACAAGTGTGCCAATATAAGCTCTTTTCAAAGCCACTTTGCCAGCCTGGATTCTGTCTTCTGGCTTGACATGTTCTATCTTTGTTTTGCCACTGGTTCTGGGCTTTTGCCTTCCAGTGCCTTTGATATTCTTACTGCCGGATCGCCAGTTCTGAGTGGCATCTTCTGTGCATCTTTCGGAGCTTTTCTATGCTCCAATCTGCCATGATAAAAGCCAGAGAGATTGGGTGGTCAGCTTGGCATGATTGGCTCTCCACAGCTGATCCTGTTAGGCTGCTGGTTTACAAGTAATAATTTACTTCTGGCTGGCTCCAAGTTTGAAAAGCCACATTGAACTTTCAGACTCTGGACAGTCCGGTGGATTTCTGGGCTATGCAGAGTATTATCCTGGATAGATATAACCCTAGGTGCCCACTCTGGAGGTAGTGCCTAGATCACCTACAGTATGCCTAGAGTCAGCCCTGAAAACCAGTGATGTCACAATGGGGTATATTAATCAAAGTGGAAAAGAAAAGATAAACTGAAGCGCTGTCAAAAATAGCAAATTTTTTCACTGGGTTAAATTTAAGAAACAGGTTTTCGACACTAGCAAGACTTAATTCAAACAATTCCAATGATTTTTTAACCCCTGCCCTGATGCCATATCAGCAAAGGATGCAAAAAAGAATGATGTTCAGGGATCAGTCGAGACCCGCCTTTCCACTAAAAAGAAGACACACAAAGGAAGGAGCGCAGTATGCGGAAAGAGACTCAAAAAGGAGAAACCCATACCTACATCATTAGACCTCAAATCGCAGGGAATTGTTAACATTTCAGATTACTCACTTTCCACATCAGAGACCTCCCTCTTAACAAAAGGTCTCAAATATGCACCGAATCAGAGAAGTAATAAATTTCAGCTTTTCTAGATCTAAATAAATTCACTAGGAAACTCACAGTTAAGAGGCATTTTTTACATAAAGAAACAGCAGTTATTGTGAACTATGAGGTATCTAAGGTCTAAAACCCACTGCCAAGTTTTATCAGCTCGAACCTAAGAGTTCCAATATCTCTATGTTTTATGAAATGGTTAAGAAGGATCTAATTTTTACTAACACTATAAGCTCTACAAATAATAATATAAATTACCAAGAAAAACAAGCATTGAAAAACCTTCAGGGAAATGAAAACATCACGATCAAGCAAGCAGACAAGGGAGGGGGAATTGTGATAATGAATAGGTCTGATTATGTTAAAGAAGCCGTACAGCTCCTATCTGATCAAAAGTCCTATAAACCTCTCCCATGTGATCCCACAGAGGGTTTTGTCAATTCCCTAAGGGAAACATTAGTAAAAGGTTTCCACAAGGGGATTTTAAGTAAGGATGAATAAGAATATATTATGCTATCTAAGCCTGTGATTCCCATATTTTATCATCTCCCTAAAGTTCATAAGGATCCAAGAAATCCACCAGGTAGACCCATTGTTGCTGGTATTGACTCTGTGACTTCACATGCATCAGAATATAATGATGTTTTTCTAAAGAAATATGTACTACAATTGTCATCTTATTTGAAAGACACCAAGAGTCTTTTAAATTCCATTCGAACTATGGAATGGGAAATTTTTTTTTTATGGTTACTATCGACATCCAATCACTATACACATGTATAGATCATCATAAGGGTATAAGAGCTTGTAGAGATTTTTTAGAACAAGATCCAGAGATGTCCTTCCAACATAAAGATTTTATTTGTGAACTGATACTATTTGTCTTAACACATAATTATTTAAAATTTTTAGATCAATTTTATTTGCAAACTTGTAGGACTGCTATTGGCATGGTTTTCACACCCAGTTATGTGAATTTGCTTATGGCAACTGGGAGGCAGATTTTATATATTCAAATAACCATTTTAAAGATAATATTCACTTTTATAAATGTTACATTGACGATATTATCATTATTTGGAGAGGAGACGAAAAGGTTTTTAGGGATTTTTTGAGTATATCAATGTTAACGATTTTAACCTTAAATTTAATTCTATTATATAGAAAAAGGAGATTGAATTCCTAGACATTGTCCTAGAAGGAAAAGCAAATAAAAATAAAATTGAGACAAAGACATTTATCAAATCTGTCGATACTAACAGCTACCTCCATTACAAAAGTGGTCCCGTTAAAAGATGGAAAGACAATATCCCCTACTCTCAATTTCATCATATTAGAAGGAATTGTTCTAAAGTAGAAGTTTGTTCACAACAATTGGATGTATATTCGGAGAGATTCCGGGACCGAGGTTACCCTGAGAATTTAATTTCCCAAGCTAGAACTAAAGCTGAGACACTTCAAAGAGAGGATGTCATGCAATATAGAGTGAAGGAGGAGAAAGGGGAAATGGTTCCTTTTGTGACACAATATAATACTGATGATAAGAGAATTAAACAGTTGATAAACAAACACTGGGGAAATTTTCAAATTGGACCCAGTTTTAAAGGATATTACCAGAGAAACCCAGGATCATTTTTAAGAAACCAAAAAATCTGAAACACATCCTAGCTCCCAGTTTACTAAAAGAGTAGGAAAGACCAAGTAATATTATAAACAAGTGTTTAGGATCTTTTAAGTGTGGGAAATGTAACTTGTACAAATACCTTAACCCTAATAGGAAGACTTTCTCAAATCACAACAGTTCTAGCACCTTTCCAATTAAACACTTCATGAATTGTAATACATGTTCTGTGATTTATTTATTAGAGTGCACATGTGGTCTAAAATATGTTGGCAAGACAAAATGTAATTTGAAACTCCGCATTCAAGAGCATGTGAGGAATATTAAAAATAAGGTTGAAAGTCACTCTATTTCAAGACATTTTAAAGCACATCATGAGTCGAATCCAGAATTCCTCACACTTTAAGGAATTGAACTTGTCAGCTTCGGTCCTAGGGAAGGTGACCTGGCATTAAATTGACCACAGAGATAAATGTATTGGATATTTGAGCTTAATACTATTATGCCTAACAGCTTAAATGATAATTATGAAATAGCTCCATTTCTATAATGTGATTAAGTCCCCTCCAGCCCTTTCCCTATTGCACTTGTTAATCAACTTTGGTCTTTTTAGTATTTTTATTCCTTTTACACTCTTCAGTTTATTATTGGTCATTTCTTATTTTATTCAATATCTCATGTCAGTATTTTAAGGTAAATTATTTTATGCCTCTGTAAGAATTTTATGTCTCCAAGGGATTGATATTATATTATTGCATTTCATTAATATTTGTCATATATAAATTATTGTTATGAATTGTATTTTTGTCTTGCTAATTAAACACCAAATAGATGGCTGCCTGCTATTTAGTTTTTTGGTGTCACACTTAAGATGGAGGAAGAGTGTATTTAGTCACCATTATGGGGCTTTTACACCAAAAAGATGGCCACTATATGTGGATTGGCTGCATTGCCCCATGTAAGATGGCTGCCGCTGTATGCTTTATATGGCTGCTATGTATCCACCTCACAGAAGATGGCCATGGCTCTAAACAGTTCCTAGCCTCCACTAAGATGGCACCAGAACCGGAAGTGCGCTATCGCACTTCCAGTATACAGAGTATTGCTAAATATGCAAACTCCGGCAATCCAAGGGAATTATACATGCTGCATTAGGCGCTAGGTTCATCACACCATGCGTTCACTCTATTGAACAGCGTGTGTGCATGTTAAAGTCCGGTACTCTGTAATTACTGCCAATGATGCGGCTGTATGTTCATGCCAGAATCTACAGCACATGCATGGGTCTCCGGGAAAATGGGGCCCGCTCCTACTTTCCCGGGTGACATCTTTTCTGCGCATGCGCAAATTACTGGGAAAATGGCCACCACCATTTTCCCAATGAGTGTTTGTTGCTCTACATCGCCAGTCAGGCGCTGCAGAGCAGCACTTCAGGAATCGGTGGAGAGGTAAGTATGATTACCTATGGCTGCAGGGTGTGCGGTGCGGACCACCCTGGACCCGGGGGCCCGTGGGCCCGGCACACCCTGCACCCATTATAGATATGGCCCTGATTATGATGTTGAAGACGTAATGTGGAACAGCTGCTAATAAGCAGCAATTTTTGCTTGAATAGTATGTAAAGGACAATATTTGCCAGCTAACACTACCTTTGATGAAGCTGTGAGTTTACACAGTGAAACGCATAGGACAGGTGACTGGCATCTATATACCCACCACCGTCTTCATACTAGTGGGAGTCACTCCCTTCCCATTTCCATCGGATAACTACAATCACATCATCTCCAGCTTATTTGGACCGTGTATCAGGGGACTCAATTCAATAGGCATTATCAGCATTGCTAAAGGAACGCTATATACCACCGCACGGAACTGGCAAATATTCCTCATATGCTGGACACAATAACCATTTACAAAAGGAGAAATGTTTTTATGAACATCCAAAAATATGTCTCATTGCTATTATTAACAACTTTGAACTGAATGAATAATAGTGTGGATTGGGTTAAAATTGTAGTTGTAATACTCACAAATGTTGTATTGTATATTTATTGTTATCACTGCCATTGTGATTTAATGAAATTTTTTATTAAATAGCATTATATAATTTTTAGCACATTACTAGTGATTTTAATATTTTATGGAGAGTGATGTTTTACTATTTATGTATTTAGTTGAAAAGTGTCCTAATACTCTGGTATCCTTTTAACCACAAATTGTGGAATGGATACCATATTACTGGAGCAATTTAAGATTGCTGAGGCGAGGGGACAGCTTTATCAAATAGTAGCTATCCACATGATCACTAACACTGACTATTCGACTTCTAATTACTGTAGAAAGAGATTTACACGGCACTGTTAGTGCACATGCATGAACTAGGTTCACACTAGCACACTGCAAACGGGCATGCAGTGGAGAGGGGGCAGACTCTTTGCAACCCTGATCTCTTTCTAATAGGAAGAATTGGGGGTCCAGGAACCAATGCCATCTGAAGATTTTATAGGTTCCCAAAGGCAAATTCCATAAGCATTCAATTTTGGAGTTTGCTGAATATTAGGCTGCCCCCTTGGGCCCCTAATAATGAATGGGCCTGTCACAACACCTTCCCCCAGCCTACGCTCAGATACGCCAACCTGACGCAGCTGGGTGATTGTGATGTGGGTTTTACTTAAGCTGCCACCAAGAAGAGTATTAAAATAGTGCTCTTGTGTTCGCCAGACACTTAAATCTCACTTAAACTTACAATTATTACGCAAATGTAGCATGGCCAAGGCACGAGAATTCATTAGAGCACAGAGATAAGGCTGATAAAGTTTTAGGATTTATTGAGAAAATATCTCCAGGGTTCAATTATAAGGTAAACAGGTGAATAAACAAGACATACATATATAAATACACAGAATGATTCAGGTAAAAGAAAAATTATAAAGAATCAGAATCCTAAGTTGTCTTACGCTGAGATCTTAGGGAATCTGTGTGTGGAGGGAGCCCACCAGGGACCACAATGGGGATGCACTCTTAGCTCTCAGCTACTCCCTGAAGAGTGAACACCTAGCAGTGTGGGCTGCTGGGCTTTATAGTCCCATGACTTCTCTCTCCCTTGGTAGCCCCCACCCTTTCCAGGCTCAAAAGTACTGTCCTTTGTTCTCCCAGGGTCTGTGGAGATGTAAACCAGGACTAAGTGTCATATATCTCCCTGACTTGGAAAGGTCAGTTTATGACAGGAAACAGATAACCTACAAACTGAGCCTGGACCAAGGCTCCCCTAGGGTGAAAAGCAAAAGCACTACTTTGTCTTCAAAGGCTAGGAAGCACTTAGCCACTTGTTCTGATTAGCTTATGCAATTCAGTTTTGACATACTGTACCCTTTCATAGCAAGCGGCCATTTCTGAAATATATATTTTAGGGGAATTATAATAATACACACACTTTGCCCAGGGCACAAAAAATACATACAGTCATGACACATGGCTTTGATAAATCGCTGTAACCCATGGTGATGGTCACACCTCCCTCCTAAAAATGGTGTAGGGAGAAGGCAATCATCCATCACCTAACTCCATTTGCCATGGCTTCTACCTCAATGCTTTGTCAGGAGAGTCCATCTGCATTCCCGTGCTCTGCCCCTTTTTTGCGTTGGATGGTAAATGTGTATTGCTGCAGAGTGACACTCCATCTCAGCAATTTGCCGTTACTCCCAGAAATCTTATTCAACCAGCTGAGTGGGTTATTATCAGTAATAACAGTGACGTCTCTACCATAGAGGTATGGCTGCAGCTTTTGCAATGTCCACACAATAGCTAAGCACTCCTTCTCAATAGTGGCATATGCCACCTCACTGGGGAGTAGTTTCCAACTCAGGTAGGGGACTAGGTGCTCCTTTCCCTGCCCATCTACTTGACTGAGGACAGCTCCCAGACCGTAGTTACAGGCATCAGTCTGCACAATAAACCTGCGTTTAAAATCTGGGGCCTGCAACACAGGAGACTGAGCCAGGGTGGACTTCAGGGCTTGGAAGGCCTGCTCACAGTCTGCTGTCCATGCCATCAGATTCGGATGCTTCTTTTGGGTCAGGTCAGTTAGGGGTTTGGTGAGGGCACTGTTATTGGGTACAAATTTACAGGTAGTACCCTGCAGTCCCCAAAAATAACCTGACATGTCTCTTGTCCCTGGGAGCTGGACATGCTGTGATAGCCTCCACTTTTCTCAGTTCTGCACAGAGCACCTCCCCCTACATGGTGTCCCAGGTACTGCACCTCACTCATGCCAAGCTGGCATTTCTCTGGCTTGATAGTCATACCTGCTCCAGTGATTTTGCATAACACACTATCAAGGTGTCCCAGGTGTTCCTCCCTGGTCTGGCTGAATACAGCAATGTCATCCAAATACACCACTGCATGTCCCTCCTGGCCAGCCAGAAGGTCATTGACCAGGCACTGGATGGCTGCAGGGGCATTTTTAATCCCAAAGGGCATGATGAGGAACTCAAACAGCCCAAATGGGGTGATAAATGCAGACCTCTAATGGGCTTCAGGATACAATGGAATCTGCCAGTACCCTTGGTTGAGATCCATGATAGTGATGTAGCGTGCCTGGGGCAGTTGATCCAGCAAGTCATCTATCCTAGGCAAGGGGTATGCACTGAACACTGTGGCTTCATTCAACCTCCTGTAATCTACACAGAATCGCGTACCTCCACATTTCTTGGGAACCTGTACTACTGGGGCCACCCACAAACTGTGGAACCTAAGAATCACCCCTAGCTGCAGCATCTCATCAAACTCCATTTTCATGGATGCTAATACTTCTGTGGAGGTGCGGTAGGCTGCCTGTTGCAATGGGGTTTGGGAGCCAGTGTTAACATGATGCATCACTAGGTGTGTCTTGCCAGGCTTCCCTGTAAAATGTGCCTGATACGGGTGTAGTGTGTCAGCTAGCTGACCTAGCTGTACTGCAGACAGTGTCTCACCTCGGCGAGCATTTGCCAGAGACCCGCCTCCCTGGGCAGCAACTGCCAGGTCTAACAAGGGGTCAGGTTCCTGCTGCTACTCAGGCAAGCTACACACAACTGAAACCCATGCTTCCCTGTCATGATACGCATGTTGATGTGGCAGATTTTCTGTCTTTTCTGGCCTGCCTCCTGCACCACTACATAATCTATATAATTGATGGGCTGTATTATGGAGTAGGGACCTAGCCAGACAGCCTGCAACTTGTTCTGCTGCGGTGGGTTTAGAACCAGAACCTTCTGCCTTACCTCAAGGATGCGCTCTCTCATGAGGTGATCGTACCACATCTTCTGTTTCACCTGAGCAGCTTTCAGGTTGTCCTGCACCACTCCCTTCAGGGAATGCAGCTTCTCCCTGAACTGGACTACATAGTGTACCACTGACTGCTCAGGAGTGACCAACATACCCTCCCACTCTTCCCTGATCAAATATAAAGGTCCATGCATGCGGCACCCATATAGGAGTTCAAAGGGTGAGAATCCGGTTGATTCCTGCGGCACCTCGTGATATGCAAAGAGTAGGTGTGGCAGGAACCTCTCCCAGTAACTTCCCTGGGACTCCACAAAGGTCTGCAACATCTGTTTTAGGGTGCTAATAAGTCTCTCCACAAGTTCATTCATTTGGGGGTGGTATGGGGTCGTAATGAGGTGATCCACATGAATCTTTTTACAGAGGCTCTGCATAAGGTTCGACATGAAGATGGTACCTTGGTCTGTTGACATCTCTTTTGGGAACCTGACCCTGGAAAGATGGCTATAAGGGCATCTGCTACCTTATCTGCCCAGATGGATGACAGAGCCACTGCTTCCAGATACCAGGTGGCATAATCTACTACCGTCACAATATACTCCTTGCCAGAGCTACTGGGAATAGCTAGGGCCCCCAAAATATCTACAGAAACCCACTCAAAGGGTTCTAAGATAACTCGCAAGGGTATTAAGGGTGCCATTTTCACATCACCAGACTTTCCAACCACCTGGAGTGCATGACATGACCCACAGTAGTTAGCTGTGTAGGTCATCATGCCAGGCCAATAAAAATTGTGTATTACCCGGGCTTTGGTTCTGGGCACACCCAAATGTTCTGCCAGGGGGATCTTGTGAGCCACTTTTAACAAACCGTCCCTGTAAGACTCTGGCACAATCAATTGCTTTTCAACAATTATATTTGAATGCTCACCATTGACATTGGTCTCTCTATACAAAAACCCATTTTCCCAAAATATTCTATTTGAGTCACCTTCTGCACACATCTGATTAGCACGAGCCCTTACAGACTCTACAGTTGGGTCTGTGTTGAGAAAAGCATTAAACAAACTCTGTTGCTCTGTGGGGGCAGTAGACTGGGAGGCTGCCCCCCCCCCTCCTCAGCTCTCACAGGAGCAAAGGGGAGGAAGAAAATCTTTCAGTGCTGCTGTCTCCTTGCCTGCAGGGGTTAAATTACACTCTTTCCTTAGTGCAGCACTGTGTGTAGTCACTGCTGCAACAGTTGTAAGATAATTAGCTAACTGTACATTACTCTTTTTTATAATATAACATGCATGAGTACACATTTCAGTCTCTGTCCTGTGAAGTTGAAAGGAGTTATTCCCTGAGGTATCAACCACATCATCCTCAGTACATATTGACTCTTCAGTACATATATGCATTGGGGTTAGCTGTGGAGAAAAATTATTGACATGTAATTTTACATCAGGGGCCACATTGTGGTCAGTTACATATACGGCAGACATTTTACCCAGATCTGTCCCCAATAAGACTGTAGCGGGTTGGTCAGTGCCAGATTAAGGTCCTCATGGGCCTGGAGCTGAAATCTATGAAGGGCCTATTGTGTACTTCACAGGGGGTGTGACTACTGATATGTGGGTGTGACAAGTGATGTGGTGGTGTGGTCTGTGTCATGAGGTGTGGCTAGCACCATAGTGCATAGCTACCCACCTACATTGAACCATCTTCATCTCCCTCCCCTCTTTGATTATATGAAGCAGCAGTGGCCAACCTGTGGCTCTTGAGCCACATACAGCTCTTCCATTGTCCTGCTGCATCTCCCCTGACTGGCACTGACTGCTGTTGTGACACTTGGAGAGGCTCCTGTTGTGACACATGGGGGATTTTATTATGTGAATGTGATTATTTTTATTTTAAATGTATTTTTTGTGGTTGTGGCTTTTTTAGTGTATTTTATGTGGATATGGCTTGTTTCAGTGTATTTTATGTGGATCTGGCTTGTTTCAGTGTATTATTTGTGGATCTGTTTTTTTCAATGTTTTTTTTATTGTTCTGGCTTTTTCTTTTTCACTTTAATACTTACCTCCACTGTGATTGTGTGCATGCACTTTTACATGCTCCTACAAAAAAATCATATGCTGGCTGGCACAAGGCCACACCCCTTTTTGTATGTTCGCATGATCTCAGTTCTTTAACATACGTACAGAAATTTTGGGGCTCTTAGACTCTGACTGGTTGGCCAATGCTGATATGAAGCATACACTACCTTTATTTTTTTTATTATTACACACCCACACATATATATACTGACAATAGCGTTACTAATACCCCTTTTAGACCAAAGCTAAAACCCAGGTTATTGCAGGGTTAACCTGGGTAGCTAATTGGTGAAAAGGTGACAGGGTTGGATTGGCAGGTCGAATTACCTGGCAATCCAATCCAGGTAATTTGCAGGGTTTTACACGGGAATGACCTGTGAAACCCTGCAGTGTAAACAGCGTGATCTGGGTCACAATGACCAGGAGCGCGCCGCATGCCTGCGGATTGGCCGGCTTCAGTAGCGCTTTGAGATTACGTCATCTCCAAGCGTTCACTTTCACGCCGGAAGAGACGGGTCTCTGCAGACCCGGCTCCGGTGTGAACGGTGCTAACTCGGGAATATCCTGGGCTGGTAACCTTGTCAGACACGGAATTTAGGTGTAAAAGCAGTATCGCACTGAAACTTTGATTATAGCCGCTTGTCTATGCCTGTTATTGCGCCGCACTTTACTGCATGTTTTGCTTTTGCTGTGAGGGCACTGGTAATCTACATGTGAAAAAAAAAAAAAATCTATATATATATATAATATATATATATACAGTCAGGTCCATAAATATTGGGACATTGACAGAATTTTCAGATTTTGGCCTCTATTCACCAATACAATGGTTTTGAAATGAAACAAAGAAGATGTGCTTTAACTGCAGACTTTCACATTTAATTTGTGGGTAACTACATCCAATTGGGTGAATGGTGTAGGAAATTAAACGGTTTCTATATGTGCCTCCCACTTTTTAAGGGGCCAAAAGTAATGGGACTATCAACTCAAAAGCTATTTCATGGACAGGTGTGGGCTATTCCCTCATTATTTCATTATCAATTAAGCAGGTAAAAGGTCTCGAGTTGATTCTAGGTGTGACATTTGCATTTGGAATCAGTTGCTGTCGTCTCTCAATATGAGATCCAAAGAGCTGTCACTATCAGTGAAGCAAGCCATCATTAGGCTGAAAAATCAAAACAAACCCATCAGAAAGATAGCAAAAACATTAGGTGTGGCCAAATCAACTGTTTGGAACATTCTTAAAAAGAAAGAACGTACCAGAGAGCTCAGCAACACCAAAAGACCCGGAAGACCATGGAAAACAACTGTTGTGGAGGACAAAATAATTATTTCCCTGGTGAAGAAAAACCTGTTCACAACAGTTGGCCAAATCAAGAACACTCTCCAGGAGGTAGATGTATATGTGTCAAAGTCAACAATGAAGAGAAGACTTCACAAGAGTGAATATAGAGGGTTCACCACAAGATGCAAACCATTGGTGAGCCACAAAAACTGGAAGACCAGATTAGAGTTTGCCAAACAACATCTAAAAAAGCCATTACAGTTCTGGAACAACATCTTATGGACAGATGAGACAAAGATCAACTTGTACCAGAGTGATGGGAAGAGAAGAGAAGGAAAGGAACTGCTCATGATCCAAAACATACCACCTCATCAGTGAAGCATGGTGGTGGTAGTGTCATGGCATGGGCATGTATGGCTGCCAATGGAACTGGTTCCCTTGTATTTATTGATGATGTGACTGCTGACAAAAGCAGCAGAATGAATTCTGAAGTGTTTCGGGCAATATTATATGCTCATATTCAGTCAAATGCTTCAGAACTCATTGGACGGCACTTCACAGTGCAGATGGACAATGACCCAAAGCATACTGCAAAAGCAACCAAAGAGTTTTTTAAGGCTAAAAAGTGGAATGTTATGCAATGGCCAAGTCAATCCCCTTTCCTGAATCCAGTTGAGCATGCATTTCACTTGATGAAGACAAAACTGAAGGGAAAATGCCCCAAAAACAAGCAGGAACTGAAGACATTTGCAGTAGAGGCCTGGCAGAGCATCACCAGGGATGAAACCCAGCCTCTGGTGATGTCTATGTATTCCAGACTTCAGGCTGTAATTGCCTGCAAAGGATTTGCAACAAAGTATTAAAAAGTGAAAGTTAGATTTAGGATTGTTTAGTTTGTTCCATTACTTTTGTCCCCTAAAAAAGTGGGAGGCACATATAGAAACCGTTGTAATTCCTACACCATTCACCTGATTTGGATGTAATTACCCTCAAATTAAATCTGAAAGTCTGCAGTTAAATCACATCTTGTTTGTTTCATTTCAAAGTTATTGTGGTGGTGAATAGAGGCCAAAATCTGAAAATTCTGTCAATGTCCCAATATTTATGGACCTATGTCCTATATTTATGTCTGGCTACCTTCAGCAGCAAGGTTTTAATCAGCCTCCCTGAGTGCTCGGACCAGTCGATCTTTGCCCTGGCCAGTCCAGGCAATGTTTTGCTGCAAATACATGGCAACAAGGTCATTCTGGATCTCAAACTTTTTTCCAAATAAAAAAGATAGAAAAAGAAAAACAAGAGAAAGGGAAGGGTAACATAGATCAACTGTGCACAGTATGTCTTTTTAAAGTTTTAACCCTGAGCATACTCTCTGGTGAATTAGGGTGCTATCTTTCTAAGAAGCACACCACTAATTCACTTAAGCTCTTATGATAAAAACAAAAATATAAAATTTCAACGATGCCACCAGTTTCTCATGGCACCTTGCCCCAACTGATGCTCAGATACGCCAACCTGATGCAGCTGGCTGGTTGTGACATGGGTTTTACTTAAGATGCCACCACGAAGAGTATTAAAATAGTGCTCTTGCGTTCACCAGACACTAAAATCTCACTTAAACTCACAATTATTACACAAATGTAGCATGTGCCTCTCCAGGCACGTGAATTCATTAGAGCACAGAGATAACCCTGATAAAGTTTTAGGATTTATTCAGACAATATCTCCAGGGATAAATTATAAGGAAAAACAGGTGAATAAACAAGACATACATATATAAATGCACAGAATGAATCAGGTAAAAGAAAAATTATAAAGAATCAGAAACCTAAGTAGATTTACGCTGAGATCTTAGGGAATGAGGGCCTGATTCAGACCCGGTCGCAAGCGCTGAGTGCTCGCAACCGGGTCGATGGTGGCCCAAAGTGCATGCGCACGATGGAGCCGGATCTGTCGTGCGCATGTGCGAGACCCGGATAGCGACAGGCAATCCGTCGCTCTGGGTCTCATACCAAAGGGGGCGTGCTGTCGATGTTGAGTGACAGCACACCCCCTTTGGTGGGCGGGCCAGGGGGGTGGCTGCCCAGATGGAGGCATTCCCATGAGAACGGCTACTGTCTGGGGGCGGCCCCACTGACATCACAAGTGATGTCAGTGGGAGAGCTTTCGGCTTTGTTTGAGCTGAAAGCTCTCTGGGGCTTGCGGCAACGAGACCCTACCAGAAGGGTCTCGTCGCAAGCTCGATGGTCGCGATGGTCTTGACCATCGCGACCATCTTCCTGGCCGCTCGCTATAGCTGTGGGTGGTCACCCACAGCTATGCGAGCGGCCAGGAGGCAGTTCTAAAAAATAGAAAAAACGGCCCTGATTCAGAGCGACCGCTCTGTCAGAGCGACCGGCTCTGAATCAGGGCCTCTGTGTGTGGATGGAGACCACCAGGGACCACAATGGGGATGCACTCATGGCTCTCAGCTACTCTTTGAAGAATGAACACCTAAAAGTGTGGTCTGCTGGGCCTTATAGTCCCATGACTTCTCTCTCCCCTGGCAGCCCCTACCCTTTCCAGGCTCAAAGGTACTGTCCTTTGTTCTCCCAGGGTCTGTGGAGATGTAAACCAGGACTTAGGGTGGGATGTAATAGAGTTCGAGTCTGCGGGAGGTGCGGGATGCAGACTGATCTTGATTGTTTTTTAAAAGTTGCAGTCATTTACAAGGCAAAGCAGTCATTTACAAGGTAGACTGAGTGCGATTATGGAGCTATGATTGCAATAGCATTCCTTACTGAATCAGGCCCTGAGATCACAATTAAAAAAGGAGGAGAATGCCAAGGTCATTGTAGAGAAAGATACTGGGCATTTCTAAATGTACAACGGTATTAGAGATGAGTGGGTCCGGTTTTCAGAGAACCGGACACATCCAAATTTCAGGGATCCGGGGCAATCCGAGTCACAGCTCGGATCTCCCTGTCTGCCCCGTATCCCTCAATGAGGCAAAATCTTGTGATCCCGCTCTCGGATCGCGAGGTTTTGCATTAATCAGGCTTAACGCTTATTGCCAAATCAGCGTTAAGTTCACTGAGTATGGGCACAGGAGGAGTTAAGGAAAATGCCGACCACCCATCCCCCGCTGCCTGACACTGCCAGCACCCCCCGCTGCCGACACCACCGGCATCCACTGCTGCCGACCCCTACTGGCAGTATCCCCCGCTGCAGACACCCCCACTGCCAACACTGCTGGCACCCTACATTGAGGACACCACAAGCACAAATGCACTGCTGACACCATCAGGACCCCCACACTGAGGCCACTGCTGGCACCACCGCTCTGCCGTTCCTGCTGGCACCCTGCACTGAGGTTACTGCCAGCATCCCTGCACTGCTGCCCCACATACTGAGGACACCCTCGCGACCCCACACTGCTGACACTCCCACACTGAGGACACCAGCAGCACCCCTGCACTGCTGACACTGGCAGTACATATACACTGAGGACATCGCTGGCATTGTATAGAAAAAGTTTGGTGGAGTCCACACTAATAACATTAAAAATACAAGATAATAATATAAATAAATAATAGAAGTAATAATACAAAAACCAACGTCTTGGTCTTAAGTATTATGATATTTGTAAGACTCTGGGTTGGTGGTGCTACCAGATGAACTTTGTGAATACCACAATGATAAAGTTTGCAGAGAAGCAGAAGGACAAAATAAGTCTTTTCTGGTGCACTCTTAGGAAATTTCTCGTAAAATCATATTATACAAAAATATAATAAAGACATAATATTTAACTTTTATTGAAAACTAATTTAAAAAGAGGTAGTGTGTTGGAGATTTACCCCTATGATCACAACAAGTAAAAAATAATATCAATACAGTCGGTACACATCCAAATAGTTAAATTAATATTAATGGATGTGTCACACTTGAAATAATTCTGTGATTCTGATTTAAGGCGAAAATGTATCACTCTGGCTTTTCCCAGTTATGTTTGATTAAATAACCATTATGTAATTTATTTGATAGGGAAGAGTCATAGATACCCACAATGATGTCATATTCTAGGCAATTTATTCAATATCAATCTAGAACAGTTGTTCTCAAACTCGGTCCTCAGGACCCCACACAGGTCACGTTTTCCAGGTCACCCAAAAGGAGCACAGGTGTATTCATTACTCACTGACACATTTTAAAAGATCCACAGGTGGATCTAATTATCTCACTTGTGATTCTGTAAGGGGACCTGCAAAACATGAACTGTTTGGGGTCCTGAGGACTGAGTTTGAGATCCTGTGATCTAGAAACATCATATTCTAGGCAGTCATAATGTAATTGAGTTGATTTTAGATATGTAATTAAAGACAGTGAAAGAACATAATAATTTAGTCCCTCTAGACACCTTACAGGAACCAGAATTTTGAAACCATAAGAATTCCTTTGAAAATGCTGCAATACAGTATCCAAACATAAACTGAGGAATACACATGTATTTAAATAATTGTAAAACTAACCAAAATTCCTGATTAACACTGGGTGGTTAGTAATAATTATGCTCATTAAGATCCCACAGACAGTTAAATTGCATGCAAATCCATGAAAAGTGGCAACACGTGTGTGACCTATATGAGCTTCCCCAAAGTACTCATATCTGTATACATACATACAAATGCATTTTAACAATACCAGAATGTATATTTTAAAAAAAATGTAAAATACACTTTCTTTTCATTACCTCTAGGACTAATTAAATGTCCTGAGGTAAATTTGCAGTATATGGTTTAGTAGTAATAGTGCCCACTTAATACATAGAATAAAGAGTATATCTCTACCATTGCTTTAATTGTGTCCGTGGGTCACAGATGTAAGGAAAGCACAGGGAAAAGATATGTGGCACAACTTCTGCTTTCCCTTGACTAATTATCGAACAAGGGATGAGAGAGAGGTGGATATTAATCCCCGGACAAACAACAGAGAGAGCGCTTCTGCTGTCCCCACTCCTGACAGTATCTTCCCCCTGTTGCTATTAAATCATTGCAGGGAAGAAGTCTCTGCCCGGCTGAGATGAGAGAGAGCTATGTAGCAAAAGTAAAGGAGGGTACCTGTCACTGTATTCAAAATAAAGATTACGGATGCCTCGTGGTGTATCTGCTGGGCTGCTGAAAACGAGCAAGCAGCTCCGTCGGTGGATGTGCATTTCACCTACATAGGCTTGGTCACCTGATCCCTGCTTTGCCGACCCCACAGACACCCTGCACTAACTACACTGCCAGCATCCCCGGACAGCCGACACTGTCAACACTCCTGCACTGAGGAAACCACTGGCACCCCAGCTCTGCCAACACTGCCAGCACTATGCACTCAGGACACTGCCAGGACCCTCACTCAGCCAACACCACCACACTGCCAACACCGACAGCACTTCCGTATTGAGGACACCACTGGCACTCTCGCAATGAGGACACCGCCAGCCCCCGCACTGCCCACACTGCTGTCACAGTAAGTGCGCTATTGGTGTATCCAACGCACACTGTATAACACACTGTATCCATGTTGGAACTTGGAAGCTGAACTGTCACATGTTAGTGCCACCAACTGCTGTCACTTAGCTTAGTCAGTTTAGCTAGCTGGATGCAACCATTTGGCCCTAAACTAAAAGAAAAAAAACAATATTGTGAGCTGGTCAAAATTGATTGGAAATTACTGGAAATAAATGTTATTGAGGTTAATAATATTGTAGGAACAAAAACAGGCCCAAATTATGTGATTTTAGCTATTTTTATCATTTAAAAAAAAAAATACAGATTCAAAACCAAAACACGCAAGGGCAGTTTTGGCAAAACCAAACCAGGTCCAAAACCAGAGGAGATACAGATCAGAAACCAAAACCAAAACACGGGGGTCGGCACACATCTCTACCTAGTATACACTATTTTCGCCGTAGTGCTCCAGATTACAGATAAAAACATATATTACAAGTATTCCAGCTAAGGGTTCCAATTCCTGTCTGTATTCACAGTTTGTATAATGAATTTAGTCAGTTCCCTGGAACTGTTGCAACATGACCAGATTGGAAACAAAACCATTGAATATTGGTGCTTATTACCAATTTAACAACTTATAACCATGATCCATGAGTTGTCTTGTAGTCCATGACAGAGGTATTTACAAACATCTGCTCCTAGATAGAGATCTATTATAGCAATGAGCATAGTGACTCAAGGTGAACATCTGAAACATCCTCATCTGTATTGCCATTGTGTTCCCTTCCAGTTATCGTACAATATTGGTATTACCTCAGAAGTAAATTAAATTTCAGCAGGTATTCTGTTTCAAAATAATTTTAATCAGGTGGCTTTTAAAGGTGAGACAGTCACCAAACATAGCTGCTACTATACTACCAAGAAAGTAGCTTACACGGGATAAAATAAATGAGTTTACACAGGTACATGAGAGAGCGGTGATCACAAAAATGTTAATCCAAAATTAATCTCATAAATCCACTGCACTCGCACTTCTAGATTATATATAAATATATACAGTATATTAGAGATGTGCATAGACCCTCGTGTTTCAGTTTTGGTTCCTAATCATCATCTGTTTTGGTGGCAAAACCACTCTCAAGCGTTTTGGACCATTACAGATTCATTTTGATTTTGGATTTTTTTAAATATTGATAAAAACAGCTAATATCTAACTCAGGTCTTCTCGCATTTTGGGACTTACAGGTCCTGTTTTAGCTTCTTTAGTATTATTAACATCAATAACATTAATTTCCAGTCTATTTTAACCACCTCACAGCACCTGAAATCACGAGGGAGGGGCTTAAATTAATTCCAAAATAGGCGAGAAACAGTTTATAAATCCAAGTTCTGTATTGTTAGAAGACCTGAGTGAGGACTTGTTTCTACTCTGAACCCCAAAGAGATTCCGAACTGGGACTCGATTTGACCCCGAACCCTTAAGTTTAGGTGTGTTTTATTTTCTCAAAAAATTAATCGCTCATCTCAAATACTGTATATGTTCTGACAACTTAGCGCAAGTTCAGATCTGAAAACATCATCGAAAACATGTACATTTACATGGAATACATATGTTATTTAGACAGTATATGTGTAAACTTGCTGTTAAAGCAGCATGCTTAAACTTTTACTGCTGACCATTATAATGTTCACACTTGCATTTTAACCTTGTCCACATTATGTCGCTGACATAGTCCCGCCAATCACCTGCTTGTCAACATCATGAATGCATCCCATTTACGCATCCATATACAGAATAATATGAAATAGGCAATTACTTTGTCTGCAGAACAGTTTTAAAATTGTTTCTCATTTCTAATCCTTACTGATATATTTAAACCTGCATTTCTTAGGTCCACTTTAGGAGTATTTATAAATATTCCATATTTGCCACCATACAAACGCAGTAAAGGACAGTAAATCCCACTCCTCCCTTTCCACCATAGCGGGTACTATAGTGTCCCTTCACCCAGTGTCAGGGCTTCCATCAGAAATTCTGGGGCCCGGGACTGACAAAATAGGCAGGGCCCTTAGGCCCTCCAGCCCCCTCCCCTTATCCTTGAAGAAGGCTCCTTCTGTCTTCTTCCCCTGGTTTGGCTTGCTGGTGCTACTCCTTTACGCACCACGGCTCCTATGAACTCTCCCTTTCAGCGGCACACCGTGATGTCATGATGTCACATGTGCCGACTCCAAAAAAAAAACTGTTGAACAAGGGAGCGAGCTGGTAGCTCTGTCATTTAAACAGCCTCAGGTTGTCAGCGTACCCTCCTTCTTTAACTCAAGGGACAAGTGCAGTGGGCGGTAGGAGCGGGTGGTAGTAGTGGGCGGGCCTTTCTGCCTAGTGTCCTGGCCCAGGACTCCAGTCCCAGTAGTCCCCCCCTAATGGCGACCCTGCCCAGGGTACTTACATTCTGTAACTAGTGAATTAATGACTGAGGTCAGACAGGACATAAAACAAACTTCTGCATAAAGAAAAATATGGCACGGTTTTCTGTCTGTATCATCACATTCTAATCATAACAGTCCTATCAAGGCCTCCATTATTCTGTCCTAAAAAGATACAAGGTTTTTATTGGCTTTTCTACTTAACAGCAAGAACAACATTTTTTATTGTGTCCTACAAAGGCTGGATAAGATCATTTTGAAACCCAGCATGTATATTTATTGTGTATGTGTAAACAGATAATGCCTTGTTTTATCAGTGCCTGTTCTCAATTAAAATAACCATTCTGTGCCTGGAAATAACAGGTGAGGGCAGACAAATGATCTCACATTATAAATTGAGAAACTATTAATTATTTAAACAGTTGTGAGACTAATAACACACTTTATTAGTCACAATATTGCATTAGCAGTAAGATGTGAGAAGAGAAAGTCAGGCCATTAATTTTAATGGACTCCACATTTTATTGCCTAGGGAATTTAAAGAGACCAACATAAACGCACAAAGTGGAATCATTGCAGTAGCCACAAAGTTTCCAAACCGATTTGCAATGATTTTTTTTTTCACTATCTAATTTAACCTTTTGCTTAGAACTTGCATGGGATGTAATGGGCAGAGTGTTTAGAAACTTTACTTTTTTCTTTATAAATGTTAAGATTCATTAACATTTTTTAAAATATTTGAAATATTACCTTTAAATGATTGACTAAATTAGTAGTTCTCAATCTCCATCCTCAGGACCCCACACAGGTCACGTTTTCCAGGTCACCCAGTAGGTGCACAGGTGTAGTCATTATTCACTGACACATTTTAAAAGATCCACAGGTGGAGCTAATTATTTCACTTGTGATTTTGTGAGAGGACCTGGAAAACATTCACTGTTTGGGGTTCTGAGGACCGTTTGAGAACCTGTGGACTAAACAGACTATTTCCTGCTCCTCAAACCTACTTCATCAGCAAGCTATCACCAAAATACTTGTTATAATTGAAAATACCTGTTTTAGTATTTTAGAGGCAGGGGCTTAACTTGGTATTTGAAGGCCCCACAGCAAAAGTTTGTAATGGTCCCTATGTGCCACCAAATGGTGAAAAATGTATTTGCACATGTTACTTTAACGAAGATGGGCCCCCTTAGCTCTGGGCCCCATAGCTGTTTCGCCCCTTGCACCTACGGTAGTTAAGATCATGTGTAGAGGTTATTTGCAGCAAAATTGCACAGTGCATAAACCCAGTAGATTCTGATCTATCTGAAAGTCTAATTTGGATTAATTGGATATCTTGTAATTCAGATCGCAAACACAGATTATTCTCCAATAGCACTAATGGAGCCCTGTACTTTCTGACTGTACGATCTTCAAGCTGGACCATTCAGATTTCAACATACTGTACACATGGAAGTATTTCTAATCCCAAACCTGATGGAGATCCAGCCACCTATACTACTATACAACTGTATACAGAGCAGCTGCAAAAGCTAAATATGTGCTAGTCATTCCCTCTAAATGACTGCTTTCTGAACATAACAGGAAAATATACAGTTCTATTTATCAAGATCCTTTTTAACATCTGAGGTGCTGAGGTTTTTCTCATCCCTGTGCTGGGCAGTAATTTTTACACAGAAAGCATATAAATTATACCTTTTTTCAGAGAACTTTCAATTTTTCAGAACATACAGTAGTATTTGTTTATTTTTATGCAATCTCATCAAAGACCATCTACCCAAAATGGCTAAACAATTGCAAAAAAGTGAACTAAAAATATGTGTGCCTCGGTAAAAGTAGCCATAGCTAGTTCTATTTAACAGCATCAAATAAACAAAGCATAAAAATGAATCATAGCCCATCCAGCTCTAACTAAAATAAAGTTCCCTCACTCTTGTGTCCAACTCACAAACAAAACAACACTTACTGTATAATAAATCTCTCTCTATCTCTCTTTCCACCCCCCCCCACCCCCACTTGCGGATGGGATGGCATTCAAGGTTGCTAATTAGCTAACTGTATACCAGACAAAAGCTAGGAACCTTATATATTTACACAATAATGGACAGCACTGGTCCTGTAAATACAAAATATTGTATTCAAAAGATTTCAGTACAAATGCTAAATACATCACAGAAAAAAAGAGTACCCGAAAAGTTTCAATGTAATGGGGTACACTGTCCTCAGGGGGATGCTGAGAAATAAATTATTAAACCAGTCAACTCACTTGTCTGCATCAAGTTAAGTCCAGGAAGGCATGGTGCCTGTGACCCAGATTAAGTGCTTTTGATTAGAAAATGGTCTTTGTTTGTCCATGAGCTGAACTTGTCTAATCTACATTTCAGATAAACTCATGCATTTGTTATTAACCCAATAATTTCCTTTTGTATTTTTGGTATGCTATAATTCTTCCTCTGTTTTTTTTTGGACTGGATTTATATATGGAGAATTGATGCATTCCTCTGTTTTGATGTGATTGGAACTATCAGAAAAATGTTTGGTTCAGATAAGCACTTGACGTTTAGATGTCACCATGTTGTTATTTCACTGAAATATTGCACTAGTTGTAGAGTGCATTACTGATTGGTTTAGAAGCAGATGCAAATGTCAGGTGTAAAAAAGTAGTTTAAATGGTCTCTTGGTGGTGGTTTAGGATAGGGGGTTCTATTGGTGATTCCTGTTAAATGTATGATGATATGGCTTTATTGGGGTGGATAGGTGCTACTGAAGGGGTTTTTAGTCCTTTTTGTTTTGTTTATTATACCTGGTATTCATTAACCAGGAGAAACATTAGATGGCCAGATGATTGAGCACTGTAAATAAGCCCTCTGAATTGTGGTTATCAGGTATGATCTATGTGGTTGTGTTCAATTGGTTGCTCAATACACTCTCCCATATGATTAAGGTGAACACATTTTAAATAAAAGTTTATTGCCATATTTTCTCCACTGCACAGTGTTATTGAGTAATAATTATTGTGTGATTGTGAGACAAAGGAGAGAGAAAGTGTTGCTGTCTGAGATTATGTGCAAAACATGCAGATTTTATCACACTGGTTAAACAGAAGGATTAAATATATTGCAATTATTATTACACTGATTAATAATTCACAAATACGCAATGAATATTTAGTCCATTAGGAACTTGTATTAATAATGATAATGTTGGTTAATGTAGGAATACATTTAGATTTTGTATCTGCCATTGGAAAGTAGTCTACGTCACATTATAAATATGGTCCTGAACTTACTGAATGCTAAGATCCCCCTACCTTACCCAAAGATAAAGTTTACAATCATCCATGTTATTTTCTCAGGGTTACAGGTTCCCAGGACACAACTGCAGGACTTACTGTTAAATAAAAGAGCTGATGATAAAAACAAATTGCTGCATAACAGTACATCTAGCCACTAGGTGATAGAAAGCCCTTGCAAATTATTTATACATTAACAGATATTTAAATAGAGCGCACATATGGCACGACACTATACAGAGAATATTTTAGTCATTCACATCAGTCCCTACTTTAGTGGACTACACAGTCCACAGAATATTCCCTGCCATGTACACACTATATTACCTACCACATGTAACATACTACCAGTAGTTCTTGGAGTGTGGTTAGAACCTAGAGTAACTGGAAACCCATGAAAACGAGGGGTGACACCAAGGTGCAGACTCCCCCTCACTGACAGGAGCCAGGTTCTGCACTGTAGCATTAAATACAGCACTTGGTTCCTGTCACTGAGGGAGCCGGCCAGCACTCCACACAGAAACCTACTGCACCCCCCCTTCCCCTCCAAGTAATAGGCACAGGATTTTGAGCTGCGTGGCCATACCCCCCTCCTGCATGGGCACGCCCCCTTTTTGGTGGCGTGTAGTGGCGCCGCACACACATCATCCCTCCCCGCACTTGGTGACACCACAGGGAGGGATGCTACTGCACTGCACCACCACGCTTACTAAATCATATTGACATATTTATATATAATTCGTACACATATTTGCATTGCAGAATGTGACAGTTTATATAAAGGTGGAAATATGTCCATTAATGTCATGTATTTGACACTGCATATGGGCAAAGCTATAGTGGGTGTTGGGGGTGCCACTGCTATGAGGCTTAGGGGTCCCCGGACCCAAGTTATATAGACGCCAAACCAATTTCCTTGATTTTCTGGCTAAGAAATTGGTTTCATTGAAAGGTGTGTGTAGTGGATGTTATCTGAGCTGTAACTAGACTTTTTGGTGCCCTGTGCTGGAGAGAGCATTGGTGCCCCCTCCCCCCAATTTTTTAAATAGAGACATAAGATAGTGCACCTGAAAAAAGGGCCATGGCTTCATGGGGAGGGGCCAGGGAAGAAATAGGGGAGGCCAGGAGATGAAGGGGATAAAAGAAGAGGAAGCTACAAGTGAGAATGATAATAAACAAGATAATTGACAGGCCCAAACAGCGCCCCGGGCCCTGTGCTACGGCACTGGTCGCACTACCCTAGTTACGGCCCTGGATGTTATAATAGTAAGTGAGCAATGTAGTATGGCATAATCTGAACTGGACACTGTAATGTGGCATAATCTGTACTGGAGGACACTCTAATGTAGCATAATGTGACCTGCTCATTGTAATGTGGTATAATGTGAACTGGAAGGAACAATAATGTTACATAATATTAACTGGGACACTGTAATGGGTACAATATGAAGTGGAGGCACTATAGTGTGGCATAATTTGAACAGGGGATACTGTGGGCCTGATTCAGAGGTGGGCACAGTGTTGATGTCAGATTCAAGCAGCCAATGTTTTAAGTTTGTGCATGTGTCCGAGTCAGACTGCGCTTCTTTCACAATGGTTACCTTCGGGGAACGTAGAACATATTTGGACACAGAGAGAAACAATTTCAGTGGGTGTTCCTGGGAGGTAACCGGGGTGGCTAGCCAAACATGGGTGTGTTACAGTCAGCAACTGCATCTTTTTTCACAGTAGCATTGAGTTTGGTGGCCACATTCTGCGCCTTCATAGGGCTGGTGCATTGTTCAATGGTGTTACTGATGTGCGGCAGATGTTGCATCTTAATATGCAAAGCGGCAGATTAGAGAAGCAATCTGTGGGCATCTCTGCCCAAATTCTACTGGCTGTGTAATTAGCATAAAGCATACAATTAACAACTGCTCTGGAGAGGTGTCACTCTTGAAGCATTGGGACAGGGGCCCCTTCAAAATGTTACTATAGGGGCTACAAGGTTCTGGCTATGTCCCTTGTACTGCACCTTCTACATTAGCAATCCCTCCTCTGAAGCTCTTGGAATGTAAGCAAAATGTTATTTTAAACTACTTGAAAAAATTCCTATTTATGTTTGTCCCTCACAAGTAAATACTCAGTCAGTGAAGTTGTTTTCTTCTTGTATTCCCTGTTATTATTCTGGAACTTAGCAAAATGCTATTTGCAGACTGCCAGTCTGATAACGGACTTATTCCATTTTCTCAAGAGCATTGTGATCAGTTAATTAAAAAGTAATAATCCCTGTGATTTCAAAGCTCTAAAAGGTCACGGTGACCTTATAAAGTAAGTGCTGACTCTGATGTCAATCAAATAACCTATGTTCTGAAATATATGTGTAATTGTAGGTCTCTGAAAACGTTATGCACATTGATAAACTTAAGCCTTATATAAAGTAGATATGTGCACGCACCCCTGTTTTTTGGTTTTAGTTCTGATTCAGCATTGTGTTTTGGTTTTTCCACAACCACTCTCAAGTATTTTTTTTCTTGTTTTGCTTTTAAGATCTGGATTTTTAAAAAAATTGATAAAAACAGCTAAAATCATGAAAGTTTAGTTTGTTTTTTGTTCCTAAAGTATTATTAAACTCAATAGCATTAATGTCCAGTTATTTCCAATCAATTTTGACCACCTCACAGCTCACAATAATGTTTTCAGTTTCACCCATATTGGCCACAGCAGGCTGACTGGCTAAAATAAGCGACAGAGCAATGTCACAAACACATGGCATTTTAAAAAAGAATATAGCACATCTAGGGAAAAGAGTGGCACTGCAGTGGCAGGCATGAAGGCTAAACTATATGATGCTATAATATGTTTTCATTCATCAAGAACTAGATAAGAGGCCTGAGGCTAGCACATGTAAATAGAGGTCGAATAGCTAGTGGAAACCAGGTAAAGCATTGATTGATTGAGTGATTGGTTGATTAATTGATTAAATACATGTGAATAAAACTATTAAAAAACAAATAGGAGAAAATTAAAACTATTAAAAAAACAAGCATCACAAATGGATGGCATTGCAAGACACAAAACATCATGAACATGCCAGTAAATTACAGTAAGCCACACACAATCTTGGTAAAGCCCATGATAAAAACTGATGCATGATGAAATTGTCCCACCCTTCTGTTTTATAATAAAAACATAATCACCTTCGTAGATGAAGTGCTGGGTTTGTTAGGCCCCCACAAAACAAGGTACCAATGGGCTTAAATTGTTGTTAACCATGTCTACAGGTCAAATGCTGTATGTCATTATCATCCTCATCCTAACCCTCAGCCAGGGCTGGAATGGCCATCGGGTACTTCTGGCAAATGCCAGAAGGGCTGATGGCCAAATGGGCCGGTGTGGCCGAGTGCACACTCTCCCGGTGGTTTTATGTTTGGCAGCACCATTGCCTCGTTCGGCCGTGTATGAGAAGTACAGTGGGGTTGGGGGAATCCGGACGGATGCCATTCTGACAGCTGCTTTGAGCTAGAGTGCAGGGCTGCCCAGCAGCACCGCCTCCTGGACAGCACTGCGATCAGGTTGGGGACATGTGCAGCAGCGTCATGATGTGATGACGCAGCCCGAAGGTCTGGTGTGAGAATCGCAGCAGAGGAGGAGTGGCGCAATAGCTACCTGGCAGCACTGAGGTCTCTTTGGATCTTCTAGCTCTACCAGTGCAGGCAGCATCAGGCATGTGCAGGGCCCGAACTGGAAGCAGGTAAATTGCTTGAGGGGGGCGGCATTGTGTTCTTAATGGTTATTACAGTGGTCAATACTGTGTGGCAATGTTTTTGGGGCATTACTGTCTGTGATAACTTTTTGGCATGGTGTCTTACTGGGAGGGGAGGTTGTTTACTTTTTGGCATGATGTCTTCTGGGAAGTATTGTATGGCATGATGTCTTCTGGGGGCATCACAGTGTGGCATGATGTAATTTGCATTCAGGGTACTATTGTGTGGTCGAGCGAGACCACATGTTTTTTCTCAGTGTGGGCTTACCCTGCTTTGGGTCTGGGGGGCAGTACTGCATGGTATGATGTCTTCTCAGGGGCATTACTGCATTGCATAAAGTGAATTAGGGGCATTGCTACTGTATGGCGTCATTTGCATTTGGGGTACTATTGTGTGGTCATGCCCCTTCCCAGCGAGACCACATGCTTTTTTTGGCACATGCCTCTGGCGCGCGCTGTCCCTTCTTTGGTTGTGGATGGGGGCACCAATTCTTTTTATGTACACAGGACACAACAATGTGGTGACAGCTCTCATTTGGTGTGCACAGATGTGTCCTCCTCTGCGTTCATTACCCCTGCCCTAAAAAAATCCTACAGTGAACACTATCTAATCCACAACAATTTCTAAGCTAGTGTTTGGTCAATTGGTGCCTTTTCTTCTTGTGTGTGACCTTGACCATTGTAGTGCCAGGTTTACCTACTGTAACAGAACCAACCAAATACCAAAAGTCTGATTATGGCACATGTATCAATCGCCTACAGGATGAGCTCTGTAGTGTGACTATTTTAATACAGAGAATGATGTACACTTTTTTGTTGTTCTAAGATTATATTTGTATAGACTAAAGTAAGGGGAGTCAGAAATAGTAAGGGGAGGAGTCTGTGCCTGGAGCCAGGTGTTGACGTGAGGTTGGCCTGTGTGCTGTAAATGCCAGGGCCTATTTTTTGTCCCAGTCCAGCCCTGCCCTCTGCAGTGTTGTTAACATGATAATCACACAATATTATCTCATCCCCACTGTAATCCACCGTTACAGAAGTCTCTATACTTTGTTGTAAGTGGCAGTAAAAGGTCTTATCGAATGGAAAGTTCCTTTTTATGAACATCAGTTTTTCCACATTTTTAGGAAGTACTGTAGCATGCTATGTCGACCGCTCACAAGATTCTGGGCTGTGCTAAAGACTCCCTCTGAGTACACTCTGCAGCTTAAGTAAAGCAGAGCTATTTTGTACAAGGGGCTCCAAATTCCCTTTTTTCCTCCCAATATTCAAAGGGACTGAGTGATATGCTAATTTGCACATTGGGCTTGATTCATTACCAATCACAACTGCAATTCCGCACACAATCAAATGATTGTTGTGCACTGCGCATCTGTATGCATCGCAAAACACATGTTTAAGCCAGCTACTGTGATCTAGACTGCGATTGCAGTGACCATGCAGACCCATAGCAGAGTGATTAACAGGAAGTGCCACACAGTTGCAGGGGCATGCATATATTAGCCTGAGGACTCATAGCGTGTGATGAAGTTAGCAGTTTCTGAGTAGGTCAGAGCTTGTGCAAGTGTGCATGAGGCTGTGATTGTACTCTATTGTATAACGATTTTGCAATCTGGCTAAACTTTATGGATATGTGTAAGGTAAAGTGGGTATACTTATGTTGTGCTGTGGCAGCATATTGATTGCAATGGTTTAGCATACTATCCCAGTTGAACTGTGTGCATAATCATTAATGAATCAGGCCCATTGTCATTAATATAAGCATTAACCATGTATTTATGCTTGGTGTATCAGATTGAGTCACGGTAGAGGTGTTAATAATTTTGGGCTACTCTATTGAAGCTTGTTCAGATTTCATAATGTTGTTTCTCTCTGGTGCGCTGAGTTGACTCATCCTCATCACAAGGGTGTCTATTAGAAAAGTAGTTTTTTTTTTCCTGGCAGCAGCATTTGCAAGAGAAACTGAAGCAGGATATGTGGTTCTGTCATGTGCCACTTGAGCTGACAACCTCCTTGCAAGGAGTTATTTGCAACTCTTAATATCTGTGTCAGTTGGAAAGAAAGACTATACAAATAACTTAAACTGAGAATAAAGCAAGGTTGCCAAAATGTAGTGATCCAATTGCAAGATGTTGCAAACCTATTGGTCCTGGTGATGGGAAAGAAGAACTTGATCTACAAGTCCAAGCTCCAGGGGTGCAGGGAAGAGCCCAGGGCTTCAGACTAAGCCTGGGGTGCTCAGGTGAGGGGGAACCCCTTTATTGGGGGGGTCACCACCTCCCCTGAGATTCCAGGCTTGGGATGCAAATACTTTGGCTGGGGAGACCAAGTGATAGCGTCCCCTGGCTGTGGCATTACACCCGCCAGATTTGAGTCTGGTGCTGGTTTTACATATAGGGGACCAGTATGCAATTTTCCCCCTATTTTGTAAAACCAGGACTGGCTCAGGAGCCAGGTGCTGTTTCCTAAATTACGGGGGGGACCCTTTTAATTTTTTTGCCTGTATTTTTAGAAACCAGGACTGGCTGAGCCTCCCGATCCTGGTTATGCTTTTGGGGGGGGGGATCCTTCATCATTTTTTATAAAAAATTAACCATTTTTTTTAAAGGTAGACTACACAAGCAGCCTTCACAAATCTCACTGATATGTGCAGGCTGCTTGTTCGGGAGAGATTGCCAGAGAGAAAACACTGCAATCTCGGGTGTGTAATCTCTATCCAAACTTGCTACTCGGGGGAGAAATCTTAACCAGCCATCAGCCAACTTGCTCTTGGCTAAACTTACTTCTTTGTAACTTTGCGAGTTTCAGAAGCATCAAATCACCTGAGTTTCGGCGATGCAAATCGATTTAAAAAAAAAACTCAATAAGGCTCGAATCTGTGTAAATTTACCCTTTAAGGCCCCCATACAGGGTGTGGTGCGTTATGCACCTAGCGTTGTGAAGACCAACATATCGGGCAGTCCCCACACACTGAGCGATCTGCTGCCCAACCGCCCAATATGCCACCTTTCCTCCCCCCGCATAGCACTGCATGGGATCATCCGTCGATTCTCCAGATCTCTTTTGCAGACAGAAAGACCTGGAGGAGCAATGGACGACCCCAGGGGAGCGTGCACTGGCCGATATCATACTCACACACAGAACAATATAGAGGCGATATCATTCCAATCTGTCAGATCAGCTGCAATCGATCCGTGTGTGGGGGGCCTATAGTGTTTTTTGTAAACAAGTATCACAAAAACAAAGGGTATACAATCTTATCACAGGCATTAATATAAAAAAATGAAAATGAAATAATACAATACATTCCTTTTATGAAGTAGTCCTGAATGCAATGCAGTCTTTTCTCTTTTCTAATCTCTAAGTGTTGGTGTTCAAATCACAGATGGAGTTCTAGAATTACTTTTTTTCTCATGAAAAGAAGAAGGTTAAAAAAAACAATGTGTAGTAGTTTCACAGGAGTTTTAGTTATTAATTTATCAGGAAACCAGGTGACCAAAAAGAGAAACACCACCTTCCAGGTTATGACTGGTTTAGAAAGAAACACCAGCCAATCAGTCCCTTCTGAGCAGCAAGCAGGTGGAGGGAGTGATGATCATACATCAGCCTGCTCTGAGTGTTCCCTCTAGCGATTGGTGATTCAGTACAGAGACAGGGGAACTAAAGTTTACCTCCAAGCACTTTTGCTGCACTCAGATTTCCTGAATGCCAATTGCAGGGCATTCTGTGTCACACAAACCACACTTTATGTCGGTGGTCACAAACCTATGACATCACAGCCTGGCCGGTTACTGGAGAAGAAAGGATTTCTACTAGTACACAGGAGTCCTGGGCAGCCGGGCTCATATATAAGATTCCAAATACTTGTATAAAGGTGGGTACACACTTGACAGATACATCTGCAGATGATGGTCGTTCATAGTACACACTGAACGGCCATCATGTGTCTTGCTGCGGGTCTCGGCGACCAGGAGGCATGTTGGGGGTGTGTCCCAGCAGGTGGGGGGCGTGTCCCACCCCCTCCCCGTGGCTGCCCCTGTGTGTGCACAGGCGGCTTACTAACCGCTCGTACACACCTGCTGATGGACAGATATGTCTGTAGACATGTCTGCCTATCAGCTGTGCAGCACAGCCAATGCAATATGTCGGTGAATGCCGACATTTACCGATATATCACGTATACACACTGCCCGATGGGCAGCAGATACATTGGCTGATCAATTGATTGGCCAATGTATCTGTCAGTGTGTACCCAGCTTTAGTTTGAGGAAATATAAGCACCCTGTTTATTAGGAGTTTTGCTACTTTGTTCAGTTAAGGGGTTAATGGATAGAGAGTTGTCTATCAAATTATAACCCTATAGCAGTGTTGGCAGGAGGTAAGGCCTCTGCTAGTCCCATAAATAGCCAGTGTAGAGGAGCCATCTTCCTCTTTGCAGTTTTTCAATATTGCAATTGTTTTCTGCCCATTTTCTGCACTCTTTTGTTTGTTTATTACATTTTCCCATCCATCTTTATACTCCTCTCTTTTTTTCATCCCCTCTGATTCAGCTTCTTCGCTGCCCTTTCTTCCCTCCTGTCATTCATAGCTGCCTAGCCTACTGCCATGCCCCTTCCACGCAGATCGGCACCCCCTGGCACCTCATAGAAGCAGCCTTGCTGCTTACCTCCGTGGCTCTGGCTTCACCCAGGCGCAGCTCATGTCACACGGCTGGCCGCGATGTCACGCCTGTGTCCTCTGCGGGTGTGCGCGCTGGATGTCCTGGCGCCAGTGTGTGAGGTTCTGATTTTGTTGTGGACCCAGAGTGGTGATAGGAGCAGACACAGAAGCAGACTTAAATGAAAAAGTGGAGTTTTTAATAAGTGGCTTAGAAGACATGGGAATGGCAAACAAAAAGTCCAGGTATTGCACTTAAGTGCACTTGATAACTGTAGTGGGGGTTAATGGGAGAATAGCCAGATAGTGATAGGCAGAAACAGTCCAGTATACAGGTATGGTGAGCTGTAACTGAATGCAGATATCAGGAGCTGTAACAAATGCAGGCAGGGATAATGAAGTCCAGCTGGGAGTGAATGGAGGCAAGGTGCAGGGAAACAGCAGGTTCAGGTACTCAGGCAGGTGAAAAGGTATATGGAGGGTGCATGGCAGGGGTGTATCTACCCATTGGCCAGGATGGCACTCGCCAGGGGCGCCGGCCAAAAGGGGGCACCATCCGGCAGTGCAACCAGCAGCCAATGGGTGGACTACCCCGCTAGTCCCCCGGGCCCCAAGTGTAGGGCAGACCGCAGTGAGAGCGGTCTGCCCTACACAGTTTACAAATACACAGCCGCCGCCGTCGGCAGTCTGATTGTTATAGCAGCCAGCCAATGAGAGTCAGACAGACTCTCATTGGCTGCTACATCCACAAAGGGAGCCAACTGGAGCTCACTCATGAATTCCACCTTCCTGCTTCCTCCCCGAAGCGGGTGATGGGAGAGACGTCATGACGTCTCTCCCATCACATAGTGCAGAGCGAGAGCAGGCCCGGAGGAGTGGACAGCGGTGGTCGTTGGCAGGAGTGGGGATCAGGTAAGTTGTTTTCTTTTTCTGGAACAGCACAGTGGGGGAGATTGGCTACTACCACTGTATAGGAGGTGGCCGCTACTGGAGGCACGTTATGGGGGGGATGGCCGCTACTAGGGACACTGTATAGGGGGGACTACTGCTGGGGGCAATGCATAAGGGGGACTACTGCGGGCAATAAATAGGGTGGACTACTACTGGGGGCACTGTATAGGAGGACTACTACTGGGGGTACTGTGTAGGAGGACTACTACTGGGGGCACTGTATAGGGGGACTACTACTGGGGGCACTGTATAGGGGGACTACTACTGGGGGGCACTGTATAGGGGGACTACTACTTGGGGCACACTGTATAGGGGGACTAGTACTGGGAGCACTGTATAGGGGGACTACTACTGGGGGTACTGTGTAGGTGGACTACTACTGAGGGCACTGTATAGGAGAACTACTACTGGGGGCACTGTATAGGGGGACTACTACTGAGGGTACTGTATAGGAGAACTACTACTGGGGGTACTGTATAGGAGGACTACTACTGGGGGCACTGCATAGGGAGGACTACTACTAGGGGGGCACTTCCTGAAATTATTGGGGGAGGGGGCGCCAGTCCATTACCTTGCCAGGGGCACTCAGATCCCTAGATACACCCCTGGTGCAGGGTAAGTCCAGCAGGTTGGAGCAGGCAAGGTTCAGGCTAGTAGCGCTTCCAAGGAGACAGGTAAGGCACAGGTACTCTCTCTCAGTTGCAGCTGAGAAACACGTTACACTGGCAAAGGAAGGAAGGCTCTGGACCTTCCTAAATACTCAGTGCCACGCTGTGACTGGCTGGAATGAGCACATGACCTACCAGGATTGGACAGCTGGAATCACATGGCCGAGGCAAGATGGTGGCGCCCATGCCAATGGAACGGAAACACTGCCAGACCTCACCAGGCCTAGTGACAATGTGCCTGCACAGAACCACATGCAGCCAATGCCCCTCACCAAACACCAGCACTGCTGCCAGAGACCCCCCACCATAACGACCTCACAGGTAATACCTGGTGACCACCATGCCGACATACCTTGGCAGTGACACAGTGCTCCATCCTCCGATCCTTCCTCTCTCACTCCCTGGCTGTCCAGGAGCACTGCAAGTGGCTCCAGTGCCCCCTGCATTAATCCCCAATCCCAGCAGCTTCGCACCCATCCTCGGTGCTTAGCCACGCCCACCCATCCCCGGTTGCCATTTTACAGCCTCCGCAGCCCCTGACTGGCAGCTTGGTGCCCTGCAACAACCCTCCCCTGCTCCCTCTGCTTTAAGAGCAGAGGGGCTAGTCTCCATGATGGGAGATTCCCCGCTTTTATTGAGCCCCAGAGGCTCACCATCCTCAGTCATTTCTATTCCACCCAGCACACCCATGGTGGTGGCATATTTGGCCCTTCCCTCTCCAGCGATGTCACAATTTGGCCCTTCATACCAGAGCAGCCAGCATCCCCAGGATATGCAGAACCTTCACCCTCTAATGCACATAGGTTGGTCCCCTTATTTTGCTGGAGCCAGGCAGCAGCATAATGTCCCCCTTTCATGGTGCCTAATTATGTGTCTGCCCCCCAGTGTTCCAGCAAGTGCCCCTCCAGTATGTCCTGACATTTGGTTTTCCCATGCATGACCCCCTGGCCCTGGGGGGCTGTGGGATTCTTGCAGCAGTACCTGCAGTACCCACCTCTCCACCCAACCCCATGGGCTTGCCATCACTGGTCCCACCTCTGCCACCTATTCCGGTTCCCCCCCATTAGGTCTCTGCCGTTTACCTTTAGAGAAGATAAGGAAGTTAGGGGAGCTCTTGGATGTTTGTGTTTTGGCAAAAAAGGTTTTGCTTAAGCAATTGCAATCTCTTCTAGGCCTTTCGAACTTTGTGTGTAGGGTGATAACTACAGGCAAGGTTTTTTGTCGTCGTTTAGAATGTTCCACGGCGGGGGTTAAAAAAATCTCACCACCTGGTCCACATATCTCAAGACATGCAGGAGGACCTGCGTGTGTGACTTATGTTCTTGCGGGAGTTTAACGGAGTGCGAATATGGCTTTCGGCATTAGTAGATAATTGCCAACTTCAGTTATTCACTGATGCGTCAGGTTCGTTAGGTTTTGGAGCTTTCTTGGAAGGTGAATGGTGCGCAGAACCTTGGCCCATATCATGGAAGAAGCACGGTTTAACTGCTTGCATGCTGCTTTTGGAGCTTTTTCCAATTGTGGTCTCCGTAGAGCTATGGTCCGATAAGCTTACCAATAGGAGTATTGTTTTTTGGTGCGACAACCTGGGCGTAGTGCATGCCATCAATAATCAGAGGGAAGACTCTCCTCCGGTTTTGCATTTATTGCAACATTTAACCCTCTTATGTTTGCGTAAAAAGGTCGACTACAGGGCTCTCCATTTTCCGGCCGTGGAAAACAATATCACAGATGCCTTGTCTCGTTTTCAGTTGGATAGATTTAGGGCTTTTGCTCCGGGCACTAGTGAGTTTGGTTTATCCTCTGCTTTGCATATCTGGCAGATTATCGAGCCGGCATCAAAGGACTTGCATTGATGTCATTGGCCCCAAGTATGCTGAGGACTTATTTGGTGGCTTGGAAAGATTGGCGAGGCTTCCTAGCCTCTGAAAGTGAGGGAGGTAAGCCAATTACAGTTTGTTTGGGAATGCCACAAGCAGGGACGTTCTAAAGCTGCCATATCTGCTGCTCCGTCCGGCATTGCTTGTTTTTCAAAATTACATGGCAAGGTAGACCCCACAATGACTGTACTTTTACTCTATCTGTACCTGTAATTCAGCACACATTTACCTTATGATCATATCATACCTGCTGTTGATGTACAAGTACACCACACTGTTCATAGTGACAGTCAGTGAACTATTAACACCAATACCTTTTCCAATTTCATGGACATAATGATTTATTGATATATGAGTGTCACTGGATATACACACTATATAATTTTCATGTTTACTGTATTGGTGTACACTGACAGCTCATATCGGATCATATTTGAATGGTTTCCGGGTATGATATCACGTTATTCATGATCTTACATATACAAGATTACATACCATCCTTTTTGAGCCAGGATTCATGTGCATTGTTTCAATTTAGAAACTGATAATTTAGAAGGCATATGTAGGCTGTTGGCATAAGGTCACTCATGATATAGAGGAATTTACCTTTAATTATTTGCATTGTTTCTATATTTTCACCATGATTTTTTGATTACTCAACAATACCCAGCTATATGATTCCGTAATCCCTGACCTTCCACGTGATTATTGAGCAGCATACTCTTCAACATATACACGTGGATCACTGATATTATTGATTATTGTGGTATCTATGGTTCTATTTACATGTTTGGAGTAATGTCTATTTGTTGTCCTAGTGGTAATTGACTACTTATATTTATCATTGTGGCCTTTGTAATCCCATATTCGTATATGTTTATAATTGTATTTATATGTTGTCCTATTTCCTCTTTCTGCAGAGGTTCTAACTATTATCATTAAAAGTTCTATTTTATATTTATTAGGTAGAAATTGTGCCCCAAACCAATAGAGTACTTGCTTTCTCTCCTTTTTCTCTCCAATATTATTACTCTCCTGGGCGCACCTCCACCTCTTGATCTATCCAATTATTGCTCATATGACCATTTATATTTATCAGTGATTTGTGGAGTATTTCTACCATTTTATGTGATTTCCATTTTCCGCTGGTACCAGTGCTTGGGCCATTCCAATCCTTCCCTTCCCTACATAAGTCTTGTAAACGTACCCTAGGCTGTTGCCTAATCAACGTAATGGTTGATCAGCCTTGTATAAAATAGATTGACAGACATTTCACTTACTGTAGAAATGTCACTCAAAGTGCATTCACGAGTCAGCAATTTTGTAACCACATTTTTTTAGTGTTTTTTTAGATGATTCAGTTGTGGTCAGCCAATCAGTGCTTGCTAACTGCCGTTCTATTTACTGTTGATCCAGAGAATGTACATGCTGCATGTTGTGTCCAGTTGCGTCAAACAAAGAAAAGTACACCCTGTCTCAGAAACAGGTAATCTGATCCCACACTGCATCCACATGCAAGAGCAATTTAATATATTTGTGTGTTCTATTTATCCAAAAAAAGAAAAACATTTTTAAAAGTATCAATTCAGTCTGCTAACACAATTTTATGTATGCTATTGCACTATAACACTATTACTGTGAAGAGCCCTTTAGACACCTTGAGAAAAAAAGCATTTTCCTTCCAACCTCCATGGACATATTGTATGTTCTTTTTGAAACTAGGTATTTCATAATATCTGCAGAATTAGTTATATTGTCCTCATACACATGTATCAAAGTTCACTTAGTCATCTCTTCAATGCATTTCCCTAAGCCAAAATACCAATTATTCACCTCGACAAAGACATTCTTTTAGAGATATGCAACATTTTCAAAGCTGTTAAGCAAAATATTCAAATTGTATTATATTAGCCTGTAAAATTACACAAGTTTTGCCAGAGGAATTTGGGCTTAACTAAGGGTGTGCAACATGTACTGTCGCACAAGGTGGAAGGCCCTGGGGGTGGCACAGTAGCTTCCCCATGACCATTGCTACTGGCTAGCAGAGTCCCTGTAATGGCACCCAACAGCCAGTATCTTTGCTGCAGTGCTGCCTGGAGCATCATTGGACAAGCAGCTGCTCAGAACGTCCTGAGGGTGCCCCAGTCAGTGCTGGGATCAGGTTGGTGCAAGGCACCTAGTCAGCTTTTTATGGTGCTGCTCAGTTCTGCCCCAAACACACATAATAGCAGAATGAACTGATCATTGCTTCTTTGGACCTTTTTACTCTATACTATACATTTTGTTCAATACAATGAAATACTGAAGGGTGAAACAAAAGCCAAACTTGAAGATTTCATAGGAACAACTTTGCACCTAATTCACTATTGAACTATATTAAAATCACAACTTCTGTAAATTAATACATTAATGAATATACATGAAACCTGAGAGATGAATAAGGGTAGTGCAGAAAGAGGATAAAGTAGATCGGGCAGTGATAGTGAACTGGGGACACACGTTTACTTATCTTAGTGCTCACTAAAAACTAAAGATGTGTGTAAAACCCGCTGTTTTTGGTTTTGGAAGAACCACCCTCAAGCGTTTTGGTTCGGATTTGGTTTGTGTTTTGGATTTCTTTAAAATGTATAAAAACAGCTAAAATCATGTAATTTGGACCTGTTTATATGCAATCAAAAACTGAGATTCAGTTTTTAAATCCGAGTTCTGAACTTACAGCAGACCTGAGCTGAGAGTCTGTTCTACTCTGAACCACAAAAGTGATCTGAGTCGGGACTCCGTTCTACACTGTACCCCAAAAGAGATCCAAGCCGGGACTCGATTCAACTCAGAACCCCGTAGCTCAGGTAAGTTCGGTTTTCAAGAAAACCGCACCGCACATCTCTACTAAAAACTAGCTGCAAAGGACATTACACAAATATTAAAATGGTCCTTATTCTACTATCCATTTCACTACCATCACTTCTATAGCTTTCTTATAAACTCAAATATATTTCTATATTCCACAAGTATTTATAATTGAAACAGTATTTGGAATTCAAGTGGGTTTAAGCATGCTGTGTCAATTACCAATAAGCAACTCTGCACTTTATTTATTGCAATAAATACACTGTACTACAAATGCATCATTCATACATACGCTGCCATCTACATACTAATTAGCTGTATTCTAACGAGTCACTTTTTTCATCAGCAATTCACAGTTCGATTATCACAATGAATTATACATATCAAGTGCTGCATTCAGGTCACTACAAAATGTATCAGCAAAGACATCATAGTCATCTATATGTCTGCATTAGAGAAGAGTAAAATAGTTGCAAATATTCACATTATAGTATTTTGCTAAATGAAGTTCAGGGATATAATCTTTAAGTTTTGTTTTGCCATTCTGAATGTACAGTATGTTATGGAGTAAAACAGATAGTGAGGATGATTTAGAGGTGCAGACATAGTGGGCCCGATTCAGACCCGCTCACTAGGATGCATTCGCACGCAGCCGTCAGCAGCCACAGTATGCAAATCCCGCAATCGCTAGCAAGACATTAGCACACCCACGTGCGATTGCAGAATGTATTTAGATGCCCACCAGCCTGTCACAAAATGCCCACTTTCCCTTAGTAACACACGTCACCTTCAGGAAATGTTTTAAACAATCGGTAACATCGAGAAACATCGGATATATATGCAGCACTTGTGGCTGACCATACCCTACCACAAGCCCTGCAGTGTGTAATTCAGCCATGTGACGTGTATGCTGATGCTGCGTCTTAATTATGCACGCCTCTGAAATGACATTCAGATGCACAGACACGGAGCAAAACGGTTACTTCTTTTTCAAGTGGTGAGACTTTCAAGTTAGAGAATTTCCTGAATTGCAATCTACTTATGTGATTTATGTAATATAATGCAGCTGTGGTATCCAGTATGTAGGTCAGACGACACGCACACTCAATATTCGTTTTTTAGAATATCGACGTGGCATTCTGAAGGGTTTGGCCAATCATAGTGTTCCGCGCCATGTCTGTTCCTGCTCAGATGGTGGATTAAATAATGTGAAAGTCATGGCAATTGACCAGATTAAATCCACCAAACGCAAAGGTGACAGATTCCAACACCTTTGCAAAAGGGAGGCTTTTTGCATCTTTAGACTTAATACCCTAGGCCCAGCAGGTCTTAATGACACAATTGAGCTCAATAATGTCTGAACATGACCACAAGTGAGTTCCATTTGGCCCTATCTCTTGGCCTGCCCCCCTATGACTCCCATATAATGGTGTAGTGGGTGTATACTCCCCTAATGTCCACTAGACTCCAGATCCCTGTAGATAGATGGCCTTGGGGGTTTTCACCTTCTCTGCACCTGTTTATTCCATCCATGTTTTCAACAATATATCCAATTATTATTCCTCTCTCCCCCTGCTTTCTCTCTCTTTTTTCATTCCCTGTGGGGTATTTTAGCATTGACCACATGCTATTTTTATAGATTCACTAGAGATCTGGTGTTTCATGTTATTTATTTTCTAATTATTTTATTTTACATTTATTCAAACTCTAGTATAGACTAACTTTTTCTATTTTCTAATGTATTATTTGTATACATATTCAGATTATTTAGATAGTATGTGCAGTTGTATACTTGATTGTTATTTATTTATGTGTATATTTTATAATAATTTATTACTGGTGTGATCATATGATCAATAGATCATTTCCATTATTAGTGTTCCTAGATTTTGTCATTGACCTCTTTGGGACATTTCTGTGGATATTTATGTGGTTTATTTAATCCAGACTATCAGATATTTCCATGTGATTCAGGTGATGTACACATACTTTTATGTATGCTTACGCACATACATGCGTTTATATACACATGTATGTGTTCCTTAGCTGTCATGTTTTCTTTATATGTGTCCATAATTTCATTTCACATTTAATTCATTTAACAGTATATTCTTACATATTTTTATTATATATTTCTTCAATATTGATATATAAGTTTCTATTAATAATTAATTTTTCACTTATGTTCACTCTGATTTCAATGTGTGTCTCATTTTCATCATTCTATCTGAATTTGTCTCTTTCTGTGTTTAAAGCTTTCAATTGACAATGAATCCTGTTACAGACATGTGCCTAATTAGTCTGAAATTGAACTCTGGTGTTTAATTTATTTTTAATTTATATTTAGTTTATCCTATTGACCAGCTGGTGTCTTAAATGAGTGATACCTCCTACAGACTACCATTGCTTTTTGAAGAAACAGCTCTTGGCTGAGAAACGCGTCAAGCGGCACTACAGTCTATTATTCGTCAGCTCAGCACACTATCACTTGTAGCAGCATGGATTCCACCTGTTGGTTTGTACCACACTGCCGGGGAGAGACTCGCCGCTCGGCTCATTACAGCCCCAGTGGACTCCTTACGCATTGGTTCCACTTATTGCAGACAGCCACCGTCGCCAGACCTGGGACACTCAATTAGGAATCAACACCTGGGATTTTCTCCATACTCCACATACCAGGGTCCCGACTGGAGGCCGATTTGTCCGCCCACGTGCAGCACAGGTCCGTTTTGTCTCTGCTTCCCCGGCTCCATCAGCGGTGGCATTCCTTCTCACAGCTGTGGCAACTTTGGAGAAGACAACCAACTGAGTTTCTCTCCTGACACCAAGTGCGGGTAACCTCCGGCATGTAAGGTACCTTACTAATACCCATTTTACACCGGAGCTAAAACCCGGGTTTTTGAAGGGTTAACCCGGGCAGCTCCCTGGTGTAAAAGGGGAGAGAGTTGGATCGCCGGGTCGAGTGACCCGGCAATCCAACCCAGGTAACTAGCTGGGTTTAACATGGGCGTACCCCGTGAAACCCTGCTGTCAGAACAGCGCACTCCAGGTCACGATGACCTGGAGTGCGCTGCTAGCTGGCCGATTGGTCCGGCTTCAGTGGCGCTTGGAGATGACGTCATCTCCAAGCGACCACTTTCACTCCGCAAAAGCCGGGTCTGTGCAGACCTGACTGCGGTGTGGCCGGCGCTGACTTTGGAATATCCCGAGTCGGCGCCGGCAAAATTCCGGGTCTGATCCGGATAGGAACTTTGTTCCAACTCCGGGTCAGACCCGGAATTTAGGTGGAAAAGAGGTATTATACAGCCACATGTCAAACGGACCATGCTTATCATTCCTTTATCTCTAAAGATTGACATATGAGATTAAGCCAGCTGGTCTAATAAGGATTTGGAGATTTATTTTTGTTGAATTATCAGTGCTCACTGATACATAGTATCCTATTGGACTACAGTTGTTACTTACAGTAGTAACAACAAGTGGTTACACTCTCCTATTTCAAGTATTTAATACTGTTGACCCTGCATTTAAACGACGCCTACAGTGTCATTGTCCATTCTATGCGTACACCTTGTGTAGGTTCCTGATCCTTGGCATATAGAGCTGCATGCAATTTACTTAATCAATTTATTAATCTGGATTTTCAATTGTTTTTTATTTATTTGATTTTATTATTGTTGATTGGTTTCTGAACTTGACTCCTATTGTCTAACAACTTTTATATTCTTCTTATCATTAAATTAATTTTATATTACATATCCTGACAGTAGTACTCACATCACATCACCACACCCCTAGCAAAGGCATCTGTATACAGGTTGCAATTGCTTGGCGATCGCATGGACTGGTTCGCACACGCACAGATTGCAAATATCGGCAGGTTACGTGTGAATGCAACCTAGCGAACGGGTCTGAATCAGGCCCAGTGCACGCACTGCCGATGTTCACATACCTTAGTTGAGTGGTTATTTACTATTGCACATGCACAAAATGTTCTGAAAACCCCTATGGTGTGTCTGCACAAATGCTCTGTTGTGTACAGGAGCACTGGTATTAGAGATGGTGAGGAAAAACCAGGGGCATTCCTGGGTGGTAACTGTGTTGTATGCAAAACAAATCAGTAATGCGTGGGTGTTTTTGAGTGTAGCTGGTATGTCAGTGAAAGCGGCAGTCACACAGGCCATGTCTTAGAGCAGGTGTAAGTGTCTAAGGTGCGCCGATGGTTGTTCTTGAATCACGGGCACTGTGCAGCAATGGTGAATGTGGCCATCTCGTGCTTGCATATTGTTCCCAGTGGAACAAGGTTCTATAGGATATCAAGGTATTTGATTATGATGCACACAAAAGCCGATATAACACAATTTTATTTAATAAAGAAAGTAGGTAATAAAGTATTTAATAAATAATAAGTATTTCATAAAGACTAAGGTATATTCCCCTTCATCTTACTATGTCATGGCTTGTTGTATAGGTCTGGATGGCTTGCTGATGTTCCTCCATTCGCTGAAGCATATAAATGGTGGAATTTCACCTTGCTACTACTTCATGCTTCAGTTGGTAGAATGGCAAATGAAACTGTTCTTGCAGCCGCTGCAATCTTCTACATGCAGTTGCTGAATACCGAAAATGTCCAGCATTGTTTTGGCCCAGAGACAGCATCTCCTGCCTGCACATGTCATTTAAAAAAAAACTCTGAACCACCAAGTTTAGTGTATGGGCAAAACATGGGATGTGTTCACTTCACCCAGTTGCAATGCTCTCAGAATATTACTTGCAAAGGACAAATCCTGAGGTGAGTCCTAGTACAGTGTAGCTATGACTTCCCTGAGTTTTTCTAACAGGTTGACAATGGTATGCCTCTCAGTGAAGCCATTAATTCAGAGATTGTATGAGCTGGCATTGTGCGCTAGATACTGCTGCTGATGCTGAAGGCGATATACACACCCAGTGGGCTGTCACAAGGCCTTATTCAGCAAGGATAGCAACTGCTACTATTCACGCAATCGGGTGATTATTTTGTACTGTGCATGCGTATGCATCGCAGTTTGCAAACCGGCCACTGTGATCACAGTGACTACGCAGACCTATTGCAGAGTGATTGACAGGAAGTGCCATTTGGGGGGTGGTGATGGGGGTTGTTGGCCGAAACGCAGGCATGTCAGTGCATTTGAATGCTGTTGCATGGGCGTTCATAAATTATCCACTGCGATGCCTTACACAGCCTGAGTACTCATAATGTGCGACGAGGTTAGCAATTCCTGGGTAAGGTCAGAGCTTGTGCAAGTGTGCATGAGGCTGTGAATGGTACTCGATTGTACCGATGGTTTTGTAGTCTTGCTAAGGATTACGGATGTGTGTAAGGTAAAGTGGGCGTCCTTATGTTGTGCTTCAGTGGAATAGCAATCACAATGGATTAGCATACTATCGCAGTGAGACTGTGTGCGCAATCGCTATTGCAATCGCAGTTGTGATCCATAATAAATCAGGGGCCTGATTCAGCAAGGAAACCAGTTGCTGATACGCAGAGCTGTTACTAGACTTTTTGTTGCCCTGTGCCAGTAAGAGCATTGGTACCCCGCTCATTTTTCAAAGAGACATAATGCACCCAAAAAAGGGCCATGGCTTCATGGGGAAGGGCCAGGGAAGAGATAGGAGAGGCCAGGAGATGCTGGGGATGAAATAAGAGGAAGCTACAAGCAAGAATGTTAGTAAACAGAAATTTGACAGGCCCAAACAGCGCACCCAGCCTTGTGGTGCCCTATGCGATGGCACCGGCCGCACTACCCTAGCTACGGCCCTGCTAATACACACGTAATCGGCCAATTGTTGCATTCTGCGCATGTGCATGCAACTAGATATTGTGATCGGGACTGCAATCGCAGTGACTACACAGACCCATCACAGAGTTCTGAGCTCTCTCCACAAGGTAGCCATTGGGTGAGTTAACACCTGGCTTATCTTCCCTGTGTAGGTGGATCCCTCCAGCTTTACACAGAATCCATGGATCACTATCGCCATCTTTGGTGACCCTGTCACAATGCATACATATATGGATTTATCAAGGATGGATGAGATAATAGTTTTGTTTTCTCCATGCAGGTGTTGATTGCACTTGGGACTATCCACCGCAGAATAATATCACAATTTAATTAAATGCAGGTGATATATATATATATATATATATATATATAATAACCAAAGACCTGGCACTCCCAAAGACACACGATGAAGTAACTGCTGCCGGTGCCCTCACAAATTTGTAAAGATACAGGAAACCAAGTTGCGGCACTCATGGCATCGTTTCAATAACAGACGACAAGTGGCGTTAATGTATCAACGTTTCAGTTCCTTGTTGAACTTTTATCAAGATAGAAAAAATATACAAACAACATACATACCTTTATACATGTATAAAGGTATGTATGTTGTCTGTAAAAGTTCAACAAGGAACTGAAACGTTGATACATTAACGCCACTTGTCATCTGTTATTGAATCGATGCCGTGAGTGCCGCACCTTGGTTTCCTGTATATATATATATAATTACATGATATGTGAATATTGTCCTTATATGTCCTGAACGAGGCAGGTGAACTCAAGTCACTTAATGTAAGATCGCAAGCTGTTTCTTAGGCTGTTGTACTTGGTGAATGCATCAATGAAGTTATGGAAGACTTACAACTGGCTGGATCTGGCTGAAGCTAATTGACTTCCTTGGAAAAGGTTGTGTGGCTGTGTTCTGTCATAGAGCCCCTGCAATAATAGTAGTAGTATGCAGTCTAGTATTAGATATTAGAGATACTGCACTCTTGTTTCACTAATCACAGGGGAGGGCTGAAGGGGAAGTTTTTGCAATGACAATTATGCCCATAGTATGATATGTTAAAATATTTTTTTTTGTTTATAAGTTAGTGGGTATAGTAAGAAGAGAATATAAGTCTGTCACTGTGGAGAGATTACAGACCTCTCTCCACATTTTCTAGCCAGTACCAGAGGTTACTGACAGCTCTGGCTGCTCCCCTCAGACCTCAGGTAAGCTCTCTGTCTCTCTGCTTAAAGGAGTCGGCACCGATCCCCCTACTTAATGGCCACCACTCATCACTTCTCCTTATCTGCTGTTGGCCCCCAGACCCCCCCCCCCCCCGCTCTAGAGAGCACAGGCTCTGTCTCTCTACATCAGGTACCTTTACTCCTTCCTCTTTCAGTTGTCACCTCAGACGAGCTCAGCTCTAACTGACACCTCTCTCCAACTGTCACTTCTCCTCAGTGTCTATGTGCATAGTCAGGAGAACTAGCTCTAACCGGTTTCAGGCATACAAATCATCTGGATGATTTTGGCCCACACCACCAAATATGTATAAATATACATATTATTAATTTTTTGTGGTACATACAGTATCATCTAACTGCTGGATTAACCCTAAATATATACATATATGGATCCATGTACTGTGTTACAACGTGACTCTCTGTTGTCATCTGATGGAAGTCTCTGCCAGCTGCTCTCAATCAGGTAATTCCTTATTCGTGTATATATACAGTATGTGTATATGTTAATTTGCTCTGTTTCCCTGACGACGGGCTAATCCCTGAAACATAGGAGAATAAAGGCATTCGTTTAACTATACTGAGTCTCCAAGTGCCACCAATTTGCTACTATAAATTGGTTTACTGACCCTTGGAAGGCATGGAAGCACAAAAACTTGCAGTGACAGCATACAAGTGCCAGATAATTGGATTATTATACACACACATATATACTGTAAAAAAATATATTTACACTGTACATTGTACAGCAGAATACAGCAATTTACTAGTAATCAGCATAATTTGAGGTGGCCCCACATTGTCTACACATCACTGCAGTCTCTCCTGGATCACTGCTCGGAGATCCCGCATAGTGCATAATGAAGTGCCTTGCGGGGTCACCTCTGTCTGACACATGGAGAGGGTGCAAAGACACGAGCAGCAGCCATCGGGACATGGGAGGATGGAGCCGAGGGCAACTCAGAGACCCGGAGACTGTTGGAAGCACCCAGAATGGCCTCAAGATCCCACGATACTTTACACCACATATACAGTATCACCTGGCATCCTATCCCCATATGTATATACAGTACACTAGGGGCATTTCTAGAGAGGAGGGGGCCCATGTGCAGTCTCCGACACTGGCCCGCTCCTCTCTGTCCAGTGGCCGGTGGCGCACCGAGCAGTGCATGGCCAGCGCTGGAGTTATAGACTCTGGGCACTAGAGTGCACCCAGAGTCTATAGAGGATGCGCTGGTCACCAGGAAAATGGCCGCTGCGGCCATTTTCCAGTCATTTTTATAGCACTGGACACCCGCACCGATGTGGGACTCCGAGAGCTAAGTAATTCTATGGGTGCAGGGTGTGTGGTGCGGGGCCCCCCGGGACCCAGGGGCCCATGTTCCACGCACACCCTGTACCCATTATAGATATGCCCCTGCAGTACACCCAAAATCCTATTCCCTCAGCAGGACAGAGAAGGAGTCAGCAGTATCAGCTCTGCCATTATAGCAATCTGCTTTTGAGAAGATTAGACGCTGGTGTTCTGCGTGAATTTTGAAATGGTGCCTGAATCCAAAACACATGAGATCCAACATCATGAAGATGATGTTTTGTCTCGTTTTTGAATCTGAACCCGGCGGGAAGACCCAAGCCGGGTCTTGAATCCCATTGGAACTGTGAAATTCATGTTGGTTTGGTTTTCTGAAAACCGAACACACTCATCTCTACAATGTTAGTAAAAGAGCACAAATCTGTTTAATCAGTATGTCATTATTTAATTTTTCCAGGATAGGGTGTGGGGGGGGGCCCAGTGGGTGTCACGGGAGGCCCCGGCGTGTGTTGCGGGTGGGTCCGGAAGGTGTCGCAGTGGTCCGGCGGGTGCTACAGGTGTCCGGCAGAGGTGTCACGGTGGTCCGGTGGGTGCTACAGGTGTCTGTAAGTGTCGAGAGGGGTCCAGCGACTGAGGCGGAAGGGTCCGGCAGGTAAGGCGGAAGGGTCTGGCGGGTGCTACGGCTGTCATGAGGGGTCCGGTGGTGTTGCTGGGGGTCTGGCAGGTGATGCTGGGGGTGGCTTGGCGTGTAGACCACGCCCATGCCACTAGTCATTGGCCGCTGATGGAATATTTCAGTTTTTGGAATAACTGAAATGGGAACCTCGGAAGAAACTGATCCTCCCTGGGCAGATCGTGTCTTCAGTTGATTTCACTGTTCACATGGGATATCACATGGTTGGGAAGATGCCTGTTTGTGTATGAATATAACCAATGTCAATTGATGTTCAACCTGACTCGTGCCCCATGTCACAGGAAGTAAATAAAGCACATAGGTTTTGTATGAAAAAAAAAATACACATTGGCACAGATAGGAAAAAAAGAAGCACATAGGCCCCCACAGGAAATAAATAACACATAGGGGGAAGAGCTGGTTTAAGACCTCATGGGGCACTAGGCAGCATACCAGTTTGGGGCCTCCCTAGTCAGATCAATGTATTATATATATATATATTGATCCGACTAGCTACCCATGGAGACCACATTTTTTAAGAACTTTCTGTGCTCTCAAAGCCGGGAAACGAGGGGTAAAGAATATTCGTATCGAGTCTATACCAATATTTTGGACATCTCATTTGCCAGGTTTGAGAGCACAGAAACTGTTTGAAAAATGTGGTCTGCATGTGTAGCTGTTATGCCCCATCATTTTTCCTGTGTCGCTCCCCTTTCATATGTCTCTCCTTCCTAGCCCTGTATTTCTGTCTTCTACTGTATGTATTTCTCTTGCTCACCTTTTCTCCATATCTCTGTATGGGAATGGGATTGAAATGCCAGCAGCTGTTTAGCTGTTCAAATCCCGACAGCAGATGCCCGACAGGAGGAGATCCCGACTGCAGTCGGTAAGTATCCTAACCCTCCCATGCCCCCCCCTCTAACCTTCCTTTAGTGGTGCCTAACTCTAACCTCCCCCCTCAGTGCCTAACCTCCCCCCAGGGGGTGCCTAAACCTAACACCCATTCCCTGCACCCTAAACCTAACCCTCCCAGGGGGTTCCTAACCCTAACCCTAACCTCCCCCCCAGTGGTGCCTAACCCTAAACCTCCCCCATAGGGGTGCCTAACCTTAATCCCCCCCAAACCTAACACTAACCCCGCAAGCCTCCCTAATACTTACCCTCTCCGCCGAGGCTAATGCTAAGGGCGCCCCGGACTTACCTTCGTTTGGGCTGGCATCCTCAGCGGGACGGCGTCGGGATTAACATAGGCATCAGTATTTCAATGCCTATGTTACATTTCTTGCTGGGATTCCACTGTCGGTATTGAGACCAGCGTCCACATCACTAAACCCCCTCTCCATCCAGGGGTGGCTCTAGGCATTGGCAAGCCGGGCCTTCGCCCGGAGTGCCACTGTATCCTGCGGGCGCAAGAAATGCCTACCCTCCCTCCCGGGACTAATGAGAATATGTAAGATCAGGGGGAGGGAGCAGAGGAGGGAAGGGGCAGTAACACAGGACGGTGCTGGGCACAGCAAAGCCTAGTGCCGGCCCTGTCTCTATCTCCTCTCCCTTCTTCCCCCATCTATCCTCCTGTCTCTTTCCCTCTCTTTTCTCTGACTTTCCCCTTGTCATACCCCTTTTTTTTCTCACTGTCATAAACCCTTTTTTCTTCTCTTAGTCTCTCCCCCTCTTTTCTGTTTCCACATTTCACACATACTCTGCCTCCACTCCTGCATGTCATTCTTCAGTTATTAGTCTCTGCATACATGGGTGCCACTGCTCCCCACTCTCAAGACAGAGGGAACGGACTTTACACTCTCAGCTGCTAAGGATGTCAAGAGAACTAGCAGTGGGGACCAGGAGAAAGGCAGCTGTCCCATACACAGACAGCAGCTTTAGGTCACATGTAGCCAGTCCCGGTAGAGGCTCCGTCCTCCTCACTCGGTCAGTGTATCATACAGCGTGCACTCCCCTCCCTCCTTCCTGCGTGGTCAGTGTGACACCCTGCGCAGGCTTTCAAGCAGCAGCAGCCCGGCCCCCAACACTCCTGGATTGTAGCCAGTCACTCTGCATGCAGGCTGTCTGTCTTCTTACCTGATCGGCGCTCAAGCCACGCTTCCGCCCTAAACCTCAACTTTACCATCTTTAAAATAAAAAAAAAGTAAAAAAATCCAGTGCTCGAAGTGGCGGTATGTCATACCGTTGTATACCGCCACACTTCGAGCACTATATAGTATATATATATATATATATATATATATACTATATAGTGCTCGAAGTTACATATATATGTATATAATGTATTTCTACTTTTACATTCTATTTGGTTTCATTGTCTGCTGTTTTTAATATTCTCCTGGACTTTTGATGCACATTTCAAGGACACCTTATCTCTACTGAAGTACTAGTACAAGGAATTTGAGGCACAATGCATTTATTTAAACAATGAAATGAACATGGTATAATAAGCTGTTCAGGAACATAATATTTCCTTTGAATTCTTCCATTACAGCCTGAAGATCTTAACATTCTCTTGTTTCATTATGCAACTGGCATTTCTTTTGACATATCATGTATAGATTGGCCTCTGTTTTGAATGTAAAAGACCAGAGACTTTCAAATTAACGAAAATGTGATTGGAGAAATTGACGTTTACAGGGGGAAAAAGCTACAATGGATCTGAAAGGTTTATATCCAACAAACCTTTATTAAACTTTAAAAAATGTTCATTGTTTGATTTCAATAAACATTAGTTCTTGTGGATACTGCTCTCGATCAACTTAAACAAATACCGCATTTCTAGCTGTTTTGAATTCAATAGGGAGAAATTCTAAAAAAGAGAGTTATACCTAAAAATTTTAGAATTGTTGTTCGTACTAATAAGTTATAACAATACAATAAAATATGCTAAGCCTATGTATACCTATAAGTTGTTCAGGGAATTTGGATATATTAAACTTTTTAAAATTAATAAATAAAATAAAAAATAAAAGTGGAAAGTATAATACCAGGTTTGTGTGGCCAATTCTTAAAATAAACCACCCCTCCCTTCAAGGCCAGTGCTTGGTTTCTCGGCACCCAGCGTCATCCCTCCCTCCTCCTCCGCACCTTCCCTCTCTCGCTCCCTCCCCCTGAACTTACCAGTAACACCAGGTGGAGGGTGGGGTTATTCCAGACCCAGCCAGGTTGCGACGGTGCTGGATTCTGCACTGTGCAGCCGCATCGGGCACCTGGTACCCTTGTGCGGCCGCACGCACTGAACATGCCTCGAGCTGGCACTGCCTCCCTTTTATTTGAACCTAGCTTTTCCTACTTTGGGACCCCCATCTTCATGTCACTGTAGACCAACAATGTCAACTCCCAGCCATAAATGCAGAGGTGCTGTATTGTATTTGATAAACAGGATTGCTGCGCACTAATGCCACAGTTAGTCTGGTATAATCAGGTGCGTATTCCCAACAGCTTTATTTCTCCATCTATATTCATGTGTAAATATGAATGTGCATATATATGTATGCATAGAATCTGCCAACAACAGATCTGATACATTAGTATATTTTAATTGTCTAAATGCCCTCTCATATATCACTATTAAATAGAATTACATCCCTGACATGGAAAAGTAATACCAGGAGATCTGTCACCTCCTTATCCATCTTCCTGATGTTGTACTTGAAAGGAACATGGTCTGGGGGAAAAGGACAGATGTTCTCTTGTTAATGGTGACAAGTTCCCCATCTGTTACCAGCAATTTATGTACAGGCTGATCTGAGCCCTGACCCACATTCCTAAGCACCTAACAGATGGTGGGCATCAAAGGGTCCTGGAATACACAGATAGGCATGTAAATATGATTTCCACATAATTCTTTTTCAGCATATGGCGCTGCCTAAATTAGCATTTATTTAATGATCCTTTTTACTTATTTTTCTTTCTTATATATAGATAATGTACTCTGTTATAAAGATCTTAATGTAGCAGTCAACTATTAAGTGTATAAAAAACAAAGATTAGAATGAACAAGAAACCAATTAAACATATGTTTATAAAATACAATGTACAAATATTTTAACAATAATAGCTGATAGAGTTTAGCATACTGCATTTCAGTAATACTAATACATAATGCTTTATCAAGAAAAACAACACATATTTCAAGTTGAGATGCTATAGGACAGTGGTTCTCAATTCCAGTCCTCAAGTACCACAAACAAGTCATGTCTTGTGGATGTGTTTAATCATGCACAGGTG